>JANRMT010028174.1:76053949-76164353 GCA_026402145.1 Polypterus bichir lapradei
TGGATGGGACTGAGAAAGTATTACTACTAGTCAATGCATTTATGCAGTGTGGTCCCCGGCCGGGGCTGGAGCCCGGCCGGGACGCCCAGGAGGACGTGAGGAGGGCTTGTGCCTCCTCCAGACCGCGAGGGGGCGTTCGTCCTGGTTCTGTTGGGGACCACGGGTCGAGGGCATGGAAGCCCTACCCTGTAGGGGCCCGTGGTCACCGCCAGGCGGCGCCCCGATGCCGGTTTATCACATCTGGTCCTCGGCCGGGGCTGGAGCCCGGTCGGGACGCCTTGGAGGACCGGAGGAGGGCGTGTGCCTCCTCCAGACCGAGTGGGGGCGTCCGTCCTGGTTATGCAGGGGGCCTCGGGTACAGGGCTTGGAAGCCCAGCCCTGTAGGGACCCGTGGCCACCGCCAGGCGGCGCCCCAGTGCCTAATTATCCCGGGAGCCCGGCACTTCCGCCACACCAGGAAGTGCCGGGGGGAAGACGACCGGGGATACACGGACGGCTTCCGGGTGCGCAGCCGGCACTTCCGCCACACAGGGGTGTGGCCAGCGTAAAGTGCCGGGAAGCAGCTGGAGCCCATCCGGGTCCCCATAAAAGGGGCCGCCTCTCTCCAGTCAAGAAGTGGAAGTCGGGAGGAAGTAGACGGAACTGGAGAGAGAGGACGGGAGGCGGCCAGGAAGACACAGAGACTGTGGGCCCTGGACATTGGGGAAATCGGTGCAAGAGGCACTGGGGTTCGTGAGTGCACGAGACTGTCTAAATATTGTATATAGTGTAAATAAACAGTGTGTGGGTGCAAAAATGTTGTCCGTCTGTCTGTGCCGGGGCCAGCGTTCACAGCAGGTACAAAGTTTAAAAACAATTATTTGCTTCAGAAAAGGTCTAAGGTTGTTTGGTATTTACCAAGTCTAGCCTATAAGGAACAATAAGAAGATCATATCCTATTAATTAGATATTTTCAAATCCATTAAATGTGTTGGTGTGTTATTTTTTTTTGGATACATGAACACCCTGCCACTAGGAGATTGCTTTCCCATTCGCTTTCAAGATCAGTCCTCACTCTAAGCTAAATAAACAGAATTTCACTCATATATAGAGCAGATTGGGTACATTAATATGTAATACTATACTCTTGGTAAATTCTGTAGTCAAACATTCAAAGAAAAACACATGCATACTCAAAACACTACATTCCCACATGAGATTTGTATACTTAAGGGGGCAATAAAATAAAGCACCAAATAAATAAAAATGAATACTGCAATGAAAAATGCATGTGATTTTAGTAAAAATAAACATATTAATGTGCTTGCAAGTTATGACAATTTGTGACATCAGGCTCATTTTAATGATGTGTTGTCTGCTCTCCACTTTTTAACATATTTGGTACAGCTCTTTCATTTTAATCTCAAACCTGCTCATATATTATTCTTCAGCAGCTTTGCATGAAGCAAAGATTAATTTTAAAATTAAATTAAAATTCTTTGGAAATGAGTTTTAATATTCCATGCAGTAAACAAATGTAATTACTTTCCAAATGAGTTTTAATGCACTTCTGTTGTTTCTTTATTATTTCTAGCAGTAGATATAAAAATAGTAAAGGGGAAGGGAGGAGAAAGTGCCCTGGTTTTTGAGTCCTATATGGTGTGTGTGATGAGCATTAAGCCTTAAGGTGTAGCTCATTTGCTATTATGCATGTTCATCTGTAAATTTTTAGGTATCTTCTGTGGAATTTGTTTTTGCATGTTATTATTATTATTATTATTATCATTATTGTTGTTATTATTTTATTATTATTAATTTTATTGAGATTAAAAGTGTCTGTTTTTATTCCTCATTGGGTTGTTTGTGTGACCTCATGCAGTAAAGCCTTCATATGCCAAAGAGTGGAGTGGATGGAATTTCATTAAAATATTTCAAGATTTGCTGAGAAGCACGCTGTGCAGCTGTACTGCCAGTAGCTGCATTAATGCTTACAACAACAATTTTGAAGTGCACAAAGGAGATGAGACTAGTCATACCTTTGGCAACATGTGTCCTGATTATTGGAGCAGAAAATGTGACCCCTGTGATCAGACCAAAGAGCAGGCTGAATCAAATGGATTACTTCCATGATTGAAAATGGAAGTTCTTTCCACAGTTTGACCTCAGAACATTGTTGTAAAGGAGGAGGTAAATGTTTTTCAAAAAGCTTCCCAGCATGAATCAGAAAGATGACTAACTTATCAGCATTCTATTATACTCAGTGCCATGTTCTCAGGACAAGAACTTTAGCAGATATATTTCCCATTAACATAAAGACAGAATTTGAGGGAAAGTTGTAATCATAGTTTCTACAGAAACTTTAGAAAAATGTATTCTTTATAGAATTGCAGAGTATGTATTATGAACAATTCTTTTCGAAACATCCAGCCAAATAAAAGGGTCACTTCACCAACAGTTTACAAGAACATTCAACTACAAATTTTATTTATTAATGTTATTGTCATAGACACATTTTACATATAATTTAAATACAAAACACCTTTTTTACATCTTTAAAAAAACACTTTATACCTCTTATTTTTGACTGAACCAAGAATCTCTTTCAGCCATAACACTTGTGTCACTACTGCTTTATACAGTGTTGGTTTCTGAGTAGTATCGGAGTAATAGCCGTCTATCATTTCTGAAATCTGCTTTTTTCATTATAAGAAGAAGAAGATTAACCCAGCAGAAATGGATGCAAGACAGAAGACAGTTACTGATGCTGGGTACACTTATGCTACATTTCCACTTAAAAACAACCAGGGATTAGGCTAAGTCTGGTGCTTGTTTTTCTGTCCTTTATATTTTTTCTATGAATTCCTGTAACTGGCCAGGAACATTCTCAGCATGCTTAGTGAGTCTGTAGTAACACGGGAGTAGATATGTAATCTTGCAGATGAAGAAACTATAACTGGAGCTTTATTTTTTACTTATTTACTTTAAAAGTCTTTGAGCAAACTCCCTTTTATGAAAATTGCAGTTAAAACTGTATTTCACCAAGTAATCACTGACATTGTTCAATGCAATGTGTAGAGTTCAGTATGCATTCAAATGAAGTAAAATGTCAAATAATTTGGAAACAATGTGTGGCCACAGGGGATAAAATAATGCAGAAAAAAAATCCTTAAGCTAAAATAAAAAAAAATCAAGAAAAGTGGGGATAAATCACAATAAGTAGGTAAGCAGAATTATGTAAATAATGTCATAATTTGAGGATATTTATCATGTTAGCAGAAAACATACAATCATAGGAACAGCTTGTTATTCACTTATTACCTTTTCAACTCTAAAAGGAATCAAGCATAATGTTAGTATATTGCATAACTGCTCATAGGTGACCTACATAATCCTAGATGCTAGTTTACTGGTGAAATTACCACCTTATATATACTTTTATCTGAAATGTAATGTTTGGGAGTGAAAAGTAACACATTTGTTCTTCTGCCCCACCTTATAAGCTACATAACTTCTTTAAATGTATACCAGTTTTTTTTTTATACTTCTCCTCTTTCAATTTAAATGGGGATATATAAAAATATATATAAATAGCTCTTCACTTTCTCTCATTACATACCTTTATGAAATAAGGGATAAACATAGCTAAACGCTATCACATTGAGTTAAAAACACAACATAGATGTCTCAATGAAAAATGTCAGTCTTTTCAGATTAAAAATGTAAGATAGTTCTGAAAAGCTTTACATCTTATATAGGAGAGAAAAAAAAATCTGCTGCTTATATGGGAAATTACATGCTAAATATCTTTAACCTTTATGATTTCAAGCAGTATTTTATAAATATGTATAAAAATTGTTTTTGTTTCAAAAATTGCTTTGGTTTCAGAAACATTAAATCCATCTGATATTCTGTAAATACTGTACATGTACTGTTAAACACTGGAATTATCAACGCCTACGAAAAAACTTGTAATCCCGGCCCACCTTAAATCTCTTCACACCTCTCCATCAGCGTCTTTTGTGTTGTAAATGTGTCGATAAGCACAAGCAACCTGCTATTCCATTGCCCCACCAACTCAGAAAGTTGTCTCAGCTCAAGTCTGTTTACCTGCATGTGAATTGTCTAGAGTTGTATAGTGTAAATAATATACCCTTATTTGGAATACATGCATTTCATGTGTGTTCCGTATCTACAATGATCTATGTAAACACATTGTTAAAACAGAAACGTTTTTCATATTTTAGTAATAATTGACAAAATGTAGACATGAAGTGTATAATGTGTGAAGCCTGAAGTCTAAATATCAAATAAACACTTTCACAAAAGGTACAACTATAACAAAACAAGTGCGCTTTTATTCAAGAATATAACTGCAGAAAAAGAACTTGTGTTAGGGTGCGACATTGACACACCTTTAATACGACCGCTTTGGTGGCGCAGTGGTAAGAACTGCTGCCTGGTAATCTAAAGGTCACCGGTTCGAATTAGACTGCAGAGCTTCCTGTGTTTGATTGATAAGGGCATACTCACAAAGTACATATGTAATGCCACGAAAAGTGAATGCTGACACTTCAGTATGCGAGCAATGGTACAAGAATGCACGTCACACTTTTGCCATCTCTGTACTTTGTATCTAAAAGCCAGATTGAATGATATTTACATATTTACCATGAAATTATTTACTCATCTTCCTACATCGTAAAGTCACAAGTAGACTGCAGAGGTTCCTGTGTTTGATCGACAACGGCTTGCTCACAAAGTACATATGTAATGCCACAAAAAGTGCATGCTCACACTTCAGCACATGAAACAATCATTTTTCACTTCTGAACATTGGGACCACAATATGTCACACAGAGGTAACAAAACTGGAGGCTGGACATGATATTAGCCTAAATATGAAGCAACATCTAATGTTTTGTAAATGTTTGGTAAAACCATTGCACTCCATTCTACTGTGAGCATACTTTAGTTAAAAAATTTGGGAGAGACTAGTACCTTAATTTATATATTTATAATTTTTCATACAGACTGCAATTTTTGTGGTTATGCAGTTTGATTGTTGACTCCTTCTCTATAAGGTTAATTATTCCAATAAAGTGGGTTCATTTTTAAAAGAAGCTAGTTGTAGGACCCTGTTGGGGGGGCATCAAAAGTAACATAATAATATAACGAGTATTTTACTAATTACTTTTCGTACTAAGTAATACGTAAAGTAATATTAATACCACTTTAAAAGAGTAATAAGTAAAAAGTCACTTATTGCTTTTCTTGAGTAACTTGCCTAACAATGCACCTGACACACACATCTTTAGCATGTAAATGAATACGGAGCAAAACCCATGTAGAATTAGGGAGAACGCAAATTTCTATTAGCCAAAACCCAGTCTGGAGTTCAAACATGAGCTTCTGGAGTGTGAGGTAGCAGTGCTAACATCTACAACACTGAAAATAATTGATATTTACATTAATCAAATGCAGTTTAACTGACTGTATTTTGTTTTCTCTGTTTTCCCCTATCAGTGCTGAAAACATCCTGGAAAATGCAAGATTTATTTTACTTCAACTCCACCTTGGGTATGTGTTGTTTGTGATTTTCATGCAGAAGGTAAGAAAGAGTAGAGTATCAATTTTGGAAATATAATAGTATATCTACTCCCTCACGACTTCATGGGACTGTGATTTTCAGTTAACTCTGTGATGTATAGTGTCCTCTTCCCTCCAGCAAAATTCTATAGTCCTTCATCTCTATTCCTAACAAAATTCCATCCTATGTCCTAACTGTGAAAACCGTATATGTACTCCTTCAAAACAAATGAATCCACTTTTCTGCCATCCAAAAACCTTCATCAAAATCTCTCTCCTCTCTTCTACGTCAGACACAAACATGAAAGTTGCAAGCAACAAGCTTTGTAAGGAGGCAAGGGAGTCATCAACCATGTTTATGAAGAAGGCAGTTAACCCACACAACTTTTTACTAATCATTAAATACATATCTGTTAATCTCACATTCTCTCTTTTTTGTTCATTTTGGTGAATATACATTTTAGACAACCAACCGGATTCATCCCTTGTATGCTGTCTACCTTATCCCATTCCAAAACACCCTGTTTGCATTTTTTCATGTTATGTGAAGTAGGAGCAAGAAAAGGGGCAAGAGGGAGGAATGCATTTTGTTGGATAACAAAAAGGTATGCCTTTTTTGTATATGGTGGATGGAGAGACAACAGCTTTGATAGGAAGAATAGGATTTTGCCAGAGAAAAGAAAGAGAGTTTTGTTGGAGTTAGGAAGATATTCTAAAATGGATACTATATTGAAGTGTTTGGGATAAGAATTAGCTCCTCCAAATCATCATCCTCTCCTGGAAAAGATGGGCATATTTACAATTGGTAAGTAGTGAGCAGTTGTTCCAAACAAAGGATTTCAAATACCAGAAGCGCAGCAAACATTGTACTAGACTATAGTGATTATGAGATTGTTGGTTTGAGGACAAAGCTCTACATTCACTTATTCACCTATAGTCACGCGTCACGCCTTTTTAGGGGTTTGGGCATGTACCTAGGCTATCCTCAGATAGATAGATAGATATGGTAGAACAATTCTAGAAAAGACCACCAAGAGAAGACCCATGTGAAGAGGCAGGACATGCTGGAGGGATTATGTCTCTCGACTAGCCTGGGATTATCAGTGGAGGTCGAAACAAGTTGGTAGAGTTAAGATGGCCTGATCTATTCATCTAGGCATTCTGAATCCTGACAAACTGGATGTCTCTTGATACATCTTCAAGAAACATGTGAAGACATTTACCAAGCCAACTTTTATGTGTACAATGGAATAGTTAAAGAAACAGACATATCATAACTGTCTGGAATATGTTTTATTTCATAGTTTATTATTTTAATAGCTTTCATTCATCTCAGTTAAACTTCTATTTTGCATCAACTTCTTGTTGTAAACTTCACTCAAACATTCATTTCTGCAACTTTTGAAAAGTAATGTATTTCTAACAACCTTTAATATCTCAACATTGAACTATACAGTAGTTAGCTACTTTTCTATTGTCCCTTGAAAAAATGCTGCAGCAAAGTAAGATAAATTCAACAGCTATGATAATATTCAGTTTATAATGGCTGCCATATGGTGCATCATAGAAAACATCAGATACACATTAGTTTATTTACTGATCTGTGACTTAACCAATTGAGAAAGGCTGTTCTGTACCACTCAATCTTGCTAACAATGGAACACATTTATTTTAATTCCAACAGTATTTTACCTTACATTTATAGGCAGTTTATTTTTTTTTCTCTTTTTTTCTACCTAGTTAAATGTAAAAAACTTTTTTGTATTGCCAATTTTGTTTAACGATACAAGGTCATTTTGATTGTTTAGAAGTTTAATATATAATAAACTAATAAGTAGAAAATATAATTATTACTACACATCTTGAATATATTTAAAATACAATTTCATAAAGTTAATGGTTTTACTTTTTATAAATGGTCAGCTTAATGATTTGGAACCAGCAGTGCAATGATTTTGTTCAAATCAGATAATTAGTTATAATTGTTGTAGGCAAGTGTAATAACCTTTCTGTAAAGAGGATTCAGTTATTTGTCAAAAGGAACAACAGATACAAAATTAAAGAAAAATATATCAAAAACTATGGAATATAGAATATGGAATATATAAGATATATATTGGAAATCTTAATTACTGCTAATTTTGCTTAATCTTGTATTCGTAGCTTATTTAAACCAAGCATAAAAGCAGCACAAACACAAAATTCCTCATTTTAATATGGAATTAAATAATCAAATTATATAAGGCCATTCAATAAAATGCCTGTTCACAGTTGTTTATACACTTTTTAGCATATATAATGATAATCAAATTCTAACATCGTTGTCAAAAAACAGAGGAGGGAAGGAGGACCCCATCCACTACCTTGTAACAAGAAGCAAAGATAGACGTTGTCCACACTGTGGCCCAGGTGGGTTCCCTGTTATAATCCTTGCAGACCCTCCAACCATCCATGGAGCTCCAGACCTTAAATATGGTCAACATCTGCAGGATAGTTTTGAAGACACCAACAACTAGGTAGGACATGGTTACAAGAAAATGGATGTGCACAGAAGACACACTTTGACTTGCATACTGGAAAGTAAATGCTCAGATAATCATTACCAGCAGTTGTAATTCCGTAGAGGACAAGCCACCCGACATGTCTAACAGCCTGGTATAAGGACTTTGTATGACCATATGGTGCAGGGGGTCTGGGTGGCAGGTATGTAATTATAATCCAGCACCTGATAGCAAACCATGCATATAACATGTACAAACAGGAAGAAATGATAATTGGCTATCTAGACTTGAGCAGAAACCATTCAAGTGGTGTCGAGTTACTGCTAAGAAGTGGGCAAAGCTGATAAAAGTGACCAGGGCAGTGGTAAGGTGCAGCATCCTAGACACATGGTGCAAAATGAATAAAAGCACAAGATGAGGAACTTGGGGGCAAAAAGTTAGAAATATGATGGATGCCTCCTGAGGCCAACAATGGAAGTGATATTGAAAATTATTGTCCCCCCAGGCCATAACAGTAGGAGCCTGGTTAGAGTTTGATTCAGGCAGGGTTTAAATAAACAGTCCTACAAAAGGGTCCTTTTACCATTCCCAGTATCTGAATGTTTGTTATTCCTCCACTCTTTACAATACTTAAACTTGACAGCAACATATTTTGTGTATGTGTGTGAATGTGCAAGAGAAAGTACAGGACTGATAATTTAAGCAACTTTGAATGTGGCATTGTAGTGTGCACCAGATGTGCCAGCATGTGTGTACTCCGGCTAGAACTTTCTCTTATTACGGTATCACAGGTGCAGTACACTGATAATGGCCCACCTTCCAAAATATTTAGACAATGGCAGTCCTGTGCTTGTTAAAAGGACCTTGAAGGAAAGCGCCAGCAAGATGTTAACATGTTTTGTGCAAAGTAATAAATGGACTTAAGTAGGTCAACAAACAGTTGAGTGCAGCAGTGTTGGTGAAAGAATCTGGACAAAGAAACACAAAGTGCTCCTTATTCTTCCACACATGCCAGTGAAATGCCCTGAAGAAATCTGGACAAAGCATTTCCTCCATGCTTGAAGACAACACAAACAAAGTAAGTTTTTGTTCCAAGATTAATCTTGCTTGTAACCTTGTACTAAAGTAAAGCCAGAATATGTATTAGTACAGTATATGTATTAGCATACAGCATGTATTTCTGATTGTTTGTCTGACCTGACCTGGATGAAACAAGTTATGTGACAAGCAGCTCCAAAATTTCTATCTTAAAAGAATAAAAATACCATATATCCTACTTGTATTCATCATGTTCTAATGTTACATGACTTTTAAAAATGCTTTGTTGATTTCAAGTTCAAAAAACATGAAGGGTAATATCGGTTCTGCCACTTTTCTTTGTTAGTAACCTCTCTGCTGCAAAACCAGCGAACCCAGATCTTCTGACAATTCAGTGGCATATTCCTTCATTTGTCACTTTTCCTGTCTTTAAAACATTTTTTAGTTCCATAAAAACTCTAAATGTGGGTCCTACTGTAATACGTAAGCTTGTGCCCCCTTTAAATGTGATTAGAATTAGAGAGAAATCTCAGCTAACTTATTATATTTTGTGTTATTCACTTATTCTTCTGCATTTGTGCAAAATACATTCCTAAATCTACCTCAATACTGTTTTGAGCATTAATATTGTTTTCCTTGGGTTAGTTTTTTAATTTTATGTTTGAAGCATCACTGTATTCCATTATGAGGATTGTTTTCTAGTGTGCATGCTGCTGTGGCCATGTTGTTGCTGATAACAGCTCTTCATTACTGTGTGCTAATCCTTTATCCAACTAGATGTAGTCAGGGAACATAAGTAATTTTCAGGGCTTAGAACCTTGCTTATTTTGTCAGACTTTGATTTTTGGTTAATGTTTTTGGGCTTTATTTAGTTTCAGTTCTCTTAGTCTTTCTGATTTATGCTTCAGTCTGTTTTGTCTATGCCTGTGGTTCCTTTAATCTGTTAGTGTTTTCTGTTAAACAAAAAAAAAAACCTGCCTATCCTTCAAGTGGCAGTATCATTATTCTTATTGTGCTACAGATAAAAAATAAATAAAAGTTTGGATTTGGACCTAAAGACAAAATCGTACTTTAGAACAGGCTACTTTTAGGTTCTCATTGAATGCCTGATGGGTAGACATTGTATAGTTTTATTTACACTGCACACCAAGTGTAACAGCTCAGATATTCACACCATTAAATGCATACTCACCTGGAGGTGACCTGTCCCTTAAGAAAAATACAATACCTGTACTTGTTAAAAAATGTACTGTATACCAGAGTACAATAACATAAAATCTAAAAAGTCAAGTGATCCAATTAACTAGTAAATCATCTAATCTCATTCCCTTGCTCTGATTCATTGCCACTGAATTTAAATAAAAAGGATACATTTTTAAGGCTAAAATGCTGTAAGTGTAGACAAAATAATTTTTATAAGGTTTGACTGCAGGTGGATTATCCTCAGTCTGCTAATGTAATTGCCATTGTTGGCTCAGTTATGAACAGAAATTCTTTGCAAACAGAAACTAAGCAATAGATGCAGTGGTTCTTGACTGATCACCTCCTTGCTTTCATACACCTTTTCTTCAATATGACCTCATGACTTCCACCACCACAGCATTTGCATAATGCAGCTCATAACCCACCTACAACTGTCTGGCGCTCCTAGTGATTCATTTATTGACTTTCATAAAACATCAGATTACACAAATAAAGTAAAAAATAAAGATAGTTCAGTCTTTGTAGAAAACACAGATTTTCTATTTATACACAACAGCATTTCAGACCCCTTTAGTATTTAGTAAAGGTTTGAATCACAAAGAGAAATACTGAGCTATTTTTGGCTTCAGTCCAATCTTTACTTTTCCAGGCTAGCCAGTACAGACTCTGTGAACATGTGGTTTTCTATTGTAATTGTTGCAAAGATATGAAATCAAATGATTTGTTGTATGTATGTCATTTGAAGACATGTGTAGGTTCTTATATATCCAGCCAATAGACATCAATGCCAGATATAGCAGACAGACTTGTGATCATTATGAAATCTTGTAGAAAGGTTTAACAAAGCTTAAAAAATAACTACAGAATGGGAGGAATCAAATGCACATTGTCATGCTTATGACAATTTGATAAAATGAAAATTATGATAAAGACTATTTATGTGTAAAAATACTGCTCATTAGTTAACTTTTTTCTTGGCGCTTTAAAATACAGTAAAGCTTTGTTGCAATTGCATTCCCTTCCAAACCCACTCAACATTCTTTAGTAGATAATGTATTCAGCAGCTTCTGTTCACACCTGACATTGATTTCCTTTGATGTTCACAGTCTACATAGGACTAGTGTAGCAACCAGCATTTCTGGACGGTACAGATTGTCTTTAAAAATATGGCAGGTATTTTCCTCATTAAAACAGTCGTAGCAGATGAAGCAAGATATGATGCTGTCCCTCACCTCCCTCTTAATTAATGACTGTGATTGCAACCCAAATAAAATCAGGCAATTAAATGTGATAACACTTCAAAAAGGAAGAAAATTAACAAAAAAAAAAATGATGTAGTATGGTAATGCTTATAATTAAACCTGATTTTTATTGTTATACACACTAGAAGTTAAATTATAGGCTACATTTAAACAAAATATATATATATAACACTATTGATGCTTTATATAGTTTAAGAAAATGATGACGCCTTCTATATTTTTCAGTCTCTGGTCAGCCAATCAGGCATGAATATTTTAATGTTAGTTCAGGTGGGTAGTTCAGGTGGGTACGTAATCAATCAGTGAAGTACAACCTCCTGGACATCAGAGCATTACCAACGGATGTTAAACTATTTAACAATAAAAAAAATCTGTTCTCAACAGTATCTTTATAAATGATTATCAAACAGAACCAAATATATGTAAAGGTGAAATGGATTCACATTTAAGTAAGCAGCTTTCTTTAAGAAAGCTGTTTTAAAAAGATTTAGACTGATTGTTTTCAAAAGTTCATCATTTAAACTGGATGAAAAGGCACAATGATCTTAAAGTGAAATATCTATCAACTGTTTGAGAGCTGGTGAATGGAAAACATACACAATGGAATTCTGCTATAATATCCCAGAATTTATTAGCAGTATTACTTACAGGGAATGAATATTAAGAAAATATTAGAGTAGGAACCATTTATATTTAAGGCACACACAATCAATCTTTATATTTTACTAGTAGAACAAGCAGAGGTGAAGTCCACCAATATAATGATCAACTCGATTATGAAATCTGAACATGTATGCACCATGTACTGGTCACTTTTAAAACTAACTTAGTTACATTACTCATTACATACAAAAATAGCAATTGAATAAGTTATATAGTTACTTATAAAATGTAAAATGTTTTTAAACAGTGTGTTAATTTTTCTTCTTTTATATGAAAAACTGCACCTTTGACAGGCCAGTATTTGTTATTAAATCCTAAACTCATATATCAGTCTTTATGAAAATGACCAGAAACACAGGCAAACATTATCATTTGTTTGTGTTTTATAAACACGTGTAGTCCTTTCGGTGCTGTGAAGTAAATAGTATCCATCCATCCCCTTTCCACATCCCTAACCTGAACCACCAAAGAATTGTGGTAAGAACTGTTTACCCGATCACACTTTTTCAACATATTTATAGCAAAAAGCTAGATTAAAAGAAAACTGAAACTTTATGAATATGTTTCTCTTACCAGATTGTACAGACCACACAGTTTTCTGCTTGGCTGTGTGACTAAAGTTTGCAAAGGAGTGGCGTACCGGTAAGGTTGCTCTTTGCCTTAAACCTAGTGCCTCTGGGATAATAATAATGCAAGATTTATCACTTCAATTGAATAGTATTTCATTAGTTTAATTGTTACTTAGAAAGTAATTTGACTATGTAACACACATTACTGTTAACACATTACCCCCGACACTACTGTCAAGATTGTGCTGAAGAGTTTAGCACCATATGATCATCTCATCAACAAAAAATGTGGAGATTTCTGAAATACTGAGAGAGACTAAAAATCCCAAAATGTAACCCGGTTAAGTGTTTACATGGCCAAATAACCTGTTAACATGGAGAGAAATGAACGTGTGTTAGCCCGGTTTGTCAGAAACTAATATCTGGGCTTGTCTAACCAGAATAAGGATATACTGTACATTTTTTTTTTAACTGTTTCCTTTTTTGTGAATAACCTTATTATTAAAGCACATGTAAAAGCTCTCCCTCTTGGAAACTCAATCGTGTGGTGAGAAATAAGTTTTTAACCTCTGGAAGCTGCATGATGCTTATCTGAGCTTGCAATATATCTTTTTCCTCAACTTGCCTTGTATTTGTAAAGGTTTGGGTGTAAGGACTTCTTTATGTTTATTAGGTCTTGTACTTCTGTGGGGAAATATGAGAGATAAATATATTGTGAGGCTATAAAAGAATTTGGTTAATGATTCATCTGAACACGTAAGTTCATGATAAGTTATTGAAGCTGTCAGATATCTGTGTTTGATGGTTGATTTTTTTCTGATTTAATGTTATTTGATCACGTTTGCACCTCATGGAGGTAAAACGCACGGAGCTGTTGATACTGTATATGTGTTGTAAATTGCATATCCTTACACTTCCTGAGCAAATTTAAGCTGACCTTTGAATTTGCTATGTGTAAATGTGTTTTGCTATGCCATCGTGGACTTTGGTAAGGTTAGCAAATGTCTGATTTGCATGAATGATAAAGAAAATCAGCCTGCCTGTGCATTGTAAGTTGCTGTATGCACCTGACAGTGTGTTTGTTATCCCATCTGTACCACTCATGAAAGCAAGCACTCCCGCTCACTCTGCAGAAAATATTGTGAGGGCCTTCAGTTGGAAAATTTGGTTCTATGTCAGTCCTGCAGCATGAGCACTCAGCCATACTTGCCATGTCAGTGAAGTAGGAAGGTGTGTGGTAGTGGCCTTGCCGGTGGTCAGTGCTGCGTGGTAGTGTGCATATCATGTTGAAGGCTTAAATCCCAACTGCTGTGTGCCACGTTTGTGTTAGACCAGCAATGTGTTCAATACGCCATACTTGTCGTGTTCAGTGTGTGAAGTAGCACACCAGGGGCCTCATGTATAAACGGTGTGTACGCACAAAAATGTTGTGTACGAATATTTCCACGTTCAAATCGCGATGTGTAAAACCTAAACTTGGCGTAAAGCCACACACATTTTCACGGGAGCTCCAACCCTGGCATACACAAGTTCTCTGTTTGGTTTTGCAAACTGGCGGCACCCAACATCAAAGCAGCACTACTGTTCCAGTGCGGTTTCCCTTTCTTTTTTAGATCCACATCCCTGGCACGGCTTTATAAATACACTGAAATTAACCGCATACTGTATCTGAGGGGGAATTACAGCTCTACAGCAGATGACTGGAAAGAGAATTATCGGTATACAGCATCAAGCACACGCTGCCTCAGCCATAATGTCTATTGAACTGTGCTCATATAGCAAACGCTTCAAAGCCTTTCCTTGCAGTTCAAAAACAGTTTCATCCCAAGAACTATGAACGCACTCAATCAGTCCATAAATTGTTCCTTATAGAATGCTTTGTACTTATAAGTACAATTACCTCACTGTAAACCTGCGGTACAGTTATAATATTGCAAAACCTGAGCCACTTTATAAAGCGTGTATTTACATATGATGACGATATCATTTTTAAGATGAAATGCAGCAAAATATGTTTATTATATTATGCAGATAAAGCTTTAACTTCATTTAAATAATCTATATTGTTAATAATTAAACATGTGAGGACACGGTGCCGCAGCGCTAGCAAGGAGCTGGCGCTCTGTTCACAGATTGTTCCTGCCTCGCACTGTATTTTTGCTGGGGCTGGCGTGACACTGGAAGGATAGATGGATAGAATAATTAAACATGTACTACGAAGATATTTCAATGTTCCTTAAAAGTTTTGAAGAGTCGGCGTTCTAAGCTTACAGATGGCATAATGTCTATTACAGAGCTGATTGTGTGGCGATTGGTTACTTGGAGAAAGAAAAGGAAGGACAGGAATTGGAGGTTAGCATGTTTGAAAGAGACAGTAAATTATTTCATCAAAGGTTGCACATGGCACAGCAAGCATCTTGCGTGAGGTATGAACAATCACTGCGCCACCGTGTTTCCATGTTTAATAACATGCTTTAACTCCTATCATCATGAAAATAATATCAAGTATACATCTCAGTATTTTAATTATTCAGAGAGCTGTAATATCATGAATGTAATGGATTCTGTGCCCTGTTGGAGGAAGAGAAAGCCCATTTAAGGCCGGAGTTATACTTCACGTGATCCGACGGATGCTGCAGCGGATGCTCCTGCTACGCTAGCATTTGACTGTTTATGCTTGCGCGCATACTTTACGCAAATCTGGAGGAATCCACCAGGTGGCAGTGCGAGATATTATCACAGCGAGAACAGGTTTGGCTTTTCTGTGTTGTGAATTGCATGGAACACCCATTAAATTCTGATGACACCTTACCACAATATCTCTGAAAAGGATGTTTAATGATTAAATACATCAATCCAGGGATGTGCCCATTCCAGCAAGCATTGGGCACAAGGCAGAAACAATCCCTGAACGGGGTATTGCAAGGTGAATACAAGCACAAACATACACTGGAGTAATTTTAGCAGCACCAAATCCCCAAATCTGCATGTCTTTGGAAGGAAACTGGAACACACTGTGGAAACTCAGCAGGAAAACATGTAAACTCCAAGCAGGGAATACCAGCAACGTGACTCCCTGCAAGACAGCAGTGCTACCGCTCCGCCATCGTGTCACCCCCATGTGTGTAATTATTAACAGTATTCGTTATTTAAACGAAATTAACAATTTATCTGTAAAATGTAACATACATACTTTATTGCATTTCATCATGAAAGTGATATCAAGTATAAATCTAAAGATTCTAAATTTGCAGAGAGTTGGAATATCACATATTTAATGTGTTCTGTGTGGTGATCTATTGCTGCTTGCCACTTCTGTCAGGTCCAAGAAACTTGTAGCGATTAAAAACTGGGATGAAATTTACGACAGTCTGCTTTAATAATAAAGTAAACTACGAGGTTAAATTGGACATTTCAAGATTAAAGCTGAAATTTCCACTTTAATCACAAAACAAACGTTTTCACCATGTCCTTAATTTTTTTTTCTTTGTGGCTCAAATACAGCTCTGTACATTATGTTGCTGCTGTGAAGTTGCAAAAAAAAAAAAAAAGACGGCACAAAAGATGTTATGTGAGACTTTTAAAATGTATTGTGTCATTACGATTGGGAATACGTGACGCTTGAATATAAAAGCACCACAAATGCACCTGTATGTCGCCATTTTGCTTCACCACATCGAACCATTCATTAAACATTGAAGCACGCACATCGATTTAGGATCCTCAAAGCGGTTTTCTGTCACATGTAGATAGTGAACAGAGACTCTGATGTCACATTCCAACTTTTAACACACTGTGCCCCCCCCGACTTTTTGCTGGTACTGCAACTCGTGCACGCGTCGCATTAATTTCTGAGGACATGCTCAGAGGACATGTGAAATGAACGCTGGGAACGCGTGGCAGCCATGATGCGGGCGCGTATGCGTTCTGAGCGTGAAGTATAAACCGGTCCTAAGAAACAGGTAGTGATTCACACACATAGAGCACATAGAAGATTAAATACAAAACACAGCATTTAACATGCTACTTTAGTTACAATGGGATTTGAAAAACTAGTAAATTAAACGATTTTAAGATGAAGTTTATGATGTTCTTCTTTAATGACAAAATAAACTACGTGATTAAAGTGGAAATTTAGAGATTAAAGTTGACATTTCGTGCTTTTTTCCAACTTTGTGCCTATTTTTTTTTCTCTGTACCCTAATAAGCTTTCATATGACACTCAGACGGTGGCCTATGACTCGCCTTTTCACGGCGACTTTGATATCTGACTATTTCTTTTTTATTTTTGGCAATTTGTGACTTTGTGAACTTGAGATTTCGAGTTTCTCTGACACTCTATGTCACTCGATCAACTTCCTTTGGTTGTTTATACCACTGTTTAAACCAACAAATAGTACGTTTTTCCTTGCCTCCACTTGGTATTCGCTGAAATTCTTCTATTTCCCCCCTTGCTTTTGCCATTACCTTTTCACAAAACACTGACCTTAAGGGCTATTTATATTGATTTGCATATTCAAAGAGGTGTAATTCTGGGAGGAGACGGAACGGCACAGTAGGTGCGTGCACGTGTGTTACTTTTCATGCTGACCGGGATTTATGTAGCGGAAGAACGTGGAAGTTGGCGTTCACACAGATTTATGCATCTGGATTTTTTTGTGCGTGCGTACATTTCTGCTTTTGTCCGTGCGCCATGTTATAGTGTGAATTCTTTGCACGGCGTTATGCATGAGGCCCCAGGGCATTTGGCATTGCATTTCCTGTAAGAGCCACTGTGCTGTCACGACTGTGTCAGCCATGTAAAAGGATATCAAGCCCAATTTGTGTCAGACCAGCAGTGTGATCAGTCAAGCATACTTATCGGGAATAGCACACTGGCACATGGGGCCATGCATACCCTGTAAGGTCAGGCAAGCCACCGTGTCTGTGCAAGCTGTGAGAGATTCTTGAGGCCCAATTTGGTCCTGCCATCCCATGAACACCCAACTTATGGGCTAGATTGCATGTGTCACAGCATAAGCTGTCAATTGTGACCAAGATCAGTTCTCAAAGGCCAAGAGTGCATGAGTTTTGTATGACAGACAGAAAGCCTTACAATTATATATACAGTTGAGCTCATAAATTAACAATCCCTGGCAGAATTTATGAAATATTGGCCATTGTTTGGAAAATATAAGTAATCATGCAGAAAGCTGTCCTTTTAATGTGAATTTAATGGGAATGTGTTCAGGCAGAGCAATCTATTTAACGTATAATTGTGTGCCCTTTTTAAATCATAATGATAACTGAAGTCACCCAAATGGGCCATCAAAAGTTTACAGACTTTTGAATGTTGGGGTTGATAATATACACAAAAGTTGACACACACAAATTCAAATTAAGGGTAATTAAAAGAGAGTGTCCACACCTGTAACCTCTTAGATTATAATCGGTGATTGTGTATAAATATTTAATTATTTATTTTTTAACAATTTAAAATCATGCAGAGCTTCACTGACTTTGCTGGATACCAAGCCAAGGCGAAAGCAGAAAGAAATGTCAAAGGACCTGCGAGAAAAGGTTGTTCATTTGTATAAATCCATAAAAGGATATGAAATGATATCCACAGATTTGAAAATGCCTGTCAGTAGTGTTCACATTCTGATACAAAAATGTAAAGTTAGGGATTCTGTTGTTACAAAGCCATGGTCAGGTAGACCAACCAAAATTTCATCCACAACTGCCTGGTTCATTTGGCGAGCTGCCAAGAAAAACCCACAGGCTTCTTCATGTGAGATATAGGCTTCTCTGCAAACAAGTGGTGTTGCTGTTTCAAGATCCACAATAAATAGGTACTTGAACAAAAATGGGCTGCTTAGTGGAGTTACAAGAAAAAACAGCCTGCTTACAATATGGCAAACAGCATCTTGACAAGCTTCAAAACTTTCAGAACAAAGTCCTTTGGAGTGATGAGACCAAAATTGAACTTTATGGTTACAACCATAAATGCTATGTTTGAAGAGGATACAACAAGACCCATGACAAAAAGTACACCATCCCAACTGTGAAGTATGGAGGTGGATTTGTGATGTTCTGGCGATGTGTGAACTACGGTGGCACAGGTAACTTAGTAAAAATTGAAGGCAAGATGAATTCAGCATTTTACCAATGTAATAAGAACACAAGTACAGGTCAAGGTTTGGGGTTTCTGGCCCCGTATACTGTAAAGAACAAAAACAAAGTATTTTTTAACAATCTGCACAGGCGCTATGCTTTGACAGTAGGTCATAGCATCACACAGTCTCTGTTTGTAGAGGGGAACTTAAATAAGGAGGGACCGGAAATTGAATGGCATGCTGCGAGGGAACCGTAGTGGTGTGTGGGAGGAATGACGTCATTGTAGTGAAACCAGGAAGGGACAGAATGCGGAAGTGGTTACATGTTGTTGTCCAGGCGTCCAGGATTTTATGGCGGCGCTGAGTCTGTCTTTCTACGGGAACAAAAGAAAGGTTAGTGCATCGCCTTGATCCCCTGGCCCGATGTGATAAGCGGCTCGTTGGGTCTTTCCGCGGCTCCCTATGCACGCGTGCGTGACACCAGGAAATATTGGAGAACAACTTGCATTCATCAGTCTGGATGGGATGCACTTGGATCTTCCAGCATGACAATGATCCAAAACACAAGGCCAAGCTGACCCTTTGGTGACTACAGCAAAAAGAAGTGAAGGTACTGGAGTGGCACTCATGGTCTTCTGACCTCAATTTCATTGAGCCACTCTGGGGAGATCTCAGGCATACAGTTCATACAAGGCAACCAAAGAATTTAAATCACCTAGAGGCTTTTTGCCAAGAAAAATAAGCAGCTCTACCACCTGAGAAAATCAAGGTCTTCATCTACAACTATCACAAAAGACTGTGTGCCATCATTATAAAAAATAAACAGTAAGAACTATATATATATATATGTATATATGTATATATGTATATATATATATATATATATATATATATATATATATATATATAGTGATTTTTAAAATGCACATCCCAACAAAATAGTTTGCAATCATTTAAGAACAATATTGCATTTTATTGTAGCATTTTCAGAAATAAAAAATAAAGACAGTAAAACAGTTTACCATATAGGGTGGTCCAGATCTAATTATGCAATTTTCATTACGTTATTACTTATTAAGTTTATTACAAAGAGAATTCACAAAAAGTTCTTTTTGTTGCCAATAGATGGCAGCACCTGCCCTGCATTCCAAAATGGCGGGGAGACGGTTGTCAGTCGAACAGCAGGTGCGATGTGTTTGCCTTTTCATAATTGCATAATTAGATCTGAACCACCCTGTATAAATAATGGCTTAGTCAAAAATTAATTTTAATAAGGTCCACAAAATGCTGAATTTGAGCATAACCCTGAATAGGTGGCACTAAGAGGCACTGTATAGAGAGAGCTGTTCACACGGTGGGTATGATGGATCTAAATAAGCATTCACTTGGCATTATCCATATGATAAGAGATTGCCGGCTGGCATAGCTGGTATACTTATCGTTGAACCCAGGATTTTGATGGTCATAGGCCGAGATAGATTAGGAAGAATGAGGACACAGAATAAAAAGGGTAGGTGCAAGTACTTTGGTACTTCTTCCATAATAAATTAATAAAAGATCATAAAGCAGTGCTTAAAATGTAAATAAATAAAAAAGAATATATATAATCAACAAATAAAAAGTCAACCTAAAATGAGATATGCATTGCAATAATAAATTAATTATGCTCTGAGCAGTACTGATGAGATATCAAGGGTATACTACAATGCATGATATGTAATGCTGCTTAAACACATTTTATTAAAAACAAACCAGCATTGTTAACTTTCTAATTTTATTCAAGCAACTAGGCTTATTATTGGGGCCAGTATGTGTTTGATTTTATAATTTTTGGTTTTGTTTTATTTTTGCCTTTTCTGTATTCTGCATGGGGGGAAATGTTGTTTAAAAAAAATTACTTCAGGTTTTTAATGTATGTCATCATACCCCTAGATATTGTTTTGAGCGTTTTTGGAAAGATGCATGACCTTGGATCTATGTGTTTTTTATGCAAAGGATGAATGGAGATATCTCTAAATTAACATATATCTCAAAATAAATTTCAGGTATTTAAAAATTTAGTTCAGAATTTTAAATATTTGAAACTCCAGTAAAGATATGTCAAGACAAGTTCCTTTTTATGTTACAACATCTACAGTATGTTTTGAAACAATTTCAAATACATTTCAGGATATCTAGACACTGTACATTTTGAGATGTCTCAAATAACTTTGTGGGAATTTTAAGACATCTCAAATTGACCTTTTCAGTTCGTTTCAAGGGCACTTTTCTTAAAAAAATCATTTCAAGGGCACTTTTCATAAAATAGCTTCTGTCACCTCGAAATGTACATGACATTTTTTGAGATATCTGGTAATGCATTTCAGATATTTCAAAGTAGGCAGGATTCTATTTTGAGGTAGTGGAAAAACATTTAAGATATCTTTAGTTGTATTATAGAATTTTGAAAATGATATCTAGATATTTTGGACTAACATTCTGTAAAGATATTTTGAAATGTATTTAAAATCTCAACATAAATTTCAAGATGCCTTAATATAGACAAGAGAATATCTCAGATAGAGCATTAACTCATTTTAACATATCAGGAAATGTGTTTGAAATATGAGTCAGTATGAAAAATATATGAAATGTATTTTACAATAACCTGGTTACATTTTTGGATATCTTCAAATATCTTCTGGGCAATTTTGATATATCTAAAATACATTTTTGAGATACCTTCTTGTGCAAATTTTGATATTTCCTAATTATTTCAAGATATTAAAATGACAAGACATCCCATTGAAAACCAGGGCCGTCTTAACAGCATTATAAGGCCTCGAGCAAAGCTGTGCACTGGGGCCCCTACTCACACAACCACTCAGCAAGTCACAACATACATAGGTTAACATGAAGCCCCTATGCTTGTGGGGCCCCTGTGCATCTGCCCTGCATGCCCATGCTTTAAGACGTCCCTGTTGAAAACAAACAATTTTACATGAGGTCATTTTGAGATATTCTTAATTGAATTTCTGAGATCTCAAAATATGCATCTCAAACTGCAGTATATCTTAAAATATGATATCTAAAAGTGACCAGCATGTTATTTTTAGATATCTTGAAACAGATATATTTTCAGATATCTACTGTATAAATAATTTTAAGATGTTGTCATGCTTTGGGCTCTGCACTGCACAAATATACTGGAGATTCAGTTTCTTTTCAAGCCAGACTTTATTCCAGGTTTGGGAGAGAAACATTGCTGAGTTTTAAAAAACAGCTTAAAAGCATAAAAGAGAGCTTGGCAAGTCCTCTGGGATGAGTTGGCTTTGCACTCATTTTGTCAGATTCAGTAAAATTCAAAGACATTTTTTTCCTGTACGCTGCCCTCTGTAAGGATCTGAAATTCAGAAGAACCCCAGACGGGAAAAGACTTCTTGTAGACACTTATAAAGACTTTTATTAATGTGAGATATGAGGCTTGAATGTTGCTGCAGCTGATCCAGAATTACTTTGATTCAAGTTTATGAGAGAGTGTATTTTCTTGCTGCAAGAACATACCATGAAAACAAAACTGCAGCCCCTACACTCACAAAATCATTAAATGTATTTTGAAATATCTCTAAATGTTAATTTGTCTTGCCATAGTAACTGCTGTGGATGGGTTACTTGTTCTTTAAAAGTACACACCACTGCTGTAATGTATTATTTACCTTTACAACTGTTAACATGTAATTGTACTGTACAAACAAAGCCAGTGTCTTCTGAGGAAGTTTTGTCACACACTGTGTGTATAATTCAGCACCACAGATGTTCCATGCCAGAAAAGCCAGAACGTATAAACAGAAGTCCTGATGTGACTGTTGTGGGAGACCCAGCCATATCAAAACAATCAAGATGTAGTTTTAATGACCAGGTTTTGATGTAGAGTCATGGCCCACAATGAAAGTTTGTAGCAGTACTGTCTGAATGGGACTTCAATTACCAGCTTCATACTGCGGGATGATTGTGACAAGTGACTGCTTCAAAAGCCAACCAGGGAGATTCCTGTGAAGGACAACACTCAAACATTTGCTGATTCTGAAAGAGGAGATCTGTCATTCATCTGGATGTCATAGCTGCGGCAAATCATTTCCTTCACTTGTCTTGGATTACAACTTCATCAGTCCACTAAGGATTGCAGTTCTTTTCAGATTTTACAGTTTGTTCTACTGTATGTCCCATCACATGAAGTGTTTGGATTGCCTGGTTGGAGTCATCATCACATGGAGCTTGCTCCTTTCACCACTGATCTACATTGGACATTCATGCTATGGTAAGTCAAGGTTATCATTTTTCCAGAAGTCCCATAAACTGGACTTTTTTTTGCTACGTTGGGGTGTGCGCATTGTAAATATATATTTAGTACATTCTTTGGTACTTTTACTTTCGGTAAAGTCTGTCTCTGTGGTGGTGTTGTGCAAGTCAGACCAGGCTGGGTAGTGTGTTGCCTTTTCAATTAAAAATTAACAAACCCTTGTTAAATTGTGTGAATATTAGCATCCCTGAGCTGCTACAAGTAAATCCAAATTCCCTTTATTGGTGTCTCTGTTAATTCTGTTAATTGATGTTTTTTTTTTTTTAAATTGCCATGCACATAGCAGGGGCAGATGACTCGGCCTACAACCACAAATACATTATAGTAATTGTAGATTTTCTAGATTGAGTTACCTGACATTCTGAAGTTATTCCAATTGAGTTTGTAAATTTTAAAATGCTTTCGTTTGAATCACTGGGGTTCTTTTCACATGTGGAAACTCCTAAAAACATGTAAACTAATCAAGGAACTCAGTTTATGTCTGAAATATTTAAACAGACTGTAAAACTGCTTTGACTTAAATATTTAAAACATTTATCATACTTAATGCAATGTACCATTTGAAAGATTCAGTCAAATCTTGAAACAGATGTTGTACAAACTAGTTAAAGGATAAGTCTGGTATTCTATAAGTAAAAGTTACTTGTTCTCAATCACGGTATATTAATTATCCCCTAGAAGTTATGTTTTAAAATAAATTGTTTTTTATAAATTTTAAAAAATATCAGACCTATTGTTGAGGTTTAAGATGGGTTTCAAATGACAGGGGTTCAATCTTGAAAACAAGAGTGTTATCGAATATCGATCTGTGTCAGAACAAAAACATTATAAAACAGTGTATCCATGTCACTTTAGGAAAAATAAAAAAAGGCAAAACATTTTTATGAGATTCTGCCATTTTAAAAGGGGGCCAGCTGTGCACTTCACCTCACTGTTCACCTCCATCTACTTCAAGCTTTCAGCCTCAGGCGCGTGGTTTCCTCTGGCATTGTGGAATAACAGCAGAATGTAGTTTAAACAGGAATTGTGAGATGAATCAAAACCAAAGAAACAAACAGAGTTTAATTAGATGTTAAAAAAATAAAGACTCAAAATTTGTGACAAAATTGTAGTTAAGTAGAAAGGGCAAAAATTCGAAAACCAGTAAATACACGCATAATCTGAGGTAAAACATTTATTTTAAAACTATAGCCAGAATTTGGTAACCAGAAAAATTTCAAAACAACAAAGGGAATTATAGTGTTCAGATTTGAGTTGAATCCAATCAAGGGCAACCAGGAAGTGCAAAATATGTCCTTTATATCTTTAAATCTTTGTTCCGGATATATTACGGACTTCACACTTCCTGTTAACCTTACCTAGGAACAGCATAACAACTGTGAACAGAAAACTTTCAAAATGGCAGTACCTATTAGAGAATCATAAAGATGTTGTGGGAGATGGTTACTTATTTTAAATATCATTTAAAGAATATCAGGCACAAAACTACTTGAGACCACAAGATTCCTTGAGATCTAAAACCCCTAAAACAAACTTTAATTAAATTTTTTCAAGGTCAAGGAGATTCTGTAAAAAGTCACAACCAAATGCCTGATCATGACAAATATATGCTTTTTACCTTGAAAAATCGTCTCCAAGCACTGTTATTGAAATGATTAAATGCTGACACCCAGATGTTAGTTACTGTCTCGGTTCTGTAGAGAAATCGACATAATCATAGAAAAAGTCACATATATAATCACTCACTGTCTTTCACCATGAGTAATAAAGAATATTATAGACAAATCTAAGAACTGCTGGTGCTCCAATTATTTCAGTCATGGACTGTGGGAAGCATTGGAGGGTTTTAATGGTAATACATAAATACTGCTACAGAATGGGACATGAAACAACAACAGTAGATTTTTTGGGGATTGAGATTCCAAAAACATAACAATGACAAGGTGTGAGGCCTTTAAAATAGGACCAGAAGTAGCGTGGCATCCAACCAAGCATAATTAAAAAAGGCTCACCTTCCAGCTGCCCTCTGACCTCTAATCTCTCGAAAGGCTGGCTTTAGCAGCCACCTGGCACTTTGGCTTGGTTTGTGAAGAGAATAGCAAAAAGGAAGGCTTTTTTTACAACAAAAGTAGAAAATCTCACAAAAAGCACAAAAGGGCAAAAAGGAGGCAATAATGATTTGCCTGAAAGGCAATCAAGCCCCAAATTTTGAATCCAAGCATACAGTAATATAATAAACATAAGCAAAAAGTTGTCAAAACCAGTAAATGCAGAGAACATATAATTCTCAAAGTAAGGACAAAACTACCCTGCCAAGTCACATTCAAATGAACTGCAAGGGATTGCACGCAAGGGACTACAAAATCCAGCCTGCATTAATTGTTGGGAACCACCCACAAAATACAAGAATAAATAACTGAACATAACTGCACACATAGAAACTAAATTAACATAAAATACATAATTAGGCAAATAATATAGATAAATAACAATAAAAACATAATTGATAGAATTAAAAAACAAAACAACATAAAAAAAGAAATTTAAATATTATCCAGGGAAGGAATTCTGGCTTATATGTATCATTCACTAATGGTCTAATGATTGAATTATTTTTTAAAAAGCTGACTTAAAACTGTTATGAATCTCAACTTAGAACTACCTCATCGTATTATTGGCATGAGTTAAATGTCTATCAAATTTTATTCACTTAAAAATATCCTGTTTTTATTTTACTGTTATTTTCTGTAACAGCAATGTGACATGCATTATTAAATTTGATAACTGATTTGCGGAACTTAACTTAAATGTATTTCATAATAGTTAAGCTTTATCACATGGTCTGCCTTTTAATTTCTCCACAATTGTGAATTGTGCATGAACACAACACATGACAGAAAGTGTATAATGTTGAGTGATTGGCATTGTGAACTTAGTATCAGCTTGCAGGTGACCATAGCTCTTTAAAAAATCTAAGGCTTTCATTAAAAATACAATGTAGTGTAGTCAGTTCAGTTCAGATTTATTGTCATGTGTACAAAATGCAGTTGAATTCTTATGTGCACACTTTATCAACACGCATCACGTTGCCATGGAGTGAATCTTGCTCTGTAGGCTAAGTAAAATATACCAATGCACTCGACTTGCACAAGTTTCCACTTGGAGAAAAGAGGAAGTGGCACAGAGTAGACGTGACAAGTCAAGGATGAACACTACAATGTTGGAAGGCAGCATGCTCATAGACCATGTCAGACATGACAATGTACGAAAATGCAACAAAACATTTCAATCACTGATCGCCTAATAAATCCAGTTCATATGTCAAAAATGATCAGCAAGATGTCACTGGCTAAGTGTAAAGCTTTTGTAAAATTTAGCATTCAGAAAAGTGATAATATAGGATCAAATATTTTGCTGACTTCTAAAAAGATATCAGATTCCCCTTCTATTATCCAACACACAAAGCTTAACTACTTTAATAAAATAAATTAAACTTTAAACTTTGTAAAATAATGGCTAAGATTAAACTGTCCAAGTGCACCTTTGATCTGACCCCCAAAAGTGTTTTTACTTTAAATCTGTGATTATCTTATTCACAGGTTGCTGGTCACTGTGAATTCACAAATATTCTGAAATATTTTGAGAGAATTATATTATATATTTTGAGAATTTTTAGAGAATTTAACCCTAATTCCATTCTACCTTTTTAAGAAAAACTCTAGAAAAAGCAGAGTTATTTAAACAGTTCAATGGTTATTTAAATAGAAAGTCTATTCCAGGATCACTTTGAGTGGCATTTAATGTATGAAATGTACTAATAATTATTATGGCCTGTGCCATAAAGAATACAATTATTGGTATAAATAATTTATTTGACATTTCTACTTGTCTTAAATATTCAGAACAGCTATGTCATTCTGAAATCCTTAAAAAGGCATTACTTAATATTACAACTTTAACTAGTGAGGCATTTAATTTAATGATTATATTACTGAAATGAAAACAGATTTTCTAACTTTTTCTGAAGCTTGGATTGGCATTAGTTTGCATATTATCCATCCAGCAGACAACAGTGGTTAAACTTTAAGTTTCTTTATATATAATACCCTACTGTGGCTGTTCGTTTGTCTGTCCAGGATTTTAAATCACCTGTAGCTTGCAAACTATTTAACCTATTTACCTGAAATTTGGTACACATATACTACGTGATATCTACTATCCACTTTCAGGGTGATGATTGATCTCCAAGGTTATTCCTCTTTTTCTTTTATTTTATTGTAGAATCAACTCTTGGCAGTGGCCAGCAGGGCGGCTGTGTGGCACATGCGTACGGGCGCTGTTCTCATCTACCTTTGCCATCACTTGCCCTACCTCTTCAGATCTTAAATAATTCTTGACACAGATTAAAGACTTTAATACCAGCTTAAGTGAAGACTTAAAGAAAACGTACTAAGTAATTGCAACACAAACACTGACTTAAACAGTTTTAATGTGAAAAGATGCCGACTAAAGAATAGAAGAAGTGGGCCGCTAGGGTGGGAAAAAGAAGAGCTGCTCAGGAAGCAGCAAGCGCATCAGCCTCTGAGAAAATGAATGCTAAACATACAGAGAAAGAGTATGAAAACTAGGAATGCTCAAGTCAAGTGTATTCACTGAATGTTATCGTGCAGTGTGCTGTTACTGGTAGTAATATAAATGAGAATTAACATTGATGTAACTCAGATTTTAGACATGGGCATTTCAGATCACTACTGTATTTTCTTTGATATGACAAAAATCTATAGCCAAAAGTAAAGTGAAATGTTTTTAATGCACTTAGAGCATCTGACGCCACATTTTCTAGTATTAATAGCCATCCATCCAACCATCCATTATCCAACCCACTATATCCTAACTACAGGGTCACAGGGCTCTGCTGGAGCCAATCCCAGCCAACAAAGGGTGCAAGGCTGGAAACAAACCCTGGGCATAGCACCAGCCCACCGCAGGGCACACACACACACACCAAGCACACACGACAATTTAGGTATTAATAGCCAGCATTTTTTAATTTTTCATAATACTGACAGCAACTTAAATAACACAGTTCAGGTATCTACTTTTAACTACTACTATAGTTCTTTGGAAACTTAGCAGACTGTATACTCAAAAAAAGTGTTGCAAAACAGACTTTGAATGGAGAAAACTAAACAGCACACTATGACATTCCAACAACTTATATAACAATGCAGTCCACAAACCTGAGAAACAGTCTGATATCTCTAAAATGATCAATGAAAATAAAGGAAAATACAAGACAGTCTATTACAGACAGCTCCACCTATAAAACATTGTTAGATACATGTGATGCATCTACAGAATTCTTTACTGAAAAGATAAATAATGTAAGACCTAATTGTCACACATGCGTGCGTGGGAGGCAGTCAAAGGGCTACATGAGGGAAAGATACAGAGTCAAGGGTGGACAAACGATATTATTGCCTTTCCTTCCTTCTTCCACAGACCACCAGAAGGAAAGCCCAGCTAAGACTCTGCCCACTTCTGGTGCTACGCCACTCCCTCCTGCAGACCTCATTGAATCCCCACAACTTTCCTGTCCTGCATCTATAAACCCCAAACACTCCAGCCTCCTAATTAGAAAATTTTTGACTCATTCCTTTATGACTTGTCAGTTTCAAAGTTCATTTTGTTTGTTGACAACAATACATATGGGATGGATTCCCCCAAACCTTTATCTGTTTTTTATTATTTTTATTTTTATTAATTTATGTTTATTCCATATAATATAATAAAGACCTTAAGAACATAGTTGGTTGAACTGTCTCCTATTTAATATACCAAACTGTAGTTCTTTACCAAGGCAAATATACTTTGTAAAATAACTACACAGTGCCTAACTACATCTTATATTAATTTTCTATGCGCTGTTTAAGAGGTTTCACTGCTTAATCAATCAAGTGTAGTTAACTGCACAATACGGTCTAGCATTTCTTCAGATTCTTTAAAAACTGTCGCTATTGAAGGAACTAGCAGGCTACAAACTTACCTCTGAGGCATTAGATTTTAACTATTGTTATTTGACTTTCTTGCTTCCTGTTCTCTTCATATTCTGGTCTTTTATAAGTTCTCTGCTTAATAAACTGCTCACTTTGGATTTGATTTTGGATTTTGATTTATGCTCTATTTGCTTTTGGATTGCTTTCTTATGGAAAATTTTGTAATTATTTTTGCTTTTAAATGTAATTATTAAGAATCATTGAAACTGCATTTGGACACAGGTTTTTATCCTAGTTCTCCTCTCCCTTACTGCATAAAATGTAGTCTTCATTCGGTTGAAACGTCAAAATCTGCTTGTTGTGTTTGAGCCCAGACTGATTTTCCTTCTAA
The DNA here is from genome assembly GCA_026402145.1 of Polypterus bichir lapradei. Classification (NCBI taxonomy): domain Eukaryota; kingdom Metazoa; phylum Chordata; class Cladistia; order Polypteriformes; family Polypteridae; genus Polypterus; species Polypterus bichir. Next base: position 76,083,572 of record JANRMT010028174.1, read on the forward strand.
TTCTTATCAGGAGTCTTGAAGCCTTTTTTGAATTAAGAGCACTGACGGGTCCTAACACTATGTATCACAACATTCTCATTGACTGCCTTAGACAGTGGACTGGCCTTTATGGTTGTGCTTCAGAGTGCTTTCACTCAAAACAGTGAGAACATTCTTTGGCAAATGTATGTTAAAAATGCATGATATTACATTTCACCTGACTTAGGGTTCAGTTTTAGATCAGTTATTTTTCTTATTTCACATACTTACATTAGGCTAGATCATCTGTAAACATATGGTAATGTACTATACCTATATAGATAGCAACACCGTTAAACACACAGTACCAGCATTACCAAATGACCCTGAGACACTCAACACCATAATTAAATATCTTACAAGCACTACTAGCATGGCTGAACTAAAATTTTCTTATATTAATCAAGGAAAAGCACAGCTTTACTTATTGGCTGTGGAAAAAAAGACAGACTCACTGGTAAAAATCTTGATCAACTAGCTTTATAGATTAGGTAAAAAGAAAAGAATCTAGGCATTATAGATTCAGAGGCAAATTTGAAATCACATGTTAAACAGATTACTAATAGTGTATTTTTTCAGTTAAGAAAACTGTATGCATTTAAATGTTCTATGACTTGCAAGAAAATTAACACATGATTTTTTTTTAGCTGACTTAATGATGGTAATAAGCTACTATCAGGAATACCAAGAAAAAAAAAAATAGACTAACTGCTGCTTGCAAGAATCTTAAAGTAAAAGAAAAATGTGAACATGTTTAACCTGTATTAGCACTGCTACATTGTCGCATCCCCCTATTTTTTGCCCTCACACACCCCTAATTGTAATCTCAACATTGGCCTGCTCAATGTTAAAAGACTGAAGTGTCAAAGAGATGGCGAGGGGGCCTTTTCCTTTAATGTATCTAAACTCTGACATAGTTTACTGATATACATATGTGAGACTATTACTATTGAACATTTAAAAAGTTGCTAAAACACACAATTTTTAAATATGAGTTTGTTAAAAATATTTTATCTTTTTAGCATACCTGTATTAGGCAGCAAGTGTGATGTAGCCACAAGTGAAAAGATATTTCCATCTACTCTGACTCACAATACACACTGTATCTCTGGGCCAAAATAAGTAAATAAGAGGTCCCTGTTGTCCATAGCTTTGAGCACAACTTGACATATTTTGGCACAAGAGTACTCCACTCTAAAATACAAAGCAACTTGTTAAATCCCAAGATGCTCGATGTACCTATATTACAGATGTTTAAAATCCTGACCTTAAGTAAATGTACCTAATTCCTAATTCCAATTCATTTCCGGCTCCGTCGTGAGTGGCAGCCATTCCAGCAGCGCCTTTGAATTTCCCCTTGGGATTAATAAAGTATCTATCTATCTATCTATCTATCTATCTATCTATCTATCTGCCACATATAATAATAAACAGCATCATCACTGCATTATTTTTTCAAATTACAATTTTCCTAAGTATATGCAGTATATATACATGGATTCTTCACTGGGTTTCTAAGATTACCCACAATTTTAAAAGCATATTTTTTTTTGTTAAATTGTGCCCCTAAAGTGGTCTTCTCTGAGGGACTGTGGATGTGTGTATGTGTGTCTTCCGATGGAGTTTTGCCCCACATCTGTTTTGATGTGGTTAGTGTCTGCCTTGTGTCTTATGCAGCTAGCTTGGGATTAAGCAGGGTTAGAAAAAATGAAGATATAAATAAGAATGCTGGATTTGTTTACATCAAACTGACAAGCTCCTTATCATTAAACACTAAATTAAATGACAACAGCTTGGATTTGAAAAACTCTCTTCCTCTTCATAAACAGATGTTGTGATGTTAACATATAGTACATTAGCACTGAGAAAACTAAATAACTGGACTGAAAAATGCTGATTCCTCTATCCCAGAGACAAAATTAAAAGTAAAAACAATTGCCTTGAAAATCTGAATTTTCCTTCATATAATCACTTGTGACTGTAAGGCAGATTCATATTTTAGATTTGTTCAGTCAGTAAAAGAAAAACAAAAAAAAATGGTTAAATAGGTTAAAAAGAAATATGGATTTAAACAAAAATGCAATACCAGAATTGCCACTGGAGTATCTGAATGCCTTTTGTAGCTGGAGAAGCATATTCGTTCTAGAATGTGTATTGTAAACTTTATGGATTCATGGCAATTTTCTAATGGAAATTCAAGACAGTGCAAACTTTAGTCTGCACTTACATCTTTCAGACAGAGTATGTAAAAATCAATAAGATTTACTGGAGTGTTTCCAAGTAGTAAGCAGCAATAAAAGACATAGTTGGAAGATAATTTGTTATGCTACCTTTTAATTTAGATGTTTAAAATTTTCTTCAACTCATCACCCAATAGAGTAAAATTACAGATGATTTTGTATTTGAACATCTGTATGCAGACTTAACATTATATTAACAATAAAAGCTAATGCGATTTCCACAGTTTTAAAACAGCAGGTAATGATGGGCCCATATGGAACAAGCGGATTCCAGAAAGACCAGGTATAGGGAATAGTCCTTCTCTGTTTGGCTTTGGAAGCAAATAGCCTCTTAATAAATCATGTAAATAAAAAACAAAAATAGAAAAGATGCATTTGCATAAAGGAACTGTGGTCTAATAAATGTTGATTTTTTTCAGGTGTTCAATGAGTGAGCAGTATAATGAGCTGATAGTTTGCTGATTCTAAATTAAACACATGGGCTAGAAGACTTTTGCCAAAAAGCTGTTTTCCTCAGTAGTCTTGAGCTATAGACGGAGTGTGCTAATTTACTTTGTGGCAAGAACTCTGAGAAACTGAAACAAAAAAGGAAATTTGTAGAAATATATTCGTTTAGACTTGGTCTTTGTATGACATAGAATACATTTTCTCGAAAGAAGAAAAGCTATTTTCTCGAGATAACATTTTCTGGAAAGAATAAAAGATATTTTCTCAAGGTCAACATTTAATTATATTTTGAACAGGTCCGCAACAAGAAGAAACAGGGATGTGCATCAGTGCTAAACATGTTTCAGATTACTGCCAGTCATTTGAGATGAAACTAAAACATCTGCCCCAAAAGTACACCCAAAATTCAAAATTGTGTACATTATACCATTTCTGTTTATTGCGGAAGGCTATGAGATTTCAGACACAGTCAATTCTTACAGAATGTAAAAGAAATCCTACCTTGGTTTTATCCATATATGAAGTGCTTGATACAATGCGAAAGGAGGCCTTAGTCAATGTTTAAAATGAGAAAAAACAGTGCCAGTACGAAGAAAAACTTCTCGAGATACAACTTTTTCTGAGGGTATGGAGAATGGAATGTAAGGCAAATTTACACTGTTCAAGTTCTGGGCACCCCACAGCATGGGTTATTTAAATAGAAGTGCTTTAAAGGTTCGCAGGTCCACATTTCCAGCGACAGTAGGTAACTGTGAGAGGCAGCCTGTATAAGGATGGACCTCCAGGTAGAAAACAGGAGTTTGATGAAGGAGTAGACAAAGCCTTGCATGCAGTGGACTGAACAAAGAGTCAGCAGTCAGAAGACCTGATGATTCACAAAGAGGTGACCACAAGTTGGCAGACGCATGACAGAATATTGCTGGTAGTGTTCATGCAGAGAGATCAAGGTGAGGTGACATGTTCAGGAGGCAAACTGGTTTGTCTGACAAAATATTGTGGGCTAGACGTTTGCCTTATAAAAATTCAATTACTGTCATGCGACCCATTTTTCATGGATGGAACCAAACACACGTGGCAAACCACTACATCTCATCACTATGTACGAACCCTGTAGCACACAACACATCTGTAGGACCGTATTCATATTGGAGTGTCCTCTGTTAGTGTCTGAAGTATGTGTCACCTCTTACACGGGCGGTGACTAATTTTTTCTCTTCTAAGCTTATTTAGACTATATTAAACTAAGAATAATTGCTTTAGGCTTCTAACCTGAACAGAGATGATTAAATAATGAACTATGCCACACTGTTTATCTCATTAGCTGTTCTTTCATGAATAAGAAGGTTGTGGGTGTGTTTTCTAGTTATACACCCACAGGCATAAATAATTAATTGCTGATGAAAATTAAAGGTAATACCCAACATGAAAAAAGAAATAATAGATTAAATACACCATAACAAAGAAGATATGATAATTTTTAACTTCTTATTTTGTCATGTGCAATACATTTATTTATTTATTATTTTATTTATTAATTATTTCTTTTAACTTGGCAAGAAAAATTGAAGCAGAATTCAGCTTCTAAATGTGGTAATAGTTACTACTTGAATCTCTTTAAACCAAGAGTAATGCTAAATAATTCTAAATATTAGAAATATTGAGTTTAGTTTTAAAAATAAAATACACAAAGTAAGAATAAGCCAATAGAGACCACAAAATAATACAAGACCTAACAAAATAATAACATTTGTGTATTAATGGGTCCGAGTCCCTGTGGTAACGTATCCCATTTATCTGCTCAACTGTCCAACTCTCTCCCTTCTTATCTTCCTTCACTTTTGACTGTGAGTTTTCCCTACCAGTTACCCTCTTCTGTAAATCATCTCTTAACCCTTAACACAAACTTTAATTTAGCCTTCGACACAAGATCAACTGGCTAGTGGTCCCCCTAGTTGTCTCTTGTGCCTCTGTATTGAACAGGCCTAAGCAAACTTTAAACAGTCTGATCTTATTGGTAGACAGTTATCTCTGTGCCATGTACCTGCCTGTCTGAAGTGTTTTACTTACTCCTTATCAACACCCACGGCCCCCCCCCCTCTCTCTCTCTCTCTCTCTCTCCTTGTCTCCAGCTGGGTCAAAGACCTTCGACTTTCACCCAAGTATTTGTGTGGGCTCACTTACTGAACTCTTGTCATCATCAGGTAATCCTTCAGAATATTCCTTGCACTGCAATACCCTTTTTAATTCTAGGGCATCACTGTAAATAGTGGCCCTTTTCTTTCCTGAAGATTATTTAGAAGCACAGACTGAAGATGAAGTGTTATTAAGAAATTGTACCAGGTGCTGAAAATATTGAGAGCAAGGCAGGCTGTCACTTTCCAGGAGTGATGTCATTATGGGAGCAAATGTGCCTTTTACTCTTTGTGCTAGAATTATAGATAACAGTAATAACCTCAAATTTAGCAGAGGAAAAAATGTAATTGTGTAATAGGCAGTGTGATCATTATCATCATTACCACCAGTTTATCAGCCACTTTCCAGGTTTACCCCAGTTAGCGAGCAGCCTCCTTTCTCAGTGGTCCTCGCCGTCACTTATGATGAGACCCATTTTTTTCATATTTTTCAACACCTCCTCCAAACATGACTTCTTTCCCCCTGGCCCTTTCCAACTTCATCATGGTGCACCTCTTCACCCAGTCATCCTCTGCCTTTCACTCCACATATCAAAACCACCATAGCCTGCTATTCCTCTTCAAAAACACCTATCATCTCCACACCAAGTCTCTCTCATAAGCATTTGTCTTCCTCTCGCTCTGTGACACTCCATACAGCCACCTGATATCCAAAGAACATATTACTACTACTACTCCTCCTCACACAGGTTTTATAATCTTCCTTCAATGTCAGAAAGGCTATTTTAAAAGTCAGAACTGGTGAAAGCTCCTGGAATTACTTCCATGCACCTACCACTCTCTTTTATCATTGCTGTGACCACAACTCTGTCTGCACTAAAAATATAATCGAAGTAACAGAACTTCCAAAACAATTCCATGGCTGACAGACAAATTTCCAGCTACTCCGTGCTTCTCATTCCTGCATTTAATTTTAGGACTCCACTAACAGACTAGCTTTTCATTTCAGTACCTTATCTTTCAATTCCACTTTACGTTTTGTAATCAGTAGGAAATCATTGGTGTACAAGATCACCTATCCTCCATGTACTTATTGGGTTAACATTTCCATCACTATCATGAAAACCACTGGACTTAGAAGGAATCCCTTAGCAGCCTGAACATCACCTCAAAATTTCCATTATCCCGATTTGCTGTCCTGAATACTGTTTGTGATTGTACATTCTCATCACCATAGACATTAGCCAGTCCTCCACACCTCCTCTTACCAAAATGTATTTGGACCACTAACCTGCTTTTAAAACAATTAGTTTTGTTTTTCTCTTTGTCATTTGTTTTTGCCATTAAGTCAGTTACATCATCTTATTGTCACTTTGTTCTGATATTTCCTTTCTGACTAATTTGTGCAGTATCTCCCATGATTTGCAACATGTGATATGATTGCTCACATAGTAAAAAATATGGGGGTACCCATTACATAACTATTAGGCTTTAACAATAATAATAATTAAATACATTTGTATAGTGCTTTTCTCACTACTTAAAGCACTTAGACAGATGGGAACCACTTCAACCACCACCAATGTGTAGCACCCAGCTGGATGATGTGATGGCAGCCATTATTGCACCAGTACGCTCACCACACATTAGCTATTAGTTGGTGAAGTGGTGAGAGAGATAGCCAGTTAGAAACAGTGAATGATTACGGGGCCAGAATGGACTGGGCCATGACTGGCAATTTAGCCAGGATATCAGGATAAGGCCTACTCTTTTCAAAAGATGCCCAGAGGTCTTTAATGACCACAGGGAGTCAGCACCTTGGTTTAAGTCTCATCTGAAGGATGGCACCATATTTATAGCACAGTGTCCCTTTCATTGCACTGGGCTGTTGGAATCTAATCACAGGCCACAGGGTAAGTCCCCCCGTGCTGGTCTCACCAACATCTCTTTCAACAGCAACTCAAGCGTTTTCTAGACGGTCTCTCATCCTAGTACTCTGTATGGCCTAAACATGCTTAGCTTTAGATCAAGGACCTGTTCTGAAGTGCATTTGGAATATATATTAAAACATATTAAATAGATACAAATTATTTCCTAAAACCTTAAAGAATTTGTTAAGGGTTATTTAAAGGAAAGGATGATTAGTATAGGTCCTTAACTCTTAGTCTTTTAACATTTTGGCCTTGATGATATTTTTGCATGATGATTTTGAAGGCCTTAGTCTATTTTTGATTATGTTTAACAGAAAGCCCTTTTGTGTTTTTCTCTCTGTTGCATCAAAACTCAAGAGGCCTTGAAGAACATCTCATGTAGTCATTCTTCCTCAACAGGTAAAGCCAAAGCTTTCCTAAATCCAAGCTTGGTTGAGCTTTGTTAGGATTTATATCATCATTTTGAAAATTTTAGCAAGTCAGTTGAGGCAAGAAAGCTTTTGTGAGCTCTATAATGAGGCTTGTGGAGTAGTTTTTTATAAGGCTAGTGTCAGGGGCTGAAAAGGTGTACACCACAAACTGAATTTGTGTCATATCTCTTTGTCATTCAGTAAGTCTCATGCTTTCAGTGAACCACATTAAAATCAATTTTCAATGCCAGCTGAGTCCTGACACCCTGTAACGATATAAATCTTGCTCCTGAGCAGATCTGCCACAAATATTTTACTGACATCAGGGTAGAAACTGTTTGATTAGATGAACCATCATTTTCAGCTTAGCCCACCTGGAGCTGTCCACTGCTAGAATAAGCAGTGCCTTTCGTAACACCATTAAAATCTGGCTAGATGCTTCTCAAGCTGTTACATTAAAAATTTTAGAATCTCTTAAACCGTAGATAGACAGACTTTCCCCAAGAGGAAATTAAAACTTTACAGAAGCTCAAGAGAAACAGTATATTATAAAAACAAACAAAACCCCCCCCAAACGCAAATTGGAACGTCTGGCTTGAATACAGGAGCTGCTGCAGTCAATCAAAAGCTGGTAGGTTTACACTTAAAGGCATTCAACATTCAAATAGAGCAAGTTCAGGTTGTTGTGTCCACAAATCCAACAAGTTAATTTAAGTTTGTTTGTTCCAATTTCTGTCTGGTTAATTCAATTGTATTTTAGGGTCATAATGATTAATTCATTAGAATATTAGTACAGAATTAATCATTTTTGTTTCTGAATCAATAAACATTATTTATGCTGGTGTAACTAGATAATTGCTAGAGAAGTGTGTGTACTAGGTGTTATATACAAAATGTAATATCATGAGTATCTGTTTTTCCCTGCTGTAATGGACTGGTGCACAATCCATGTTTTGCTCTTGAACATGGTGCCTCTGGTATAGCTCACAAGGCCAAACAGCCTGAACTGGATTAGGTGATATGCAATAACTTATTATTTTGCCTTTGAACTGAACCATTCCAGAGCACAGATAAAAAAAACAACAATGGGTGGATATCAGAAACACTGAGGGCATACTTCTTAATGAAAAGTGTGACATGGTGTTGGTAGGCTTTTAGGTTGGGGTCTTTAAATACATCACTTTTGTATTTAATCCGCGAAGTAGAAACCATATGTTTATATGGTTATTTTTATATATTTTAAGCCCTTATAAACTCTCCCACACTGTTAACATTATTAGAGCCATCTAGACATGAAATAACACCCTTTAGTCAAAAGTTTAAACTGTGCTCCATGACAAGACAGAGATGACAGTTCTTTCTCACAATTAAAAGAATGCAAACATATCTTCTCTTCAAAGGAGTGCCGTCAGGAGCAGAGAATGTCAGAGAGAGAGAGCGAGATAAGAAAAGAAACAATCAAAAAATCAATACGTGCTTTTAAGTATGCCGATGCACCGTGATAAAGCGGCATTTTGTAGAGGAGCGTCCTATCCTCTGTGCAAACAGCCTCTGTGCAAACAGCCCCTCTGCTCACACCCCCTCCGTCAGGTGCAGAGAATGTCAAAGAGGGTGACAGAGAACGAGGAAAGCAAACAATCAAGCACCGCGTGGGAAGCACATCGTATATCATTGAGGAGTTTTAGTTAATATGTAATACATGCTCTGATTGGGTAGCTTCTAAGCCATCCGCCAATAGCGTCCCTTGTATGAAATCAACTGGGCAAACAAACTGAGGAAGCATGTACCATAAATTAAAAGACCCATTGTCCGCAGAAATCCGCGAACCAGCGAAAAATCTGTGATATATATTTAGATATGCTTACATTTAAAATCCGCGATGGAGTGAAGCCGCGAAAGTCGAAGCGCGATATAGCAAGGGATTACTGTACAGAGCTTTGAAGCTCGACCCTGTGGGGGCCCTTGGTCACCGCCTGGGGGCACCCCGATGCCTTGGGAGCCCTGGATCTCAGCACTTCCGCCACATCCGGAAGTGCTGGGGGGAAGATGTGCAGGGACACCCAGAGTGCTTCTGGGGATACAGTTGGCACTTCTGCCACACTGGGGCATGTCGGTGGGAGATTGCTGGAGCACACCTGTGGTACATCCAGGTGCTTATAAAAGGGGCCGCCTCCCTCCATGAGGAAGACAAGGTCTGGGAGGAGGCGGCCTGAAGAGAAGTGAAGGCATTGGTGTTGTGGCCAGGACTTTGAGGGTTTTGAGGTGCAATACTGTAAATATGGCCGTGAATAAACGTGTGTTGGGTGACATCAACGTGTCTGCCTGTCGGTGTCCGGGCCCAGCTCCACACTGGACTACATTTAAATTGACAGAATTAGAATATTCATAAGAATACTAGGTAGCCAATAAAAGGTGTCATTTTGCTAGACTTCTCACTACGTTCATAATGGCTAACACATTACAATACCCTAGTACTACTTTAACCTTCTTAGAATCATATCTGAGCATCACTTAAGTTGCTAAAAGCAGTAGTCCCAAGTGTCTCTCGGGCAACGGTATAGGTGTGTCTTACATAAGACCCGAGGATAACTCGGGCTGTAAAAGTGCAAACAGTGTTAGTGACAAGCTTTACTCAGGCAACAATATAGGCGTGTCTTGCATAAGCATCAGGCCCGAGTGTTACCCAGGCAATGATGTAGACATGTCTCTCCTAGCATCATAATGGTGTCTCAAAAGAAACACCTCTCATCAGCAGTGATGATGCGGTCAATCTGTCTTCAGGCAGTGAAATTATAACAGTCAGTGAAACCAAAACTGATTTTGGTGAATCCAAAAGTGAAGCATCATTCGCACATGTGCAGTGTGCTGTTCATATTGTTATTATTATTATTTGTATCATTATTATACTTTCTACACTTCTAATTTTGTACTTTTAGCGTTTTGCACATTTTACAGTAGAAAGATGAGATTTAATAAAAGTGCAATTTTTCAAGGCAAAAAATGCAATGCTTTTTATATGTTTTTTTTGAGAAAAAATGTAATGCTATGGAGGTTATTAACAACACTAGTTATCAAAAAAAATCCTAATATGACATTGCCCTTCATTAAATCACTTCTACATTCATATTTAAAGGAATGATGGCCTTTTGTATTTTCTTTGAACTTTTTTAACTGTTCCGCAATCTCTTTGGACCTATATAATACCCAGGATAACTTGCGAAGTCATGTGAACAACTCATATAACAAGTTAAGTGAACTATAGTGTGCACAAGCCCACCTCTGTGCTGTCTATGGATCAAGCAAGGGCAACAGCCAATTGCAGCAGCATCAACTGTGGAAATAACTGAGACTGAAAATTGTGGACATCACCAACATCCAGCCCCGCCCTCAAAGATCCAGCCATGTCCCATAGCACAGCCTGTGACCGAGGGTTCTTTGACACTAGATTATTGGGTGTTAGCATAAGCAGTACCAATTGGATTCAACATACATGTGAAATTTGGGAAAGAATTTACTCCTAAAGTTGGGAACCTTTTATTTTAGATAGTTGACTGAGTCATTCATGGATTTAGATGGCCTAACTGTTTTTGGTTTAATATTACAGTAAAGAATGTGTCTAGTAAGATAGATAGTGTGGTCCAAGAGGACCAGAGGAGGGCTTGTGACTCCTCCAGACCGCGAGGGGGCGTCTGTCCTGGTTATGTTGGGGGCCTCAGGTACAGGGCTTGGGCTTGGGACGCCCAGGAGGACCAGAGGAGGGCTTGTGCCTCCTCCAGACCGCAAGGGGGCGATCGCCCTGGTTGTATTGGGGGACACGGGTAGAGTGCTTGGAAGCCCAACCCTGTAGGGGCCCGTGGTGCCTGAGGAACCCTGGAGCCCAGCACTTTCGCCACACCAGGAAGTGCTGGGGGGAAGACGACAGGGGACACCCGGACGGCTTCCGGGTGCACAGCCGGCACTTCCGCCACACTGGGGTGTGGCTCGGACTGATTGCCGGGGAGCAGCTGGAGCCCATCCGGGTTCCCATTTAAGGGGCCGTCTCCCTCCAGTCATCAGCGGAAGTCGGGTGGAAGAGGACGGAGCTGGAGAGAGGACTGGAGGCGGCCAGGAAGGCAGTGGAACTGTGAGGCCTGGACATTGGGGGAATCGGTGCAAGAGGCACTGGGGGTGCACGTGAGCACTATTTGTGTAAATATTGTAAATAAACAAGTGTGCCTGTGTCCGGGTTCAAGTTCACAATAGATAGATAGATAGATACTTTATTAATCCCAAGGGGAAATTCACATGCTCCAGCAGCAGCATACTGATAAAAACCAATATTAAAGAGTGATAAAAATGCAGGTATAACAGACAATAACTTTGTATAAAGTTAACGTTTACCCCCCCGGGTGGAATTGAAGAGTCGCATAGTGTGGGGGAGGAACGATCTCCTCAGTCTGTCAGTGGAGCAGGACAGTGACAGCAGTCTGTCGCTGAAGCTGCTCATTTGTCTGGAGATGACACTGTTCAGTGGATGCAGTGTATTCTCAATGATTGACAGGAGCCTGCTCAGCGCCCATCACTCTGCCACGGATTTCAAACTGTCCAGCTCCGTGCCTACAATAGAGCCTGCCTTCCTCACCAGTTTGTCCACGCGTGAGGCATCCCTCTTCTTTATGCTGCCTCCCCAGCACACCACCGCGTAGAAGAGGGCGCTCGCCACAACCATCTGATAGAACATCTGCAGCATCTTATTGCAGATGTTGAAAGATGCCAGCCATCTAAGGAAGTATAGTTGGCTCTGTCTTCTCTTGCACAGAGCATCAGTATTGGCAGTCCAGTCCAATTTATCATCCAGGTGCACTCCCAGATATTTATAGGTCTGCATATTGTAGAAAACAGTAGCCATTTGAGTTTGAAAATCTAATGAAGTAAAAGTGAAAGTAAACAGAAAAGTATATACTTCAAGAAGAAATTTTCTTAAAACACACTCAAGTACAGTAACAAAATATTTCTACTTTGTTACAATACAATACAGCAACCATGCACATTTTTGTAATGTGACATGTAACGTATACACCAACAGCAGTTCGGTGCAGGCACACAATACACAAACACCAGATTATTAGACACCTGAGGAGGAAGTGAATCCAGGTTCTGGGAGCTGTGCAACAACAGCATTAGCCACTGGTATCACATGCACTACTTCATTACAAACATGTTAATGCCATCATTTTTGTGCCAAAACAGTTACAGTGTTACCTGTGTAAAAAGATCAAACCATAAGTTTTATTGTTGCAAAATACTCTAATTTGCTTCCATGGAAGTTTACAAAGTATAAAACAGAAAAAATTCATACGATTTAACAATAAAATCCTTGAAGCCTACGAAAAAAGTCGTAATCCTGAGCCACCTTAAATTCCTTCGCACCTCTCCATTAGCGTCTTTTGTTTTGTAAATGTGTTGATAGCACAAGCAGCAAGCAGCATGCTATCCCAATCCACCACCACCCCCCTCCCCCCACTGTCGCAGCTCAACTATGACATAAAGGTGAAGCTGTATAGGGTAAATAATATATTGTTTAGAACACATGCATTTCACATGTGTTCCGTGTCTACAATGATCTGTGTAAATGTAGGATGACGGGAAATGCGAGGCAAGAAATGTTGAACACATAGATAAAACAGAAACTTTTTTCATGTTATAGTGCTAATGACAAAATTTTGATATGAAGTGTAAAATGTGTGAAGACTGAAGTCCAAAGGAAAAGATTAGATCAGCTGCAGGTGGAAGCTACCCTCGCAGTTTATGTAACTGATCTTTTGCTAAATAAGGAGTGGCATTGCACATGAACTTTGTCAGTATGCTCTTGTCAATCAAACATAAGAATCTCTGCAGTTTACTTTGACTTGACACCATAGGAAGATAAATAAATAAATATAGGTAAACAACATTCGATCTGGCTTTTATGTAAGTAACATATAAATGTTTTTCACATGAAAGCCTTTAAAAAACATAATCGCAAACGGAACTTTGCACGATACCTTGGCAAGCTCTGTAGGCCCCGCTGTTTCGTTGAAGGACATGTGTGTGGCAGATTCACTGGCAGGATGACAGCCAACCTATTGCTGCATCCCAACGGTGCCATCTTTCGTCTTTATGCCTGGTACAAATGCGTTATTCTTATGTGTGACTTGACGTTTCTTGTGGGGAGGTCTTCTCCGATGTAGAATCCTCATCCTTATCTGATTTCACCTCTGTTATAGCATGTCTTTATTTAATAACAGCAGTGTCAGATCCGGGAGAGCGTAAACGTGACTGACAGAATAAAACTGAATTAAAAAAAACTAACCTTTACAAGTACCATAAATTTACACCGGCTGTTACAGACTCAAATCAAATGTATAGTTTTATTCTATAAAACTAACAATAAGAGCATCTCACTACTCAAAATGGTAAATACAGGAAGGTCCCAGAATTGAACACGCAACCTCTGGATTATGAGTCAGCAGTTCTTACCTCTGCACCAAACAAGCAGTTGTGTCAGCCTTGTATCCTAACCTGATTTGTTTTTCTTCAGTTATATTCTTGAATAAAAGCACACTTGTTTTGTTATACTTGTACCTTTTGTGAAAGTGCGCATTTGATATTGGACTTCAGTCTTCACACACTATACACTGCATGTCAAAATTTTGTCATAAGCACTATAACATGAAAAAAGTTTCTGTTTTAACAATGTGTTCAACAGTTCTTGAATTTCCTGTCATCCTACATTTACCCAGATCATTGTAGACTCAGAACACATGTGAAATGCAGGAACCTCACACCCAGATAAACAGAGTTGAGCTGGGAAAACTTTTTGTCTGACTTGAGCTGTGGAGGTTGTGTTTTGGGATAGCAGGCTGCTTGTGCTGATCGACACATTTGCAAAACAAAAGACACTAATGGAGAGGTGGGAAGGAATAAGGTGGCCCGGGATTGTGACTTTTATCATAGGCTTCAGGGATTCTAGTGTTAAATTATCGAGCTACCAATATTTTTTAACCCTGACTGAAAAATTAAGTTTGTAGATTTCAACTGAAGCCAATTTACTCAGGCTGTGTCTGAGTAAAAATAAACCAAAAGTTACAACAGCTTGGAATATGCTGTTAAAAAGCTGAATTAATGTGATTATTGTTGCAAGAAAAGCTTGGAAACAAACCAATTTAAGCTTTGTTGAGTACCATGTCACAGAGCAATGATGGTGGCAAATTTCTTTTAGGTTGAATGATTTAGGACAAATAAACTTTTATTTTTTACCAAGAGTGAAAATGTATGCAATAGACATATTCCCAGTAATCTATCAACAGGGTTATTTTGTGAACTGCTGAACTGCATCCCTTATGATGAAAGAAAAGTGACCCGAACAATATATGGTTGCCACTACAAACAGCAAAAATTACCCTGAACTGTAATAATTCTGAATCTGGCAAAAAGTGTGTGAAATGTGAGTAGAAATATCCTGTTACTAAACTGCTGAGAACATATACTGTATAACTGAAATATTTATGCTGAACAATGTATAGCTACTCACTTAATAGGCAGCCACAAGTGGCCTCAGTTTGTTAGCCTTTTTTTCACTTCGAAAGAAACATGATCCAGTGGGTTCAGCATACTAACAAGGAAACACTGCAGTACCATGGAGGATAAAATCTTCAATTACTTCTAATTATTATCTTGTTTCACTAGAGAATATCCCATCATTGAACAACATATGTAGAATACTTCCCCAGAAATCATGACTGAACAAAAAAAATATTCTCTAATTAATCCTTTATTTAAGGCCTGTAAGTAATGGATATTTTTGTTTTGAAAACTTGTTGCTAAAAAGCTTAAAAACCTACCCAACTTTAGGTTTGTCTTGAAAATCATTTCTGATTTCTCCCAGCAGTACAGTTTCAGAAAAAAAACACATTTTACATGACAGAACATGACATGGTCATACTTCAGCAAAAATACATTTAGATATTTTTTCAATATGTTTTGTGAAGAAAAAAATGGAATGTTACAGTAATAGAGGGTTTTAAACTAATGTGACATAAAGTTTGCCAAAGCCTTATAAAAACAAACAGGTGCCAGGGTGAAAATGCAAAAGTATCAAATTAACCAGTCAAGTTTTAACACTCAGTGTCCCAATTCACGTTAAAAGCTTTATCCATTTAATTAATGTCTACAAACATGGTGCATCAAGCACCACACTACTCTCCTGCTTACATCCCAGATCCACTTCTATATTCTTGACACTCTGACCACCTTATAATCCTTCTTCTTCTTCTTTTGGCTGCTCCTTTTAAGGGTTGCCACATAACCCTGCTTTTCTAAAAATCACATGACCATAAGCTCATGGAGCTAAAAGTGTTACTTTCAGTGTAATTCCCTAATCCACTTTTAGAGGAAGGAATACCCTGTGAAAGACCCAGGACCAGCTTACCCAGGGTACATTCTAGCTAAAGTGCAGGTTCTGTGCTGCTGGCTTCTCTTTTAAAAATGGTCCAAGGCACCACAAGTTTTTAAAAAAATGTGTGACTTGGCCTCTGTGGGTGCATGCACGTCTGAGCAGCTGGACAAATGCGGGGTGTTCAGTGTGGAGGGGAGGTGATTGCTTAGTCAGCTGTTCCACATCAGCATTCCATAGGTTGCAGGTAATTAGGGTGCCATTTCCAAAGTGTGAAAGCCGAGCGGTCAGTGGCCTGTGAGGAAGTGAAGGGAGCAGCACTGAACAGCTGTGAGAAGCAGGGACGATCGACTAGGATCCTAGGAATGCCAAATATGCCTGGGAGGGGTGTGAGAAAAAGTCGGATGTCTGGTTGATGCAGGAGCTAGGTTCTGGGCAGGCCAGAAGATGCTGAAGGAGGCAACTAATTGTCCAAAGCTTCCTGAATGAACCAACAGGTTATGGTACATCTCCCTGCCTACAGAAAAGATGTAAAACGTGTGCTTACATTTATGATACAGATTGTGTAGTTATACAACACTGCTTACTAGAGCATTGCATAAAGGGATAATTTTCCTGCAGATCATCTAATGTGATCTACCCAATTCTCTGTTGTGCCCCAACAGTGCAATCTATGTGGGAGAAACTGGACAAACACTCTGCCAAAGAATTAATTTACACAGGTTCCACATTAACCATGGCAATAGGGATGTTCCTGTAGGTGCTCACTTCAGCAGCCATGGACATTGTGAGAAGAACTTTAAAGTCACAGTGCTTATTTGCAATTTTAAGACACAGCAAGAGAGAAAAGAATGGAAAGTTAAATTGATGCTAAAATTTAACACATTAAAACATGGTTTAAACAGAGACAAGAGTTTTATGTCCAGATATGAAGATTATTAACATCTCTGACTGACACAGACAACCTGACTACAGATCCACATTGTTTGGAAAAACTCATCAAAAACTTCAAAAGACATTGTTGTACAGTTATCAAAAAATTGTTATCTTTTTAGTTAGCTAATACAAAGTGTCATTTTGCTTGACTTCTTTTTGAAAAGAATAAAAATGTTTATATATTTATTTTCTTTCATCTTTACAGACTAGGGGGCTTTACCCGCTGCTCGCTTCACTCGCCAAATGACCCCACCCTACCCCCCGGCCTGCGCTATGTACCAGCCACTTCAAGTCTCTGCCGCTCGCGTATGTGGATTTCAATTCTCGCAGATATGCCTCTTCGTTGGAAAGAAGCACTACTTTTCCCAGATAGCAACACAAATTAGATAATCTACAAGTCTCCGACTTAAAGTTTAAATTCGAACAATATATTCGATCTCTTTTCACTGCTCCGTTAATTCACGAAGTAATAATTAACGTTTGCGCTAATGCGATATTTTCTATCATTCTTGGAGACTTTTGAATTTTAGTACTTTCATTATCTCTAATCTGCTCTGCATGTGTATCACGCCAATGTTTTTGAATTTTTTTACGACATTCTACTTTGAACAACAACTTTGAGCAGTTGTTCAAAGTTCATACTTCAGCTAGGACGTTGGATATCTCTTCGTCCACAGTTCTTGAGGCGGATCCTCCAATTAGGTGTGAACCACCCAATCTCACTCAGATTGCACAGGTGGTGAACCAGCTGAGTGGAGGAAAGGCTGCAGGGATCTGTGGTATCCGGGGAGAACTTCTCCAGGCTGGTGGTAAGGCTGTCCTCCTGGCATTGCAAGAAATCTTTGCTTCCATTTGGGAGACTGGCATCATCCCAACTGACTGAAAAAAGGGACTTTTCATCACTATGTGGAAAGGGAAGGGTAATCGCCTGGATTGTTGCAACTACAGGGCGATAACACTGCTCTCTGTGCCGGGTAAGGTCCTTGCTAGGTCATCCTCAATAGGATCCGTGATCATTTGCTCACTTACCAGTGACCGGAACAGTCTGGTTTTATGCTTAAGAAGTCTACCATCAACTGCATCCTAGCACTGAGGGTTCTCATGGAGCACAAATGCGAATTTTGGCAGAGTTTCTTTATAACCTTTGTCGATTTTCGTAAAGCGTTTGACTCAGTTGATTGAGCTGCCCTGTGGGACATCCTGAGGGTTCACAGGATCCCCTCAATGTTGCTGGATATCATGGCCAGCCTATACACTGGTACTGTGAGTGCTGTGCAGAGTGGAGGCAGAACCTCTGTGTTTTTCCCAGTTGATTCTCTGGGGTTACCTGCATTGTGAGGGAGCGTCAGTTACAGCACTACGGCCATGTGGTGCATTTCCCCGAGGGTGATCCGGCTCATAAGATCCTCATTGTTGGTGACCCGAGTGGTTGGACCAGGCCAACGGGTTGCCCACATAACACCTGGCTGCGGCAGATAGAGGGCCATTTCCGGAGGATGGGACTGGACCACGTGTCTGCCTGGGGGGTTGCCAACCGGGACCCCGAGCTGTTCCATCATGTAGTGGATGCGCCAACGCACTGTACCAGTGCATGTTCCCCAACTTGACTTGACTTGTTCTACTTTGCCATCTACTCTTTGTCTTTTATTTCTGGCCCCGGGCGTGGTTAAATCTCTTGGCACAAAGTCTCATCTTGCGGGGCGTGAAAGTATCTTCACGTCTTGTCCCAGGCTAAAAAGTCTCGTCTTGTCCCAGGATTTTTTTATTATAATAGAGAGATAGGATGATTAATTTTGCCATTCCTAAACATGAAATTTGTGCACCCAATGAGTTAAGGAATGTACCTAGTTTTTCAGCATTTCCAGATGAATGAAAAGGTATGACAGGGTATCCAATATTTTGTACTGGCAAACAGGTTTGCTGCCTGTGACATTAAGACTGTTGTTGTGCCCCAATTATTTACATTAAGCGAGGCTGAGACTTCCTGTGGTATTGAACTATTTGCCTTTCACTGCTACTTAATGTCAACATTTTTAGTGGCGTCTTAAATGGGATAATTAATGGCTGGAACGCAATTCTGTAATATTCAGAAGTCAGAAATGTTTTTGCCTTGGTGTGAGTAATGGGAAACTGAGAGCCAGACAACAGGTGAGAATGATGCAAAATATAGATTATAATGTAGAAGTATGCGTGATGTGCTCCTGATATGCTGGAGTCAGTAACTTGATGAGGTCATTTACACAATTTTGTATGTACAAAGTATTGATATGTTAGTTGCCTAATCATTTTACATTATTTTTTGTATTGCCTTTGTGTCACCATTTTGTGTGCTATTTTCTGTGGGTTTTTGGCTGCTTTACTCATTTGCTGTTTTGTGACATGGGCATTTGTTGTGTGTGATGTCATCTTGTTTCTGTTTACAACAGTAACATGCTTTTCTTTGCTTGTAATGGAAGTCTTTTTCATCGAGGGAATACATTTACTGTAGATGGAAACAAAATTGTGAACCAAAAGTAAGGCTTTTCTTTTTGTGTCTTGTGTCTTGGTTGCAGTTATTGAACATTTGGTATTTCTGACTCATTGATGAACCTGTCTAGTTTGACTTCTTTCTTCATGATTCTCCTTAAAGGTAGTTTGCACCTCTACTGACTTTACTTTATAAAAAATATTTCGAAGGAGTCATTGAGTCTGACATTAAAGTTAGAATTAGAGCCAAATGATTGACCCATGTTAACTTTTATCTCTGAAAATGTGAAAATAACCTATGGCCTGCAAAAAACCCTGATGGTGGACGTGATGAGATATATAACACTTCATTCTCTGACTGTTTATCAAAGTCAGTAACCGTAGTAAAGAATGTAATGGTCATACCATTTTTTCATTAAAAAATATAAATATTTGATGAGTTAGTAAAATCATTTGTATTCATTTCAAAATCTAAGTATTCTAAGAATATCATTTAACATTATCACAAACTTAAAAAGATAAAAATGAATCACTATGCCGTTCCTATTTCAGTTTACATGCTCTATGTAAACAACAAGCTCTACAGCAAATGTATATATAAAATATTTGTGATACCATGATAATCCAAATGATCCAAACTTGCAGTATTTGAAATTATGTTTTTTGTTACCCAACACAAGCCAGGGAGAACCATAGGTCATTTCATAAAACATTAATAAATCAGAAATAAAATAAACAGAACCTGCCCCACATAGCCTAGCTCTACAGCAACTTTTCGTACCTCTAAATGATTAGGTGATTAGCCCACCTCCAAAAAACTTTATTTCGACCTTCATTTCTCTTGCTGCAATACTCTACCAGTAAACACATCTCACCTCCTGACTTTAAATGAAATAATTCCTGCTAGGAGATGGATAAATATACTCCATCTTTGGGTAATATTTTGAAGCATTAAAAAAAGCCATAAATGTATTCTTTAACTTTAATTTAAAAATATAATATGAAATATACATTATTTCTTTTTATTATAGTATTTTTCTAGAACCAAGAGATCCATATATTTATCCAGATAATGGTACAGGAACAGTGTAGAAACATTTTGCTAATGCTTTTACAGGTCAGATGGGGCAACTGAAATATTATTTATGCTTTAGTGCTTCAGCTGACTGCACTTCTACCCACTGCAGCCTGCATAACAACTTTTGAAAGGTCACATAAGAATCATTTAGCCTTGATTCAGTAACTTAATATCTTTATTACTTTTCCACTAGGAAACAATCCAGGGCATCCTTGTTTTTACTGCAGCTGAAAGGAATCACTGAAGTTTGATGCAGCTGCAAGAGGAGGCATCAGGTTTGAGGCATAACTTTCGGCTCATAAATAAACACCCCTTTCGGCAAGAACAAAGGAATCACCTTGCATTTGTCAGGCTTCAGAGAAAAAACAGCCTATCTAAAACCTCAAAGTTAAAAATATGCCCTTGTGACACATTTTTCATGTTTGTGCAGTACTCAATAATTGATAAATAAACATAGACTGCGAGTGTGATGGGTGTCTTGAGATAGATTTGCCTTTCATATTGTAAAGTGCTAACCGTATATGAAGCCTGACACTTAAAAGTAAAGCATTCATTTAAGGTCAGACTGGTTTGGTGATTTAGAAAAGGGAATAAGGATAGACTTGGGATTGGTAAAGCTTCAAAACATAACACGATCTAAACGTTTTGTCTGGAAATTGAAAAACATGGATTTTGAGTTTATTTACTTTGAATAAATAAAGTGCAAAATATATTGTGCCTTTCTCCATAATACTTAAGTTTTGACTTAGACGTGTGTTATTAAACTTGAGTCATGCATAATTTTGTTTTATTTCACAGGCATTAAAAAGGTGCATTTGATACCTCTGCAATCTTATGGTATTTGGACCCTGGCTTGAATTCTAATCGATATGACTTTTCTGTGGAGTTGGCACATTCTTTGTGTTTGTATATTGTACCTTTTCCACATAGATGTTTGCTTTCTCCTACAGTCCTTTGTATTAAGTCCTTTGTATTCTCATTTGGTCAAATATTAGTAAGAGTATTGCACACTGCCTACTAGCATTTCACTCTGCTTTGTGTGAGCTGTACCTGAGATATGGTTTAGCTGCTGGTAAACCTGATCAGAAATGTACAGGAAACATGTGGTTGTCTGTTTTCTTTCAGATGGTGTTCAGGTTTATATCATTAACAGAAAACCAATATAAATGTACTTCATGACATGATATGAATTGCTGAAAAACAAAATGTTGGAACATATTGTCTCCACTCTATCCTTGTGTTTTCAGAAGAATGCACTGGATGGATTAGAAGTGTATGTTTGATTCTTTTCCCATATACATTTTTTCTGGGTAAATTTTAGTACAGTAACATAAAGAAAATTATATTCAAGCTATATTTTACATTAAACATTTAATCATCCCACAACTGCAAAGAGTTATCTTATATACAGGCCTTCATGTACTTAAATGACTGTGAACATTTTAAGTATTATTCTATAAATATTACTGTAACCTATTAGATTTGATATATATATATATATAATATATAAAATAGTATACATATATACTGTACAAATAAGTAGACTGTGTAAACAGATGTTTGTACTGTCTGGATACAAAATGAAATGGCTATATAAATCAAACACTAATTGCCAGTGGTGCTAAATTTAGTGCAAGATTTGGAATCCTTTTGATCAAAACCACTGAATATAAAATCATCCTTGGCTCTCCAGGCAACTCTGTCTGCCTCTCTATTCTCCATCTGTCAGTCACCTGGGAATTTGTGAACTATTCCATATGTCAGACTTGTCAATCACATAGGAATGTGGGAGCTCTTTGCCCACTGCACAGGAATTTTTGTTGGAGTAATCCACAAGACAAGTATCTGGAAGCTGTAATGTTTTTGTTTCTTCTTCTTTTGCTCTGTATGCGGCTTATCTTTCAAAGCAATTTTCCTTTCTGATAAAACTGAGACAATATAGTTAGACCTATGATAATATATTACAGAATATTCAAATACGTAGCTGTTGATTAATCATCAGTATGACTGCTTTATAAGTACATCTCTTTAATTTTTTTTCTTTCTGTGGTAAGATGACATACATAAACATGACAGTAAATCAAAATTTAATTGTGAGAATTCACACACAAGACATCACGTGCCTATTCAGATGTCCAAATATTTATATACATCATGCCACAACACACAAAATATATGCCTATATACAGTGTGTTAGTATAAATGCACATGAACATAAATGCATAATATAGAGATGGAGATAGGATCACTCTTGTTACATCCCCAAACCTCATATTACATCCAAGCAAACCAAAGGTCTACAATAAAATGAAAAGCTAATAGGTAACAAAATAAATGAACAAAGTTAGAACACAAAGTATGTAAACAAACAGGAAGCAAAAAAGAGAGCTTTGCTGGAACACAGAACAAACAACATCTTTGTTTGGTGGATTGGACTGAGAACTGATTGTTCTGTGTTAGTTGTGTATGAAAGGTAATGGAAATACAGTATTTCCTACTAAAAACTTTGCTTTTGTTGGCCACTAAGCGTAAGGGAATTATTTTTCCATCTATTTTCTCCTTTGACATTTTTTTCTGTTGTTTTTTTTCCCAGCTGATCAGGAGCAAAGCACCTTGTTAGTGAAAAGTGTGTGTTAAACTTGTCGAGGCGCGTGAAAGAAGCAGTGATGGCAGAAGATGTAGAACAGCAGAAGTAGTCACACAGTAAGAAAATAATTAACTAGTTTAATATCCTAGTAAATAAGTGTATGAGGTTTCCAGTAAGAAAGGAATTAAATTAGGAAAAAGAATGCTAGTTAAGTCAGGTACAATGCACTCAAGCCAGTGAATGTTTGCATTAGTAAGTAAGGGTAAAAAGCATAAAGATGGGGAACATACTATACAGTTACATTGAAGTACAAGGGAAAAAAGAAAATATATTTATATAGCACATTTTCATACAAAAAAATTGTAACTCACAGAGCTTTACATGGGCTAAAATAAAGAATTACAATGACAATGAAAAATAAATTCATGAAATAAAAAATAAATACATGCAAACTTACACAACACAAACAAGTAATAAAAATGGAAAGGTCCTTAAACATGGCAGAATTAATTATTAACTATGATATGTCTGTAATGGTTATAATGATAAATGACAGATTCCAGTACTATGGGCAGATGGCCAGGAAGGAGAGGAAAACAAAAGCTTCAAGATGCTAGAGAAAATAAAACTCCTTGGCCTTAAAGGCCAAAATACCATTCATTCCTTACTGGGCATTCTACAAAGCATAAATGTTATCAGCTATCAAGTAAATGTTATCAAGTAATTTATTATTAAATTGGGACGTACTAGAAGATCAACTGTTAAAAGCTGGAATGACCACATTCCTTTTGACGTCAATAGTAGAGTACACTGATCAGAACACAGTGACACAAGATGCCACCATGGAAAACTGGAAAAGAAAAAAGCGAATATTTGTGGTTAGTAAAAGGCGCGGAGAATAGTAGCGGTTAGTAAAAAGTGCAGATCTTTTAAGTATATTGCAATGCAGAAAATATCATGAAACGTGGGAAGAAAGGAATTATGAAAAAGCTATATTTAAAAAACAGGGTTTTAAAATGTTCCACAATATTAGCCTGGTGTACCTCTATCGGTAAAGCATTCCAGTTTTTTGGTGTATATGAGCAAAAGGTTGCCTCACCAGTTCCATTATACTTGACTCTTGGAATCATAACAAACCAGTATCTAAGGATCTGAGGTCTGAATTGTATATAGAACTCTGAACAATTTTGCTTCCTGTTATATTTTGGAGAGCCCCCTTTTACACCGCCCCCCTTTTGGCCTGGCATGCAAGAGAACAGACAATCCAAAAATATAAGACAGAACAAGATTGTTTATAGATTAAGAATATCTTAAATATTTTCATTCTAAATGACTTAGGCAAATGATGCAATGATACTATGACTGGTGAGATGTGTTCAGAGTTTCTTTTCTTTTAGTAAAGACTAGCAAAATACCCGCGCTTCGCAGCGGCGAAGTACTGACTTAAAATTTTTATTAAGAAGAAAATTAAACCTTTTTAAACTGAGGGAAAATATACCAATAATTATTTGTTAAGGATCTCTTTGTATACCACATTTTGAGTTCGGCCCTCCGGTTGTAATATGACCAAGCTGTGCGCTGAGCTTACTCTTGAGCATGCAACGTACAGTTGGCCATGTGAACAGCAATCTTGTTTCAAATCTCACAGCTTGGATTGCTGCTGTCATAATCGGTTTGAGTTTCATGGTTTGTTTCAATTACGACAGTATTTGCAGGACTTGTTGTGTTGAAGTGACATTCGGCATCTATCAAGCGTTATAAGCATACAACCGGTTTCATCGATAACTTCAGATCCAGCATTTGAGAGTTTAAACATTCATAAACATCAAAGTGTCCACTACTGAAATCGTCACCTGTGAGTCTAAGATGTTTAAGAGGCACTGGCAGTTGTCGAAAGGTGTAAAATATTTGGCCATTTCGGTACACTTGAAAGCAACAACTAAACAATTCAGCGGTAGCCATCAACTCACATGCAGAACCATACGTGAAGGGCTTAAGCATTTCACTCTTATAGTGCTCCTGTGTAGTATAATTATCTCCTGTACCGTCATCAGCCCACACCTTGAACCTGTCCCAGTCATTCAATACATAAGACACAATGTTCCTCCGGATATCAAGAGTGAGCCTGATATGGCCGTGCAATATGTAACACAGAGAATGGAAAAGGAAGGTGCCATCTCCGGGCATGGAAACCACTCGGTAAGTGACAGTTCTTTGATCCATGGTGATCACCTCGATAGACATGTTAATGTGGGTACGGATGGAATGATAAAGGAAATGGGTACCTGAACAATGTAAAGTAAGTCTAAAATACCTAAACAATAACTATAATTGTAATAAATGAACAATAAAACAGCGGAGAAGCCGTGGATTAATTAAAAAGGCTGTAGTTATCAGCAGGGAGACGTGAATCCCGTGGCGAAGCAAGGAAGGGAATGTAGAGACTGAAGCGACCGACGGCCTTATATAGGCAGGCAGCCAACAACGTGGAAGGTGTTGGGATGGGGGACCCAACGCCGCCTCACACGGTGACCGAGCTGCAGGCTGTGGACGTATATATGTACGTAAGTATGATTCAGTTAGCGTTGGGAACCCACGTACCAAATTTCTTGAAGATGGGTCCATAAGTAACAAAGACCGTTGAAAAGTTCAATATGGCGACTGACAGTGGCATCATACCACCGAAATAAGTACGTACATTGGTTTCGGTTAGTGCAGGGAAGCCGCCTACCAAATTTCAAGAAGATGGGGCCATAAATAAGAAAGTTCAACATGGCGGACGTTGTTGACCGTTATGACCATTACGTGTAGAATTTCGAAATGAAACCTGCTTAACTTTTGTAAGTAAGCTGTAAGGAATGAGCCTGCCAAATTTCAGCCTTCTACCTACACGGGAAGTTGGAAAATTAGTGACGTTTGGAAAATTCAATATGGCGGCCGACAGTGGCGTCATACCACCGAAATAAGTACGTACATCAGTTTTGGATAGCACAGGGAAGCCACCTACCAAATTTCGTGAAGATGGGGTCAGCCTTCTACCTACACGGGAAGTTTGAAAATTGGTGACGTTGGAAAGTTCAATATGGCGTCCGACAGTGGCGTCATACCATCGAAATAAGTAAGTACATCGGTTTCGGTTAGCGCAGGGAAGCCGCCTACCAAATTTCGTAAAGATGGGGCCATAAATAAGAAAGTTCAACATGGCGGACGTTGTCAACCATTATCGACCGTTACGTGTAGAATTTCGAAATGAAACTTGCTTAACTTTTGTAAGTAAGCTGTAAGGAATAAGCCTGCCAAATTTCAGCTTTCTACCTACATGGGAAGTTGGAGAATTAGTGATGAGTCAGTCAGTCAGTGAGGGCTTTGCCTTTTATTATTATAGATTCTTCTTGCTGAATTTTGCTGAACTAGCTGTAGTTAATTTATGTCTTTCTTAGGAAGTCCTATTAGGAGTGTGTTACAGTTATCTAATTGTGCTACAACTAGGGTTTTTATCCCTGGGACATGTTTATCTATTGTTTTATTGTTATTTTTGTTGATTTTGTATTTTTCATTTTTGTGTTATTTCTGTTAGTTGTGTTTAATACATAATTATTACTTACTGTTTCTTTAACACTAGAATTACTAGAGTATACGAGAAAACTTGTAAATCCGGCCCACCTTAAATCTGTTCGCACCTCTCCGTCAGCGTCTTTTGTCCTGTAAATGTGCCGATTAAGACAAGCAGCAAGCAACCGGCTATTCCATACCCCACCGTGCTCATGCCTTGTTTGATTATCTAGGAGTGAGTGAACTGCTGGAGTTTTAGAGTGGAAATAATAGATTGTTATTTTTAACACATGCTTTTCATGTGTGTTCCGTTTTTACAGTAATCTGTGTAAACACATTGTTAAAACAGAAACTTTTTCATATTTTAGTAATAAATGTTACAAAATGTAGGCATAGACTATGGAATGTGTGAAGCCCAAAGTCCAAAGATCAAATAAACACTTTCACAAAAGGTTCAAGGACGATACAACAGCATCCGTGGCGTAGCGGTAAAATTTGCTGACTTATAATCAAGAGTCCCCGATTCGATCCTGACTGTCTCTTGTATGTGCTGTTTGCAGTAGTGAGCTGCTCCTATTGTTAATATTACACAGTACACACATATATTTGGTTTACGTTTGTAATAGACCGTGTACATTTATAGTACTGTACTTTTCATTTTTATTCTCTCAGTCACGATCACCAAACATACACTGCCCTAGGGATCTGTTAGTTTTTATTTGAAACTGGGAATAACTGTAGATGCGAGTAGTGTTTTGAGGCAATGGAACTGGACATTCTCTGATCTGGAAGGATAAAAGCTGACACACAAATGCTAGTGAATCTGACTTCTTCATATTTCACTGTGACTTTATTTTTTTTAATTCAGATTTACAAGTTTACTCATAGGCTCTGGTAATTCTAGTGTTAATTGTGGTTCCATTCCTTGTGTGCTGTGAGTGGAACCCCAAAAGGCAGGGCCACCTGGACGTAACTGCTACTAAGACCTTCCTGTTGATATACTGTACATTAAACTAGGGAAGAGGGTCTTGGCTGTGGTTCTTCAAGTTTGCTGTGGAGTTTAAATAAGAATCGTTCTTCTTTAGATTTACTGGTTCTTGGATTCTATCTTAAGTTTTCAGATCTTTGATTACTGGATTTGTGTTATGTGAAATGCCTATTTAGGCAAATCAGTCTGCCTCTTTTTTGCTCTTTTGAACAGTTTGTTACTTTTTTATTTTTTGTTGCCCTCTTGCCTTCAAGCTAAAGGTTTACAGTTACCCTTTCTCATGCGGCATTTTGATGTATTTTGGGACATTTCTTGCTATTCTGAACCTTATAAAGCCAGTTTTCCATTTTTGGGCCTGGTCATGTTGAAGCCGTTAGGTAGTTGTTGGGGGAAAACTGAACAGGGGTGAGCCTCTTCTGGGCTGGCTGGGCTTCAAGGTCATGGCCTGCTTTTCTGGCTATTTTTGGTGACCTCATACCCTTGAATTACACTTGTTTTGTAAGATTGATTAAGGCATTTAATGAGGATGCTATCATATGTTCTATCAAGTGATGCACACAAATAATAAAATAGAACAGATATGTTGTTTGCATCAGCATTAACTACTGTAAACAGAGTACTTTTATACTATGACCTGGTCTAAAACGTGACATATCCAGAATAAAGTTTTTGTGAAAAAAATGACTTTTTCAACAACTACAGTAAAATGTCAGGTTAGAAATAGGTCTACGTAAAGTTGTGAAATGCAGGGGAATAAAGATCATTTTTCTCAAGCAGAGGTTTAACTACTGTAGTCTTTAAAGGATCTGGAAAGATGCCAGCATCTAATGAACAGTTAACGGTTTCTAGTACACTGTCAAATTGCACTTTAGAAATGAGATTGTCTTTATGCCAGAAGTTTTAAAAAATAAAGCAAATGAATTGAAAATGTGTAGGTGCACATAATTATGATATTATAGCAATAACAGAAATCTATCTAATTTCAATGGATGTGTATAGCTTACATGGCTGTACATTATTTAGGAAAGACAGGAAAAAAAATGAAAAGGACATCTAAACAGACAGTGTACTGCATATATGCCACTGACACAACCAAAAAAACGGATAAGTTGTACTTTACCTGATCAATAATTTTGCAAAAAAAAAAAAAAAAAAAGAAACAAAGAAAGGTAGCGCCTGAATGAGTGCTGCTGGAGGTATCCTGTAATACTAGGGTGTTGTACTGTGTTAGCCAATTTTGAATGTAGTGAGAAGTCAAGCAAAATGACCTAACACAACAAATCAAAATATGGTAACAAAATTCTGTTATGATTATGATATTATTTTGGGCAGCATATCATATTTTGCTCTCATTAATTTATGAAAATAATTAAATTTTAATGTTTAAATTATTTTTAGTTTTGTGTATTATAAGTCAAGTCAAGTAGAGCTTTATTGTCAGCCTAACAATATACTTACAGTATGCAGTAGGAAGAAATACTGTCCTCCAGAGTCAAAAGTTGCAATACACAAGATATATATATATATATATATATATTATATATATATATATATATATATATATATATATATATATATATTGTCACACACGCGCGCATGGGAGGCAGCTAAAGGGCTCGAGTGAAGGCAGTTCTGAGGCATGCCGGGATGTGGCAGAGTGCACTAATTCTTTTTCTCACTTCCCTGTAGACCAAACCCGGGAGGCTCCACCTGGCTCTCTTGACATCACTTCTGGGACCGAACCAATAGAAACAGACCTTACCAGCTCCGGCCCCCCTGATGTCACATCCGGGCCTGATCCAATGAATAATGAACACATGCCCGATCCTTATGACCTCACTTCCTGTCTTCCCCTTTAAAAGCCTACCCTTTTCCCTTCTCCCACAGTCTGGTTTTGGACTCTGTTGTATGCACTTCAGTGCCAGTTGCGTGAAAACAACTTTTGCATCCAGGATACCAAATTATATGGGTGGCTGCCCCAAACCTTTATCTGTCTTTGTCTCGTTTTGTGACAATATATATATACATATATATATACTAGCAAAATACCCGCGCTTCGCAGCGGAGAAGTAGTGTGTTAAAGAAGTAATGAAAAAGAAAATGAAACATTTTGAAAATAACATAACATGATTGTAAATGTAATTGTTTTGTCACTGTTGTGAGTGATGAGTGTTGCTGTCACATATATATATATATAAAAATATATATATATATATATGCACACACATATAAACATATATATATACATATCTATACATATACACATATACACATATATATATATACACACACACATATATATACATACATATATATATCTACATATATACACATACATACACATATATACACACAAATACATATATATATATATATATACACATATACATACACACACACACATATAAACGTATACATACATATCTACATATATACACACACACATATATATATTATAAATATATATATATATACATACATACATACACTCTTTGGGGTGCGAGCAACTGTTGCTGGGGGTGGCAGAATCCATCAAGGAAGAAAAATGAAAAACATTATTTGTACAAAATCTTATCTTTATTTATCCATTCCTAAATAATTAAATGGGCAGGCTATTTCGTATCAGTGCAATTAGCTCCACAAATGAGACACACGGGTTTACCGGCAATGTCAGTAAACATATACTCAGCCTCCCATCGGTTTTTAAAGGCTCTATTTTCAGAATCAACTTTTCTCTTCGGCATCGTGTGGGCTAGCTTTGCAATAACTTGCAGCAACACGGTAAGTGTTCGGCAAGGCAGCTGAATCGCTGCATTATGGGATCTGTAGTTTATTGTGTTACCAGCGCTTCATATACCCGGGCCATTAATAACAATAATACAGTATATAAAATGATCTCGCGGGCCGGATATAATTACACGCCGGGCCGGATGTGGCCCGTGGGCCTTGAGTTTGACTCATATGGACTAAATAGAACTTGAAAAGAAATATTTTTTGGAATGTGATCGCGCAAGTCAGTACATCGAGCCCGCGTGCTATTGTGGTTTTGCTTGTGTGCTTCAGTAAGTTACCGTCCCCTCGCTCTTACTTTTTTACCGTTCATCTAATGAATACACTGAGTATGGCTTTACCAAAACAATCATTGATCGCGAATAAAGTATCCATTATTCATGAAGCTTCAATAGGTGAATAGGTGATCTGTCTTTCTGCGTTAACCGCATGCGTTTTCATACGTCTCAAACTAAGGTGATGCGAGGTTAAAATAAATCGAGAAGCGATAAAACATACTTAGTACATCCCCTCTCGGGAATCGAACCTCGGACGTGGGCACTACAGACGAATGCTTTACTATCGCGCCACTGCGTGTGGTTTATCTATTTGAGCGTAGCAGTGTAATTCGGTTTTTGTTCAGCACTCTTTGGAACTGTTACTTTTTGACTGCGCACTGCGTCAGTTCACGTGAGCCGCTGAATATGGTTTTATATGTCAGTCGCTCGCTTCTAATTGTTTCGCTGCCTTCTTAATTATATAATGCATGTTTTCTAAAGCGCGTTTTGTAGCTCTTCCTGGCTTTCTACGTAATGCGTGATTACGTGAGAGGCGTGATGATGTCATACGAAACTCCGCCCCTCCAGCTGAACTCCATTACAGTAAATGGAGAAAAACAACTTCCAGTTATGACCATTACGCGTAGAATTTCGAAATGAAACCTGCCCAACTTTTGTAAGGAAGCTGTAAGGAATGAGCCTGCCAAATTTCAGCCTTCTACCTACACGGGAAGTTGGAGAATTAGTGATGAGTCAGCCAGTCAGTGAGTGAGTCAGTGAGGGCTTTGCCGTTTATTAGTATAGATTTAGTATAACACCTGTCATTTTATTATCACATCAATATGTCACAAATTACAGAGATGAATTAGGTATCTGCTGATGTTTTATAAGTGTTATGAAGACCAACATAAGTCTTTTTAAAGTTCTTGTTACATAAAAGTTAATAACTAATAGTTGCATTTGCAGTACTTAAAACGTTACCATTATTTTTATTATTATTATTATTCTATTTTAGCTTTAATGTGAGCAATTTGGGAAAATTATACAAAACTCCCAATCAAACAATGTGTCAAGCTTGTCCTTTTAAACTAAAGATATTATCATTTACTTTTTACTTATTTACAGGTTGATAAATAGCTCATTTTACATCTAAATTACAGAAACTGCATGCAGCTCCATTATACTTTAACTGAATCATCTTTTAAAATTCATTGCAAGTCTGTCTCACACTGGACCATACTACTGTTGCTACATTCTTAATATGATATCTTTGGCAAAAAAAAAATCACATACAGTATACAAAAGAGAACTACATGGTTACAGACTGATGCTACCTCAAGCTAGTTTTAATCTGCCTTCCAAAAACTAAGTTGGCACTGCTAACTGTTGCACCACTGTATTTCCTTTATAATGTTTTAAAAAAATGACATTTCTCTGTGTGTTCTTAGGAAAGAAAACATGTAAATAGCAAACGTAAAAGTCAATACATAAAGGGACAACTGGCACCAGTGGTTGGAGACTAGGATGATATGTGAAAAGTCAAATTTCCTGAATAATTCTGTTACAGGTTATTGTTGGTAGCGGTCTATGGGACATAAATGTTTGCCTGCTTTGAAGATCAAATTACTTTGATTAGTATCTCAAATACATTTGGGACATTTGATAACAAAACTGTCTTCTTCTTTAGGAAATGTATGTAATAATAATAATAATAATAATAATACAGTGATTCCTCGCTATATCATGCTTCGACTTTCGTGGCTTCACTCCATCGTGGATTTTATATGTCAGCATATCTAAATATATATCACGGCTTTTTCACTGGTTCACGGATTTCTGCAGACAATGGGTCTTTTAATTTATGTTAAATGCTTCCTCAGTTGGTTTGCCCAGTTGATTTCATACAAGGAACGCTATTGGTGGATGGCTGAGAAGCTACCCAATCAGAGCACGTATTATATATTAAATAAAACTCCTCAATGATATACGATATGCTTCCCGCTTGGTGCTTCGCATACTTAAAAGCCGAAACGGCACCTATTGATTTTTGATTGTCTGCTTTTCTCTCTCTCTCTGACATTCTCTGCTCCTGACAGAGGGGGTGTGAGCAGAGGGGGTTGTTCACACACTGGCCTAGAGGATACGAACGCTCCTCTAAACATGCTGAAAGACTGCCTTCACATTGCTCCCTTCCTTGCAGCTGCTTTGTCGGGTGGTGCTTCGCATACTTAAAATCACCTATTGATTTTTGATTGTTTGATTTTCTCTCTCTGTCTTTCTCTCTCTAACATTCTCTGCTCCTGACACGCACTCCTTTGAAGAGGAAGATATGTTTGCATTCTTTTAATTGTGAGACGGAACTGTCATCTCTGTCTTGGCATGAAGCACAGTTTAAACTTTTGAAAAAAAGACAAATGTTTGTTTGCAGTGTTTTAAAGTCCCTGTCTCTACACCCTCCTGTGTTTCTGTGCAAATCTGTGACACAAGCGTGACAATATGAAAACAACGCAACCCCCACGATCGAGGAGGGATCACTGTACTTCTTTACATTTCTATAGCGCTTTTCTCGCTACTCAAAGCACTTTTCATAGTGAGTGGGCAGCCACCAGTAATGTGTAACATCCACCAGGATGATGCAACAACAGCCATTTTTGTGCCTGTATGCTCACTCACCATCACACATTAGCTGTTAGGTGGTAAGGGGTTGAGAGAGAAAGCCAATTGAAGACAGAAGATGATTAGGGGGCCAGAATGACTTGACTGTGATGGGCAATTTAGCCAGAACATTGGGCTACACCCTACTCTTTACAAAGGATGTAGTCTTTTATGACTACAGAGAGTTATGACCTTGTTTATACGTCACATCTGAAGGATGCTGCCATTTTATGATCACAATGTCCCCATCACTGCACTGGGTCATTGGGATCCACACACAGACCACTGGGTAAGTGCTCCTTTCTGGCCTCATTAACACCTCTTTCAGCAGCAACCCAGGCTTCTCCCACTTGGTCTTCCATCCAAGTACTTCCCGGGGCCCAAACACACTTAGTTTGAAAATTAATGCATTCTGGGGATATTGGTCTCTAATCACCATACAAGGGTATATGTATTTCTTGATAGTTAGCAACAGCACTATCATTTAACCAATGAAAATGTGTACATTGTATTGATAAGCAAGGGAAATTGGTATATTCTGTTGTTTAACCAACCAATATACTGATCTAGGCAGAGATTGAAGCAGTTATATACCCTTGGGCAAATGAAATGAAGTATGGTCAAAGATTCCTAACTGCTGTCTAATTCCTTTATGCTTTCAGCACCTTACTGTTGCAGCTACATTCTATAGTAACAATGGCTTGAACCACTCCCAGATTTCCTCAGGCGTGAGGCCAGTGATTCAAGTTTGTTTAAAATACATAAGAATGGGATTGTGTCTTTTTTGCATTTGTTTTAACTCACCATAGTACATTAATTTTAAAAGAACTTCAGAAACAGAACATTTTTTGGAATGATATGTAGAAATTATTGTTCAGACAACTTAATTTATTGATGGCATCAGCACAATACTCAACTATTTGAAGCTACTGGATTATATTATGCGTTTTATCTTGTTTTTTTATGTAGAACGTTTTCTGTAAAAGAGAAAATAGTCAATACATCACTGACATTTTAAGCAGATTTTTAAATCAAACACCAGCCTGTCATTGAATACTCCCCATTATTTTCAAAGGGGCATACCTTAATCATTTCTTACATAAAAAGAAAAACTTTTATAGAATAACACCTTTTTCCATGAGTGAGAATCTTGTTTTGGTGCTAAAGAATGCCAACATGATTTGCCCTGAACAAGTCAGCAAAAATAAACCTTTGAATTTGTCTTGCATTTGGGTAACTTTTTTGACCTTTAAAGCTTTACAGAAAATTGGCTAAAATGTCACTGTTTGAGGAAGTTTACTCTTAATTAGGCTCTGCAGAATGGATAAAACAGAATTGTGAATACAAGGATACTCAGTTGACTGGTGTATTTTTAAAGAGCTTCTATTCACACAACGGCTTGAACATTGTTTTGAATTCAACGTTTTAGTGCTCTTCTTTCCACTGATTGCTGACTGTCATGCTCTTGTCTCCCAGACGTATATTAGCATATAATTATCACCCTTGTCTAATTTTCTCATGGGATTCATAAGAAAAAAATACTTTCATTTGAAAATGCAGAAATATCGCATGTCAACAACTGCCGGCAGCTCAAAACAGTTTTCTGCAGCTTTCCGTGCAGTACACCGAGAACATCAAAAAAAAAAAAAAAAAAAATAAATAAATAAATAAAATAAAAAAAGCTGCTGTGTTAGGAGTCGTGAGACTCAAAAGGGGTGTCGTTTTTTTAAACTGTCACTAACATTCCTGTTTTTAACAATCACCTCTTGGACATTGCATAAACCCCATTTTAAATGTATTATTTTACAAGGCTTTTGGAATCACAAAAGAGTGTGATGGGTTAATATTCAGAACAGAAATGTTTATGTTGCTAATTCACCAGCCATTTCTATTAAAAACAGTTCATCTGAACATCAGTCAATTTAATCTTGTTTTAGGTATTTTATAAAGTAAGTAATGGTACAAAATAACAATTTTACCACTGTGACTATGTAAGCTGCTACAGTAGATGTACTGTATATTCATTTCAACATTAAAGGTTTTTGCTTTCTTAAACTCTATTTCTCATTTAGAATCCTATTATCCGAGTTATTTTTGCTTTCAGTGAAACATTAGTTCACAGCTATGTCACTACCCAAACAGATTTGCCTCTAAACCTGCCCTACTATATGTCTGAGCAAAGCGCTAAATAAAAACATTGTTTGCGAAAAGTCAAATTCATCTGAGAACATGGTCACAATGGAAAGCACCAGGCATTTTCATTATTTGTACAGAGGTAGCATTTTTTAAGTTGAAGTACTTGTAAGAATAGAATAATGTCAACAAACTCTTCAAAAAACCAAAACAACAACAGTCTTTTCCTAATCTGATTGTGTTTGCAGTTATTTTTTTTCTAGATACCCTGAATTTCCTCCCACATCCAAAAGACAAGCCTGATAAGTTTTATCCGTTCAACAATCTGTAGCAAAGCAAAAAGAATTAAATATCAAAGTATTTGTGCAACGAATGGGAACTGATTCCTCATTACTGGTACTTACAGGTAGTTTAACAGTGTTACATTTTCAGAAATTATTAAAGTACCAGTAATGGAATACACTTGACTTGAGCATTCCTAGTTTTCATACTCTTTCTCTTTATGTTGAGCATTTGTTTGCTCAGAGGTTGATGCACTTGCTGCTTCTTGAGCAGCTCTTCTTTTCTCCACCCTAGCGGCCCTCTTGTTCTCTTCTTTCGTCGGCATCTTTTCGCGTTAAAACTGATTAAGTCAGTGTTTGTGTTGCAATTATTTAGTACGTTTTCTTTCATTTTTCACTTAAGCTGGAATTTAAGTCTTCAATTTATTTAGTACGTTTTCTTTCATTTTTCACTTAAGCTGGAATTTAAGTCTTCAATTTATTTAGTATGTTTTCTTTCATTTTTCACTTAAGCTGGAATTTAAGGTATGAAGAGGTAGGGGAAGTGACGGCGAAGTTGGTAGGGATGAGAATGCTGCATGGCCGTCCTGCTGGCCACTGCCAAGAGTTGATTCTACAATAAAATAAAATAAAAATAAAAAGAGAAATAACCTTGGAGGTCAATCATCACCCCGAAAGTGGATAGTAGACGTCACGTAGTATATGTGTACCAAATTTCAGGTCAATAGGTGATTTAAAATATTAGACAGACAAATGAAGAGCCACAGTAGCGTATTATATATACAAATTGTTTTTTATAATGGCACACACAAAATTCACTGTTTTGACCATGTTGAGGAAAGACTAGCAATTAATGGTAACAATGACATTTAAAATCAACAAGTTTCAGGTATGATTTTCCAGTAACCTGTAAAAATGTGGGTCTGCATCAAAAGAATATTGCAAAGAATTCCTGGCAAAGAGTAGTTTGTCTCAGTTTATTAATTTCTTGTGTTTTAGGGAAGGAAATACAAAAAGAGAAGATACTGTCTCAGCCATGTGTGTCTGTCCCCTGTAGCCACACCCCTGTTGCAATCAACATATCTTTTTTGCTAAGTTCTTTACTTTTTGGTGTTCATCACACAGCTGCATTTTCTTAAATCAATATACCAGCGCATTTTGTTTGTATTCCTTTTGGATTTCTAATGCTCCTTGAGCTTTATGTGTGTGCTTCCACCATCTATGCTAAGTTTTTCAATCTTGATTTATCTAGACGTCTGTTTTACTATTCTAAGCATCAACTTTTATTTTTTACTAGCTGTGTAAGCCCATGCTGTAAAAACCCTGGGCTCCTAGAAACCATGGATTCTGGCACTTCAATCAATCAATCAATCAATCAATCAATCAATCAATCGCATTGGTTGTGCATTAGCAGCTGAGCAAGGTTCTCTTTCCTCAGCGGTTTTGTTTTGCCAACACGCTCGCCTCTGTTGTCTATCAGCAGCTAAGCGAATTTCTCTCTCCTCAGTGGTTTCATTTTGCCGATGTGTTTGCCTCACTTGTAGCGGCTAAGCGAGTTTCTCTTTTCTAGGTGGTTTCACTTTGGCAACCGAGTCGCTTTGTTTGAGGCTCATAATGTAGCCTTGCACTTCTGGGCCGGACAGACAGACACACACATCCACGCATTGACGTTTATATATAAGACTTCCATTTCAACTCTGCTTGAGCCTTATTTGTTACCATGTTGTTGTTGTTTAACTTGTAACTATCTCAATATTGCAGAGGAACCCTCTCTGAAAATTAAGGTAATGTCAACAAGATATGGATGTGTCATGCTACAGTATAAAAGATGACCCACTATTCCTTTGGGTGTTTGACTAAACATTTTTAATAATTTGTGCACTTCAAGGAAGTACAGTTTCTTGTTTCTAAGGCATATTCATTTTACTGTTTTCAGTAGAAGGAGAAGGAGGTTGTTAGGAGAAACTGAATGAATTAAGCACCAGTTTAATCTTCGATTCAAAGCTCTCCTGTAAAGTGCTCCTGTTATTTTATTAACTTTAACTGAAGCATAAATTACAAAGAGATTATTTTCAAAGAAAATCATATTCTTCATTTTTTATGCTAAACAATAATGAACTGTTTCTTTATTTGTAGTACATTTAATTCATTGCTCATATGATGTCAAAATTGAAGCCATTACTTTTCCAGTAATAGACTAAGAGACTTAAATAAATTAAACCTATTTCATTGGTTGAAGTCATTTTCAACACATATATCAAGTACTAAGTAGAGGTACATGGTAAATAATGGGGCCATCTTGCTAATAAAGTATAGTGAGTTCTAAGCTGACCCTTTCTGTAAAACTATGTTAATTCATTTTCTAATTCAAGCCCACTTATCCAAGACAATGGCTGTAAACTGTTTCTGAAAAACTGATCAGAGCACCAGAAGCACAAAGCACTCTAATTGTTGGACTAGACTTGCACCAGTAACCATCAGTCTGATTATCATTTCACTTCACTCCATACAGCAGAATGACAAGTGCTGAAAAAATCTGTAAAAAATAACGATCACCATATTGTTTAGGGTCAGATATAAAAGCTGTTTTGTCAATTTAGATAAGGTGAACAGAATCCCCAGGACATTTTTCATATATTACAAATTTCCTACTATAGTTTTTACAGTTTGGAATTTATAACACAAAAAGGCTTTGTACCTTTTTATCCACATTAACAGTGTTCATAACAGAATGAAGTTGGCCTCATGTCATTTTGGAATTTTCTTTTTCCTATCAGAAATAAATGAGCTAAGAATAACTAATTTTATTTTATTTTCTCTTACCCTTGTGTTGGTAGACACAAAAATAACATTTCTCATATTAATATGATACTAGAAGTCACTCATTAAAGGAGAACCAAACAATGCCCACCACACAGAGGGTATTTATTCCATGAAGAAAGTTTAGTGAACAAGTCTCACTTAATTCGGCAAGTCGGTGTTATTTTTAGCCAGTTTATTTCAATTAAGAAGATTAAGACTTGGTAACTGTGTCAACTAAGCGTAATTTTTAAGCCTGCTCTGTTCCTGGCTTAAGATGAATCTTCAAATAGTGTTGTGGCTTGAAAGTTAATGAAATTCACAATCAGGAATTACAAATTCAATCTCAGACAAAATATCTGACTATTTTTTGCATATCTAATATTTTATGTTAATTTATTCTTTTAATGAATCTGATATTTTTATTAAAGAATTTTAAAGCATTAAAAACTATACTGTCCACTAAAACAACCAAATGTTATTCATACTATATGTCACATTTAAATGGTTTAAACTACTCATCCTTATTACTCTTTTCAATGAGAGTCGAAAGAAAAATGCATAGTAATAAAAAATAGAATATAAATGTGTGTTTCATAAAGTGCACTTCACACACCATTTGTTTTTCTACTGAATACTTAAAGTGCTTGAAGTCTGATATTCACAAACTGATACATTAAAATCATAGTGCGCAATTCAAAGGAAACTTTTTAAAATTTGAATAATGTTATTAATATTTATGTTTTGGGTTGGGAGTGAAAGAGAGCAAACAATTTCTAATCTGTCCTTTTTACCCTTACAATTGCAAGTACCAACACAACAATAGGTTTCATGGCAATAACTTGTGGCAAAATTGGAAATTAAGGTTAAGGCTACCTTATGTAATAATGTACTACCTTAATTTAAGATTAAAAATGTCGACAAAACTTAAGAAGCAATGTCTCTATGACCAAATAGTAAACTTTGTGAGCTGGAATGTCAAAGATCTCAATCATGAATTAAAGAGAAAGTGTTCTCTCACCTAACAAATCTAAACGCCAGAATAGTATTTTTACAGGAGACGCACTTATTAAGCAAGGACCAGTTTTGGCTGCACAGAGACTCCAGCTATACAAAGAAAACTAGAATTAGAAGTGTGAGAATTTTTATACATAGAACAAATTCATATGTAGTATCAGATGTAGTATGTGATTCTGAAGGGCAATATGTGATTGTCATGGGTAACTTATCTAATTGTACAGGGTGGTCCAGATCTAATTTGATTTATGCGGGGAAGATTCCAGTTCGGCACGAAGACAATTCTTCATATCGTCAGTTCGCACACTTCTCAATGGTCTGGGATTTTTCGGGTGATTTTCTATGTAATAAACTTAATAAGTTATAGAGTAATGAAAATTGCATAATTTAGATCTGCACCACCCTATAAAGTGATTTTGATAAATATCTACGCACCCAATGTGGATGATGGAAACGTTATCCAAAACATATTTGCATCCATTCCTAATGTGAACATTCATAAAATTATAATGGCCGGAGAATTTGTGTTTTAAATCCAGACCTGGATTAAGTCTTCTACCACAGGTGCATAACATCTAACAATGCAAAAACAACTACACAGTTTGTAATTGATCACAACTTATCAGACCCTTGGACATTTTTAAATCCAAACTCAAGAGCATATTCCTTCTTCTCAACAGTACATCACTGTCACTCAAGAATTGATTATTTCTTTATAGATAACAATTTTATTGCCCATGATCAAATTTTGCAAGTATGACACTATTGTTATCTTCAACCACGACCCTCTAATCATGGAGCTCAAATCACTATGCCCCACATACTCATCTTGCAGCTGTCATCTTAACCCACTTTTATTAGCTGACAAAAACTGTACAGAGTTTATATCCAAGCACAATGATTTTTTTTAGAGACAAATACATCCTCAGAGGTCTCTGCAGGAATACTCTGGGAAACTCTAAAGGCATTTTTAAAAGGACAGATTATTTCATACCTCTCCCATAAAAATAAATTGGGAACCATGAAGACATCAGAGTTAATCAGTAAAATTACCAGAACAGATCAAGAACTCATCAGGGGCCTCATGTATAAACGTTGTGTACGCACAAAAATGTTGCGTACTCCCATTTCCATGCTCAAATCGCTATGTATAAAACCTAAACTTGCCGTAAAGCCACGCACATTTTCACGGCAGCTAAATGCTTGGCATACGCAAGTTATCCTATCGGTTTTGCAAACTGGCGGCACCCAGTGTCAAAGCAGTGCTTTTGTTATAGTGTGGTTTCCCTTTCTTTTTTAGATCCACATCCCTGACGCTGGTTTATCAAATACACTGAAATTAACCGCATATTGTTTATTAGTTTAAAGCATCTGATTGTAATTAACCTGTAACAATATAATGGTCCACTGAATGTTCAAACTATTCCAAATACCATAGCTGCTTTAGCGTTGTTACTCTTAGTGCACCACTGAGTATTTAACCCACTGTACTTGAGTGTGGAATCACAACTCTAGCAGCTGATCAGAAAGAAAATTATCAGTATACAGCATCAAGCACACGCTGCCTCAGCCATGCTGTCTATTGAACTGCTCCCATACGGCAAACACTTCAGAGCCTTTCCTGTAGGGACATTGTGGTTCAGAAACAGTTTCATCCCAAGAACTATAAACGCACTCAATCAGTCCATCAAGTGCTCCTTGTAGAACTGTTTGCACTTATTAGTACAATTACCTCACTGTAAACTTGCGATACAATTATAACATTGCACAACCTGAGCCACTTTATAAAGCATGTATTTACATATGATGACAATATAATTTTTAAGATGAAATGCAGCAAAACATGTTTATTACATTATACAGATAAAATATTAACATAATTTAAATAATCTATATTGTTAATAATTAAACATGTGAGGACACGGTGTTGCAGCGCTAGCTAGTTCAGGGATTGTTCCTACCTCGCGCTGTATTCTTGCTGGGGCTGGCGCAACACTGGAAAGACAGATGGACAGAATAATTAAACATGTACTATGAAGATGTTTCAATGTTCCTTAAAGGTTTTGAAGAATCGGCGTTCTCAGCTTACAGAGGGCTTAACATCTATTACAGAACTGATTGTGTGGTGGTTGGTTACTTGGAGAAAGAAAAGGAAGGACAGGAATTGGAGGTTCATATGTTTGAAAGAGACATTACTGTTGCAATAAATTATTTCATCGAAGGTCGCGTACGGTGCAGCAAGCATCTTGTGGGAGGCAGGAACAATCTCTGGACAGGGTGCCAGCTCATCACTATCATTATGCCCCCGTGTTCCCATGTTTAATAACGTGCTTTAACTCCTATAATCATGAAAATAATATCAAGTATACATCTCAGTATTTTAATTATTCAGAGAGCTGTAATATCACGAATGTAATGGATTCTGTGTCCTGTCAGAGGGAGAGAAAACCCGTTTAAGAAGTACGTAGTGATTCATACACATAGAGCGCATAGAAGAACATATACAAAACAAAGCATTTAACGTGCTACTTTAGTTACAATGGTATTTGAGAAACTAGTAAATTAAACGATTTAAAGATGAAGTTTATGATATTATACTTTAATGACAAAATAAACTATGTGATTAAAGTGGAAATTTCGAGATTAAAGTTGATATTTTGTGCTTTTTTCCCACTGTGTGCCTATTTTTCTTTCGTTTCTCTGTACCCTAATAGGCTTTCATATGACACTCAGACGGTGGGCTACAACTTGCCTTTTCAAGGTGACTCATATCTGACAACTTCTTTTTTATTTCGGGTACTGTGCGACTTTGTGAACTTCAGCTTTCAAGTTTCTCCGACACTCTATGTCACTCATCAACTTCCTTTTGTTGTTTATACCATTGTTTAAACCAACAAATAGTACCTTTTTCCTTGCCTCCACTTGGTATTCGCTGAAATTCTTCTATTTTCCCCCGTGGTTTTGCCATTGCCTTTTCACAGAATGCAGCACTTAAGGGCTATTTATATTGATTTGCATATTCAAAGAGGTGTAATTCTGGGAGGATTTAGGGTGGGGCAGCAAGCATTACTTTTCATGCTGACCGGGATTTATGGGGTGGAAGAACGTGGAAGTTGGCATTTGCACAGATTTATGCATCTGGATTTTTTTGTGCATACACACATTTCTGCTTTTGTCCGTAAGCCATGTTTTAGTGTGAATTCTACGCACGCCGTTATGCATGAGGCCCCAGGTTCCCAAATGAAGCACTTTATAGGAAAAGACCGACATTCAGAACTCAACCTATTGACAACAAAAGAAATGGAATAACTCATTTTTAATTCACAACATCATTACTATAAACACAGAGAGAAGGCTAATAAGGTCTTAGCTCAAAAAATACACAAGCAGGAAGTTCACAATGCAATACCAGTAATTACCAACACAGACAGAGACAAAATCATTGACTATAAAAATATAATGTACACATTTAGAGACTACTATAAGTCCTTATGTTCTACTCAGTTTAAAGAAGACAAGACACAATCTAATGCATTTTTCAATACATTACAGATACCACACCTAGATACTCTCAGTGAAGAGGAACTGGATAAACGTCTGACACAGAATTACTAGATGCTGTAAACTCACTTCAGAGTGGGAAAGCAGCAGGCCCTGATGGCTACCCTGCCAAATTTTATAAAAAAATTTCAATTAAGTTAGATCTCCTTTTATTAGCAACATTTATAGAACCCAGAGACAATAAAATTCGACCTCAAACTTTTCTCCAAGAATTAATTACCGTCTTTCCTAAGTAAAATAAGGAATTATCATACAGACCAATCTCACATATAAATAATGATGTTAAGATACTCTCCAAAGTTCTAGCTAGAAGAATTGAGAAAGTGCTTCTTATCACAAGACCAAACTGGATTTACTAAAGGCAGACACTTAGCTTCCATTATTAAATGCATGTTTAATGTAATATATTCAACCACTAAGTCTAACACCCCAGAGTTCTTATTTTTGTTGGATGCAGAAAAAGCATTTGATATGATTGAATAGAACTACCTGCACACTACATTGCACAATTTTGGGTTTTGTCCAAACTGATGTGCACGGATCAAACTACTGTATACCAGTCCAGATGCTTCAGTTTGTATTAACAACATTGTTTCAAACAGCTTTAAACTAGAATGTGTTACCAGACAAGGATGTCCCCTATCGGCACTGCTATTTACAATCCACCACTGAGCCATTGGCAATTCATTTTCTAAAGGGGACTATCGGAGAAGGACTTGAATATAAAATATCATTATATGCAGATGATATGGTACTGTATATATCAGATCCACAAAATACTGCGTCTGCATTCCTAACAGCACTAGCAGAACTTCAAAAGATATCTGGACTCAAAATTAATTTGAGTAAAAGTGTGCTTTTTCCAGTGAACTCTCTAGCACACAATATTAGATTGGACATCTTCCCTTTTATCATCACAGATTAGTGTAAATACCTAGGGGTAAACATCAAAAGTAAACATAAAGCTATTTTTCAACAAAATTTTGCTGTTTGCGTGTAAAAACTTTAGCAGGGAGAATTAACGCTGTCAAGAAGAATATCCTTTCTAAGTTTCTTTTTCTGTTTTAACTACTCCCCATATACATTAACAAATAATTTTTTAAGAAATTAGATTCAATCATAACCTTATTTAATTGAAATTTAAAACATCCATGCATGCAAAGTGTGACCCTACAAAGACAGAAGGTGGCATGGCTCTACCTACGTTTCAATTTTATTAGTGGGCGGCAAATATACAAGCTATAAAAACCTGGACATTGATATAAATAGATGAACATAGCCAAGCTTGGTCCTCAATAGAAATAAAATCCTGCAGTGCTCTTTATATTCCTTGCTTTGTGCCCCAGTAAATACAAGTTATCATCAACATGCTAACAACCCAATTGTGCTTCATTCAATCAGAATACAGAAATAATGTAGGAAGTACATCAAGACAGAGAAGCTTTTATCTGTGGCACCGCTGCATGACAACCACCTTTTTCCCCCCATTTCTAACTTACACAGTTTTTAATGTTTGGAAAACGTATGGGATTACATCACTTAGTGATTTGTACATAGATAATGTCTTTGCATCCTACAAACAGTTACACTCCAAATTTAGCTTCCCATCAACACTTTTTTTCCACTATTCCCAAATTATAATCTTTGCTAAACAAAATCTGTCCAATTTTCTTCACCTCCCATCTACTTCTATTCCGGAAGAAATATTGATCAGTCTTGTGGATTCGGACAGCATTTATATAATATACTGTATAAAAACATTTAAAAGTCTCTTCCTTTCAAAGATCTCAGAGTGCAGTGGGAAGAGGATCTCTTATTCAACATTTCAGAAAAGAAGTGGAAAGCAGCCATGCACGGAATTCAGTAAATTACTATTCACAAAGCATACAATTATTCAACTTGAAATCATTTATAAAGCACATCTATTTCATTTAAAATTCTCCAAAATGTTTCCAGGGCAAGATGCAAAATGCAAATGTTGCAATTGAGATCCAGCCTCATTGGGCCATATGTTTTGGGCGTGCACCAAATTAACATCATTCTGGGCCAAAATCTTTAAATGCCTATCGGACAGCCTTGGTGTCACAAT
Organism: Polypterus bichir lapradei; assembly: GCA_026402145.1. Classification (NCBI taxonomy): domain Eukaryota; kingdom Metazoa; phylum Chordata; class Cladistia; order Polypteriformes; family Polypteridae; genus Polypterus; species Polypterus bichir. The sequence continues at coordinate 76,128,352 of JANRMT010028174.1, forward strand.
CACTCCTAATCTGTTAACAGCTGTGTTTGGTGTACTGTAAAATGGACTTAAAGTGGAGAAGGACAAACAAACTATAATTGCCTTTATTTCACTATTAGCACAAAGACATATTTTGTTCAACTGGAAGAATCTTAACCCACCCCATTTGAATCAGTGAGCAACTGATGTTATATCTTTCTATTATAAAAGGAAATGTTGCGACGAGACATACTCGGAGATAATTTCAAGGCCCGCGAGACAAGACTTTTTGCAAAGAGATTTTGAAAAGTCCTGCTCTCCTCTCAAACATTTACAACCACGCACACAGTATAATCATTTCTCATTCGTGTGAATGCTATTTTCAGACACAGTTCATTTGCTCTCAGCTGTTATAAGTTTTCTACATTTAAATTCATTTACAAAAAAGGAGATCTTGAGATGCCATTCGTATTAAAATATTTAGTTTCCCATTAGAATAGCTTTTGCTATGACAATTAACAAATCACAGGGTCAAACATTCGAAAAGGTTGGTTTATTTATTAGTGAGAAAGAAACGATATTCACTCACAGGCACTTATACATTGCGTTGTCACAATGTAAGTCCAAACACAGAATCAAAATTCAATTCAATATTAATGAAAAGGTAGTTCCAAATAATGTTTTTACTGAAGTGTTACAGTAAAAGTGTAAGGATAAAAAATATTTGCATATTAATTTCAAAGCAAAAAGAACGAAAATGTATAATACAACAAATACCTCTAATGCAACATGAAGCATACAGTACATGCAGAGCAGGTTAGAGATTATGAAAGTACTAAAATTCAAAAGTCTCAAAAAACTGATGGTAAAGATCACATTAGCACTAACAAACAGAAATTATTACTCAGTGAAATAATGGAACAGCAAAAAGAGATTGAATATATGGACATAAGTGATATGACAGAAGTATGTAAATATTGTTTGGCTTTAAAGTTTAACTCGGAGACATGTAGATCTAATTCGTGTTGCCATCAGAGAAAAGTAGTGTTTTTTCACAATGAAGAGGCTTATCTGTTAGAATTAAAAGATTTAATTAAAAGAAGGCATTACCTGCCTTCTCCCAGTATGTGGACTGTAACACACGGGGAAATAGGACTATCGACCTAATGTATGCAAACATTAAAGACGCATACAGCGCCACCCCGCTGCCTGCGCTTGGGAAAGCAGATCATAACCTGGTTCTGCTTCAGCCTCCCTACAAACCAAGAGTGAAGGTGCTACCTACAACCACACGATCATTCAGGAAGTGGTCCCCTGAGGCAGAGCAGGCTCTGAGAGACTGCTTTGGAACTACAGACTGGGATATACTGCTGGGGTCACATAGTGAGAACATTGAAGAGGCTGTTGACTGCACAACTGATTACGTCAACTTCTGTATGGACATTGTAGTCCCAGTAAGAACAGTACGCTGCTATGCTAACAACAAGCCATGGATTACAAGTGATATCAAGGGCCTTTTGAACCAGAAGAAAAGGGCTTTTAAAGGTGGTGATCAGCATGAGCTCAAGCGTGTGCAGAAGGAAGTCGGAGTCCAGCTCAGGGCGGCGAAAGAGCAGTACAGGAGAAAGCTGGAGCAGAAATGGCAGAATAACAGCATGAAGGAAGTGTGGCATGGGATGAAGATTATGACTGGCTGCAGCTCGAAGCGGGGTGCCACCATCGAGACGTGGAGAGAGCAAACCAAATGAACAACTTCTTTAACAGGTTTGACCACCCTAACCCACTCTCAACTCAGAGTACTTCATCCTCCAACCATCCTTCTGCTGATACCAGCATAGGTGAGACATCCCCACCCATAATTACAGCAGCACAGGTGAGCAGAGAGCTGAGGAGAATTCGTGCCAGCAAAGCAGTGGGTCCAGATGGTGTATCGCCACGACTGCTGAAGCCCTGTGCGTTGGAACTGGGCAGTCCTCTACAGCGCATCTTCAACCTGAGCCTGGAACAGGGGAGAGTCCCGAGGCTTTGGAAAACATCTTGTATTACCTCAGTCCCAAAGGTATTACGTCCTAGTGAGCTGAATGACTTCCGGCCTGTTGCTCTGATGTCACATGTGATGAAGACCATGGAGCGGCTGCTGCTTCACCACCTGAGGCCACAGGTCCGCCACTCGACCCTCTGCAGTTCGCATACCAGGAGAAGGTGTTAGCGGAGGATGCCATCATCTATATGCTACTGCTCCTTAGGGACAAGCTGACTGAGACGGGAGTAGACTCACACCTTGTGGCATGGATCGTGGACAGACCTCAGTATGTGTGTCTTGGAAACTGCAGGTCTGACGTTGTGGTCAGCAACACAGGAGCGCCGCAGGGGACTGTACTTTTTCCGGTCCTGTTCAGCTTATATACATCAGACTTCCAAAACGATTCGGAGTCCTGCCATGTGCAAAAGTTCGCTGATGACACTGCTATTGTGGGCTACATCAGGAGTGGGCAGAAGGAGGAGTACAGGAAGCTATTCAAAGACTTTGTTAAATGGTGTGACTCAAACCACTTACACCTGAACACCAGCAAGACCAAGGAACTGGTGGTGGATTTTAGGAGGCCCAGGCCCCTCATGGACCCCGTGATCATCAGAGGAGACTGTGTGCAGAGGGTACAGACCTATAAATACCTGGGAGTGCAGCTAGATGAAAAATTGGACTGGACTGCCAATACTGATGATCTGTGTAAGAAAGGTCAGAGCCGACTATACTTTCTTAGAAGGTTGGCGTCCTTCAACATCTGCAATAAGATGCTGCAGATGTTCTACCAGACGGTTGTGGTGAGTGCCCTCTTCTACGCGGTTGTGTGCTGGGGAGGCAGTATAAAGAAGAAGGACGTCTCACGGCTGGACAAACTTGTTAAGAAGGCAGGCTCTATTGTAGGAATAAAGCTGGACAGTTTAACATCTGTAGCAGAGCGACGGGCACTAAGCAAACTCCTGTCAATCATGGAGAATCCACTGCATCCACTTAACAGTGTCATCTCCAGGCAGAGGAGTAGCTTCAGTGACAGACTTTGAGGAGATCGTTCCTCCCCTACACTATGCGACTCTTCAATTCCACCCGGGGGAGTATATGCTAACATTATTCAAAGTTATTGTCTGTTTTTACATGCATTTTTATTACTATTTAATTTAATATTGTTTTTTGTATCAGTATACTGCTGCTGGATTATGTGAATTTCCCCTTGGGATTAATAAAGTATCTATCTATCTGTCTATCTATCTATCTATTTGTTGTTTGGTGAAAGTGAAATCTGTATACTCGAGCGGCAGAGATATGTAGTGGCTAGCGCGTAGATCAGACAGGGGGGTTGGCGAGCAAAGTGCGCAGGTGGTGACGCCCCCTAGTACTATTTGCAATTGGAAAAAATCAAATCCCCACTTAGAGGATCTGTTCGATGTTTTTAAAAACCTTGCTGGATCTAATTAATATTTTAAAATAAGCATTTATATTGGGAAAATTGTTCTCTTTTCTCTTTTTTACTCTTAAAGTTTTACCCTGGCTGTTGGCCTTCCTCTCCTTCTCATAGGTGGGGGTTGAATTGAATTTAGTTTTGTCAAGTCTGACTTGTTTGTATGGAATGTTACTTGATTTTAATAAATACAATAAAAAAAGATTAATTATGTAATGCACAAATTCAGGACTATTATGAGGATAGGAGCAGAGTGCTGTGAACAATTCTCGGTCAAGTTACAAGTATAGATGATACTAATTACTTAATACGAGGCCAGTACACATAAAAATACAGATTTGTTAAAACACACATAGAACAAGATAGAAAATGATTAAACAAATGAAAATCAACAATATCTGTAAAATAATTGATGAGCTATAACCAGTTGATGATGGAGGAGAATAAATTTATAAAAGAGAAAGTCAAAAACAGTGTGGCTGGCCATCAAATCCGATGAGAAATTAATTCCATCTGATGATTCCAATGCTTCTTTGTCAGAGATGACTTTCCCCATACATAGGAGAGCAACCTGGCAGTACAGCAGAAGCACCAAGTGCCACATTAGGATTCTGAGAAAAGAAACAGAATACAGGAGGGTTAGTAACATTTGTACTAATATTTCTGTTCAAATGACTAACAAACAGAAATGCAGTATGGACAGCTAATAAACAGCTCTAGTCAGAGTATGCTAGACTAAAGTAGCAACTCTTCAGCCTGGATTTAAAAACTGAAATTGACTAGGCATGTCATATATTAGCAGGCAGATCATCCAACAGCTTCAGAGCCCTGTAACTAAAAGTGCAACCTCTCACTGTTATTTTATTAATACTTGGAATCCTAAGTAGGCTGGCATCTTCAGATCACAATATAGGTTCTGGTTTATAGCTAATGATGAATTCAGATAAGTAGGCAGAACCTTGGCTATGTGAAGCTTTATAAATTAAAATGAGGACTTTGAAATCCTGGGAGCCAGTGTAAGGACTTGAGAACTGGGGTTATGTGCTCATATTTTCCAGTTTGTGTAATAATTCTTGAAGCAGCATTTTGAATTGAACTGAAAGCTGCACAGGGAATGATTTAAAAGCCAGTTAATAATTCATTGCAGTAATCAGTCCTACTAGAAATAAATGCATAAATTAGTTTCTCAGTATCTTGCATGTTTAGAAAACATCTTGGGCATTTAATTGGTCAGCTATAGATTACCACACAGCCTCTCTCACTTTGCTAATAGTGGACACATTTCTTTTATGTGTTATAATAGATTAAGTGTTATTTCTTGTTCAGCTAAGAAAATACACCACTGTGTCTGTTATATTGTTTATTTCTCTGTTTTACAACAATTATTGTAAATAAAACTGTAAACGTTTCCAACTTATTACATACTTGTAATACACCATGAATCTCAACAACTTCACACTTATGCAAAGTCAGACATACTCTATCTATAGATGTTGGACAAATATTAGATATTCTGAATGATTACTTGCTGGGGCTACTTGAATATCATGAGAGTGCATGTAGCTGGTCCTCTGTTCCTAGACTCAAGACACTGCCATTATTCTGCATTGTATAATAAAAGAGAGCTCACACAGAAGATCACTACTGTTCAACTGAATTTTACTAAGTGAAGTCATCGTGGCACTGAAAAAAATTACAAAAAAGGTGATAATGAAAAGCATTCAGCCTCTCGATATTTGTACTGTCTCTCCTCTGTCGAACTTAATGCAACTAAATGATTTACAGTATTAATTTATCAAACCACAGTATTACAATGCTATGAACATTTAAATCAAAGAGCAAATCACAATTATACACAAGAACAAAAAAAATCTCAGACATAACAATGAAGAACCTTACCTAAACTCAATGAATGAAAGTGTAATTAAAAGAAGTCAGCCTCTCATCACTCATACCTTCAGTAAATGCAAGACATAGAAAGGCTAAATAAATGTCATAAAAATTACTTTATTCAAACTTTAAAACTGTATATAAAGTTTAACAACAGATCAATGGGGTATAGGGTATAACCTAAGTAGATTATAAAGCAATTCCAAAATATTCCAAATGAGAGCTCCCATTTTACATACTTCTCCTCAAATTAAATTGGTGCAGCTGAATAAAAAAAAGAAAAATATACAAAATAAATATTTCAATTTTTCATTATAAGTTAATAAATAGAAATAACCAAAAGAGGCATTTTGAGTGAAATAAAAAAAATGTAAACACTTTTAAACATATGTGGTTCATCTAAACATGTTTTGATTCAAACAGAAACACCCTCAATTTGGAGAAGCTATTCAGCCTCAGTTACTCACTTATTTCTTGATTTCATAATCATGCTTTGTGGAATAACCCCCCTTGTCAGACAAATGAAGAATCAGCAACAGACTTTAAAGGCATATACCAGTCTGTTGTGGTTCACCCAGTCTCTCTCACAGTTGCAGTCCTCATAACCTTAAAGAGGCTGCAACCCAGCATAATCTTATCTTTGATAAGGTCCTTTTCCACCAGGTTTGCCAGTTTGCTGCATTGCCTGTGCTCTTATTCATGTGCTTCAAATTCTGTGCTATTTAATCCTGTAGTAATTATTTAAGGTTACAATTAATTAATATATAAATTATATGTTGAATAATTAAAAGCAATTGCAAGTTAATTAAAGAATTAACAAAAAAAGAAGCAAAACTACTAAAACAATTTTAGTAACTTAGAAAGTAAAATGGTGAAAAAACACAATTTGTGACTTTTATCCTAAGCGAAAGATTAGCCTGCTGCATCTGTTGCATTAATGTTTGTGTTGCTTTTATTAGTATTTTATTGGCTATATTGTATTGTGGGCTGTTGCTAAGAAGTTGACTTTATTTATAATATTTTTAACCACTGTAATGCTGTAATTGTGTAAATATTTCTTTTATTCGTATAACTTCAAGCTCTGAAGCTCTCTGTAATATCTTACACAGTATATTGTGAGTTATTCGATTTATACAACGCAGTTTAAGCTAGTCTGGCAGTTCCAATGGCATAGTGACCCTATTCGAACACCAAATCAAAGACCTGAAGTAAACAGAGAACAAAATGGGTTCATGTAAAAGTGCTAAATCATTGGATAAAATGAAAATATTGACAGTATAAAGAGATAGATAGATACTTTATTAATCCCAAGGGGAAATTCAAATAATCCAGCAGCAGTATACTGATACAAAATATATATATATATATATATATATATATATATATATATATATATATATATATATATATATATATGTACTATGATGTTGGAAGAGGTCAATGAAGATGTCTGCAGATGTGCTTATAGATGTCACCTCAGTGACAGATTTCACCTCTACAAATACAAAAGATCTCAGAAACTGAAAAAGAGGTTTTTGGGAGCAGCAACAGGCAAATCTGGTCAGACTCAAATAATGGCCAATGAACTGAAAGCTTCCTAAGCACTTATGGTAATCAGATAATAACTATGCAACATAACATTCTCAAACCCACTCAAAGGTCACCCATGGCCAGAACCAGATAGTGTAGCGTTTATGGAGTGTTTTTAATCGTAGGACCTACTTAGGCATACATTCACCAATTTAACTAACATAGACACCTGTGGGATCTAGGAAGAAGATTGAATTATCAGGTGAAAAATTCATGAAGATATAGGGAATACCAACTTGGTTGTAAGAGCAGTAACCTCCAGATGAAGGCATTTCAATTCATTTTTAGCATCACACTTAACTGGTATTGAAGTATCTATAATAAAAACCATAATATTATAAACTGATTATTTAAAAATATTTTAGCAATGACTGGCACCCCACCATGTATTATGTGACACAAGTAATTTGAGATATTTTGCGAATATTCAATTTTGTTCCTTGTTGAAATCTATTGGTTCAGGAATATTGTTATTTCCATTTTCCATAAAAACATGAGATTTAAATAGTTTCTTAGCCATTACTACAATAAATATTTTTGTGTGGATTATTCTTTTAATCTTAACATTTTGTTACTGTAATTCTTGGCTGCCAATTCCAATAACTTTTAATGTCAGTGTGTCAGATCTTTGGTTTTGTCTGATGTAAATCTTTAAAATCAAACGTACTTCTCCCTGTTTTAGCCCATGAGATTACAATTCTTTCTTTAATGAACAAAATTCCAATCGTTCCTTTTTATTTCAGAATAATTCCAGATCTAGATAGAAAAGTGCCAGGCATTGCCAATGATATTTATGTGATATACATGTTATCTATTGATAAGAGGCAATGTACCATTGAATACTGAATTAAAAGTCTTGATATTTCATCATAAATTATAAAAAGTAATAAGAATTTTTTTTTAAACTTTAAAAACAAGTGATAAATACATACATGCGTGCATATATACATAAGTAAATAAACAAATAAATAATAAATAAATAAACTTTTTGGATATGGCTTTGTAATTTCTACATATATACTAATTAATGATAATTATGCCTGCTGCTCCCTGATCATTTATCATCTGTAACAGACAAAAGCAGACCAGGTGTTGTACTGTGAGTTGCCTTTTAGAGTCATCCTTTCTGCATATCAGATCTTCATTTTTATTAGTCAAGGCAGTTTGCCAATTATAAATAACTGGTTGTATTATATTGAGTAACAATCAATTCAGGGGCCTTATAATATGCTTGAAAGCACTTCCATCTCTCATTCAGAGTATTTTAATGCGATGGAAAGTTTGAAATTCACCAATAACTTGCAGTTTACAGTAAATATAATGAGAATATCCAAGTATTAACAGCTGTGTACACTGGATTTTTGGCAGTGCATTATATGAGATGAAATAATGTTTCTAATAATAAACTAATAAAAATGTGCCAGATGCCAGTATTTGGACATTTTATTCTTTAAACTTACTCATCTTGCCCTATCTGCACCTCACCAAAAGTGAGCATTTCTTACTTATCGATTTAACTCATACTCCTGTGTAAAATATTTGTTTCCGAAGATACACTGAGCCTACAGAAAAGGAGAAAAAAGATTTCACATTATTCATATTTATTTTTCTATAGGAAACCAATCTGTTATGTTTCACTCCAAACACATTTCTCGACACCATCAATATGAAATGTTTGTTTGTGTCAAAAACATTACATATGAAATAATCAAATATCTTAGCTATCATAGTTTTACTGTGTTTATCCTAATGAGGTTTGCAGTGTCAACATGCTGATCTAGGCTGACCAGGGCATCCTATTCTTAGCAGCTATTTCCAAAACCTCCCTAGGAATTCCCAGACTATACCAGTCCAACTGCGAGATATAATCCCTCCAGCGGGTCCTGGGTCTCCATCTGGATCTTCTTCCTGTGGGATATGCCTTGTACACCTCCCTTAGGTGGGCATTCTGCTTAAATCACGTTTACTGGCTTCTATCAATCCAGAGAAGTCCCCCTCTGTTATTGAATTCCTTACTTTTCCATGGAGAGTTTAGCCAGATAATCCTGTGCAATAACCACATTTTGGACACAAATATGTATTATCTACAGTCACAATCAAGAGCTGTTGACCATAAGTGAGGATGGTTATGTAGACTGAATAGTAAATATGTGAAAGCCTAGCTCTTGCTTTACCACCATAGTCCTGAGTAATCAATATAATCCACATCAGTTTTGAAAAAAAAAAACAAGCCACTCTTTTCCAAGAGAACACCATGACTTCAGATTTGAAGGTACTGACTCTTAAAATTATTAGTGAAGCCAATACAAACAGCAAGAAATTGTTTGAGTACTACTTTAGCAAAAGTACAATAAAAGAAAATTTAAGAACCCTCAGGATAACTAAAATAAAAGTAACTGAAAATGAGAAGGAAATAGCAAATGAACTAAACTAATGTTTCACCCAAGTATTTATAAAGGAAAAAACAAAAGGAATGCTTTATGCAGAAATAAATACAAACTCTGAGTTAATAGATTTTAGAATAGAACAGTCAGATGTGCTTCAAGCCCTCAATACATGGCCCTCAACTCCTGGACCTGATGGGATTTTACCAGTTGTACTGAAATTAATGAAAGACGTCATCTGTAAACCCTTCTTAGACATATTTGTGCAGTCACTTGATGTAGAAAATTACATAAGGACTGGAAAGTTGTAAATGTCACTCCAATCCACAAGAAGGGAGAAAATAATTGTACCTTATAATTACAGAGCAATAAGTCCTCTACTGCATACAAAATTACTGAAACTATAATAAATAAATTACAGAAGTACCTATATGAAAATAACATACTAAATATCAGTCAGTATGGTTTTATGAGAGAAGGATCTTGCTTACATTGGGACCTAATCCAGGTTTTCAAAATTCTTGTAGGCACTGATACATTAGAATAAGCAGAATTCTTTCAACTTAACAGGGAATCACATACTTGAAAATATAAATGGAAATTAAGAGGGAATGAATTTAAGATTGTAGGTAGAAAGGATTTCTTTTTGCAAAGAGTTGTAGGAATCTGGAACAAACTGCCGAGCCATGTAGTCAGAGCAGACATTTTGACAGTTGTAACTTCGAAATAAAACACAGATTTATTTATTTACAGGAGAAGATACAAGGTAAAAATATAGCAAAGGTCAAAACCACAGATCACAGAGAAAAACAGCAAAACAAGACACACTAACCCAAAATCACTGTCAAAGCACAGAGCAAAAGTTTAATTCCAAACTTCCACAAATAAATTCAATCACAGAGGAACTAGAGCTGCATGATGTAACATTTTAATACCCACACTGACAATGATATCATCACATCCTTAAAATGGCAGCACCCACTGGAAAAACAATGGTGTCAAAGGTAACATTTAAAAATGAATCTCTGAATAAAAAAAAACAGATTTTCCCCTAAGAAAGATGTACTATTCAGTTTTAAAGTTTCAGGAAAGCCCCTCTGAAAATTACACATAAATGTAAATTGCAATATTGGGACTGCTTAGCTATTAGCTTCACAAACGAGTTTGATGGACTGAATGGTCTACTCTCAATTGTTTAATTTCTTATGTTCATTCTAACTGCATTACACTCACCTACAAACTATTTAAGTGCATGCTCAGATCTCATTGCCTGATTGTTCTGTTAAAGCCACTTTTTCATAATTATATTGTCGCTTTTGTTATTTCTGTATTATTTTTTTATATTTTATGCAGTTTCTTTTATATTTATATATAATTTAGTAGTTGTGTATTGTAACTTTAAGTGTGCCTCCTTTCTGTATACTTTGTGGCTGGAGCCAAAGGAGGCAGGGCCACCCACATATCACTGCTGCTAAAGATCTGCTTTTACCTATCTGTTGAGCTAGTAAGAGAATCTCAGCAGCAGATTATTGAATTAAGGAGAAATATATAGTTAAATACTGTTTTGCGTTAAATTACTTGCTGTTCTGATTATGTCTGCTCTGTGTATGCTTTTTTAGCTAAGGAATTGTGTATTGGTAGTGAATTCCCTTTTAAGACAGATCCTTTTCCAGTTTTTTTTTTTTGCTTAGTTGTAATGAAGTTTATTCCCTCAGTCAAAAAAGTATTGTATTATTTTGCAAAAGTATTGCATTAATTTGCAAAACTATTGTGTTGGGAGAAAGAGGTTAAAAACATATGTAACCTATAATCAATTGACAGTAATTGAACAAAAGCTATTGGTATACATTTAATTTTTAATCAGATAAAAGATAAAAAGTTTAATACAGACAAGTTTAATACAGACAACATTGGTAGAGTGGTAGCATTAAGCTTTTATCCTTGATTCATGGGACAAAGCATTGCACAGAGGTTGCACATTTTCCCCATGCATTATCAGTTGATAACATACTAAGTGTGTGCTTAACCTCTCCCTAAACATACGTAGCCGAAGATATTGTCAGCAGTGAAAATCTTTGAATTTTGAATATGTGTTTGTAATATTTCTATGCAGATCCTTAATCAATTACTCACAAGCTTCACAGGACATCCAGAGCACATGTGTGCATAATGATACCAACCATACTAGGCAATATTTTTTGTGTGATAGTGCAATACACCCTGCAGTGGGCTGGTGCCCTGCTTGGGGTTTGTTTCCTGCCTTGCGCCCGGTGTTGGCTGGGATTGGCTCCAGCAGACCCCCGTGAGCCTGTAGTTAGGATATAGCGGGTTGGATAATGGATGGATGGATAATGCAATACTGTTGGAAAAAACCCAACAATTATATCAAAATAGCACAATACATTTAGATAATAGTGCAATAATTATTGCAAAATAATGCAATTTTTTGAGTGGCAGAAGCATTACACTTCATTAAAGTTAAGCATTTTTGCCTTATTTTCTATTTTTGTTTTATTTTATTGTTTAGGTATTGTCTTTCAAGCCAGGAATTTCAAGGTTTTATCTCCCTTGTAGTGCGTTTTGCATAATCTGGGACTTTTGTAATCTTTTTGAACTGTTAAGGCCAGGTACCTATTTTGGGGCCTGCCAGTAGAGACAAGCAGGTCTAAACTGAGCCTATTCTGTGATGACCACTAAAGGTTCTGCCCTGCTTTATTGGTCTTTTGTTGGCATCAAAAACCCTTTGGTCATGTTTGTGACAAAATTACACAACACTGATGAAGCAATGAGGTCAGCATCATGTGCAAACAGCAAAGATCTCCCATAACTGCACATGATCTAACTCTTGAAACATGATAATACATTTACTCAAATTATGAACAGGAGAGGTGAGAAGACACACTAATTTTGCAAAGTTGAACAGACTCAACGCCAAGTAATGCAGCACAGGCCTTTCAACCTCACACTTTTATTATAGGGAAGTAGATGTAAAATAATAAGATGTAGACAGGATTGGCAAATTCCCATGAACACACAAATATCTGCAAGAGCAAAGAATTTATCTACTTCTCCACAGCCTGGATATAATGTACATTATTTTTCTGTAGTTGAGTTTGTTAAATGGAGTCTCTTTTCCAGTACCCCAGCACTGGCCTTTTCAGGAAGGCTTGAGGAGGTGATTCCCCCACCCCCACCTTAAATGAAGCACACCCTCTTTTTCCCCTTTTTAAAAACTAAAACTCTTCCTGCAGTCTTTCTTTGCCTTTCATGCAACACTGACAAGGCATGTTAGCCAAAGAAAAAGAAACACACTCATTATGCTTAGTTCTCACTCTATACAACTCTAAGCAACTGACACTCAGGTAAACAGACTTGAGTTGAGAAAACTGTGCGTTAGGGAATTTGGGTATGTGATAGTAGGCTGCTTGCTGCTTATCGACACATTTACAGGACAAAAGACGCTGGTGGAGAGGTGCAAAGGTGGGACAGATTTACAAATTTTTTCATAGGCTTTGGTAATTCGAGTGTTAACCGTGGCTTTTTCTCTGTGATGAAGTCTGCTCCAACTCACCTCTGGACTTTTAATATTCTCCTAGGTAATGAGACAATTTTGAACCACTTTACTAGGTAACTTGTGGCCAAGTAGTAAAATTATAGTCAGGTTCAGTTGTTGTCCTATATATGCTACAGGGACACCACAATAGTATTTCTACTAGCTGTGACTAGTGGTCCTGCCTTTCCAAGATGATAGTTTCTCATTTTCTTAAAGGGATAGGGTTATGCTTCACCTTAGCTGTCTAACTGTAAAGTATAAATGGAAAGTACTGACACCTCATTCCACCTCTGCAAAAGTGTGCATTTATGTGGTTTGGCCTGTGATTCCTAAGCCAAAAGCTCTGTGCTATCACGTAAGGTGAAGATCTGGGGCCTCATGTATAAATGGTGCGTATGCACAGAAATGTTGCATACGAACGTTTCTACATTCAAATAGTGATGTATAAAACCTAAACTTGGCATAAAGCCACGCACATTTCCATAGTACCTCATACCCTGTCGTACGCAAGTTCTGCGCTCGGTTTTGCAGACTGGCGTCACCCTGCGTCAAAGCAGTGCTACTGTTCCTGTGTGGTTACCCTTTCTTTCTTACATCCACATTCCTGACGCGGCTTTATAAATACACTGAAACTAACCGCATATTGCTTATTAGTGTAATGCATCTGATTGTAATTAATCTGTAACAATATAATGGTCCAGGGAATAGCCATAGTATTCCAAATACCATAACTGCTTTAGCGTTGTTACTGTCACTGCACCTTCTTTTTCTTCTTTCAGCTGCTTCCGTTAAGGGTTGCCACAGTGGATTATCTTTTTCCATATTACTCTCACTGCACCACTCGGAGTATTTATATCACTGTATCTGAGTGGGGAATCACAGCAGCAGCTGATCGGAAAGATAATTATCGGGATACAACATCAAGCACACGCTGCATCAGTCTCGGCAAAACGCTTCAGAGACTTTCCCGTACGGACCTCGCGGTTCAGAAACAGTTTCATCCCAAGAACTTTAAACACAGTCAATCAGTCCATCAAGTGCACCTTGTAGAACTGTTTGTACTTATAAGTACAATCACCTCACTGTAAACTTGTACTACAGTTATAATATTGCACAACCTGCACCACTTTATAAAGCGCGTATTTACATATGATGACGATATCATTTTTAAGATGAAATGCAGCAAAATATGTTGATTATATTATACAGAGAAAACTTTAACTTCATTTAAATAATCTGTATTGTTAATAATTAAACATGTGAGGACACGGTGCCGCAGCGCTAGCTAGTTCACGGATTGACCCTACCTTGTGCTTTACTCTTGCTGGGCTACCACAACACTGGAAAGATAGATGGATAGAATAATTAAACACGTACTACGAAGATATTTCAATGTTCCTTAAAAGTTTTGAAGAATTGTCGTTGTAAGCTTACAGATGGCTTAACGTCTATTACAGAGCTGATTGTGTGGCGATTGGGTATTTGGAGAAAGAAAACTAAGGATAGGAATTGGAGGTTAGTACGTTTGAAAGAGACAGTACTGCTGCAATAATTTCATCGAAGGTCGCGCACAATCACTCCGCCACCGTGTTCCCATGTTTAATAACATGCTTTCATTCCTATCATCATGAAAAAGATATCACGTATACATCTCAGTATTTTAATTATTCAGAGAGCTGTAATATTATGAATGTAATGGATTCTGTGTCCTGTCGGAGAAAGAGAAAACACGGAATCACATAGTGATTCACACACATTTGCACATAGAAGATCAAATACAAAACAAAGCATTTAACGTGCTACTTTAGTTACGATAGGATTTGAGAAACTAGTAAACGATTTTAAGATGAAGTTTATGATGTTCTACTTTAATGACAAAATAAACTACGTGATTAAAGTGGAAATTTCAAGATTAAAGTCGACATTTCATGCTTTTTTCCCACTGTGTGCCTATTTTTTTTCTCTGTACCCTAATAAGCTTTCATATGACACTCAGACGGTGGGCTACGACTCGCCTTTTCACGGCGACTTTGATATGTGACAACTTCTCTTTTATTTCGGGCACTGTGCGACTTTGTGAACTTGAGCTTTCGAGTTTCTCCGACACTCTGTCACTTGATCAACTTCCTTTTGTTGATTATACCACTGTTTATACCAACAAATAGTATGTTTTTCCTTGCCTCCACTTGGTATTCGCTGAAATTCTTATATTTTCCCATTGTCTTTTCACAGAATGCTAAGTTTAAGGGCTATTTATATTGATTTTCATATTCAAAGAGGCGTAATTCTGGGAGGAGTTAGGGCGGGACAGCAGGCGTGTGCACAAGCGTTACTTTTCACGCTGATCGGGAGTTATATAGCAGAAGAACGTGGAAGTTTTCGTACGCACAGATTCCTGCATCTGGATTTTTCTGTGCATATGCATATTCACGCTTTTGTGCTTACGCCATGTTATACTGTGAGTTCTACACATGGCGTTATACATGAGGCCCTTGGCGTCTGTTGTATTAGTGGGCACTGTCTTGCTAAAGTTATGGCTTGACTTTGCCAACCTGATTATGCCCTGTTCCTTGAAATCTATTGCTAACCCAGATCTTCTCTGAATATGTGTACACTGGAATTACATTATGGAAATTATTTTTGCAAATTATGTGTGTATATATTTTACACAGACACCCATTTTCACTTCCTTATTTTAAGGTTTAGCAACAAAATATATGCTTATAGATATCTACATAATTTTTTGCTTGAAAACATAAGAAGTATTAAGTAAAGGAATGAAACTGAAATATCTATGAAAACAATGTAAGAGTGAACAATATACTGATATTGATATTTTTACTTATATTTTAACACGGCATCTTCTACGTGTGACGGTACCTTTTTTGTTATTGTTTTTAAACTATTATATAGGTTTTTGTTTTTATCTAATTTCTGTTAATATAGTTTGGTCAGTTGCTCTGTACCTAAGATAGTAGCATACAAGCAGCAGATCAGACTAAACTATGTAGTATTGTAATAATAGAAGATTATTCAGGTCTAAGTTTAACTAATTCACAGCTACTCTTGTTTTCTCCTCATGTTTCTTCTTGGTTTGCTCATCTGATTGTTGGTGTGCCTCCAATAACAGGCAATTAATGTATCACCTTCTTTCAATTAATGACTTGACAATACACATTACTCCCAATTTAAAGGTACATCCTCATGTAAATTTAATAAAAATTATTGCAATTGTGGAGCTAAATTAGATCTAAATGAGGATTGCTGTCACTGCAGTTATTGTAAATGTTATTCATTTCAAGCACATGTAAAAGCCCTGAAATCCATGGATCATATATAGAAAGTAATGACACACATTAGGAGAATTGTATCTGAAGCATAATTGTCTCTATGTAACTAATTTTCCAATTACGTAGATAATACAGTAACAGAAGAGCTGATACATGTTATTCATTTTGGGACCAGATTTTCCTGATAACCAAACTAATCAAACAGTCACCAAAGTGTATAAAATACTTAGGCACAGGCAGGCAATAATCATAAAAAAATTCATATTGCAGTGCAGACTTCACAGCAGAGTACATACGCTATATAATATGTATTGTTAACACTCTCATATCAGATGTAGGCAACACCACAAAGCCAGAAGTTCTAATCTTTGTATAAGGGGTTGTCGTCAAAGGAGTAACATCTCTTCTAACAAAACTAATATTTATATCAGTTTTAGAAAATATAACCGTTGCCATTGCTGGATGGGAATAAGTGCCACGTCTGAAAGCTTACACCAGCTAGAGTAGGCCACATATTATTAAAATAATATTGCCTTTTAAACACAATTCTATTATGAGTGTAAATATGCAAAACATATTTTAACACTGAAAATCTCATAACTTCATACATCCATTAATGAATTAACATGCTTTGAAATCACACCTGCACAAAACATAAATCTCAAGCACAGGGGAATGCTGTTTGGCTTTACTATAGCTAGAGGCCAATTATACTACCATTCACATGCAACAGAACATAACCACCCACATCACACAGACCTCTTAATCATACACTTGCTTTTCAGCAGAAATTGGAACACTGTACACAATATGGTAAAGCACACTCCAATATACAACTAAATAGCAATGTCACATGTGATATTATTCAGATCAGAGCAGCCACACAAATAACCTTTATAAAATCATTACTTAAAACAAACTTGACATTGGATAGGCACCTTTAAACTGATCATTTCCCCTTCGTCAAAGCAAAGGCAGATACATCTGGTTTTGTGGCAAAATCTTTCCCAAGTGATTAAGAATAACTGTTAAACCAGAAAACTGGTGTATTTTCCACATTGCTTAAATCAAGTTAATTTGGCCATTCTGGGAATGCATTAGCCTTGCACAGTAAAACTAAAAGGACTCCCTTTGAGAAATCAGATTCATTAATTCATACTGGTCAGGCTACATGTAAATGACAGTTCATTGTTGCACAATACAAGATAAAATACTATATAGTGCTATCTACAGTACTGAGCCCTGAGGTACATATTAAAGAAGAGCATGTGGCAGTGATTTATAGTGAAGCATTAAATAAAACAAAGGAATATTCCAAATCAGCCTTCAAACCGGACAGCATTTAAAGGCAATTATATTTTTTGCTAAATGAATCCAAAATAGCAAATTGCTTGTTCAGATATAAAATAATTGCCAAATTACTGAAGAAACATAAAACAACATGTGCTAATAACCAACACATGACTATCATGTTCAAGGGGCACTCAGTGTTTGGTGATGCACATGTTCTAGTGGATTTGGAAAGTACAATTATGGCATGCTTAACAGATAACAAAAAAACAATTTCCTCAACAATATAGTATACCATCTGGGGAATAATTAATAGAGTGATGATACTGTACACATTTCACAATGTCACTAAACATACAAGTAAAACTCATTACTTTAAAAGAATTTAGTTCATGATATGCTAAAAATAAATGGAACTCACTGTCAAGAATAACCAAGCTTCTTAATTCTCAGCATTTCTGAGGATTCAGAGTTCTACTGTTCAATATATACATTAACTTTTTAATGTTAATGCTGATAATATCAGCAATTTTCGCAAAAAACAGCCATTTTCAGGATTTCTTTGAATGCAACAGAAGAGATGCTCCATCCAGGGTTTGTTGCATTCTCTGGGATTTATTCTGTTTTCACAGTTTTTTTTTTTCTTCTTTGTTACTTATTTTTCCTGTTTGCTGTTTTGTTGTATTTCAAGTTGTTGATTATTTTTAATTTGTATCTATTGTTCTAATTTAGTTAATTCTTATTCTTTTGTTTATTAGTTACGTTATTTTGTTTGGCTGGGGTTGGAGCCTCTAATTATCTGATAGTTGCTCTGGTTACCTGATGGCTATTTAAGACTTTCTACAATGGCATCATTGCAGTGGCATTAGGTGCTTGCAGTTGTGTTTCAATTTCACTTTTGTTTTTAATTTTTCTGGTCTTTTGACCACTTTGCTATTTAATGCTTGGTTTTGGGAATTGTGGTTTGAGTTTAGTATTGTAATTTTAATGCTTATTCTGATGTTTAACTAATTTCTGTTCTTTTGTTCACTTCATTCTTGAAGTGCTTGTTTTGTCATTTTTTAACTTTGTTTAACTAAATAAGGGACAAAAATTAAGGTTTTGACTTGGCAAGTTGCATTTGTGGTTAATTCTCAATGTTTTCCTACTTTATGCTGCATGCTACCTGAACAGCAACCATTCCCCTCGTGAATCTGAACTGAACTACACTGATTTGATAATGTTGAGTTGTTTGGGTCATCAAAGGATCTAAACATATTAGACACATATAAACGAAAGACCTGTGTGTTTGTGTGTGTGTGTATGGAGCAATCCATGTGTGTATGGCGTATGCATGCACTTTTAAATTTTTCAGCACTTGCATGCAAATGCTGCCGCACAACGACGTTGTCCTAATTACACAGATGAAAAGACACAATGTCAGGTCAGGTTGGGGAGCATGCACTGGTACAGTGCATTGCTGCACCCACCACACAATGAAAAAGCAAAAAAAAAAAAAAAGGCAACCCCCCAGGTAGATATGCAGTCCAGTCCCACTCTCCCTCTATCTGCCCCAGCCAGGTGTTATGTGGGCGTCCACTTGGTCTGGTCCAACCCCTCGGGTCCTCAACAATAAAGATCCTGTGGGCCAGATTACGCTTGGGGAATCACTCCACATGGCTGTAGTGCTGTAACTGGCGCTCCCTCACAATGCAAGTAATATACCTCATTCGGGACTCCGTGAGTAACCACTGTGGAATGGAAGTTAAAGTCTATTGCTAGCTTCTGTATGAAAATCTGCATGTTCTCTGTGTGGCTAGGTATTATTATAACAGATAAATAAGCGTGCTTACATAAAGTAGGGCTGCCAGTGTGGAATGCAGTTCTTGGCTACTTTATTGTCCAATTAAGATGCCAAACGTATGACAAGTTTTCTGAGAAGCTTAATTAAAAATATAAGAAAAGACTAGAATTTCTGCTTTCCGTTGTAATCAACAAATTGTGTAAGAATGTTCTGTGACCTTTGGATGAAACTGAGCTTATTTTTTCTGTTTCTTTGAAGATTTCTGTTATAAAAATGCAACTGACACCCCCCGAAGGGGCTTTTTGCACTTAGAGCTCTGTAAGGCAAAAAACCCTCTACTCACCAAGTGTAAGAATAAAAAGAATTCTGCTTGTTTGAATTGGTTTCTGCCTGCTGTTGTCTTGAACCTTCGTCCACAACACTCATTGGACACAAAGTCTAACCAGCAATACCCAAGGAAGAGACATAATATCAAAGGATTTCAGTCTTCATCTCAGGTCACTGGTTAGTGTCCATGTCTTACAACCATATAGCGAAACAGGAAGCATCAGGACTCTAAAGACTTGGACCTTTGTCCTTTTGCAGAGATATTGTGAGTACCATACACCCCTTTCCAGCAACCTGATGACCCCATGACCCCCCGTGCTCTCTCAATCTGTCTACTGACTTCATAGGAAGAGTCACCTTGTCTCTCTACTGACAGACAGAATGTCGAAAGGAAGCAAACACCGTGGCTCAACAACATACAAATGAAACACCTCAGGAACAGAGGGCAAGGCGTGAAGTTTTCACTAAAAACATTGCTAATCTGGAAGTATTTTCTTGAATCAAAGATTAATAGGATTCATATGCCAGCAGTACAGCTAAGATATGGTATCGGCAGTGTCTTCTTACAAAGCCAGTGGGGCAGCAAGCACAGGTGGATCCACTGCCCTGGGTAATTCTTAAGAGTTACCGTAGATCCCGGAATACAAGCCGACTCGGTATATTAGCCGACCCCCTTCTCTACCTACTAAATTACATGTATTTGCCGATGACCGGTATTTAAGCTGACCCCCTTCTCCAAGCAAAATTTTCTAAATTTCCTTAAAAGTGTCTCTTCAGGTATATTTATCATGTTTATCGGCGAGAATTTGAGACTGCCGGCATTTTTGATGGAAATCAGGAAGTGATTGCGGAGAAATTTGGTAAAATGAAGCCTTTGTGTTGAAACTATATACGCAAATACGGTACATCGGCGGGTGGATTTCCAGAGACTCGTTATAAATTTGACTAACTTAAATACGCAATACAGTGGACCCTTGACTTAAGAACTTAATTCGTTCGCGAAGGATAACCCATAATGCGTTCCGAACCTCCCACTGCAACACTTACTTAAACTTTTCATAATAAAAAAGGGTTGTATAATGTGCATAATTTACCAAAACACCAATAATTTTTCTAATGTACTAACCAAAAAGTTATAAAAAGTGCCTAGCCTACCAGAAGTAGGCTAGATTAAGCTAGGAGCGTGGCGGCGCGCAGCAGCTCAGGGCTCTCCTTTTCAGTGCACTTTCTTGTTGTTTTTGTACTTTTTTTTTGTTCCTTGTTTGTGCACGATCGGTTCGGCGAACATCCGCTACACCCGTCAGAACCTTATAGACATCGGTGTCCAGAGCCAGACATTTGTTTCGAGTGTTTTTCATCACACGCATAACATCCCAGACAATATAGCGAGACCAGCGGGCTCTTCGTGGATTGTTGTCGGGTCTAGGAGATGACGCAGACGGTGGAGGGAAAGAAAGCAGAAGTGGGGCCGCAGATCCGGCGTTATGCTAAGGCTAAAAAAACAACCATACAAGCCCTATACAGAACTTTTTTTCTGCACTGAAGGAGCTGCTTTTAATCTCATTGTAGATGTGTATATCTATACTAATAAACGGCAAAGCCCTCACTCACTCACTCACTCACTCACTCACTCACTCATCACTAATTCTCCAACTTCCCGTGTAGGTAGAAGGCTGAAATTTGGCAGGCTCATTCCTTACAGCTTCCTTACAAAAGTTGGGCAGTTTTCATTTCGAAATTCTACGCGTAATGGTCATAACTGGAAGGTATTTTTCTCCATTTACTGTAATGGAGTTCAGCTGGAGGGGCGGAGTTCGTATGACATCATCACGCCTCTCACGTAATCACGCATTACGTAGAAAGCCAGGAAGAGCTACAAAACGCGCTTTAGAAAACATGCATTATATAATTAAGAAGGCAGCGAAACAATTAGAAGCGAGCGAGTGACATATATTTAAAACCATATTCAGCAGCTCACGTGAACTGACACAGTGCGCAGACAAAAAGTAACAGTTGCAAAGAGTGCTGAACAAAAACTGAATTACACTGCTACGCTCAAATAGATAAACCACACGCCGTGGCGCGATACTAAAGCATTCGACTGTAGCGCCCACGTCCGAGGTTCGATTCCCGAGAGGGGATGCACTAAGTATGTACGCGCGCTTCTCGATTTATTTTAACCTCGCATCCCCTTAGTTTGAGACGTATGAAAACGCATGCGGTTAACGCAGAAAGACAGATCACCTATTCACGCTTCATGAATAATGGATACTTTATTCACGATCAATGATTGTTTTGGTAAAGCCATACTCAGTGTATTCATTAGATGAACGGTAAAAAAGTAAGAGCGAGGGGACGGTAACTTACTGAAGCACACAAGCAAAACCACAATAGCACGTGGGCTCGATGTACTGACTTGCGCGATCACATTCCAAAAAATATTTCTTTTCAAGTTCTATTTAGTCCATATGAGTCAAACTCAAGGCCCACGGGCCACATCCGGCCCGGCGTGTAATTATATCCGGCCCGCGAGATCATTTTATATACTGTATTATTGTTATTAATGGCCCGGGTATATGAAGCGCTGGTAACACAATAAACTACAGATCCCATAATGCAGCGCTTCAGCTGCCTTGCCGAACACTTAACACGTTAATCAAGCCTAGCTTATGATACTGTAAATTATTGCGAAGCTAGCCCACACGATGCCGAAGAGAAAAGTTAATTCTGAAAATAGAGCCTTTAAAAACCGATGGGAGGCTGAGTATATGTTTACTGACATTGCCGGTAAACCCGTGTGTCTCATTTGTGGAGCTAATGTGGCTGTAATTACAGAATTTAATCTAAGACGGCACTATGAGACAAAACATCAGGGTAACCTGAAAGACCTGAATGCAATGCAGAAGATACAGAAAGCAGAAGAATTAAATAAGAATCTGACGCTTCACTGGACGTTTTTACCTGTGCACAATCACAAAGTGATTTCAAGTGAAGCTGCTTTTATGGGAGACACAAATAAACCAGTGCAACTTGCCCCACTTTCCCTGTTGCCAAGTAATGTTGAACCAAGTCGTCACTACGGTGTTCCCAAATACGCACTTTGCTGATAAACTGAGCGCACGGCGCGTTGGTGACTTTGAAGAACAAAAAAAGTCCGTCTACATGCGGCTCGAACCTTGTGCATGTTTGGTAGCACATATCTGTGTGAGAAGCTCTTCTCAGTGATAAAGTCTAACAAAACAGCACACAGGAGTCGCCTCACTGATGAGCACCAGCAGTCCATCCTGAGAATCTCCACAACACAGAACCTCACACCAAGCATAAACGAACTTGTTGCCAAAAAAAGATGCCAGGCGTCCAGCTCTAAAATGACATATGAGCAAAGACAACTGAATGATTTGATTTGTTATTGCTGAAAGGAACACATTTTATTTATATTTCCAGGTTTTGTTATGCAGCATGTTCATATTTGAATTTGTATAATTTTGACAGGATATATTTTTATGGAGAGCAAAATCTTTTGGGATATTAAAAATCTAAGTTTATTTTTTATATAAAATTACATAAGAGTAAAGAAATTTGAATGTTTGTTCTTTTAACGTTTACTTTATTTCTAACTTGTATAATTTAGACAGGATATATTTTTATGGAGAGCAAAATATTATAAGTTGTTTAAGGTTTGAGTTGATTTATTCAAGAATAATATTCCTGTCTGTTTTTACCATTCCTACCAAAGATATTTCTGTCGACTAAATAAAAATTCCTTCTATTTAAAATTTAAATAGAACTTGAACAAATATGATAGTTCATAATATCCACGCAGACTTGCACGTAAGAGCGGGAGTTATCCGTTTTAACAAGCAGCGTATTGCACTGATAGGAAATAGCTGTGTGTGTATATATGTAGATATGTATGTATATATATGTTTATATATGGTCCTGCGGTGGGTTGGCACCCTGCCCAGGATTGGTTCCTGCCTTGTGCCCTGTGTTGGCTGGGATTGGCTCCAGCAGACCCCCGTGACCCTGTTCGGATTCAGCAGGTTGGATAATGGATGGATGGATGGATGTTTATATATGTGTGTGTGTGTGTATGTGTATATATAATATGTATTTGTGTATATATATGTGTGTGTATGTATGTATGTATGTGTGTATGTATATGTATGTGTATATATGTAGATATATATATATATGTATGTATATATGTGTGTGTATATATATGTGTATATGTATAGATATGTATATATATATGTTTATGTGTGTGTGTGTGTAAATATATATATATATATATATATATATATATATATATATATGACAGCAACACTCATCACTCACAACAGTGACAAAACAATTACATTGACAATCATGTTACGTTATTTTCAAAATGTTTCCTTTTCTTTTTCATTGCTTCTTTAACACATTACTTCTCCGCTGCGAAGCGCGGGTATTCTGCTAGTTGACAATAAAAGGCATTCTATTCTACTCTAGAAACAACAATTTCATACTGTACTCACCATTTAATTTGACATCTTTGGGCTGCAGGAAGGGAGGAGGAGCAGAATGAAACGGAAGGTGGTTATTGTTTAGAAGGAGCCTCCTTATGCAAATCTTTTCTTTGTAAAATTGTCGAGATTGTGGATTTCGACATGCTGTACATATTAGCGAGATCGGTCACACGAACAGCACTCTCATATTTCCACACAACTTCCATTTTCGTTTCGATTGTGATCGGTTTCTTTACCTTCTCTACGTTCTTTAGCAATTATGTGTCTTGCTTGCATGGACTTAGTGAATTATATATATAGGTAAATCACTGCAATGACCGAAATTACATCCACAAACACATGTGTCTGGGCTCCGACTGACGCTACTAACACTCTCGGTTGTTTGTTTACAATCACGCAAGCGGATACACGTGACCGCATTCGGGTCGTAATGCAAGATGTTGGTCGTAAATCAAAAGAAAAATTTTTATTTTAAACTTCCCAATAATTTATTATTAATTTTATTAATAAAATCAACAACTAAAACACTTTTTTGAATAAATTCTTTATTTAATTTAAAGTACTGGCATGCAAAGTTATTTCTTCATCTGAAAGATGGCTCTGTGGTTTCGTCATTATTTACTTCCGTATTGATCGGCAAAACCGGCATTGCGCTGGAAATCTTGAATCTGAAACGATGCTCGTTGTATAAACCGACCCCCAAACTCCAAGCCAAAAATCTAGGACGAAATTCTCGCCTTATATTCCGGGATCTATGGTACCTGACAATTTTCTCCAAGTTCACAAATATAGTATCGTAACTGGTTGTTTTTTGCCCAGAAGAACACACACAGCTAATCTTGTTTTATTTGTCAATAATTATTAACTATTTATGATGAATATTTGTACAGAGTACTGTCTTCAAAAGGGCAGTGAGTTAAGAAAATAGAGGTGGGGCCAGGCAAAAGAAAAGAGTCAAGGCAATGTGAGGGTTTAAACCAAAAGCTAAAAAGAGAGAACATCAGAGCCAAATTGTAAATCAAAAATTAGAGTCAAAAGGCATGACTTTGTTTCAATAACCAGTAATTAAAATAACAACTAGAGTGAGTTGCTAGGTTTGGTCCAATCACAGATACAATATGGTCATTGAGATGATCTTTTAAACACTTACCAAGTACCCCAATGTCATGAACCTAGAGGCCGTGCCCGTAGCAACCAAGGCCTGCATCAAGACAACTGAAGCCACAAAATGTCTGCCCCCATAGTCTAAACAAAATAGCGCTTGAAAAGATGTTAAATAAAAGTCACTTTTTAAACAAATAAGAAAATAAACAAAGAATAAAACTTTCTAAATGCATAAACCCTAGAAATGACACCTAGATTATTTTTCATAGCCTTGGAAAATCCTGGAAAATTTCTAAATGAAACTCGGTTCATAACACACAGCTTCTACAGTTTCTGTAGTTTTTGCAAAAAAGTGTGGATCCTGAATATTTTGTTAAAACTGATTTGGAATGTTAGACCACATAGGAAATATGAATAAAGGATGTGAAGATCAAACGTTAAGTCAGGAAAACATGAACTGGTCAGAATCTCTGTAGTCACAAAAATCAAAAAGTGTAAATGTTATCAAAAAAAAAAAAAAGCCAAAGCCTTAAATCAGAATTTACACGGAAACACACTCTATAGATCTTGAACGATTTATCCACATTCCTGGATCCTGAAAATACTGTGCTGTTTATAAGCTTTTCTGTTGATGACATTGCACAGCACAACTTCCAGGCCATGCCTCCAAAAGAATCTTGTTTCATTGTTGCAAAGGAGTTAAAACATGGTAGCACAGATACCGTATTTTTCGGACCATAAGACGCACTTTTTTCCCCCCAGAATTGGGGGGGAAAAGTCCCTGCGTCTTATGGTCCGAATATAGCCTAAACATGTGCTGTAAAAAAAAAATTTTCAACTTGCCCGGCTCTGTGCTCCATTCCCGCCGCGGCCGCCCGCCCCGCTCACTGGAGTCAGGCGCTGCTGCTGCCCTGTGGTAGTAGTAGTACCGTACCTGCTTCCATGATCATTCCTGCTGGCTGCAATGCTCCATTCCCGCCCCCGCCCGCACCGCTCACTGGAGTCAGGGGACTGGACTCTAACTGGTACAGTGTAGTGTACGGTGACGGTCCCTTCCTTAATCCTGCAGTCTGCATGCATCATCATTCATCGATTCCCATACGCCTCAGCTGCTGTCCGCCCGCTTCCTGTGAGAACAAGTGTGCGCCTCACGCTGGTTCCAATCCCGGAAGCGGGCGGACACCAGCTGAGGCAGGACAGGAGTTGTGAGTCGAGCGCCACCACCGCACACACCAGTGAAATACGAATAGAGGTAAATGACAAGTGAAATGACTGAGTGAAGGTAAAAGCGCAAGAATATGCATACAAATAGAAACCCTAATACAATTAAAAATACAACTGAATATGCATAAATAGAAACCCTTAGGCCTTGTTCACACGGGCGTTAAAATCGAGCGTTTTTTTGCGTTCGTAGCGTCCGGTGAGCGCGGATCAAGCGCCGAGTGTTTTCTACACGTAGGAGTCATTGAGAGTGTTCACACGGGCTTTGGTGACGTGCGTTTGTCAGGCAGCGCGTTTATACAGCATCAAAAAAACGTTGCATGCAGCTTTTTCTTGGCGTTCAAAACCCAACGAACGCAAGGAAACCGCTTCTAGTTCATTTTCTGCGCGTTTATTTTACGCTTCGGAGGACCGGATATATATAAGTTTACATGTTGTATATGAAAAAATATTAATATTTTTATGTTTTCATATACAACATATATATATTCATATTGCTTATTTTATTTTATTGTCTCATGTAATTTGTAAACCATGAACCTATTAATTTATGTTCTAATATAATATTTGATAACGATTATGTAGGGGGCAATCCATGGCGGGGGGGGGGGGATCATTTCAGTGCATAACACCGGTGTAAGCGCACACTCGACTACTGTTTCCTTACCTCAAAGTGACAAGTACCGGTAGTCTCTCTTCGGGGCTAACACCAAGTCGCATATTGGTTGATCGGCGTGCAATGTGGCATTGCACCAGCTGCAGCAGACAATCAAAAGTGGAAACCGACATCCGACAGTAATTAAAAAACTTGCGCGGAAATTTTCGCATTTCTTCATAAAGCACAAAAAAACTTCCTTTAACCCAGGGTTTCTCAAATAGTGGGGCGCGCCCCCGTGGCTCCGTCAAGGGGGTCGTGTTTGACCTCGGGGAACATGCTTTTTTATTTTTCTTTTAAATTTTTTTTTGAATTTAGAATGCACTTTAAATCTTTTCTGTTACATTTAATAAAGCTATTCTTTGTTGTAAATTGGTCCATATTTCTTTCTTTTTTTATTCTCTTATACGTTAATAAGGATACAGTGTTATGCAGAGGTGTACTTATAACAATTTTATAGACAAATGATACTATTTATAGTCGCGCGGGGGGCGCGAGATGTTTTCTTCTTCCTAGGGGGGGCATGACAGAAAATAATTGAGAAGCACTGCTTTAACCCGACGTTGTGCAGTCAGAGGATGAACCCAGTAGCGGCGGCGATTTTTTCTCTCCCTACGTCGCCGTATTACGAGTATTTTTAAAACAAGAAGATTAATAAGATTAATATTTACAGATTTTATGGACTCTACTTTGATTGGGAACAGCTGAGTCTGTGGATCGCGGGATGAGACCTACGAACATTTCTTTGTACCTGGCGATCTAGGACCTCGGGATGATCTGTCTCCGTGATTATATTCTCTATGCTGATCTGCTCCCGATTCATTTCACAGTACTCTACGACTGGGATCTGATCTGATGCTCATACTAACCTGGCTTATGGCTCCGGGGCGATCACGCATGAAATTAACAAGCGTTACTGTTTGTGGCTGTGTATTGGAAACTCCAAATCCTGCTACCTCCTCCTGCTATGCTTTTGCTGCTTTGCTATCGCCGTTCACCTCATCTACGCTACCACACCCGCCTGTCCTAATGGTTCCGCTATGCTGTGCTGCTTCTCCACTGCTTTTCAGATAAGTATTGTCAAGTATTATGCTAAAATACTCTCATGACAAACTCCTTCTTATTAAACAGCGTGTCCAGAGCAAATGGTCTGATTGGAACATCCTAAAAGACGCCGGTATTTTGCAGCTTATTTTTTATTTTTTTATTTTTTATTTTTACAACTGAGACAAATTCAGAACTAGTAGTGACAGACTGTCACAGTCTCAGTCAGCCTGAGCCTGGAACAAAATGACCATACATATCATGGCAAATAACACTGAACTTTGCTGACAGCTTTTAGCCTTGTGAGAGGCTGGAAAGTTTTTTACACTGTGGGACAGTACCGTAAATGTTACCGCTATGGTAAATCACAGAAAGTCTCTGCATACAGTATACGGGCAATATTGTGAACTACGGTACAGCTTGCCCCCCACTATACTGGTAACAGTGTTTAGGCCTGATAGTAATAAAATGTGTGTGTGGGGGGGGGGGGAGATATGAGAGCACTGGATGGAATGAGGGGGGATATGAGAGCACCTGATGGAATATGGGGGGGGGAATTAAAAAGACACCGTATTGGTATTACTGACAGTTCTTTAATTACGATTTTGAAGGTTTTGCAGAAATACTGTACCAGTACCACCTCCTCACTAAGATGTCCAAGCAGAAGAGATGCACATATAAAGTTGGTTTCAAACTGGAAGTTATAAAATATGCCAAGGAACATGGCAACAGAGCAGCAGAGAGACACTTTGGACCACCTCCCTCTGAAAAGATGATTAGAGAGTGGCGGAAACAGGAGGATCAGCTGCAAAAGTTGGACAAAAGTAAGCAAACTTTACGTGGGCATGCTGCAAAGTAGCCAGAGTTGGAGGTGGACATAAAGGAGTGGATCACACATCACCGTGAAAATGGCTTCTCAGTCTCCACAAAAATGATCATGAATAAAGCCAGACTCATTGCTGTAGAAAAAGGAATTCAAGATTTCACTGGCTCACCATCATGGTGCTACAGATTCATGAAGCGATCTGGCCTTGCTATGCGCACCAAAACAAAAATTGCTCAAAAAATGCCCAACGAATACGAAGAAAAGATTTTGTCTTTTCACAAATTCGTCATTGATGCCAGAAAGAAGAATCAATTTGAACTAAGCCAGATTGGAAATATGGATGAAGTCCCGCTTACTTTTGATGTACCATCCAATAGAACAGTAGACCACAAAGGAGCAAAAACTATAACCGTTAAAACCTCAGGGCATGAGAAAACCCATTACACTCTTGTGTTGTCCTGCTGTGCAGATGGTACTAAATTGCCACCAATGCTCATCTTCAAAAGGAAAACTTTTCCAAAAGAAGCAATTCCTCGCGGAGTCGTGGTGCATGTCCATGACAAAGGATGGATGGACGAAAAGGGAATGAGGCTCTGGATTGAAAAAGTATGGTCCAAACGTCCTGGTGGGCTTTTAAAAAAACCATCCTTGTTAGTGCTTGACCAGTTCAGAGCACATATCGCCGACACTACAAAAAAGAACTTTAAAGAAGTCAAAACTCATTTAGCTGTAATTCCCGGTGGTCTTACCAGCCAGCTGCAACCTCTGGACGTGTCCATCAACAAACCATTTAAAGTGTTTATGAGGGAAGAGTGGAACAAATGGATGGCTGCTGGTAATCATGATCTTACACCTACTGGAAGAATGAAAAGGCCCACTATTACCCAAGTTTGTGAGTGGGTGAAAACCTCATGGGACTCAGTTAAGGATGAGATCATTGTACATTCCTTCAAAAAATGTGGCATCAGCAATGCCTTAGATGGGACTGAAGATGATATGTTATATGAAAATACCGGTACCAGCACCAGTAGTGACGAAAGTCCTGTTAGTGATTGTGAGGATCTGAGCTTTCTAGATTCTGACTCTAGCGATGAGGAGTTCTTGGGGTTCTCATAAAACAAGCAGAACCTAAAAGAGCGTAACTGTTCAACTTTATTCTATTTTATTACTGAAGTCTCTCGTTATTGTGTTTTACAGTAATTTTGTCTTTTGCTGACTGTATTTGTTAATAATGGTTCTAAATGCTGCTGTTCACTTTACAGGGTTGATTACATGTGTTTATGACTGTGATGTTGGGTTTTAATGCACATAAAATGTTTTAAGACATCAGAATCTTTTTTTTCTTCATTTCCCTTCTCTAAAAACTGGTGCGTCTTATGGTCCGGTGCGTCCTAAGGTTCTGAAAAATACGGTAAATTGAAAACATAAAGTAAAACAAAATAAACAAGATATATCATTTATAAAGAAAGCGACTATATATATAGTAATACTCCAATTAACGAAGTACATGTATTCTAGGACTTTACAGGGTGGTCCAGATCTAATTATGCAGACCCAGATCATCTGGATGACTTTGATTTATGCGGGGACGATTCCCGTTTGGCGTGACGATGATTCTTCATGTCGTCAGTTCTCACACTTCTCAATGGTCCGGGATTTTTCAGGTGATTTTCTATGTAATAAACTTAATAAGTTATGGCATAATGAAAATTGCATAATTAGATCTGGACCACCCTATAGTTCATTGTAAGAAACGTAATTATGGGAGGTATATGTACAATAGAGAAATATGAATATGTATTGTAACAACCATGGGTTTTGACTGCCTTCAGTGTCAATGCTGCTGCCACCACCATAGTATTCCTCAGTGGCTTTCATGCTGCTCCATGTGTTATCGCCTGCCTTATCCCTTGCATGAACATCTATGTTGCTAGCTCTGCCTCAAACTGATCTGCTTTTGTGTTAGATACAACCCCATCTACTTCACTTTCCCCAACTTTGAGAGCTGAACCATGTCAGGATCCTTAAGGAGACATGTTATCTGCCTTGCACCCATGCCACTGGATTGTATCAGATGAGGAGCACCACCTGCTTGCAGAAAAGTGCTGCTAGTCCTCTTGACCATGACTTCTCTTCCAAACACTGCACTGGCTCCTTACATGGCCTTCTCCTAACCCTAATCATGCTGTTGTTACATGACATTTCCTTTTTCCAGATTTTATCCTGCATTTTTAGTTTATAAAGATTTTGCTATACCTTATTGTAACAGGCTAAACAGATTATATGTATTACTTTACAAAAATATATTAAAAACTACATGTGAAATGCTTAAAGTTTGCATGTATAGTAACTTAGTGATACACTATGCACCATATGAGTGACATGCAATGAATATTCTGAGTATGGAGGCCACATAGTGATTTCCATGGCACTCTAGCAGGCAGGAATTTGAACTTGCATATGTACCATAACATGTTTTAATCTGACTTCATCAAAAAGGAGTCTTGTTCTCAGAGGATTTGTTAACCGTGGCATTACTGTATGTGGAATCTTCCATGTTTGAAACCGCATATAAAAATTATTTGGATTAAAGAAAAATGTATTTATTTTAGAAAAACATTGCAGAAGGTTCATAATCACACTGACTGTAAAGAAAGTAAATTAAAAAAAACAATGATTTTTGACTTTGCAGTACTAAAATGTCAATCGATTTTCCATATTTTATTTGAAAGGGTGTGCCAATTCAACTAAAAATGCAAGATAAACTTGGGTAATTTTCTGCTTGGGGGAAGAAAACATTGAACAAGATACACAGAAATTAAACATGGTAGCATATAGAAAAGTGATAATATATGCTCCTTAAATTCCAAATGATTTCAGCTGACAATATCAATATATATTTTTTATAACAGATGAAACCAATAATTTCTTAATATAAACATCACTACAATGGTCAGCTTTGAAATGTATTAAGTGCACTTTTTAATAAAAGCAAAAAGGAAAAAAAATCTGTTGATTGCTCACTTTGGTATTCAGTGCCTTTTGAGGAAATGTTAAAATCTTCCAAAGGTGCAGAACATAGTACAACAAAAGCCAGTACATAACACAGAACATAAGACATACCAAAACCTGCAATTTCATTAAAAGCATGTGTCACTGGCAAATAGCACCAATTATCTCAGAACTCTCAAAACGGTTTCTTGTTTCAAATTACTGCAATATCTTGGATTGCTAAGAAGCATTCCATTGTTAGACCTGTCCGTTTTTGTCTTCAGCTATCATTTAGAATATTGATTGCCTGCTGACATTTTTATTTGGATTTAATCTCTCCTTATGAAGCTATACAAAGCATTGCTAAAAGTCATTGTGCTATATCCATACAATGTTTCCTTTCAAGAATTACACTGACCTGGGTACATAGAACAAATTAAAAATCGTTTGCATCTAACACAAAGAAAGAGAGCAAGTGAAACACATTTACTTATTTGTTATACTCCTGGCAAGGCAATTAAATGTGCCAGTCTTAAACATAAAATAATAAAGTGCAATAGGACACATTAAAGTATTACATCCAGTGTGTTATATTTCAGTGTCTTTCGCTCATATTAATACATTTTAAAAAGGAAACATGATAACAACATATATTACAACTATTTAAGAAAAAAGGCAGTTTTATCTTAATACTAAAACTATTACACTACATATTCCATGTTGCATTAAAGGATAAAAACTTTAGTTTTTTTAAACATAATAAAAAAGATGTTCTGTATCAGTGGTACATATTTCAAATACAAAAAGGTCAATCTCTACGTTATGTACTACCAACACTGCTCATGTCTGAAATGCATTCAGCAAATGGGAGGTATCTGAGAATATTTCATTCTGTCTTTTTAGTGTTTAACCTAAATAATTAGTCTGCAGAAATATTAGGGTACTTAGGTAAAGCTAAAAATCAGTGGATAGCTAAATTAAATCTAGCTATAAAATTTGTTCATCATAATGGAATGCTACTATATAAATGAGTATCTTCTGAAACACGCCTAAATAAAAAATATTTACTTTGTGTTTAAACAAAATATCTGAGCACTTTTAAGCACATACCTTTGGTTATAATGGCATAGAAGCCTCTGATCAGAAGCCCGCATACTGTATTGTACCAAATCCAAATGAACCATGAATCAGGTTATATTTAAGAGGCCATGTTGTGGTTTTGTATCCTGTTGAAAGCTTAATGATTTACCAAAGATTACTTGTTTTTTATTATTTTCTTTACACTAAATATTTATATTAACTGCATCCAGGGGTTTTGAGCCTTGGGCCCGCCGTCTCACAGGTTCAGGAGAATCAATCCAGTCTGGCTAGTCATTGTGAGTGTGGACATTCTGTATTTTCCACATAATGGAGTTTATTTTTCTCTGGTAATCTTTTTGCCTTACAGTAGGCTGCTGCCAGTCTGGAGATGGTTCTTAACTGATATCCGATGTAGCTAGAAGAAATTCCAGTTCAAGCAAGTTGGATTAAGGATGTTTGAGTATGTCATGTTATTGTGTTAAAATATCAATACGTTTATGACGTAAAACTAATTGTACAATTTTCTACTAAAGTTTTGTATATGAAAAAATTCAAGTGTTCTTGTTTTCTTTTCTGATGTGTAGCTTAAAAATATTCTTGGATTACGATTAGAATGTCGGTGTTGCAACCGATTTACTCCAAAATGGGCTTGTTAAACTGTCCATTAAATGATGGGAAATTGAGGAGTTCGACTTATTTCATCAGTGTTCAACATTAAATGTATGTTGATGGCACTGCCTCCACAGGTAACAGTGATGCCTGGATCTGCCTGGGCTATATCAGCTGGTTTAAAATAATTTGTAGAGTATTATACTTTAAATGTAACATTCAAATTAATGGCACAGAGGTTTTGTTTAAATACAGAACATACTGTGATATATAAGCAAGCCTTCAAGTGTTCAATCAGAGGACAGAGGAAGAAAGAGAGCCCTGATGATTCTGCATTTAAATGTCAAGTGATTCTTCGAAAAGATGTCTAGAACAAGAAAGCAAGAGGAAAAAAGTATACATATGCATTTTTATTATAGCTGTTTTAGAATTATTACATATCTGTTGATCAACACATATTACAGTTTACATTCCTTATGATCTTGCTTTTACAAAAGACGTATGTTGCTAATTCTGCCTCTTTGTGCTGCTAGAAGAATCTTTTGAATCAGGAACTGGAAGCTCTAGATGTTTTGCTTCCTTAATAGGAGAGGGGTGGAAACATGTCACACCCCTAAAGCTCTGGAAGCCAAGTCTGCTCATGAAAGAGCCTGAAATGTCTGCACCTTCTAGTCACGTGATGCCAGATACATAAAAGAGATTGTCAATAGAAAGGATGGACTCCCCTGAGCTCTGAGCTTTCATATTAAACTCAGTATCATTATAGATATTGTCTATCGCTTTCCTGATAAGAAAATAGAACCCCACTGTGTGTATTTGGATAGACACTTTTTTATGTTTCAGAAACATGGGTAAATTTAACCTGATTAAACATGGCAAGTTTTAATATATTTTTTTAAGTATTTCTTAACTGTCACAATCGACACACAAAATAAGATTATTATTTAAACTCAATGTGGATAGTTTTAAACTTTGAAATAAAACACAATTAAAAGTACCAATGAGCAACAATGTGACTATTTTATTACCTGGGTCAAAAATAATAAGCAGCAGTAATTATAAAATTTAAAAAAAAAACTCATAGGAAATCCTTATTTACAATACAACATAAAAGGAAAGTGAAAAGAAGCATGTCAATTAAAATGTTTAAAATGTATAGGCCAGTTAGTCACAGGTTTAAAAAAATTATATAAACGCTAGGCTTTATATTTTAAACGTTGGAAAACATAACCTAATGCTGTTAATTTTATTTAAAGTAGAACCACATATAAAAAAGTCTGCTAACTCTCGCCAGCTTTAGAATTCTCAACTGTCTAATAAATGGCATTGTTAACTATTATCTGCTCATAATTACCCCTATCACCGCAAATTTACAAGGAATGGGTGATAATCTATGACACATTGGGAAGTGAAAAGAAAGTAAGAAATGTATTTTTTTTTCTCAGAATCTAGGTCATCATCATATACTCTATGTTGTGAATAATTTCCCAGAATATTTTACAACTCTTGCAGCCCGCAGAATCATACCTACTAATACTCAAGCCTGTATATGAATATGAGAAAAATTACTGACACTAAGGTTAGTTTAGAATGTCTGATATTTTACCTTTTTCCTGTTAATTCATTGTGTTTTGAATTGACTACTTTTCAAAGTTGGAGTTACACTTTCTTAGTCACTTGGTATTGGAGAGCAACTGGTTTTCAAATTTTAAAAGCAGTATAATGTAAACCTTACATTTGGCAACAGTTAAATATTTTCAGTGTTAGTAACAAAATCTAAGCAAGCTTCAAAAAATTGAAAAATATTCCAGCCGTGCATTCCTCGAACCTACCTTATTCCATTATAGAGTCTTGTGATGCTGAAGACTATCCTAGAACCATTGGCAGCAAGGTCAGAGCAAAGCCTGAACAAAACATGTAAACCCCTATATCGTGACAGGTATTACTTTCTAGCGGTCACTCGATGATTATTTGTACAATTTGCTCAGATAGCTATTTGAATCTAAACATTTTCCACCCATCTTAGACTTCATTGCAGCGCCTATTTCTGAAAAATTTATTGTGTTTATTGCTTAGGCATAAAGTGTGGCATGTTAATTTGGGTCAAATGTATTATGAATTCATGAAAGTATAAGGTTCTACAATAATTCTTAAACAAGATGAAATTAATTACTTATTGAATTACAGTTATGAGGAAAAACAAGAAGTACAAACACACCATGTTTGCAACATGATGAACAGTTGTTTCTTTGTATCGGTAATTTAATAGGAAGACAGATAATGTCTTCTAGCTTCCACACAAACCCCAGCTTTGTAGTAAGTATTCTGTTGCACTATAGTAAAGAAAGAGGGATAAATGCAATATGATTGTTTCTAACCTAAATCATATGGAATTATCTATCTATCTATCTATCTATCTATCTATCTATCT
The DNA here is from genome assembly GCA_026402145.1 of Polypterus bichir lapradei. Taxonomy (NCBI): domain Eukaryota; kingdom Metazoa; phylum Chordata; class Cladistia; order Polypteriformes; family Polypteridae; genus Polypterus; species Polypterus bichir. Next base: position 76,164,344 of record JANRMT010028174.1, read on the forward strand.
ATCTATCTAT
>JANRMT010028174.1:76164363-76207701 GCA_026402145.1 Polypterus bichir lapradei
TATCTATCTATCTATCTATCTATCTATCTATCTATCTATCTATCTATCTATCTATCTATCTACTCTTCTCAACCCATAAAAGTCATGTGAGGCATTTGAGATGTTTGCCTTTTACCAACCTATGTGGAAAATGGTTATTCAGCTTTTTAAATTTTAATTTCTTGCAGTGTCTACTAATAGTAGACTTGTATGTGAAACACATGCTTTAGCTAAAGTTGAAGCTAAAATGCCTTTTATCTCCCTTCATTTGTAACATTTCTATTTCCTCATTTAGTTACTGTATTTTGGACTGACTGTTCTGCAACAAACTTTGCCGATGCTATCTATCATTTGCCAGCATGATTAATCAACGTTTATGTACTTTAGTTCTATTTGAATTGTGAATCTGTTCCACAATATTTCTATATCGTATATGTTTCTTTCTTGTCAAAAATCTCCAAATATTTTATATTAACTTTTATCACAATTACTCTAACCCATATTATTTAATGTTGTGAGATGTTGTGGAATGTACTTTAGTTTGCTTTTGAAAATTCCTTAAGGGATTTTTGTCTTAAAAAACGTAATTAATTACTGTTAGCATTATTATAAATAACAGATTTATGCACCTTTACTGTTCATAATGTTGGTTAGGCTTGACATGACAGAATATGAACATTAAATATATGCCATAATATATATTTTTTTTAAATTATTAATGCTAAATATATCAAATAGGCTCTCACACTTATTATGACTAGTAACTACTGTCTATATCTATTGCATAAAACTATGAAGGATTTCTAGAAGTCATTCATCCATATTGCCTGTAGGATAGGGCTATGTCTGCTGTATTATTCAAACATAGAAAGTATAGTGAATTGTTAAGAGCATGCAACACAGATGAAGTGAAAGTAACACCACCTGTTGTAGAGTAATTACTGCACTGTTGCCAGGTACGATACAGCAGAGGTAAAAATAAATAAATTAATGAAACTAAAGAAAAAATTTGACATGACAGCCAAGTCGAACAGATTTTAGCAAAAGCCAATATGAGCCAAATATCTAGTTTTAGTGATAATTATTGTCAGTGAAAAGTCTTTGAAATTTGTAACACTTTGTTAAGGAAAGTTGGAAATTAAAATAAAAAACACCACCCACAGCAAATACTACACAAATCACAAGTAAACCTATAAACCACCTGTTCAGGAAATAAGTACTAAATATGCCTGGCTGATAAAAGCCATACTGTACAATGACATAGATATATAAAATTCAAAATAAAAAATACCAAGACAAATTTTGCAGCATACCATTATTAAATACAATGTTAGAATATTAAGATTAAGATAAAAAATAAAATCCTTTGGAAAAGAAAGTAACTATTCCAATGGATTCAGAACACAAGCAACACATTTTTGCTGAAATGGGCTCTTTCTTTCTGTACCCTATCCATCCATCCATCATCATCAAACATACTTATTCCACTTCAGAACCTCTGTAAATGTTGATAGTAAAACATGGTTAATAAAGTGGATACATGGATGGGTACTTCACAGTAATTACAAATATTGTTTTTCTTTTCAATGTTATTTTTGTAATTTTTATTCTGAAATACACATCCTCTATTAAGCTACAATTAAGGTGATTAATGTGCTGCATAATATACTATGTTTCAGTAATTATTACAGTATGACAATATAGCTATATATTGCTTGTCTGATATATAAAAATACATACACTTACAAAAAGTACTAATTAAGTAATTACAGTTAGTTGACTTACGATTTAGGAATGACCAGACTATTTTGTTTTTGCAGAAATAAGCAGGAGACTAGATTTGAATACCAGCTAAGAGTTTCTGAGAAGTTTGTGTGTTCTCCCTAAGTCTATGTATTTTTCTCCTAGATCCCAAAGATGCAAAAGTTTGATCAAATAAGACTCTAAGTTATTGTTAGTGTTTGAGTGAATGTCTCCCATGATAAGCTGATATTCTGTCCAGGTTTGGTTCCTGGTTTGTACCTAGAATATTTGAAAAAGAATAGATGGATAGATGGATGAATGGATGTATTCTGCCTAAACTATTATTACCTCCCCCCTTCTAAAGCATATAAATAGGGTAAACATACACGTACACAGAACCATATTGAAATTACTGTTTAGTCTCCACTTTCTTCTCCTTTTCATTCACTCTTTCTTTATAGAGTTTAGGAATACTATGTTTTTGATTACTGCAAGGCTTGTAAGGTTAATACCATACTACTGCATTTTCATTTCAGATGGTGTTTTTAAATGAAATCTATCTCCATCCACACCTGCATTTTCACACTATTTCCAAAAGTATCTCTATCCACACTAAAATGACCGAAAACACATAGGATGTAGATATTTACCTATATCAGTGCAAAAATTCTTGAAGGGACTGTAATGCCACCAGCAATGGGATTTATTCCAAAACTGTACTGATTGGTAAATTATTTGCCTTTTGTGCATTCAGACATTACAGAGTGCAACTTAGATGCATAGAGGTAAGCAACACAACAAAAGTAATGGAAAGTAACTCTTCTGTGTTCCCCGTGTTGAAGTGCTGTAAGTTTTTCTTTAGTGACGGATTAGAAATCAGGAAATGAGATGTTGTAATGACCAGGATCAAATGAAGGAAGGGCCATGTAATAAACACGAACAAATCAGAACACAATTACAGTCTGCAGTTTCACCTATTCACACTAGAATGCTGATGTCTTGATTTCAGTAGTATGTGACTCTGGAGAGTGTTTTCAAAAGTCTCAAATTTAGTGAGTTGAAAATGATGGGGTAGTGTAAACAAAAAGTGAAAATGGAGACTAATGTCTGTTTTTTTTAAATGAAAACGTAGTGTGGACAGGACCTAAAATACTGGAATTAATGACGGAGTTGCTTTGGACATTATGCCTGTTGGTTTTACGTAATGAGGGCATCAATATATTCATTGTGGATGCATTCCTATTGCATAGCAATTCCCATGTAACACATGATTTTTTATATTAAATTTTAAAATATGGTATCATTTACAGTATCATTTTCATTTTAGTGAACATCATCAATTAACAGCAACAACATTAATCCATCATTCTTCATGTTTGGCACATTGCAGTAACTACTGCAGCTTAATATTGAACCTTGTGTGGTTACGACTTTACTTTAATCTGACAACCCAAACAATGAAATACCAACATGCAAACATAAAAATACTTTAAATTTAATTCAGAATTGAGTTGGGCTGGAGCCTACTCCTGGCACATTGGTGACCAGACAACCTTAGGACGTAGGTCACCACAGAAAAGTGTTAAATAATCAATGTGAAAATATGGAGATCTATGTGATGGAACCAGATTGTAGTTTACTTAGTCCAAAAACCAGATATGATAATAATAAATTATATTTTCAGAAACTGCTTGTCCCCAGTAAAACTTTCTGGCAACTGTCTATTAAAAAATGTAGTTAATTTTTGAGACATCTTCTTTTTCAAATGTTTACCACAACCACTTTACCATTGTTACACCACCAGTGCCTCTAATGTTTAACCCTCTTATCCAGTTCAGGGTTTCAGGGACTATTGTTGTACTTACAATATATATATACTGGTATTTTGAAAGAGGATAGAAGTGATTAAAATTTCCAAAATTACCAACTACAAAAATACTTAAAAATAATTGCCATTTTTATTTGAATGGTACACATAATGATTTTACTGTTTTTAATAATTAAAAAGCTTTACCAAAACCACAATTTAAAATGCTTAACTTGTGTAAGGGTTAATAGTACTAAATTGCACAAAATCACTTCACATAACACCTGGTAAATTGCACATGAAAAATAGACATAATTGGTGAGGCAGTACCACATTTTTGATGCTTATGCTGACAAGTGCACAAATGTATTTTGTCTGTGTCCCTTGCCCTTTTGTAAATAAAAAGGCTCTGCTTGAGTGTTTTGCAAAAACCATCCCAACAAAAAACTACCATATTCATTTGGTTCACAGTCTTAGAAATCAGATAATTGAAAGAAAAAAAAACTGGAACAGTGTATATTATTATTTACTTAGAAATATAAGGTTTGCTAAATAGAGAGTGACTGATAATAATAAATTATTTTATGTGCAAAGTCTTAGCATGCTTACAGTTGCATTAAAAATCTGATGAATTCAACAATATCAGTATCATGGTGCTCATTTAATTTCCTGCAATTTGACATTTAAAGTAAATCTCTGCCTTTTCAGTGAATCATCCACAGCAATCCTGTTATTGTCCAATGCCCAATCTTGTCTGGAAGCAGAAAAAATATTTTTACAACTACTTATCATAGTGAAGCAATTGTTAAAGGTTAGAGGACCATCAATAAATTGAAACATAAAACATAAAAAACACACATTATTTGCCAATATGGGAAAATTTTGTCTTTGTCTTAAGCAGTTTTCCCCATATTTAAAAGTTGCAGTTGGGTTATAAAAAAGCTTGTAAAGTATGTTTAATAAGTACAGTATATGACTTCTTGAGGTTTTAAACTGAATTTCCTATAACTATTAATGCCTCCATATAAATTATATAAATATCTGTACCAAAATATACATGTCTTTAAGTTTACACAGTTTGTGATTTCTTCATTAACACACCAAGTTATGCATAGAATTTATTTTGTAGAATCTTCTGCATATGGTATACCGTAGCCTATACTAAGAAGGAAAAGAGAAGTTCAACCACTGTACTGTTAAAATATAAATATACTTTGATCTTAAGGTATGCTGCTTTCGGGCACTAAATAATATTAGTATTGTTGTTGCTAACACATATCAATAGCTTGTGTTTCTGTTCAGTTGTTGTTCAGCAAGTTAGTGTAACTATGATTCTGTCCATCTTCCCAAGCTCTGAATATTTGTGTTTCTGTTTTGTATGGGTAGTTGCTGACAGTCAGTTTAAACAGAAGCTGTCTTATATTTTGTTATTGAATCTCATTTACCCTAATTGAGGTTCTTGGTTTTCCATTTTTGGAGATTCCTTGATTGTACTCCTTGTTTTATACTCCTGGTTTTGACTCTCGCTTACCCTGACTAACACCTGATTATCTCTTTCTATCTAGAACAAAGTATGAGTATAGACTGCATACAATTCTTCAGTCTCAAGGTTGGCTTCTAGTTAAGTTTAGAGACAAATTTACTTTTACTTAAGTATATGTGTTAGTGAGTTAAAGAAATGGATGGATGAGAACTACTTGTCTTTGAACACAGACAAAATAGAAATGTAAATTATTGCAGGGAATGATGGTGATCACAACAATATTTTGTCTCATTATTAATATTTTGTCTCATTTTTTAACTCATTATTTAATCAGCCCCCAATCTAGGCGTTGTCTTTGACTCTAGCTTGTCGTTTAAAGCGCACATTACAAAACATGTTTTTTCCATCATAAAAATCTTGGAAAATTAATTCATACATTTGTTGCTAGTAGGATTGACTACTGCAATGTGGTGTTCACTGGCTGTTCAAATTATTCTTTATACAGCTTTCAGTTAATTCAAAATGCTTCTGGAAAAATTATTACAAGAGTAAGAAAATATGAACACATAACGCCAGTTCTTAAATCCTTGCACTGGCTTCTTGGTAAGTTTAGGCCAGGTTTCAGAATTTTCCTTTTAACATATAAAGTGGTGGGTTGGCACCCTGCCCGGGCTTTGTTTCCTGTCTTGCGCCCTGTGTTGGCTGGGATTGGCTCCAGCAGACCCCCGTGACCCTGTAGTTTGGATATAGCGGGTTGGATAATGGATGGATGGATATAAAGTCTTAAATGGCCAAGGTCTGGCACTCTTATCTGAACACATCATTAGTTACATACCAGAGCACACGTTAAGATCTCATCTCATTAAGATGCCAGTCTGTTTATGATTCCAAGAATGAATAAAATAATAGTGGGAGGTTGAGCTTTTAGTTACAAGTCCCCAAAGCTGTTGACTTGTCTGTCTTCTACTATAAGAGGTGCCCCGTCAGTCTAAATCTAAGCTGAAGACTCACTACTTCAGTTTAGCATACCCTGAGTAGAGCTGCTGATTAACTGTGTATACTGCATCACTGTGGTTAGTCATCCATCCATTATCCAACCCGCTATATCCTAACTACAGGGTCACAGAGGTCTGCTAGAGCCAGTCCCAGCCAACACAGTGCGCAAGGCAGGAAACAAACCCCGGGCAGGGCACACACACACACCCACACACCAAGCACACACTAGGGACAATTTAGAATTGCCAATGCACCTAACCAGCATGTCTTTCGACTGTGGGAGGAAACCTGGAGTACCCGGAGGAAACCCACACAGACACGGGGAGAACATGCAAACTCCACGCAGGGAGGACCCAGGAAACGAACACGGGTCTCCTAACTGTGAGGCAGCAGTTCTACCCACTGCGCCACCGTGCCGCTGGAGCTATTTAGTTCATACTAAATAGTCCATATTTAGTCCATACCGCCCTGGTTAGTCATTAGTACTAAAATATAAGCAATGTGATATTTATAAACTGTTACTAGCACTCGCCTATTCTGTTTTTTTTCTCAAGACTCACATGTAGCACTAGGTGCCAACGCTGTACTGCCAAGTTTTTTGCCTGCCTATGAAAAAGTAATCTCTGATGGAGGAGCACTGGAAGCATCAGGTATAAGTGTCCTTTCATCATATTAGCTGGCTGAGCACTGACTCAGCTGTGGCATGACCAGTAGTGGGGAGGAGGCTTGTTGGCAGAGGTCTCCACGACTCTGAACAAATCTCTGTCCTCATATGTGATGGCTCTGTATTTAGTAAATGATATAATCTGTTCTTGCATTTTGCTTGTAGTTTGTACTATTGTGTTCCTGATGTGGCAATGACAGATTTGCCATCTAGCTCTGTGAAAAGGATTACTTGTGTTCTGTTTTGTGTGTTGTATTTACCCCATTTTTTGACACTCATTGCACACCCAACCTACGTGCAAGGGGGTCTCTCTCTCTCCCTGAATAAAATTTTTTTTTTCCCTACAAAGGTCTTTTTTTTCTTCTAACAGTTCTTTCTTGAGTTAAGGCTGGGGGGCTGTGATTCCTTCTGTGATTTTGGGCTATACAAGAAATAAATCGTTGTTGTTGTCATAATGACTTCAGAAGATGGTTTCATTCACCTCTCATCATGTACAAATTATTAACACTTATACTCCAGAGTAGACGCTGTAATCACAAGAGTTAGGCGTTGTAAAAAACAGATAAATACTAGTGGAATAATCTGCCTGACCATAAAAAAGGATCTCTGTTGGTATCAAAATTTAAATCAAGGCTGAAGATCCATAATATTAGAATTGTATAGACAAGCTATAACTTGAGTTAAGGCTAAAGTCACTGTACTTCTTGTTTGTCATAAAAAGGCAGCTAAAGGAGGTTGGTGTCAGGAAGGGCATCTAACTATAAAAAAACCTCTGCTACAATATCCCTAAACTGGTTGACAAAGGATAACCCAGAAAACAGCTGTTAAACTGACAGAAAGAAAAAAAACTCTTGGTAAGGTTAGTTACCATATATTGCTTTTAAATGATGTTTTTAAATGATCATTGTGGTCAGCTGTCAATTCCAATCTTTTCTCTGTATTCTCTGAGACTATTTGTAATCTTTTTAAAGGAGAGCATAACAACAAAAAAAATGAAAAAGTAGACAAAACAAAGCAACACATAGGGCTAAGAAAGACTCAAAGACATACTGTATGAGTAAGTACTTTAATGTAGAATAAATGTGAATTTCTGCCTTTACCATTGTGCTTAGGAATTCTAAATTGACGTGGTATGAATGACAATGTGTGTGTGACTTGTCCTGCACTGGTCTGCAGCCCTGGCCAGGGAAAGATCCCAGCTTTCACCTAGTGCTACCAGGAAAGAAACTAAATGAATAGCATGGGTGATGCGCAGTGGTAAAGTTGTGGATAGCCCAGTATAAAACTGCAGCTGCTTCCAAATGACTTGCAGTTTGACCATGTTAAATATAAGAATTGGGAACAATTGTTGTACCTATTGTAACTCTATATACAGTAATTTTACTGCAACAGCTCAGACCACTCAGAATTTAAATATCCTGACTATAGCTCAAACAGTAAAATAATCTTCATATAATAATGAGTTGCACAAAACTGTATATTGTCAAATACAGGTAAGCATATTTTAGGCATTCTTTTATCAAGACTGTTATACTGTAATTATCATTAACAAGTTAACTGTCATAGCATTTTTAACTAAAATTTTCTTTCACATGTATTTAATTTATACTTAAAAGAGAATTACACTAAAAATTATGAAAGCTGTATTTTTTTATATTTTGTAGTCAATAAGCTTATAATTCTGAACCCAGAATCAATCACTTACTCTTAAAAAGGACATTAGACCTAAATACATTAAAAAATATAGTTCTGGACATGGAAACCTCAGGTGTATTGGTTTCTGCAAAGTGGTTTCTGAGGATTTTGGCAGTAGCTATTTTTCAATTATGACAATAAGCATTAAAGGTCACTTTCTACAGCTGGTACAGGTAGCCTAAATATTTAGCCTTATTAAATCCAAAGAAACACTTTTGTGGATTAATGTGGAGGCCTGCCTTCGCTAGTGTTAAGAGGATGGCGTAAACCTGCAAGATATGTTCCTCACAGGTGCTGGAATAGCTGATCACGCCATCACGTAGGCGGCACTATATGACTGGTGGGGCTTTAGCACTCTGTCTGTCAGACACTGGAAGGTCGCAGGTGCCCTGTGCAGCCCAAATGGGAGAACCTTATATTGCCAATGTCCGCTAGGAGTACTGAAGGCTATTTTCACTTCAGCAGATGCCGTTAAGGGAATTTGCCAGTATCCGTTTGTCATGTCAAGAGTATTCAAGTAACAAGCCGTACCCAGGCGCTCAATGAGCTCGTCTATATGGGGCATGTGGTAGACATAAAATTTGGAGACTTGATTAAGATGTCTAAAGTCATTACAGAATCTCCAAGAGCCGTCTGGCTTAGGAACGAGGACGATGGGACTGGACCATGGGCTGTGACTCTCTTCTATGATGTCCATATCCAGCATCCGTTGGATTTCCAGCTCCACCTCTGCACGTTTTGCTTCCAGGAGGCGATAGGGCCGTTCCGTAACTACCACCCCGGGGTCTGTCACAGTGTCATGTTCAAACAGCGAGGTGTGGCCTGCCGTCTTACTGACTACTTCTGGGATAGACAGGATTGCATTTTCCAGCTCCTGTCACTGTTGGGATGTCAAATTGGGGCTGAGGTTAAGGATTGATTTTTCTGAGAAAAGTTAGAGGGTTGGCTTGGTGAGAGGGCGGTCCTCCTAATCCCTCCACGGTTTCAACAAGTTCACGTGATAAACCCTCTCGCTCGGTCGACGATTCGGCTGCTTCACCAAATAGTCGATGAGCTCTTTTCTCTCTTTAACCAATGGGCTAGCAATTTTGAATGGGAAGTAGGCACGAGCACCATCACACGGTCCCCCGGCTGGAATTCCCAGAGGGAGGTGTTTTCCGATTATAATTCCGCGCCTGCGCTGCTTCAGATCGCGACATGTGTTCTTTTAGGAGGGGTTGGATTTTATCTAATCTATCGCCCAGTTGTGCGATGTATTCCAAAATATTGGTGGATGGAAGAGCCTCCCCTTCCCAACCTTCTTTGAGAATGTCCAAAATGCCCCGGGGTTGGTGGCCGTATAGAAGCTCAAAGGGGGAAAAGCCCGTGGAGGCTTGTGGCACCTCCCGATAAGCAAAAAGCACAAGGGGTAAAAGCTGGTCCCAGTTCCTACCGTCCGCATTGACTACCTTGCGGAGCATCTGTTTAAGGGTTTGTTTAAATTGTTCCACTAACCCGTCCATCTGAGGGTGATAAACAGACATTTTTAGATGCTTAATACGGAGTAACTTGGCAACCTCTCTGAATGTATCCGAAGTAAAGGGAGTACCTTGGTCCATGAGGACTTTTTTAGGTATTCCCACTCCAGGGAAAAAAGGCCTACCAATTCCCGTGCAATATTTTTTGTATTAGCGGACCGCAAGGGAACTGCCTCTGGGTATCGTGTTGCCTAGTCTACCATAACTAATGTATTTATGGCCACGAGCTGAAGGTTCCAGGGGTCCTACAAGATCGATTCCGATCGTTTCAAAGGGGACATCAATGAGGGGAATCGGAAAGAGAGGAGCACGGTCCTTCCTAGGTATCTGATATAACTGACAGTCCGGGCTGGATTGACAGAAACGTCGGACCTCCTTGTTAATTCAGGCCAATAAAAACGGAGTTGTATTCTCTCCAAGGTTTTCTCGGCCCCGAGATTTGTGCCTAGGAGGTGGGCGTGAGCCAGTTCACAAACCTCCCGCTGGTAGGTCCGCGGCACTAGCAACAACTTCCGTACCTCACCTTCGTGTTACGCAACTTGATACAACAGGTCATTTTCTAGAACAAAGTAGGGTCCCGGTGGTATGGAAATGTCCGGCGTATTGCCGTCAATGGAAACGATGGCATTCTGCGCAAACTTTAGGGATCATTGTTCCACTGTTCTGTTTTAAAAGAGGCCGGTGTGGACTTAAACTGATAATCCATGCTGACCAAGGGGTCTTACGGAGCCAGGGGGTTATCGTCTGGCTGACCCGGACCCTCACCTGGTTGAACTTCTGGGTCAAGGTCTGTCGCCAGACAGTCTTCCCCCTGGTCGTATACGTCATCACTGGTTGTCGGGGTGCATGGCGTGGGAGCCGCTGGGATGGCGCCTTGTCCATCCATAATTAGACCCAACTTGGCAATAGGAGTGGTGCTTTCTCTACTGCATTTATTTTCCGACCAGTCTTATCTTAGAATAACTGGAAAGGGGGCCTCGGGTAATACGGTCATGAGTAGCTGTCTCGGTTCACCCTTCTAGGTTATGTAACACCTTGTAGACCTATATGACCTGGTCTCTCCATGCACACAAGTTACATTCATATGCTGGTTTACCCACTGTCGCGGTAGGACATAACGGCGAGCAACAATAGTAATGTTACTCCTGGAATCAAACAACGCCATAACCAAGTGCCCGTTTATGAGGACCAGCCACATATTTGGGACAACCAAGGGATTAGACAGAGCACAGTACCTCTCTCCTTTGGCCCAGGTGCAGTCCATTTGTTCCATGTTCTGGGGGCAGGCGGTGAGGATATGTCCGACCTCGCCACACTTGAAACAGCGCGGCGGGCCGGCAGTTTCTCTTTAGGCTTCACTGGAGCTTCTGTAGCGCAACAGGTGGGCTCAGGGGTAGCGACATGTCCCTGTTGGAACCTGCGAGCAGGCTTCTCCAACCACCCAACTCAGTTCACCACAAGCTGGTGCTCGAGGACCTTCAGAAGGCCTTTCATATGCTTGTAGGGATGTCATCGGACTTGCTGGGTGAGATTCTCCGGCATAGCGTTGACTAGCCCCTCACAGGCCACCTGTTCTACCACCTGGCGCACCTGGTTAATATCTGGCCTCAGCCAGCGCCCCATTTTACCCCAAAATTCTAAGGCCTGGGTGATCGGGGTCGAATTTCCAGTGCCTCCACTGTCTCGCCTGCTGGCCCGACGTTACACCGTAGTGGCTCAAAACCTCGGCTCTCAGGAGGTCATAATAAGCGGCTTCCTCCTTGGGTAGGTCATGACAGACCTGCTGCATTGTCCTCTTGAAAGTCATTAGGTAAGACTCTATATCATCCGCTTCTGACAGCGGAACTATTGGAGGAGGTGGAAGCCATATGTGCTCCGAATTTAGCGCTTCAGCCACAGCCCGTCGTGTCTTGGTCTCTGCCAGCTCCTGTGTTGTGGCTGCCTGTTCCAGCTGCAGAGCCTGGAGATGGTTCATCAGACTTGTCAAAACCGTGTTCAGGTCCTGTCATCCGGACATTTTCCGGACAATGTATCCTGCCGACTACGCCACTGTAAGAAAGAGACAAACACAATTATAAACTTTTGGGGTTTTCCGGCCCCTTATACTGTACAGTTCAGAATATTGGTCAGTGATTGCATCCAAGCGTTACAACAGACAGCATGAAAATGGCGAAAGGGAACAATTTATAGGGTGGGACCGGAAACAGACAGATGGAATGCTGGGAAGGAACCGAGGTGGTGTATGGGAGTCATGACTTCATCAGAAGTGGACCAGAGGAAAGGAAGGAATGCACAAGTGGTAGCATGTGGTTAGGGAGTCCAGGTGAATTAAAGGCGGTGTTGCTTTGGTCTTTCTGTGGAGATAAAGAAAGAGAGGTTAGTACCCTGTCTTTGCCCCCTGGCACGATATAATACGCCTGCTCATCGGGTCTTTACGTGGTTCCCTATGCGTGCATGCATGTCAGTATGCAGACCTCTCCTCTCATTAGCTTGCCTAATTAATGTCATTTGTCTTTAATGCCACAAAAAATATACAATGGAATGCTGGTGCCTGGTCTTTCTCCATTTTCAGCACAGCCATATACATGTAAATGCCAAGTGAGACTCTCATAACCACCTGCTGCTTGGAAAAATATACTGGCTGTGAGTTGTCTAAATTGGAACAGCAACACATCATGTTTAGAATCAACTAACTTTGAGTTGAATAAGGACAAGCCACAAAAACAAGGACAGAACACACAGACAACACACACTACAGATTGAAAGATGTGTACTGCAGGTCTGTTAGTAGTGGTGCTAACTTGAATGTGGTCAGGTGTTTTCTGGTCAGTGCAAGGCCAGCAAAGAGTGTTTAGACAAAGCCATGATTCAGGTGGTTAGCTGGAGTGAAGGTCTATTTTTATAGTGTCAGATAGTCATGAAATTGCCTGAGTGTCAAAAATAAGGCGTCTTCCCCAATTAGTGAGACCCACAAAGGCAATGCAGTTTACTTCTCTACCATTTTCTGATTTTGTGTTCCTTTCTTGGAAGTTTGCAATGAATAAGACATTGCTTTGCCGAACAAAAAATAAATTAATTGGGTATTTAATCAGGTACCTAAACCCACCTTTTGAAAACTTTAAAACATGAAACAGAGGAGTTCTAATTATTTATTCTTATTCCAATTTTATAATATTAATAATCCTGAAGATTTTTTTATAATATTATTAAAACCCTGGCACAGTAAATGATTCACATTTTTAAATCTTATCCCTGGAGTGTGGCAGGCAGTGTTGCCCACTCAGCTTTATATGATATGGTTTGGCAAATGATGCTTTATTGCAAAATTTCTTAAAGTCTGTGATGTTTCACAGCATTTGCCTGAATGACAAGGTTTCAATATAAAAAATCTATAAAGCTGTTGATATGCTGACAATGTCATTCTCTTTGTGGAAGATGAGAAGTCAGCATTGTGCATATTTACCACCATTAATGATTTCTAGTCTGCTTCAGGCTCTCATTTAAATCTTCATAAGACAGCCTTTTTGTGTCTAGAAATAATATGGCCCATACATGTTGAAATGAAAGTGTGATTTTAAAGGGGTGTGTGTTAACTGGGCTATATTATATAGAAATGTATCAGTGAAAACGATAAATGGATTGTGAATGCATGTAAAATTAAATTTTATTGTTCTCCTTGGTTGATTCAGTCTATAGATTTTTCATTTGTGATTATTTTTCAAAGGAGTTTATCAAAGTATAGTACAAACAGCATTCAACAAACTCAAGCTTTTGCTTAGGATTTGAATAATAAAAACCCTTGGCAAAGTGATGTTACTGAATATATATTAGATAGAAGTATATCTATTTTTAAAAACTTTAAAAGGTTTTCTTTTTTAGTTTAAAGAAGGTCAAGTACGTTACTAACTTCATGTTTTAAAAATATATTTAACCCTCCACCATGTCAAATGCCTTCTGAAATCCTGGTCAAACAACTGAGAGAGATCCAGAACAAATGTAGCAAGGAGACAGTGGAGTTTCATGAGTGCCCGATGCACGTTTACAATATCAATCTCAAACAGTGCTCAGGCTCACACATACAGAAAACTCAGGATATAGCAACTGAATATTCAGTGCAACAGATGATTATACAATTAAACAAAAGAAATACTAAACAAGCAAAAAATCCGATAATTTATCTTCTGTAGTTCAGCCTGCTACTGCATGCCACTAACAAGGCTACTAAAATAGCATCATTAATGCACTGCAGCCTTAATATTTATTTATCAAAAAACCTCTCTGTACATAATGTGAAGCTGCACCAAAACTGATGTGTGATATTGCTTAGGTTAAATACACATATACAAAGACAGTTATTAAAGCAAACTCACCATTTGAAGAGTTGGACTTGACAAGTCTGAAAACTGAATCTTCGCCAAAGTTATGTGAACAAATTTGTGGAACACTGAAAAAAGCAAGCAGAACAAATTCACATAGCAATAAATGAGCTTTATAATATTTAAACATTTAAGGTAAGGTATACCTCGTCTTGGTAATAATTTCTCTATTTCATATACTGTAAATCAGTACATGTGTAAATAAGAAGAAATACTGTACGCAAATGAAAAGAACATGCAAACAATGTAAGTAAAATATTAACTGCATACTGTGTAATTTATAGTGCTTCATTATGTTTAGTCTCTCTCAAAAAGGTTGAAAGTAGTATCTATTCATATGTCGGAATTAACTGCTGCAGGCGGAAATTACGCTGCAAATATCTTGATTTGGACAGATCAGACACGTCAACAAACCTTAAATCTGATAGTATTTTCATGTACAGTGAAATCTGTTCTTGATGTTTATAAGTGTCCACTAAATTAAATTCCTGCTTTTTTCCCCCACATCAACCGTCTAAGATGGAAATAACCATTCATTAGCTGTTTTCCTGGGAACACAGTTTTTCTGTACATTCTGAAAAGTCTGAATTGTGAATACCTGACGGAAAAGGCAACGTAATACCTTGAAAGTAAGCACATTTATCACATTTATTATGCATTCATCAGCATGTTTTATCACCCGCTGTCTTTAGCTTTGCCACTCAAAGTCATGGGGCATTTCTGTCCAGGAAAGATAACATCTTTTTAAATTTTTTGCCAAACAGGTCAGTTAATTTTAATGCATTATTTTTATTATATAAAACACATACATTAAAAATGTACATACATATATAATATTATTATTTTTAGGAATTCATTTTCACAAGGAAAACTTGTCTAGACGCAGGGCCCCAGTGCCACTGAACATTCAGGGAGGCTTTATTTAGGTTCATGCAACTCTAAGCACTTTTAAAAAATAAAGCTCATCTTGATTAAAGTGCAGAGCCAGAAAATTGCTATGGAAGAAATCATTAATGACTCTATGTCTTTGACATTCTGGGTTATAGTTTTTCCCAAATTTGGACTGTTTGCATTTTGTATATATTTTTCATTGTTTTCTCTCTTTTGTTTTTTTAAATTGTTTTATTAGTAGTCATCACCATATCACTCTGGTCTTTGCAGGTCCAAGGTTGTTTATGGTGGTTATGCCCATTGCCAGTCATGTGACAGAAGTCGTGCAGTTTCTTTTTTCATCAAGTCCCTCCTATATAAGAAGGCAGCACAAAGCTTTTAGCATCAATGTTTTTAGCTTTTTAATGAAAGAATAAATGTTATGTGTATTGTCAGTCATTATCAATTCAAACAAGCTAGTGTTTTGACTTTTTCAATTTTACTGTCACCAAGATTCTGGTTTGGTGTTACTAGCTCTAAAAATTGTTTTTTTCTGTCTTTTTGGTAGTCAGATCCCTGCCTGCACTAAGACTACATCCTTTGACTGATCTTTTTTGCCTAAATATTACTTCTGATGTTTATTTTCACCTCTCTGCCACTCTTACCCTCTGTACATGTTCATGGGTGTTAGTGGATTAATGGCTACTCTTTTCTCTGGTTAGCTGTAATAATATTAGTAGTTATAATGTATTTTTTATTTAGGATTTGTCAGCATCGTGAAAAAATCCAGAATTACGCATTGGATGTCGATTACCACTTAAGTACATTATAAATGTCTTTATAATGATTACAAAGGCTTATTCTCTCCACTCAAATAAATAAATAAATTGCATTATTTCTCAAAGATATTGCCTGCTGCAATCAGTACAACATTGTGCACATTTGCGGTCTTGTTGTCTAGTGACAGCTAGTGAATAAGATGTTAAGCAATCAAGAATTGAACAGATGTTAAAAGTAAACAAATTTAATACTGCATGTGCTGAGGAGTAAATTTAATCTGCCCATTTAGGGTCACAGGGAGCCAGTGATCATCACAGCAGTACTGGCTGTAAGGCAAGAAACAAACATGGTGAATGGTACAGCAAACCTTTGCAGGGCACAACCAGACAGCCAATCAGAAATGAGCGTGCTTCATACAATACATTCACAAAAACCTATAAATAAAGAATATGTTTATTTTTAATCCATTTATTTACTATAGATATTTTGGAACATTGTAATCTGAGCGGCCAGCGTTCATACCGTTCATCTTTGGTGTACCAGGTTTGGGACTGAAAAGGGGATAGTTTTTTTTTTACTTCACAGCACATAAACAACTAAAATTATTTTGTTAATTGAGAAGTATTACTGACACAGTTCTAGTATCCGGTATTAAAGCAGCTAATCTTCCACAGTTAAGCACACTCACTGATACCAATCAATTTTGAAATATATGGGTATAGCAAGCAAAACCAATCCAGACCCTGATGCCATAAGGCAGGGATACTAGCTCTGCTTATGTTAATACATTTGTACTAAGCTTACTTAACTTTAACCTGATTAAAACTAAGTGTACAATATAATTATAACTTTTGTTCAGTTCTTGTCACTTGATTGCAAGCTACATGTGTTTTTAATCTCTTTGTCAATTGCATTCCCAACACGACTGAAGCATGAGCAGGACTGATAACACTGGTATTTTTGTTTTTCTAGTTTCAATGAATTGCTTCAACTCCTTGCTTATCCCTCAGGAATAGTCAGTAACTTCCTTCAAAAATGCAGTTTTTTTTTTGTTTGTTTTTTTTTAAACCAGCATTTTACAAGCGTTAACTTTTATTTTATTGGAACAAGCATTTGATGGAAACCACCCAAAAACTGCTGCAGACAGGAGTTTTCTAAACTGCTCCCTACATAAATGCCTAGATTTGAATAGTTTCATTGTAAATAATGGCAAATAACTTGTTGATGCAGACCACAAGAAGCCATGAAGAACAGTTAGCTCAACAACCCGGCTACCCCATTTAATTGTAGGTGTCATGCCAAAACAGAAATGGTAAAATAAATCAGGCATACTGACCCACAAAAATAATCAAAATAAATATTAGTTAGTAGGCTCCTCATCTCTGTTGCCTGCTGGTTCTGGAATGAGCCACCATCCTGTGAGGACTGCTCATTTTTATTGTATTCCCACCTGGAAGGGGTGGAGCCTGCCTGGGCTAAACATCTTCCTTGGACTGCATCTCAGAACTGCAGATTTAAGAGAAGACAGTGCTAGTGACAGCAGCGTCTGTCATCCTAAGGTGGTACTGCTTACCTTGACACAGCCAAGAAGGTGACCCCCAGGAACAAATGTATGACAATGAATATTAAATGGACTATACCGAGTGGAAAGACTTGAAAATTGACTTCAACAGATTACAATATTCCTGGATGGATTATACAAAATGGGCATTGCCTCTTTATATTCATAAAAGTGAGAAATAGCTCCATTTTAACAAATTTGTATATTTCAACTACCTAAAATTTACTTTTACATTTATCAGAAGCTCAATATTGGAAGAAAAAAGCTTACATTCTAACATAATGATACATGACTATGGCAGAGAGTTAAAAAGTAGGAATTCCCTATTTCATTAAGAAGATTCTGAGCCATCCTGCTCTTAAAATCCTGAAAGGTTTTGGAAGTGATTGCAGGAAGCAGGGTAAGACATTACAATGGTCATGAGTTAGAATAGGGATCAGAACATATATAGGACTGTCCAGAGTGGCAGAATTTTTTGGTCCCTTTCATTTTTATTTGTGCTTTGCTTTGCTAATTCCTGTGTGGTTTATTTAATTTAATAAAATGAACCGGGCGGCACGGTGGCGCAGTGGTAGCGCTGCTGCCTCGCAGTTAGGAGACCTGGGTTTGCTTCCCGGGTCCTCCCTGCGTGGAGTTTGCTTGTTCTCCCCGTGTCTGCGTGGGTTTCCTCTGGGCGCTCCGGTTTCCTCCCACTGTCCAAAGACATGCAGGTTAGGTGAATTGGTGATTCTAAATTGGCCCTAGTGTGTGCTTGGTGTATGGATGTGTTTGTGTGTGTCCTGCGGTGGGTTGGCACCCTGCCCAGGATTGGTTCCTGCCTTGTGCCCTGTGTTGGCTGGGATTGGTTCCAGCAAACCCCCGTGACCCTATGTTCGGATTCAGCGGGTTGGATAATGGATGGATGGATAAAATGAACCTAGTAGCATGAAAGTCCCTGTTCTGTTTTCTAATGAAAAATTAAAGAAAACAAACAAAAATAGCTGCATTTTTAGTTTTGTTTTTTTAAGCTCCTGCTCCAGTCACACCGGAGTGCCAATTCCAGTCACTCGTTGATTTTGATGACTTTTCAAGGTATGAGTTCTGGAGACTGGAAGATGAGGAGCTGGTAGGAAGTCAGAGACAAGTTCTGAAAGGCTCATCTTGGCTGTGATCATCATGACTGTAGAAAAATCAGACACACCAGTAAGTTTGCGTACAACCCTTAAATTCTTCCCTAGTGTTACCTTCAAATTGTATATATATTTAAGAAGTTGTAAAGTATGAGGGGCCAAACAGGCCATAAATCATATTTTTCTGTGTGTAATCTATTGGTTTACGTATGAACACTATTGGTTTATGATTATTTAATGTCGGTTTGCGTGCATACTTAATTGGTTTGCCTGTGTACAATACTGGTTTCATTCATATGAACTATATTGGTTTGTGTCCGTATGTTATCAGTTTGTGTGTGAACTATATCCGTTTGTATGTGCATACCACTGGTTTGCATATGAACTATATTGGTTTGTGTTCTGTGACGGTCTAGCAATGGATTTGCGTATGCACTATATTGGTTTCATGCATGTCTTATACTGGTTTCATGTGGGTAACCTGTCGATTTTGCACTTCAACTCTATTGGTTGTATGTGTGCACTATGTCGGTTTCAAGTACAAAACATATTGGATATGCATGCGCAACCTATTGCAACTCTGTGTATGAACTATATCGGTTCTGTATGTGAACTATATTGGTTGTTCACGTGATCTTCAGAGGAAATGGGCGGGGCAAGAAACAGGAACTCAAGGGCCGGTAGAGTCATGGAGTGTAAAGACAACTGGCTAGGAGACACATCTGCGTTTAAACAGCACTATATTTTTTTTTCCGCACAGTACGTTTGCGAAAGGACTTGGTGGTAATTATTACTATTTAACAGAATCTACCCTTGAGTCTGTAATGAACACAAGGCTGAAATTAGGTACGTATTGGGCCGTCTTCTTATTCGCTTCCAGGATCATGTTTGCTCGCACCCAGCCACAGTACTTTTTCACACAACTTTTGAAACCAGTTATTCATTCTGAAGGCAAAATATTCTACATTTACAAACGCCTTTATCCAACATACAACCCTTAGATACTACTGGTTACATTCTCCCAGTGCCCCACGCGCCGCACAGACAAGTGAAGCAACTTGTTTATGGTCACATAGTGTCATTATCAGGACTTGAACCCACGAACTCAGTTTAAAAGTGCAGTCTTAAACACTACGCCACAATGTTTGCACATGTACAACATGTATATTAATTGGCATAATATAAACTTGTCCAGGACAGATTCCATTGTTAAAGTTGAGTTTAACATTTTCAGCCCATTCAAGTTTTAGCTGAAAATCTGGAATATTTATTTTTTCAAATAATGGATCAGTTTGCGGATTAATGTACACACTGTAGAATATTTTGCCTTGCTGTTAATATAGAAGAAGAAGCTGGGTTGTGAATAAGTAGCTGACTGCAAGCTTATACTGGATGTAGATAGAAGTGAATAAAAAGGCAGCTGAATGTGCACCTAACTTAAAAATAATTACCACCAAACCCTTTCACAGACATACAGTGGCGTACAAAAGTATTCAATCCCCTTGAAAGTTGTCATAATTTTATGCAAGACAAAATATTTGTACACATATTTATTCATTCCGTATTTTTTCTTATGCTGTGTGGCAGTAGGGGGCAGTAGTGCACCCTTGAACCCTCAGGTACAACTCCAGACACCAGGTAAAAGTCCACGACCTTTTTATTTTCTTTTAACACAGTGCACCAAGCACCCTCCACACTACTCATTCAATAAATCAATAACTAACACAATAACCACTCCTCCTCGCCCAGACACTTTGCTCCTCTACCTCCCAGCACAGCTCAGTGTCTGGACTGAGGCACCGCCCTTTTATAGCCCCTGACCCGGAGGTGTTTCTGTCCCAACAGTCCACAGTTCCTTATTCCTTCCGGGTCAGGGCAATCAGTCCTTTTCTTCAACCCGGGAGCACGTCGTTCCTTCCCGTCACGTGACCGTGACGTACTCCCGGGTCATAAGGCATCACAGAGCCTATAAGCCCCCCCACAGCGACTCCTGGTGGTCCCCAAGGTATCCAGCAGGGCTGTGTATAAACACTACAAAGTCCATAAGGCCCTGCTGGACCTCGGGGCACGATCCTGCTGTCGGGAGAGCTCCTCCTGGCGGCCTGGGGGTGAGGACCGGCATGGGAAGCCGGCAGTCCTCCACAGCTGTAACAAAACATTTCCAAAGTCAAAATAAACTATTTTATGTAGACTTTTAATTAAAGGAGAAAATCTCCAAAGTTAGTGTTTACATAAGTGTTTAAACCTCTGTGCTTTGGAAGCTCCAGGTTTACACCAATGACAAATTAATTATAAAGGTGGCAGACAGTTGACAGTCATAATTAAACATAATGGGGTGCTACTTTCTCTCTGGATATAAAAATCCCCCTTCGTAGGGACCGTAGTCTTTGGTGGACAGTCACTGAAAAAATGAAGACAGAGGAGCATTCTGCTGATGTGAGAAAGTTATTGAAATGCACAAGGCAGCAGGAAATGACTACAAAAATATCAAGAGTCTGATGTCCCATTGCGCACTGCTGGATCCATCATCAGAAAGTGGAAGGTT
The DNA here is from genome assembly GCA_026402145.1 of Polypterus bichir lapradei. Taxonomy (NCBI): domain Eukaryota; kingdom Metazoa; phylum Chordata; class Cladistia; order Polypteriformes; family Polypteridae; genus Polypterus; species Polypterus bichir. Next base: position 76,185,489 of record JANRMT010028174.1, read on the forward strand.
CATCACAGCACCGAGACTCTTACTAGAACAGGCCGTCCCTCAAGACTGAACATCAGAGTTAGACACCAAATGGAGAGAGAGGAGACTAGAAATTCAATCGTCACTCTCAGATGTTTGCAATGCTTTTTGGCTGAAACTGGAGTGAAGGTGCAGGGGTCCAAAATTTCAAGAGCTCTCCATTAAACAGGCCTCTACAGGAGGGTGGCAAGAAAGAAGCCATTCCTTAAGATGGTCCACATAAAAGCACATATGGCATTTTTCCAGTTAAATGTGGGGAGAAGGGTTTATGGTCAAATGAAACCAAAACAGAACTTTTTTCTCAGACTTCAAAGAGGTACAGAATGTGTGGTGTAAAACAAACACTGCCCATGCCACAAGAAACACCAGACCTACAGTGGAATATGGTGGTGGCAACATCTTGCTATGGGGATGTTTTTCATGTGCTGGGACTGAGACTCTTGTCAGAGTTGAAGGGACAATAGATGGGCCCAAATACCACACAATATTGCAGGAGAACTTGTTCCAGTCTGCTATGAATTTAAAGCTCGGGAGAAGATTCATCTTTCAAGATGACAATGACCCTAAGCATTAGACCAAAGTGACACTGGGATGGCTCAAAAACAGATAGGTGAATGTTTCAGAATGGCCAAGTAAAAGCCCTGATCTTAACCCTGTTGAGAATCTTGGGAACTGTTTGAAAACTGCTGTTCAGAGATACCATCCCAACAACATAGAGGGTACCTAGAAATCATGCCAAGAAGAATAGGGAAGAATCACGCCTGAGCAATGTGCAGAACTGGGGCATATTTACATACCCCAAAAGAATGAAGGCTGTTACTGCAGCAAAAAGGTTCTTGACAAAGTGTTGGGCTTGAATACTTAGGCAAAAAATCACTTTGGAGTTTTTCTTTAGTTATTTGGAGTTTGATAACGTTTTGTTACAGCACAAGAGTTCACATTAAAAATACCAAATGGATAAATATGTGGACAAATCTTTTGTCATGCAGAAAATTAGGATGACTTTTAAAGGGATTGAATACTTTTGCACATCACTGTATGTTTGTGAAAGGACTTGGTGGTAATTCTTTTTACCAGTATTTTCCCTTAATTCTGAAATGATCACAGGACTGAAGTTAGGTACGCATTCGGCTGGCATTTTATTCACTCCCAGCTACTCCCAGTATAAGCTTGCAGTCAGCTACTTATTCACACAGCTTTTGCAAAGCAGCTTCTTATTCTATTATAACAGTAATGCAAAATATTCTACAGGGTGTACATTAATCGGCATCATTATAGACTGATCCATTATTTGAAAAAAATAAATATTCCACATTTTGGTCCTGCACGTGTCAAAATTGTTAAACTCTAATTTAACAAATGAATCTGTCCTGGACAAGTTTATATATGCCAATGTCACAAAACTATGAAAATTAAAGTGGCCCAACGTCATTTAACACTTTACAATGCCCATTAAATATCACAGTAAATCCCATTTATCTACATTGAAGTGGGAATACATTGTCAGTTTCACCCTGATACTCGCACTGGGAAGAGCAAAACTCCGCTGCATCTTAAAAAAACGCATCTGTCTTTTCACAAAACTGTGAAAGGTAAGGTGGCCCAATCTGATGTAACTGACCCATGCAGGTCCTAAATATTAAATGTTTAGCTTTTCAAAGAATTGGCACGTTTTGTCAATTAATATAAACGTTATAGATGTACAAGCATTGCGGTTAGGGCTTTTCACTTTCAACCCTTTGTTCGTGGGTTCAAGTCCTGAGACTGACACTGTGTGACCCTGAGCAAGTCACTTCACCTGTCTGTGCGGCGTGGTGCGGGGTCGCCGGGCATAATAAATCTAACTAGTAGTAACTAAATGTTATGTTGCATAAAGACGTCAATCGTAAATGTTGAATATTTTGCCTTTAGAATAAGTAACAGTTTTGCAAATACTGTGTGAACAAGTACAACTGCAGGTTGCAAGCAAGCATGTAGATGGGACCGAATAAGAAGTCGGCCGAATACGTACGTAACTTCAGCCTTGCGTTCATTACAGACTCAAGGGTAGATTCTGTTAAATAGTAATAATTACCACCAAGTCCTTTCGCAAACGTATGGTGCGGAAAAAATATACAGTATAATGCCGTTTAAACGCAGATGCGTCTCCTCTCTTTACACTCCACGACTCTACCGGCCCTTGAGTTCCTGTTTCTTGCCCCGCCTATTTCCTCTGAAGATCACGTGAACAACCAATATAGTTCACACGCAGAACCGATATAGTTCATACACAGAGTTGCGATAGGGTGCGCATGCATAACCAATATGTTTCGTACGCGAAACCGAAATAGTGCACACATACAACCAATAGAGTTCAAGCGCAAAATCGACAGGTTACCCACATGAAACCAGTATAAGTCGTGCATGAAACCAATATAGTGCATACGCAAATCCATTGTTAGACCGTCACAGAACGCAAGCCAATATAGTTCATACACAAACCTATAACATTCAACCGAAAACCAATGCAGTTCACTCACAAACCAGTAACAAACGTACTGAAACCAGTGATATACACACGCAAATCAATATAGTTCATATGCAAACCAGTGGTATGCACGTACAAACGGATATAGTTCATGCACAAACCGATAATATACAGACACAAACCAATATAGTTCATATGAATGAAACCAGTATTGTACGCAGGCAAACCAATTAAGTATGCACGCAAACCAACAGTAAATATTCATAAACCAATAGTGTTCATACATAAACCAATAGATTACACACAGAAATATATGATTTATGGCCTGTTTGGCCCCTCATAGTAAAGTATCAGTTTAGTCCCGACATATAACTTTCATATATGTTTTGAACAAATATAGCCCAATCAGATTAACAGATTTTTTTAATTCCCACAGTATTTGGGAGGTAGAGGCTGAAGGTTCACAGCCACTGGGCCATACTATTTATCCATTTATAATTCTTTAAACCTAGAATAAGGCCTGAAATATCATACAAATAGGCTATAAATTTGTACTTAATAATAATAATGATACATTTTATTTACATAACTCTTTTCCCATGCTCAAAGCGCTTAAAATATCCCTTATAATCCACTAGCCAATTTCTTTGCTCCAGGCATTCTAGCCATTAATGGAGGTTTTCGGGTGCAATCAAAGCTCAAAGTGTTTCATTTTTAGAGAGTTGGCTTAACTCAGAATATCCACTGGAGAATGCCCCAGCTGTACTATGTGTCTGCCTCAGTCTGTTTCTATTACTCCACTAGTCATTTTGCTTTGGCCATTGGTGTCAAGGCTCATGACAATGTCCTTTAGATCCTTCTGAATAATGTGCTGATCTCAACAGTGAAGACAGCTGACTGCATTTTGACTCACTTCTTGGACAAGCTCTAAGAATTGCGTTATCACATTGGAGCCTATGCTGCATTACTGTAACATGCATTATAGTAAAGTCAAACTGCTACTAAAAATCAAACATTTTATTAAATATTGTATGAAGAATTTTCTTGTGTAAAATACATGCTTTGAATATTGTTATTTGTATGAATATGTTTTCTTGTTTTACTCAAGGCCAAGTGTGAAAAATGAACAAAATTCCACTGTCTTTATGACACTCTAATAAAGCAAGTGAAGCAGTTACTTGTTAAGGCCTAGGCAACAGCAATACCCCTTGCACTTCAGAACAGATACACAGAACACACTTGAAGCTAAGCATTTTTGTTTTCGTCACCATTTAGCAAAAACTTGACTTGTTGCTGGAAGAAGTGTTGGTGAGGCCACTGGGAGGTGCTTACCCTGTGGTCTTTGAGTGGATCTCAATGGCCCACTGCAGTGAAGGGAAGACTGTGCTGGAAAAACTGTTGCTGACCAAGGTCCTGACCCTCCAATGTCATTAAATAAATCCCTGGGTATCTTTCAAAAACAGTTTCGTGTTTCTTGATGTCCTGGCTAAATTTCCCACCATGTCCAGGTCACTCTGGACCTTAATTATCCCTTGTCACTTATTGGCTAACTTTCTCTCACACCATTTCTCCATTATCTAATATGTGGTGAGTATACTGGACCAAGAATGGCTGCCATTGCATCATCCAGGTGGATGCTGCACATTGGCAGTGGTTGAGGTGTTTCCTGACCGTCTATTTTACATAGTTAAGAAATAGTTAAGAAATTAAGAAATAATTAAGAAATAGTTAAGAAATTTTACATAGTTAAGAAATACATGATATACAGTACATGTACGAAATTAATTACATACTAAAACAGTCATTTTCCTTTTGCCATTTCCTGTGATTTTTGTTGTTCTGCCTTGCTCTTTTCTGTTAGGTCTTAGTTTACATGTTATGTGAAGCTTTTGAAATATATTCACACTGTACAAACTCAGAATGCACTACTTAATTGTGCTCATGTAAATATGTCTCATACACTGAAAAAAAAAACTTATCAGACACTACTATACTTTTTTAGTTCAACTGCTGCTGAATACCACATATGTGTTTGTCTTATGTTAACAAGAATATCCTGCTATTTCCTATTGGAATAGACGCCAAATACTGTAGGATATTTATTGTGACTTGCACATTGCTTTAACTATAGTTGAGTGACTGGAGTCACTAATAGGGCAACATATACTGAGAAAGGCAAAGAAAGCTGTATCTGTATCTCTTTCAGAATTAAGCATTACATGAAACCCACCTGGGAATCCTGGGAAAGCCTACTCAACACATGCTTTATGCTGCATTTTGTTATTCTCCTCCCACTGCTAGGTCTTTCTGGACTCCTTGGGATATGTAATCCCTGTAGTGCCCCAACCTGAAAAACAATAGACAATACACAGCAATTATTTTAACTTCACTGAGGTAATTAGTTGTTAACTTTTCTGGCTTTTATTTAGTACATTCTGTATTCATGTAACAAAGAAGTCATTGTTTGTTTTATCCTTTCTTTTATATTATACAGATTAACAGTTGGCATTGATGACTGTATAGGCTTTATAAACAGGTTCATGAACATATTATCTTAAATGACTGACATTGCAATAATGACTCTCGCATATTGTACAGGTATTAGAATTAGATTTAGAATGGTAATACTTATTTCTCTATAATGAACATCAAAGTAAAATATTGCTGTTTCTGGTAGGAAAGACATATGATATACAGTAGTAGGTGTGCATAAATCTGCAGTATAAGACTTTTGCAATAATTGTAGATTTTGATTTCAATGGTAATTTACTTGCTTGAAAATACCTTTATTATAACTACACCAACACAAAGACATATGGTAAAAGTGAGTCCAGAAATATACACATAAACAAAGCTATGCTGCCATTCTGTGCCTGCCCATGCCAGTCTTGAAATTCTGCATTCTAGGTAGGTAGGCTCACATACTTCTCAACCTGAAAATACTATAAAATTACTCCTTTCTATTGTTTTTAATTTCTCGCTGCTTTAAAAAATCCTCCTAAAGTCACCAATGAGTGTGGTACAACATGTGTATCCTTTAGCCTTCTGTAAGTTTTAAGGGCTCCAGTCTTTCAGGAAGCATCCAGACAGCCATACATTAAAGACCTGCATAGCCCCACTTATTCAGCTTGGGGACTGCCAGATTGGATTATGAGCTGTGGACTTCTGCTAATCTAACAGCAGCAATCTTTCAAAAGGGCAGCATGATTTCATTTCTGAGGTGGGATAAATTGTTACTCTCTATCCTACAGGAGTTGCCCTGTCCGCCTGCCAATCTGCCTCTATATGGAGTGTTAGTATCCCTGACATTCAATGACTTGTCTGCCCTGTAGTAAAGGGAAAATTGTAAGTTTCCTCCCAGGCTGCAACATACTGTCTACTGTTCTTCTCTTTAATGCCCTTCTAGAACACCTAGCACATTTTTAAAAGGTTTACCACCCCAAGGACATGTGGTATCATTGTTGGTGTATGGCGTTCTCTTTCCCTCTTTCTCAAGACCTTAAGGAGTACTGTCTATCACATGCCATTCTTTCCTACCTGGTAATTTCATTAACACCAGGCAGCCCATTGCAGAACAACCTATTGAATTAAGGTCTTACTCATTTTTAAGCTATGTTGAATTCCACTGACACACTGTACTGAATTATATTTGTATTATACAATACAATTTATTTTTTGTATAGCCCAAAATCACACAAGAAGTGCCGCAATGGGCTTTAACAGGTCCTGCCTCTTGACAGCCCCCCAGCCTTGGCTCTCTAAGAAGACAAGGAAAAACTCCCAAAAAACCCTTGTAGGGAAAAAATGGAAGAAACCTTGGGAAAGGCAGTTCAAACAAAGACCCCTTTCCAGATAGGTTGGGTGTGCAGTGGGTGTCAAAAAGAAGGGGGTCAATACAATACAGTACAATACACAGAACAGAACAAATCCTCAATACAGTATAAAAATAAAAATTTTAGAAGTACGGAGTAGCATTTAACAGTAGATGATAGCACATAATATGATTTGGATAAGTTTAGAGTCCTGGAGACCTCATCCATCAAGCTGCCTCCCCCATTTAGCCATTCCACAGCTGAAATAGCGCTAATGCGATGAAAGGAGCCCTCTTTCCCACGATTCCTGCGATCCTCCATCAGGGATGACTTTACCTTAGGCAAGCAGAACAACTTGGCAGGTGGGCCGTGGCACCAAGTGCCACATTTGAGTACCGAGAAGAGAAACATAATTTGAAAGTAACCCTCACCTATTCTAACTATCATCTTACTTATGTTTTAGTGCTAATGACAAACAACAGAGATGCAGTCTGTACAGTTAATCAGCAGCTCTAGTCAGGATATGATAAACTGAAGTACAGGGTGGACCAGATCTAATAATGCAATTTTCATTACGCTATAACTTATTAAGTTTATTACATAGAGAATTCACAACTGAATGGAGGACAAGTGGGACATTACATGGAAAATCAGTGAATTAATTCAATGTAAATCCATTTTCGTTTATTACAAGATATTTCAAACAATTCTTTTGTCTTGCTTTGTTTTCCTGCATTGCATTAAAAGTTGCATAATTAGATCTGGACCACCCTATAGTGAGTCTTCAGCCGTGATTTAAAAGCTGAGACAGAAGGGGCATCTCTTATATCAGCAGGCAGACCATTCCACAGTTTAGGGGCCCTTTAACTAAAAGCTCAACGTCCCACTGTTATTTTATTAATCCTTGGAATCATAAGCAGACCGGCATCTTGAGCTCTTAATGTGCGCTCTGGTTTGTAAGTCATGATAAGTTCAGACAAGTAAGCCGGACCTTGGCCATTTAATGCTTTATATGTTAAAAGGAGGATTTTGAAATCTGCCCTAAACTTAACCGGGAGCCAGTGTAAGGATTTAAGAACTGGAGTTATGTGATCGTATTTTCTTGTTCTTGTAATAATTCTTGCAGCAGCATTTTGGATTAACTGGAGGCTGTATAGAAACAGTTTGAACATTCAGTGAACACCACATTGCAGTAGTCAATCCTACTAGAAATAAATGCATGAATTAATTTCTCAGAATCCTGTTTATTTAGAAAGTGCCTTAATTTCCCAACATTTTTAAGATGGAAGAAACATGATTTGGACAACTTTGTAATGTGCGCTTTAAATGACATGCTAGAGTCAAAGATAACTCCTAGATTGCGGGCTGATTCAGTAAAATTAATTGGGATTCCAACTGAGTTAAATGATGACAAAATATTATTGTGATCAGTGTCATTCCCTCCAACAATTAACATCTCTGTTTTATCTGTGTTTAAAGACAAGTAGTTCTCATCCATTCACTCCTTTAATTCACTAACACAACTAATTAAAGAAAACATTGGAGAAACTTCATTTGATCTAAATGAAAGGTATAACTGGGTGTCATCTGCATATGAGTGAAAATTAACATTATGTTTCCTAATGATAGATCCCAGTGGAAGCATGTACAATATCAGGTGAGCATCTGCTGTTGTACTCAATAAATGGAAAAACAATGCTATTCAATTAAACAATCCACTTTATGATTATATTAAGGACCTACATGTAGTTATGCAATGTATCAACAGCATCTCTAAGAAACTTATTTCTGAATCCCCATTTACTCAGGCAAGCAGTATTAGGAAGTCGGTGAAAAATTTTGTTAAAAAGTTGTTATTTTGCTTGACGTTTCACTACAGTTAAAATCCCAAAAAGAGAGGGGGAAAAGGTGAATCATGTTGGCAAGAGAGGTCTAGACAAGATGAACAGTGTCACTTATTAGCCAATGGTTGAAAAACCATGATTCACATTTTCATAAAAAAGTAATATTTTGGCCTACTACAGCCTATGGTATAGCGGGTCCGCAGCTTCAAAAAATAATGGCCAGTTTTAAATTCATCCTGATAGCCGTGTCAGCCTCTGTGGGTGCGATTCCATGACTGTGAGGAGTTAATGAGATAGTTGGGGATCGTTCTCAATTGCTTCATCGGCTTCCTGCAGAGTGTGGGTAAGGCACTGCGCCTACGGAGCCGGATAAGTACAGGCTGGCACAGGGGGATTGAGGATCGAAGAGAGAAAAGAATTGAGGTTAGAAGACTGAAGAAGCAGTCTTGGGAGGATGATCTGGCCACCTGGAAGGGGAAGGCAGTACGTGAAGGATCTAGGCTGTGGCGGTCTAGGGGCTATTTCGCCTCACTGAATAATGGTGTTGAATGGGGCAAGCAGGACGGATGACCTCCCTATGTATCCGAGGTACAACTGTGGGAGCACAAAGGAAGACGGACGGAGAGCCGACCTCAGAAGGTCTGGACGCACATTTTGGAGGCAGCTAAGATGGTGGTTGGATGAAAGAAGTTTGTGGCTGCTGAGTCTCCGCTGGCTAAGTGAGTAATGGGTGAGCCAGGGAGACAAAGAAGGAAGTGGTCTAAGATCATGAGGAGTTAAGGACTGCATTTTAACCTTTGCTTTATTGGCTTTATTTATTATGGATTTTTATCCCCACTTTTCACTTGGTTTTTCTGGATTTATTTATGTACTGTTTTAAAACACTGCACGATGGACACTTTTGATTTTGTTTTTGATTGTTTTTAATAAAAGGACCTGAGCACTTTTTCCACCATCCCCTTACTACGTGTGAGATTTGTCCCCATTTGTCAGCTCAGCTCAAGCATAACTATCGACGGTTTTGGGTTCTAGATGCTCCCATATGTGAAGAGGGAGTCTGGAGGGGACCCGCATCATCACACAGCAAATTGCCATTTTCCATTTCCTCATCAAATTGCATAATTGCGTGCAGAGTAGGTCTGCTACAAGCTCCATACAGTGCACAATTTAAGAAATATTGGTCTTTACAGTATTTAGATTAACATTACAAGATATAAGAAAAACACACCTGAAAAAAAGTGCTGTGAACAGCATGGCATCACATTTGTTCAAGTGTGCAGTTCATGGCGAGTCAATGGATTCTGTGTCCACATGTTAACCGCACAATCAAATGTTTCAAATCAATTCTACTATAATGGATTGAGTAATCATATCCCTATGATATTCCATGGGTCCAGTAAACTCACATTTAGCTCAGCTTATTACAGTCTTTGTTTGTAGATGGCTATTCTCCAACTGCTCAGTCCCTACTTGTAAAATAAAAGGAAGTTTCATTTTACACTGAGCCACTTTGTCTGCCTCGAGCTGCCTCATTTTAGCATTCATGTGATTTTGATCTAACTAAATGAGATAGGTAAATAAAGATGAAACTAAGAAAAGAGGTGGGAGGTTGCTTATCCAAAGCCAATTGATGTTTCTGATAGGTTAAAGCAAGTGTGATGCACTGCTTAAAAAGTTTGTGCACCTCAAAGTGCATAAACCAATTAATTTTTTATTTTTCATTTCATTTTTTTTTCTTCATTTATAAAAAGCTCCTTTCAGAATGTTTCTGTTTTATCTTAAATTAACCTGACTGAATAAGTACATAGTTAAAAAAGAATAAACACACAAAACAAGTTGCCAGGTATTACAGGAAGAAATTAGAACATGCACCTGAGTCTATTTTGCGTGCCATTTTGATTTAGAATGGAACAGTTGCTTGATAAAAGGGAAAAAATCGCTTCTCTCTTTAAATAAAAAGTGTTTAAGAAAAAAAAAATAACACATCATGCAGGCAGTTAGCATTATTGAAATGTTATTGAAACAGGTTCTATAATGTACTTGTGTAAATGAATAAAAGCAATACAGGGGGTCCTCGGGTTACGACACAGTTCCGTTCCTACAACAGTGATGTAACCCAAATTTTGGTGTAAGTCGAAACACACTCTAGCCTAAGTCACTTAACTATCTTAACACATTTGCAAAATCATAATCTAGAGCATAAAAACACAAAATCTAAGCCTGAGAAAAAAGAAAAGGACATAAATATACTGTACTGTACACTGTACTGTAGTAACAGAAAAAATGAGTGTAAAAAAATGCTTACCTTTATTCCTTCTCATGTCTCGATTTTTTTAAGTTTTTATGGGAGTGAGTGTTGTAAACTCGAAACATTGTATATCGAAACGTTGTAACCCGAAGACCCCCTGTACTTGTACTTTTTAGGTACATACAAAGCTGTCAGTTTAGTCATTTACATTTACATTTATTTATTTGGCTGACATCTTTATCCAAAGCGACTCACAGTATTTGAGATACAATTGGTTACATTTCTTTTCTTTTACAATTGGAGCAGAGGCGGGTGAAGTGACTTGCTCAGAGTCACACATGATTTGAACCCACAACCTCAGGGTTTGAAGTCCCCACCTTTATTCACTACAGGTTGCATAATCTGACTATGTTCCATTTTAAAAAAAAAAAACTTACAATTTTTCCCAGCTCTTAGCTGTACTTGGGAAGTACCTTCAGGTAATGTTCTTTGGTGGTCCCCAAATAAAAATGATAAAAAAGTAAACAAAAATGAGGAAAATGCAAACAAAGAATGAAAAAAAAAATACCTTACCAGAATTTAGGAAAGTTGGGTACATAATTAGCAAAAAAAAAAAAAAGAAACTTTTCACTGAAAGCCCACACAGACATGGGACAGCCTTCAGGTCAAGAATACGTAGGCTCAGAACTTTGGTTCTGTGAGGCAGCAGTAGCAAACGTCATGCCACCCTATTTTAATTTTTGTGCAGCAGTTTGAATGCAATCATTTCAGCTTAACTTTAAGGTAAAAGGTGTCATCTTGTTAATTGACAGTGAACAGTCAGACACACTATTAACTTTAAACATCAAAAACAAGAGCAGCAGTTTCTGGGTCCACTTTAATTTCTTGGTCCTGCTGTAATTGGTTGATTTACTTGTATAATATTCTTTTAGGCAATGTGCACTGCAGTTAGCAAATCCATGAAGAATGTTTCCCTAATTTTTCTTTATTTGAGTTCTCATTAACAGACATATAAATTGCAGTAACAACTTGTATTTTCAGTAGTGGTACTCTTCCCCGTTCAGAGCCAGATATGCTTGCACTTTGGGTGCAGTAGAAGAGCATGTCTGCTTTGAGGCATAACTGAGATGAAGAAAAGTTTCTCTGTGAACCTAAACCAAGTTAAAATGCAGTGTGGGTAAATACAAGCTTATGCAAATGTCTGGCACTGATCTGGGAGCCAAACCATCTTTAAAAACGTAAGATGTAAATTTAAAAACTTGGAAAAATATGCCACAGGGACTTGTCAAGTCCAGTAAAATGCCTCTTTCAGATTTTTGTGTTTATTGATACGTTTCTGTCAACGTGCATTTTTTTTTTCCTACTGAAGGAATTTATAATTACATTTTTTGTATTTTCTTTTGTCATTTTATCTCATACTAGGTGTGCTACCTGTCTAAGATGCGTGGAAATGTTAGTAATCAATGTAGTAATGCACATGTCCCTGTGATATGCCATTTGGTATGAAATTCGTAAAAGCAGTGTTAATGTTTGTGATGCGCCATCTCTTAGAATTGCATTTTATCTCTAAAACACGTTTGTGATATGCTGTCTTTTGGAATGACAGAGGCATAGAAACCGGACAGACACTTATACTTTTATTGAAGCAGATGTTACAGTTTAGCTTCTTTCAGAGCCGTGAAACCAGTCATCATCTAAATTAACAGTTGTTTTCTGCTTTTCTTTGACATTTTTATATATACTTAACGCTAATTTTCTGCAGACCTGAAGATTATGCATTTATATGAGAAGCAATAAGCTACTGAGGACACAAGGAAGTGCCATTTGTATAATGTAAAGTAAAGGAATAGTATTGGTGACATGAACATCTGCAGGATATTTCCTCAGAGGTATAATTTTATGTGAATCACAAAATTAATGAATGTTGATAGAGACCAATAGAATTAAAAGAAATAGCAGTAAAATATTAACAGTGTATCTGGTTCATATCATATTATAATATTAGAAGTTAAACTGCAAATATTATCTCATTTCTTGACCTTAAAATGATGGGTTTTTTTTCAATAAGCACATAATTTACTGATATTATATACCAATAAACTGATTAAGTCTGTCATTGAGATGTTGAATAGAGAAGACTATAATGTGAGAGTTTAATCACTGCTGTTTGAACCGCAAATGTAGTCTGTTCTTTTCTTACCTGAACACGTTAATAACTGTACACTTAAAAATCTTAGTTCATTGAACACTCATACACGGTTTAGATAAACATACATCTGACGCACTTGACCTCAGCGAGGTTTTCACACTTCTCAATGTGCTAAATGACTTTTTTACCCCACAAGCTGTTACAACGTAATGTTACAGCAAAATGATGGGCTTGGTGAATACCAATTAAAAGCTCAGTGAACTTCAACAAGTCCATACTTTGACATTTACATGTCAAAAAGTGATTGAAAACTGAAGCCATTTTATGCAATTCTTGTGTGCTCTCAGAGGTCTTTTATTGACCAGGCCTATGAAATGTCCACACACATGGACAGCTAGTGACTTGCTGTGTGGCTTTATATTTAAGCCCCCTCACTCTTTTCCTGCAGAGTTGGCATGTGACCCCTTTCACATGTAGAGCCCACTGCAACATCTGGTTAACTTTTCCAACATTTCAAGTGCTCATCCCAGTAAATGATTATTGACTAAAACTGAATTTATGAAAGAGTGTTTACAGTCAGAATATTAACATCCTCTCTAATTTAACTAAATTATCATTCTTTTACAGCATTTAAAACATAACACAAGCTTACCAATGTTGCATTTACTGTATGGATGTTGGTTGTATGTTACAAATGACACACGGTTTCTGCAAAACACTTTTTCATTTCTCATACTCATTCAATTAAAAAAAATTGTTAGAAGAAAAACTGGAACCCTTTAATTGAAAATGCTGCTCTAGTTTCGTGACTGGCTAAACTTGGGCAAAGTTAAGGGATGTAGAGAACTTCATGATACACTGCAGCAGTGTGAATCTCTAACTGCCAGCAAAGACAGGATGTTATGATATACTGCTTCTGCCTGTTGACTGCGTTAATAAAACTGACAGAAACTAACCTGCTCCCCACCTCCAAGCCTTGTCACGCCACACTAAGGAAGCTATGCCTTGCTGTCCGAACCTAATCTGTTGCTGAAAAATGTCTAATAGAAAATTTATGGATAGCAGAAGCCTATATTCCAAAACTTTCATTTGGAAAAATAATAATGCTTTCCCGGTTCATCAAAAGTGTGTTAATCAGATATTCCAAATATCACTTGTAAACTATTTCTGCATAACATAAAACTTTGAAAAAAATTGTTACCTAAATGTCCAACACTTAATAGACACAATGCAGTGTATATTTAATTGCAGTGCAAAAGTAAAAACAACGATACTATCCAGTTTTGGACACCAGTTATTTTTTTCCTTCTATACTGGAATAGACAAGTATTGTAATATAAATAGGCAATGAGAACACAAAATGAAGACATAAAATGTCTAACTAAATAAAATAAACAAGTAACTTAAAAATTAAATTGAGTGTTTAAGTGATGAGAGAAGATGTGGTGAAGGGGTAGTTACACTGTTCTTCTCCACCTTTTAGTAGACATTTTCATTCAATAATGGGGCAAAAAAACAGTGAAACTTCAAAAGGACAACACTTGTAAACAGCCAAAGTATGAAAAACAATCCCATGAACAGCTAAGACATGACTGTGACACTCCTTTCATCCTCTCCCTGGAATGGCAAGCAACTTAAAAGCCCTCACTGATGCACACACTTTTAAATATTTGCAACTGAAGATTCAGAATATGGATTTTTTTCAATGCTGATAATGAATTTTGGATACAAAACTTCAAAAGTCATACCAGCAAATTTCTGGATGGAGAAATTACTAATAATGTAATTGGTTTGCAGTTAACAGAGAGCAATGCAACTGCTCAAATTTTAAAATGTATGCAAACCAGCAGGAAAGTTGGAAAAATGCCATGATAGTTCTGGTACAAATTCATTAGCAGAAAGACCACAGTGCTGAAACAAAATATATAACTTGGCTTTTCTTGATGCAAGTTGATGAATAGAGTTCTTTACTAATAAAATTGTGAAAAAGTTGGCAAATCCTTCTTTAAGGTAAACAGTTACACTAAATAGAATTAGCCTGAATTTGAAAACACAAAATACTCTTACCATGTGAATGATGCTTAATTACTAAAATATAATTGTTTTTAACAGTATAGAATTATCCTTGGATGCCAAAAAACATTTTATTTGCTTTCATTTGTGAAAATATTGTTATTATTGTGATGTTTTTAACTTGTTGCTTCCAAAGCCTAACCATATTTTAATATATGTCTCTCTAGTATATAAAAAAATCCTGGGACGAGACGAAATTTTTTTCAAGAGATTTTTTCAAGTCACGCCCTCCTCTCAACCATATTCAACCATGCACACGGTACTCTCACCTCTCAATCATGTGAATGCTTTTGAAAGACACAGCTCCTGCTCTGTCAGCTCTTATAAATTTTAACATTTTCCTAACTTTAGGTTCCCAATTAAAGAAGTTGTAATATGTCCAAATGTAATTGAAGAATTTCATCACAAAGGTTTTTCAACAGAAAAGATGAGGACACGGGCAATCCTAACACAGAGAAACGATGGAAGTCAAACGAATTAATGCCAAAAATGTTGATCGGTTACATGGCAAATCAGTATCAATAGACTATGCTGAAACAGTTGGTGGTGATCGTGCGGAAGATGAAAACATCAGCTTACAATATCACGAAGAATTTATATAACCGTTAACACCGTCCGGTCTTCCACCGCATGAATTACTGTAGAAAGAAAGATGTATACAAGAAAGGTAATATAGTACATCTTCTGCAGATAACATTACACAACAAAGGAGATCTTGATATGCCATTCGTATTAAAACATTAAAAGTTTCCAGTTAGAATATCTTTTGCAAAGACAATTAACAAATCTCGAGCCAAACATTTGAAAAAGTCGTTTTATCTAATTGAGAGAAAGAAACAAAATTCAATCACGGGCAGTTATACATTGCATTGTCATGATGTAAGTCCAAACACAGAATAAAAAAAAATGTGATATTGACGAAAATTTAATTCAAAAAATTGTTTTTACTTAAGTTTTACAGTAAAAGTATAAGTTTAAAAAGTATTTGTGTGTAAATTTCAAAGCCAAACAGAACAAAATTGTATTACGCAACAAACATATTAACTGTAATGCAACATGAAACATAATTAACCATATTTTTTAATATGGTTAATTACTCCCTGTAATGTAAAATAGTTAGTTCTATTATGCACATGTAACAATCCCCATGAATATAAAAAATCTGTTTAAATTGTACATCCACATCCCCATATGCGAGTGGCAGAACTGCAAAGAGGCTAGCGCATAGCGCAGGCCTGGGGGTTGGCAAGTGAAGCGAGCAGGGGGCAAAACACCCTAGCAATTCATTAATTCTATCCTCGTACACTTGGTTTAAAATGCAAGTCTTCCACTACTCAAGCTGTCCCTTGAATCTCTATACATATATATCTATATACATATATATATATATATATATATATACATATATATATATATATATATATATCTTCAATCTCTATACATATGTGATCCATGACATATGTATTAAAATGTTACAGTTCTTGGGATCACACTCAGAGTCATAACAGTAGCAAATGCAAAACCAAAAACAAAAAAAAAAAATGTGAAAAAACAAATTCAGGTGATCAAAAAAAATTGTGCCAAGATTGTACAAAATAAAAACATTTTTAAAATAAGCACATAAAATATAAAAGAAAGAAATGTGTGAATGAAGTGACAAAATTACAGAAAGTCAGTACATAAAAATAAAAATAGTATGTAAAATATTTATCATACATAATATATAAATAAATATATTAAGTAGCAGGAAAAGAATGAGTGCATCAAAAGTGAATGCTTGAAATAAAAATGAATACATCGGTGCTCAACTTTAAAATCAAAAACATCAGAAAGTGAGGATGTGAAATGAACATCATTGTTTTGTGGCCACACAAAACAACAAAAAAATATATGCCTGAAATTATCAGAAAGGAAAGGCATAAAACAACATGAAAAGGGGAGCGTGAAATTAGCCAAAACTAAAAATAAAAATGCAATTCAAAACAGAAATATCATCTTGAAAATAGAAATGGCATTCAGCACGTAATCCTGTTGCACACATGCAGGGAATCCTTGTAATTAACCAGTGAACTGTTGTATCCAAGATTTGTGAATACAATCATAGCCAAGGATACCAAGAAAATCAAACTGTCAATGTTTAGAAATGATCAGCTCATGCAACCATGCATGCTCTATTCAATAGCCTCCGTTTTCCACTAGCACTTGGAGCGAAGCATTCCTGCAATCGGGAGGCAGTTGTGAAATGGACAGGACAGTAAGTTACAAATCTGTAGCAGTTTTAAATAAGTCTTTTCAGAGCTGTAATAATGTCTAGCTTTAAATTTTGCAATTGTGATGTGGCTTTCAAATACTGCATTTTAATATGAATGATGCAATATTGAAGCTAAATTCTCACTCACTGCTGAAGTCCAAATATACATTAAACAAAGCCATGTTTGTATTTTGTAATATGCTCTTTTAATTGTTGCAATACTTAACAAGTTTTAGATGGAAATTTGCACAGAAAAATAGATTAAATCCAAATTGGATGAAATTCAGTTACCTGCACAGACAAGATGAAAACAAAGACCACTAAAGGGGAGATAAAGATTTATCTGCAATGCAAGCAAACATGATGAAGTGACTGCTGTGTTTTCTTTTCAGTTTTCACACAGTTAGAAACAGGAACCATTAGGAAGCAAAAGAGAAAATAAAAATAAATGATCAGTGCTCCTTTACTAAGTGGACAACTGGACAAAAACAAATAAGCCACCAGAAAATTCATCTGAAGAGGGACTAGATAAATGCTGGTTAACAACACAAAAGGTCCTACTATGGCTGAACAAGAAGACAACTACTCCTCAATGACCTTGGGAAGAAAGCGAAACAAATACTAACAAATTTTGTCAAAGAAAAATGAGAACCATTTCCATGAAGATGCAAAGAATGCTAGAATGACAACAGGTCGGCCTCTCTCTATTCAGATAAGGTCAGTGTTCATGACTCCAAGATCGAACAAACAGGATCCATGGCAAGGTGAAAGCCACTGTTCGCCAATATGAATATGAGCCCTTGCATCAAGGACTGCAGAATCTCTTCAAGAGTGCTGGAGCAATGCTTTAGAGATGAAAAACACTACACATGGAGGTTTTTGCTTTGTATGTATTTTCTTTTAGTGACAGCTTTATTATTATTATTATTATTTTTTCAAGTGCTCCAGGGTTTCTACAAGATACCAAAGTCCCAATGTTAAGTTTATTAGAGACTTAAAATGGACCACGTGAGTGTGTGTAAGCGTTTTTTGTCTTGGGCACAGTGCATGCCTCCTATGAATCTAAACTGGATAGCAACTTTTGAAAATTATTGGATAGATGGGTAAGTCTCTTATCCCACAAATAAATAGTTAAGTCTGGACTCCACTGTGAGAACCACCTAAGTAAGGTCAAGCTAATGTTGCTAGTATCATAATCTGGGAATGCTATGCTGAATCAGGATCCAACAAACTTGTCATAACTGAAAGAACTATAAATGCTGTTCTGCAAAAGGGGATCACTTTAGGATAATGTCAGGCAATACAGTAATAAAAGCCAAAACACTCAAGACAACCTATTTCAGATTGTTGAAGAAAAAGAAATGTACAATCTTCAAATGAGCTTAATACCTTTGAGATGTCGTGAAGTGAGTTAAAAAAATCAGTCCATGTTAGTGTATTGCTGCAAATGTGATTATATGAAAGTTGTTCCAAACCGTTGTGAGATGTATCGATAACTACAGATAATCTGTGGTCACAGTTATTACTGTTATAGGTGGCATAATATTTTAAATTCATGAGGGAAATTACTTGTTCACTTAGAGCAATAATTGTTTTCTAAATGAAATTAAATAGCTATCAAAAACATTCTTTGAATTTCCTGAATTATGGCTCAATTTAGATTTGATACGAATAAGTTAGAATAAACTACATAAACTTTATTAATTGCCAAGAGCATTTATCTTATATTTTTTGCTGAAGATTTATTAATGTTCACTGGAAGGAAAAAAAATCAGAGGAGGCAATTACTTTTTCACAGAAAAGAGTGGTGCTCTGGGCTTTTATTGAGTAAAATGATGTATTTATTGTCCTTTATTATACTGCATAATTGTCAATTTCCTTTCTAATGTCTTCTAAAGTTTAATAATTAAATTAAATATGTAAATTGGCCTTTATCAGGTACTGGCAGTGGTTCAAGTTCAATTAAGAGTTCTTTCCAAAATGAATCCAACACATTCTGCACCTACAGAGACAACATAAACCCAGTGTTCCATTAAGTTTCAAGTATAATATATTGCTCAACAAAATGTCATTCACTTTGGCAAGGTGATACATATTTGTAGCAGACTGGAACTAAATGGTGGTCTGATAGTTCAGCTCTGTGGGTATAGGTGACAAGATATTTTTCATAAGCTCTGCTTAGAAGATGCTGACTAAAGTTTAGCCTGATACAAAACAATCTGATGAATTTGTGTATTGCAGTGTCGAATGTGTGTGCCTACAACTGACTTCTATCTTTTTTCATGTTGGTTTTAAAGACACTGCAGAAAAGGACAATCCCAATTATTGCTCATTTTCAAGCAGAAAATTAAGCCCCGTAATAAAAATATTTAATAATTCTCATCATACCTGCATATTTCCACCTACAAAGCAAAATCAGTCTGTGCTTAAATACTCATTCAAAAAGACTATAACTTTTATATTATTGTTAAAGGTGCAAAAGTGCTGTATTTATGAACCACATACGTAATGGCTGCTGTAGAACAGGACAGAGACCTTGTGGTTAGCACTGCTGCCTCACACCTCCAAGAATTATGCACTGATTTGCAGGCTGGCCTTGTCTGTATGGATTTTAAACATTCTTTATGAATTCATATAAAATTTACCTGTGTACACCTTTTGTCTTTTAGATATTAGTTTAATTGATGACTCATAATCAGCCTTCATTATGGGTTAGTCAATACCTTATGCCCAATGTTGTCATAAAAGGCTACAGTCTCAAGGCAGATCCTGTAGTAAAATATGGATTAAAAGATGGAAGTAGAGATGCTTAAATGTTTAAATTAATCAAGTAAAATGGTTTAAATTAGGGTTTCATATGCTTGTTTGTTTTTTATGTAAAATATTAATGCAAATGAAAATTCGCAGTTTGCCCTCTACACCTACATACACATTGTAAAAGACATTCCTCCTATATGCTCAAAAGCACATACATAGTTTGACTGCCTGGATTTTTTGTCCCCTTCTCTCTTTCTTTCTCTCTTGCTTTCTCTGTCTGAGTCTCACTCATATACTAAATAACAAATCTACAACCACATGGACTCGGTATAAAAATGAATTATAAAAAAAAAAAAAAGTTTCTTTTGTCCACCCCAATGCATCATTAAGATTTTAAAAGGCATCAGTGCCTGTCTGTCATTAATGACAAGTTTAACAGTTTAATGTAATGCTACTTTTAATTATCACAGACGTGTCTTTTAAATATCAAATTTCTCCCTCTAAATTGTTCTGAGTTCTCCTTACAGTC
The DNA here is from genome assembly GCA_026402145.1 of Polypterus bichir lapradei. Lineage (NCBI taxonomy): Eukaryota > Metazoa > Chordata > Cladistia > Polypteriformes > Polypteridae > Polypterus > Polypterus bichir. The sequence goes on from JANRMT010028174.1 coordinate 76,205,637, forward strand.
TCATCTGTCACTGTAAATGTCATCACTTTATTCCTCTATTGGATGCACTGACAGGCTCACTCTTATCCCTGGCTTTATCTCCTTTTCCATCCTTTATTGTAGTACAAAGATCCTTTTTTTCATAGTTTACAGCTGTATCCACTTTCTACACGTGGCAAATGATTGCCTCGGTAAAGGTATTTTCTGTTTCAATCTTGCATTTTCCCAAGAGAGAACAAAAGGGACGAGCTTTCTGGAGTTGGTTTCACTGAGAAAATCGTTCAGAATTGCCTCATTCCTCAGCAGATTAACGCATGCATACAATCCCAGGCTAAGTGCTATTGTACAGCACAATTTGGCCATTATACTTTGTCTTTTCCATTTAGAAAACCCCTTACCAATTAAAGTAATACAGCCTTCCAATACCTGCACCCAATTAAATCTGAGCTGTATTACCTGCCTTGATGCAGCTGGTCACAGATTCCTAACACTTACTAGCATTCATTAGGCCTATTCATCATCAAGAGCCTAATGGCAGGAATTCAAGCTTCTGGCTTTCTTTCAGGATCTACCAAAATTATTAGCTTTCAGCTCAAGGCTCCCAATAAGAAGTGGATTAGAAAGAGGGAGTGTCAATTCATACCATGGCAAGTAACACTATTTATAATTTTGCCAGCAATCAGCTGCTTTGCTTAACAAATAGCTGTCTTTTTTCAGAAATGAGGTTTCTAATTTTAATCCCAACTTGGACAGTCTTTTTATTTAAGATTATCAAAAATGGTCAAGTGTACAATTTATTGCACAGTTGATAACACACTAAGGGAGGTCATATGAAATTAGCATTCTAGTAATTGCACACCAACCTAAGGCATTCTTTGCTACCGTAATGCTGTCATTTCTGCTTGTTCTATACTTTGAAATAGTCCACGATTTCTTAGTAACCTAAATATTTTATTTATACTGTAGATACGTACGTTGCATGAGTTAGAGAAATAATTAAGGAAAAACATAAGCTCAAAACCCAAATAATTAGTTAAAATATACTTTGAATTCATTATTGAGTAAGATGTAAAATAAACAACTGATGAGGCTTTTAGGGATTTATTCTCAGAGCTGAGTTTCTTATTCATTTTTCCTCTTTTTTGTGGATTTTCTATGCACACACAGTCAGATAGCTATCTATATTGTTATAATCTTTCCTTTAAACAATTCATATAGTATCAAAGTTTTGTGTAAACCTTTTTTTATAAAGTGCACTCTCATATGATGAATTTGCATTCATTTTAAAAAGTCAAATTTTACAATAAAAACAAATCTATTATAATAAGCAAGGATTATTATTCATGCCTCATGTGTTGTTCATATTTTTCTCCCACATGCATTCTTACTTACTTCATATTTGTGGTACAGTAATGTTACCTTCTGAAACGGCATGCTTTTAGACATCCCATTGTAACAAGGCATTGAGTCTACAGAGGCTATATTAAAAGCCATTCTAAATCATATGCACTAATGGACTCAACAATACTTTAATGCAGTTATTGAGCTGTCATGAATCATAGCCCTGCCTTCTCAGTATGAAGATTGCAATGTTTCTTTACAGAAAAGTGCAAATGTGCTAGAATTAGCAGAGTTATACTCAATAGAAAGGAAAAAAAATTAAGTTTTTTTTTCCTTCATAACAATTTGCTCTATTCTTCTGAAATGAAACCTGTAATATTAAAGATCTAGAAGCAAACAACTACAAAGAACAATTTCAAGCCCATAAATATTGTGTAAGTGCTTTACTAGTTTTAAAATGTAACTACATCTGTTTTATTTTAAATGGCTAATTCAAATACCAGGAGATGATTAAAAATCAATTTGATAAACTGTTCAGTGTGAAATATAAGAAACTGAGTGTGAGTGTACAATTGATTAAATTGTAGTAATAAATTATGTAACACAGTGGAAACATAATTCTTGCACAAGTGAAACATAAGTGTAATAAAAAAATACTAAACATATACATATATATGCATGTGTGTGCATGTGTGTGTATACAGTACAGGCCAAAAGTTTGGACACACCTCCTCATTCAATGTGT
>JANRMT010028174.1:76217701-76247293 GCA_026402145.1 Polypterus bichir lapradei
CCGTCATCCCTCACGCTTCCTTCCCAGCATTCCTCCACTTCCGGCTCTTCCTCTATAAGATGGCCGCCGACGCCTTGGAAGGGCGTCGCGTATATGAACATTTATGTTTATAATTTTGACCTGTTTTTGTAACAGAACTTTGCCTTTTTTGTACAGTATACGGGGCCGGAAACCCCAACCCTTTATGCTGTGTGTTCTCTCTTTTTACAGTGGCGTAGTCGGCAGGATACTGCTCCAAAGAAAAGAAAAGAAATGACTGAAAGACAGGACCTCAACACCGTGCTGCAGGGGATGAACGCGCAGATCCAGTCCCTGCAGCAAGCACAGGCCGCTACAACCCGGGAACTGGAGGCCGCGAAGGCGAAGCTCGCGGAAGCCGAGAGGGTAAGGGCCGAGCCACCTCATCCGAAACCTCCGTCCCTTGTCCCAATGACGGAGGCGGACGACATTGAGTCCTATCTCGGGATCTTCGAAAGGACGGCCACCCGGAACGAGTGGCAGCGGTCCAAGTGGGCGTCCATTCTGGCGCCCTACCTGAAGTGGCCTGCACAGCGAGCCTATTATGACCTCCCCAAGGAGGAGGCCGCGGACTATAAACTCCTAAAACAGGAGATCCTGGCACGCTACGGCATTACGCCGAGCCAGCAGGCGAGTGAGTGGCGGAGCTGGCAGTTTGACCCTGAAAAGCCGGCCCCAGCACAGGCCTTTGACTTCTGGGGAAAGATGGGGCGGTGGCTGCGGCCCGAGGGTCCCCAAGCCCGGAAGGTCGTAGAGCAGGTGGCCTGTGAGGGCCTGGTCAACGCACTGCCCAGCTCCCTCGCCCAGCAGGTTCGGCGCCATCCTCATACGGACATGCCAGGACTCCTGGAAGTCCTGGAGCGTCAGCTCGCGGTTTTCCGAGCCGGGGGGACAGAAAGGCAAGCTCGTGGGAACTGGCAGGGACGGGCGGCCACACCCGAGCCCTCTCGACGCGCTGCAGAAGCGCCTCCTAGACCCAGAGAAAAGCCGGCCTCCCCGCGCTGTTACAAGTGCGGAGAGACCGGCCACCTACTACCGACCTGCCCTCTGAACACCCCCATGGAGCCGATGGACTGCACCTGGGCCTCTGCGGAAAGGTACCGTACTCCGCCGCATCCCTTGGCGAGTCCGAACACGGGAGTGGTGTTGGTAAACGGCCACTCAGTGGTGGCTCTCTTTGACTCCGGCAGCAACATAACTATTGTCGCTCGCCGTTATGTGTTACCGCGACAGTGGCTAAACAAACATCTACGAGTCACTTGTGTACATGGAGAGACCAGGTCTTACCGTTCCGCAGAGTGTTTCCTTTCCTGGAAGGGGGAATTGTCCAAATTGTTGGTCGCGGTGTTGCCGGAACCCCCCTATCCAGTAATCCTGGGACAAGACTGGTCACAAAGAAAATGCGGTAAGACACACACCGCTTCTGGGGCCTCACTGGGTCTGGTTATGGAGGGGCAAGGCACCCTTCCCGCGGTCTCCACGCCATGCTCTGAGGCAGGCCACAATGGCGCAGGCACAATGGGGGGAGTTTCCCAGGCGACGGACTCTGACCCGGAACCTCCCACCGGCGAAGGGACGAGCCAGGGAACACTTCCGCCCAACCTTTCACAAGATCCCCGAGCAACCTGGACCACCAATTTCGCTCCACGCCTGCCTCGTTTAAAAGAGAGCAGTGGAATGACGATTCCCTGCGGTTTGCCCGGAATGCGATTGTTCTTCCAGGCAGCTCACAAGCTGACGGTTCCATGCCACGCGAGCCCTTCTTTGTACTAGAGAATAATCTGTTGTATCAGGTGGCAACTCACGAGGGCGAGGTGCGGAAGTTGTTGCTAGTGCCGCGTACCTTCCGGCGGGAGGTATGCGAACTAGCGCACACACACCTCCTAGGCGCCCACCTCGGGGCCGAGAAAACATTGGAGAGGATCAAGCTCTGTTTTTACTGGCCCGGGATCAACAAGGAGGTCCGGCGCTTCTGTCAATCCTGTCCGGACTGTCAGATTCGCCAGATTCCTAGGAGGGACCGTGCTCCTCTTGTCCCAATACCCCTGATAGACATTCCCTTTGACCGAATAGGGGTCGACTTAGTAGGGCCCCTGGAACCCTCGAACCGTGGCCACAAGTATATATTGGTCATGGTTGACTATGCAACCCGGTACCCAGAGGCGGTTCCCCTGCACTCCGCTACCACTAAAAACATTGCACGGGAACTGGTTAACCTCTTTTCGAGAGTGGGTATCCCTAAAGAAGTCCTCACGGACCAGGGTACTCCCTTCACTTCAGATACGTTCAGGGAGGTTGCCAAATTACTGAGAATAAAGCACCTGAAGACGTCTGTCTACCACCCCCAAACGGACGGTCTGGTAGAACGCTTTAATCAGACGCTTAAACAGATGCTCCGCAAGGTAGTCAGCGCTGATGGCAGGAATTGGGACCAGCTCCTGCCGCTTGTGCTTTTTGACTACCGGGAGGTGCCCCAGGCCTCTACGGGCTTCTCCCCTTTTGAATTGTTATACGGGTGACAGCCCCGGGGACTTTTAGACATTCTAAAAGAAGGCTGGGAGGCTGAGGCCCTTCCCTCCTCCAATATATTGGAGTATGTAGCGCAACTGCACGACAGGCTCGCTAAAATCAGGCCGCTCCTAAAAGACCACGTGACTTGTGCGCAGGCAGCGCAGGCCCGGTGTTACAACCGCAACTCTGTCCTCCGGGAGTTCCACCCGGGGGATCGAGTGATGGTGCTCGTTCCCACCTCCCACTCCAAGCTACTAGCTCACTGGCAGGGGCCATACGAGGTTAAGGAAAGGAAGGGGCTCGTCGACTATTTAGTTAAGCAACCTAATCGTCGACCGAGCGAGAGGATCTACCATATTAATTTGTTGAAACCCTGGAAGGACAGGGAGGAGACTCCCGATACTCGTAGATCCCTCTCCCTGTTCGCTAGCACGGCTGCCCTTAACCTCGGCGACGAGCTAACGCCCTTACAGCGGCGGGAGATAACCCAAGCTATCTACGCCATCCCCGAAGTGGTGAGCGAGTCACCGGGCCGGACCTCGCTGATTGCCCACGATATAGTCACGGATCCCGGAGTAGTCGTCCGGGAGAGGCCCTACAGACTCCCGGAGGCAAAACGCGCCGAAGTGGAACTGGAGGTACAACGAATGCTGGACTTGGACATTATCGAGGAAAGTCACAGTCCTTGGTCCAGCCCGATTGTCCTCGTTCCCAAGCCGGACGGCTCCTGGAGATTCTGCAATGACTTTAGACGTCTAAACCAGGTCTCCAAATTCGATGCCTACCCGATGCCCCGCATTGACGACCTGCTCGAGTGGCTGGGTGCGGCTCGGTACTTGACTACTCTTGATATGACGAAAGGGTATTGGCAAATTCCCTTAACGGCATCTGCAAAAGAAAAAAACGCCTTTAGCACCCCTAGTGGACATTGGCAATACAAGGTCCTCCCATTTGGGCTGCACGGGGCCCCTGCGACCTTTCAACGTCTGGTGGATAGAGTGCTGAAGCCCCACCAGTCTTATAGTGCCGCCTACCTGGATGACGTCGTCATCTATTCCGGCACCTGGGAGGAACATCTATTGCACCTCTCTGCTGTCCTCGCGACACTGGCTAAAGCCGGCCTCCGCATTAACCCCCGTAAGTGTTTTTTTGGCTTAAAGGAGGCCAAGTATTTAGGTTACCTTGTGGGACGAGGACAGGTGAGACCCCAATGTTCCAAAGTCAAAGACATCCTGGAATGGCCCCGTCCGAATACCAAGAGACAGGTGCAGGCTTTCTTGGGGCTGGCGGGGTACTACCGCCGGTTCGTACCCCGTTTCTCCGAGAGGGCAGCACCCTTGACTTGCTTAACAAAGAATGGGGCTCCTCTGCATGTGGTATGGAACGACAAGGCGGAGCACGCATTCAGTGACCTGAAAGAGGCCCTTACGTCGGCACCTGTATTATGGACCCCTGATTTTGGGTTACCCTTTATCCTCCAGACCGACGCTTCGGACACAGGCCTGGGCGCCGTGCTGAGCCAAAGCATCGATGGTGTCGAACACCCCGTGATGTACCTAAGCCGGAAACTGCTGGACCGAGAGGCCAGGTACGCGGCGGTGGAGAGGGAAGCCCTGGCCATTAAGTGGGCCGTGACTTATCTCCGGTACTACCTGTTGGGCCGCGAATTCACTCTGGTGACTGATCACGCTGCGCTTCAGTGGATGTCCCTCCACAAAGAGTCGAATCCGCGGGTCACCAGGTGGTTCCTGGACTTGCAGTCCTATAAGTTCACGGTCACTTATCACGGCGGCAGCCTTCAGGCCGGTTGGTTAGGTCCGCCCGACCGGATGGTCTTGGGCTAAGGGGGGACTATGTCACGCATGCGCGAATAGGAGGCCGCGGACGGACCTGAAACCGTTTCAAAAGACGTTCGCCGGCAGGGAATGGCGGGGTACTAACCTTTCTGCTCTCTCTTCCAGGAAAAAAGACGCTCCGCCATCATAACCTGCCCGCAGTACGTCCACTTCCGCCCTTCCTCCGCCATCTTCCCTGACGTCAGCAATCCCGTCATCCCTCACGCTTCCTTCCCAGCATTCCTCCACTTCCGGCTCCTCCTCTATAAGATGGCCACCAGGGCGTCGCGCATATGAACATTTATGTTTATAATTTTGACCTGTTTTTGTAACAGAACTTTGCCTTTTTTGTACAGTATACGGGGCCGGAAACCCCAACCCTTTATGCTGTGTGTTCTCTCTTTTTACAATGTGTATATGTGTATATGTATAGATATGTATATATATATGTTTATATGTGTGTGTATATATATATATATATATATATATATATATATATATATATATATATGTGACAGCAACACTCATCACTCACAACAGTGACAAAACAATTACATTGACAATCATGTTACGTTATTTTCAAAATGTTTCATTTTCTTTTTCATTACTTCTTTAACACACTACTTCTCCGCTGTGAAGCGCTGGTATTTTGCTAGTTAAACATAAAGGGAAGCCAAAAGGCACCCACAACACATAATATTTAATATTTATTTTTACATTAATTAAATTAGAATAACCGAGAATGATAGGTAAACTATTAGGAACAAACAGGGAATGCAGGAAGACAAAAATAAATAATTGAAAACCTCATAGAAAAATAAACTTGGCAAACAAATTATTAATCAAGGAACATATGCTTCAACAACCTGAAAGGGATAAAGGCCAAAGAAGAGAAACATTAACTAGTAGAAGCAAACAATAAAATCTGGAATGAAAATAATAAACAAAAGCTTATTATACTTAAGAATAAATTCCTAAATGCTACACACTCCATAGACACAAGAAAAAGACCAAACTAATAATCATATCACTATCTAAATTATTAACATTCGAAAAGTGAACAAGAAGTATGAAAGAAAATAACCATTACTAAAAAAAAATAATTAGGGGCCTACTCAGAGAGCAGGTTAGAGGCAATATCACAGCAATTGGTTGTAGCAAAGTCCTGTAGTGGCTGCACAATTAATTGCTGCAGCATCTGAAGGTACAGGCCCTGCCTCTTTTGGTTCCAAATAACATTGGAGGAATTAACAATAATCAGAAATATGAACAAGAATACTACAAAAAAGGGATAAACACAAGCATTGAGTTAGGACCTCCAAGCACGAGCACTTGGTAATACCCCATGCCACAGTGGGCAGAAATCATTTTTGGAGCATCTTGCAGTTCATGAACTGAGATAGACTAGGGTAAATGAGGAGACAACAGCAAGTTTAATGCAAAATGAAAACAGTTCATATTTATTAAAAGGCAAAAAAGCAACAATGTCAATTTTGCTTTGCAGTTGCAAGAAATTATTACCATATATACACGCTGTCACGCACGCGCGCATAGGGAGTCGCATAAAGACTCGAACTGCAGCGGGAAAACTCATGCCAAGAGGGAAAGGCGGGGTACTAATATCTCTTTCTTTGTTCCTACAGAAAGAAAGAAGCAGCGCCGCCATGAATCTCCGTAAACTCCCTGACCACGTACTGCCACTTCCATGTTCTTTCCCTTCCTTCTGTCTACCTATGATGACATCATGACTCCCAGCATCCACCTCGGTTCCCTCCCAGCATGCCTCTCTGTCAATTCCGGTCCCACTCCATAAATCGTCCCCACTCCGCCATCTTGACTGTCTGATATATATGGATTATTGTCTGACCTATAATTTTTGCAAACTGTACAGTATATGGGGTCGGAAACCCCAAACCTTTATGCTGTGTTGTGCTTTATTTTACAACGTGTATAAGTCGGGTCATGAAACCTGAAAAATCGATCGTAAAATCAGACCCCGACTTATACACCCATTCAAAAATATGACACTTAATTTCTTAATCTTCTTGCTTCCTTCAATCTTGCACTAGTTTCTCAGACACATCAAATTTTGTTACAGCAGCGCATTTACCAATTTCTTTCGCCAATTCAACGACTTTTAATTTAAAACCAGCTTTATATTTTCTACTGATTGAACGCTACATCGCAGATAAGGAAGGCTCTTACGATAAAGGTGTGGGTGTGCGATACAAACAACAGAAAACAGTGCAAACATTGCTTCGGAATAGTGAAGGTATTACCGTGTGGTCACGTAGGCACAATACATAGAAAAAAAGGCAGCGTGCTCCGTGGTTGCTCTCTCAGGTGGGTGTTAGCATATCATAATCTCTTGGACCAATAGCGTGAGTTTTCCACATTCTACTTATACGACCAACATTATAAAATACCAGAAATTATACAGTAAAATCAAGCCCCAACTTAACCACAGGAGAACTTAAACGCGAGTATATACAGTAAATAAATAATCCTCCATAAATAAATCTTTAAAATAATTAATTGGGGAAAAAATTAAAATCCAATGAATAGTTAAATTAAAGAGTTAAAATCAGAATTAGCCTTCCTATCCTCCAGTGTCCTTCTTTCGTGCCCTTTGCTCTCGCTAAGTTTGTTCAACCAAGATGAGACACCCCGAACCCCTCTAGGCCACCTAAATCAGTACTTGCCAAGAGTCCCTGCAGCCTGTCTCTCTCTCTCCCTCTGCCCATTAATGTCTGCAGCGAAATCTCTAGAAACTCTGAGCATCCTTGCTCCATCTCGTTAACTAGAATTGCATCGACTTCTTCTGGAATGGCACTCCTCACTTGCTTGCTCACTGGAGATTGGGCAGATATTCCTCTCTCTCTCTTTCACATGTTACTCTGTTTAGATTAGCCTCTCTTACACAACTTTCATTTCTAATGTTTATTTTTGACCTTTTTCTTCTCATTAAACTCAGTCCTTTATACCATGAGTGTAGGTGCTGCACCAATCGAGCCACAGAGCCGCCAAGGAGGGATGGCTGCACTGATCTTTCACTTGTCCATGCCTACTTAATTATCTCATTCCCCCATTAGGCGCTCTGTGGCAGCTTGTCTTTCCTACATACACACTACAATCACAAATTTGAGTTATACTTTAAAACTGCACCATGCTTTCCAGCAAACCTTTTGTTTTGTTTTGTCTGTTCTGGTTGCCTCACATAGTGCAGCAACTATCCTATTCTGGTCCAGTGGAGTTACTGACTGTCCTGGTGCTGTCTAACCTACTAGCTACTTTACCTGTGATTATAGCCAGTTCACAACTTAGGAAATAAGCTTTTAGTCTCTTTTCATCTAGCTAACCCTCAACAGGTCTGTTTCTTTCATATTTGTCTAAATAGAAACACAAAACCTAGACTAAGCTTACCACTTTGAAGAAGAAACATTTATAACAAAAAAAAAAAACACCTACAGAACAATGCCAGAGTCCCTAATGTTTTGAAGGGCTGTTATTTTCTTTACCCATTAAATCCACAAAATCTCTCAACAGCACATTGTCTTGGATTGTCTACCTTCCAATTAGAGATTGTTAAATTAATTTTCAGAGCTACTTAAAACAGTAATCAAGGAGTATTTACTCCTGGTGTCTTCTAAATGAGTTACATACTGGGATTCTCAGCCTCAGAAGTTAAAGAACTGGGCTTTCTGTCCTTGTACTTAAGTCTCCTTTGACCTTTTGCATAGACCCTCAGAACCCTTTTCCCAGATATTCCTGAGGTTGTTAGTAAAGATTTAAGTACAATTATTATCTGACAGTCATTTGAGGTGGCTCATAAAGTATCCCAAAGACCCTGTTTGGAAGTTAAAATATAAAAGAACGAAAATGGAAGGAAGGAATATGTGCAGGTAACAACACTTTGTCTTGGGAGTTTGAACTGCCTTTCTCACTTTGTTGTAGCTTTTTTTTATTCAGGTTCAGGAAGGGTAATATCCTTGACTAAGAATAGTAATCTACCATTTACCTACTGAAAAAAACAGATTGAAAAATATAATAATAATAATAATAATAATAATAATAATAATAATAAATAGACTTAGTGTTGAATTATGGTAAGAGTAGATTCACTTTGGTTTGTGTCTTGCCTTTGAACTTACAGAGTTTGTATTGAGTACAGACTCCTGTGACCAAAAGGGCTGACTGCAAGTATGAAAAAAGTATTTTACCACAAATAATGACTAACTTTAAATTATTGATGCTCTTTGGAGAATGCTGGCAAAATTAAAGAAAAGGAAATGAGAGATCAAAAAGAAAATCAATGTGTGAAACACTGCATGATCACATAGTCAAAGCTGTCACTGCTTCTAATTAACGCAGGAAATTTTTGGGTTGCTTTGAAAATCAAAAAAATAAATTGAAAATGATTTTGTCTGTGATCTTAAAGGCAGTGGTATTTGGTTATACATGTATGTATAAATGTCTGGTATATACAGTATATTTTTTGCATTTAAAACAGTTTGCATTTGTTTGGTTTCTATGCATGCCAACAACACTGATCTTGGCTTAGCTTGTTACCTCTAAGTTGTTAATTTATAATTTTGATATGTATAGTTTTCTTCTTTTTTTAGCTTTGTGAAGTACTTTCCATTGGTGTTTACAGTGAAAAGTTTTATATGATGTAAGTATTGGCTGAACATTCATGCATGCCCACTGTAAGATCGCTGCCAATTAAATACATGATAACACGATACGATCAGTACTTTAGTCGGATTTCCATCCCCCATGCATTTAAAAAAACAAAACAAAACAAACTTGCAGTATTTTCATTTGAGGAATACAGGGTTGTCTAGATCTAATTATGCAGATCCAGATCATCTGGATGACTTTGATTTATGCGGGGACGATTCCAGTTCGGCACAAAGACGATTCTTCATGTTGTCAGTTCGCACACTTCTTGATGGTCCGGGACTTTTCAGTTGATTTTCAATGTAATAAACTTAATAAGTTATAGCATAATGAAGATTGCATAATTAGATCTGGACCACCCTATACATTAGCTGACCATAATGAATACTGACACTGATTCCTGTGTGTGCTAACAGCACATCACTGCATGGCAAATTTGCAAAAATAGTTAGCCATGCTCAAGCTATGATTACACAGTAAGCTTTAAAGGAACCCTCCCCTCATCGCAAAACCTTGTTTTATTCTCTTGTTGGAAGTTTGTGGCCATTTGTTGCATTTTGTTTGTAGTATTCATTGAGTGTTGAGTAGCACTGCTGCCTCATAGCTTATTTTAGACCACAATAATCAGTCCAGAATAGTTGGCAGAAACTTTCCTAGCCCTAGCTCTCAGGACCTCACACCTCATTGACTTTAATACCTAGTGGAGTTTAGCAAAGTTCCAGAACATTTCCACGATTTTGTCAAACACGTGGCAAAACAAACTGTGCAGAGTTTGTTAACCGCTACTGAAGATGAGTACAGTACATTCATATCTCCAAGTATGCTTTGTCACTGAACATTATCCATCCATATAACTATTTCTGAATCCTGTTATCCTGGTGTCTGTCTCACTAGCACTAAATGAAAAGCTACAACTAATAATACATGGGATGCTAGGACATCACAAGGCAGGTCTGCATATACCCGGCCAATTTTAGCAAAATTGTATACCTATAAGATGTTAAACAAAACTAATATGGATGAATTTCTCTTGCTTTCTTTTATGGCTCATGCAGCAATGTAAGGCACCTTATTAATTTTGTAGTGAATACGCTGAAATTTGATATCTAGAGATTTAGACAGCAACCCATGTGCCATGCTCACTAAGAACTGTTGGTATACACATTTGTTACCATGAATGTTCATGACTTTTGTTGTACTCCATAATTAAGAAAAATATACTTCAGTAAGGATAGGAAAAAAGGAGCATGATGCTGTGAATGCTTTTAGTGGTGTGAGAGGGGAGCCAAAGGGTGACTAGAAATGATTGAATATATAATTTGGAACAGTTTGATACTATTCAAGAGCTTTCCTTTCAAGAACATTTTAGGTCTCTGCAGTAACATTACTCTGTAGTGCAAGTATGCTACAGAAACCAAGAGACCATTGTTTTGTTTTTTTAAGTCTCTTCCTAAGTTTTGAATTGCTGAAGTTATATAACATTGTTTCTTGCAAATACTTAATGTTTTGTGAACAATTTAAAACATGTGAAAGTGGGTTCATTTCTTATTATACCTGCTGTACACAGGCTTTAAATAGACATCTTTTAAAAATAACAGTTTCTGAGTTGTGAAATAGAGGACACTTATTTGTCTACAAGTTTGCGCATCCATTAATTCATCATTTGGAATTCAATTAATTCAGGTTAAGGGTTGCAGAAACTGAAGTATATTCTAGCAGCATCAAGGTAAGTCAGCAACCAACCTTGTACAGTCCATATGTTCTTTATGTGAGCACTAAATGTGATATGGGCAGCACAGCATTGCAGTGATTAACAGTGCTACACTTGAATTCTAGGCTGAGCACTATCTGGAGTTGGCTTATCCTCCCTGTGTCTGGGTGGGCTTAGTTCGGGCAACACCAGTTGTCTTCCACCTTCCTACCAAGTACATTAACTAGCAACTCCAAACTAGCTATATCAGAGTGAACATTACTGTGGGACTTACATCCTATCCTGGGTTGGCTCCTGCTTTGTGCCCAATGATGTTGTGTTAGGCATCAGCCTTCTGTAGTCCTGATCTCGATATGCAGGATTAAAAATGGATAGATGGATGAATGGATGTAAGAATACACTTATTTTATTTTGGTTTGTCAGTAAGAAAGCTTTTGGTCTTTAAAATGATGAATTAATTTATTTTAAATAAAACATTAAAGTTAAGTCATTAAATATCATTTAAAAACACTAAGAATGGACTACCAAAAACAAAAGATTATTTTTTAACATTAGCTTACATTTCGAAAGACCTCAGCAATTTAATTTCTTTTTAATATTTACAATACATTATCTGACCTAAATTAAAACATTTATTTTCAAAACAGTTCCAGTAGCTTTTCCTAAAGTAGAGTAATATAAAACATTTTTTATATTGAGCAAGTAATATACTTCTCCAGCTGATGGTTCTGTTACAGTCAACGTCACTCTTAAGTGACTGAAAGGTTTATGTGCTTCTTTCTGACTGATGTATTTGATTTAGTAAATGACTGACTTATGAACAATTTCCAGCAGTGTAAATTTAGAAGCTTTTAATGCATGCATGGATAGCTTAATGAGCCAAGAAACCGCAACATGCAATTTTAGAAACATTTGCACATCAAATATTAGGCTTTTAGGCCTTCACAAGTTACACCTGCATCAACAAGATGTAACATCAGTGCCTGATGTCTAAAAGACAAGCAGTTCATTTAAAAACACAAGAGAAAAATACAAAGCAGAAGAAAAATCACACTACAAACTAAAAACCTCAATACAAGTTTGAGTGAGGGCTGTGCATCCATCCAGGTAATTTCTTAATTCCTTTTTTCATTACAAGGTCACAGATAGTTGGAGCTTAAAGGAATAATCCAACCAGAAATTATATTTTTTTAAATATTGCCTGCTCTGTGTAGTTTGTAGCGGTGACACACAAACATTTTAATCTGATGTTTTCTTGGAGCAGGTAGATAACAAAGATTCTAACAGAACAGGACCCAATAGTGACCAGCACTGGACAATGGCAAACAATGTGAAACATTTCCACGGAAACCAGAAAAAATTCTCACGTAACATGTGTTGCATAAATCATGTTTCTTATCCATTTGTATGCTCAAAATGTGCACAATGCACGCATTTTTTGCTAAAATACTGTATTATTTACTTCCAGAAAACAGGAAAGGCACATTCCCTTAATACTGTGCTTTTGAATTGAAGATCAACTTCTCCCTTTCATTCACTGATCAAGAATCTAAGTTGAACAGAGACAGGTGTGCTAAAGTTGTTGGACTGGGATAACAAGAATGTCCATCTTTGCAAGTGTAAGCCGGAAATAGTGCTCCATTTTGCAACATCAGTTAGAAATGCAAAGATTCAAGCTGTTAATTGTGTGGTCCTTTGGAGGGAATGACAAGAACAGCTGCATATCATTGGCATAGCACTGATAAAAAAAACAAAAAAAACTATGTGATATGATGATAGGACTTAGTGAGGAGGTGTAAAGAAAGGAGAGGGCCCAGCACCAATGCTTGGGACACTCCCATGCTTGCCTGAGACACCCTTGACAGCTCTCTACTCTAGGATACAAGAAGGGATATGCCCAAGAAGTATGACTCAAACTGCATGAGGGCAGTCACAGTGATGCCAAGGTGATTGATCTTATCAAAGACAGAGGGGATCTTTAGCTTGGGGTGTTAGGACAGATGACTTGCTTATAGGTATAACCTTCCATAATGTGTTAACAAAAGTAAATAGCACCATCTTAGTGCAATGGCTGTTCTTGAAATCTGAATGATTAGGATCAAGCAGTCTGAGGGTTGTGGAGAGGGGTGAAAGCAGAGAACAAGCTATAAGTATCATAAGTGTTACTAGTTCTGTTTTGAACAAAGTTTAACAGTAGAATTACCAAAGCCTACGAAAAAACTTGTAATCCCGGCCCACCTTTAATCTGTTCACATCTGTATGTCAGTGTCTTATGTGTTGTAAATGTGTCGATCAACACTAGCAGCAAGCAGCCTGCTATCCAATCCCACCGCCCCCTAAGCCAGTCAAAGTTCATTTAGCAAAGAAGGTTCTCAGTGCTCAGTGTTTATCTTAGAGTGAAGTACTGGAGTTATAGAGGGTTAATAACATATGGTCATGTGGAATACATCCATTTCATTTGTTTTCCGTGTCTACAACAATCTATGTATACACATCGTTAAAACAGATAGGTTTTTCATGTTTTTACTACCTGCCTGGAGGAGATAGAGGCGTGGATGAGGCTCAGTTTTCTTCAGCTAAACAGATCCAAAACAGAAGCCATCTTAGCTGGCACATCACACCATCTCCGCTCTTCTACTATCACCAGTATCACTTTTGCTGGCCAAAACATTCCCCTTTCCACATCTGTCACCAATTTGGGTGTTAAAATGGACCCTCAACTCACCTTTGATACCCACATCAAACACCTCTGTAAGTCTTCCTTCTACCACCTCAAGAATATTGCTAAACTCCGACCACCTCTCACCCTGGAAGATGCAGAGAAGCTCGTCCATGCCTTTGTTTCCTCCAGGCTGAATTACTGTAATGCGCTCCTCATCGGGATTCCTGGCAAAAGTATTCAGAGACTCCAGTATATTCAGAATTGTGCTGCCAGGATCCTGATGAGGGTGTGAAAGCAGGACCATATCACTCCTATATTGAAAACCCTTCACTGGCTCCCTGTTCCACTCAGAATTGAGTTCAAGGTTGTTCTCCTCACCCATCAGTGCATCTATGGACATGCCCCACTTTACTTACAGGAACTCCTTACCCCTCATACCTCCTCACGCACTCTCCGCTCTGTACACACTAACACTCTCCAAGTCCCTAGAACCAAGCTTCGCAGTATGGGTGATAGGGCTTTTTCATCTGTGGCGCCGAGACTGTGGAACGCCCTTCCTGACTACCTGAGAGCCCCACAGTCGACTGATGTTTTTAAACAGAATCTAAAAACTCATCTTTTTAGAAAGATATTTTGTTAAAGTATACATAGATTTTCTTGTTTTATTATTTTGTTTTTTACTCTGTTAGCACTTTGAGATTTCTAAAATATGAAGTGCAATATAAATAAAATTTATTATTATTATTATTAGTAATAATTGACAAAATGTAGACATGAAATGTATAATGTGTGAAGCCTGAAGTCCAAATATGAAATATACACTTTTACAAAAGGTACAAGTACAACAAAACAAGTGCACTTTTATTCAAGAATACAACTGCAGAAAAAGAACTCACGTTAGTGTAGGAGAAATTTATTGCATGGTGTTTAAAAGACTGTAGTTGCATATGGTATCCAGCAGCGTGAATCTTCAGTTCTTGGAGACTAGTATACCTGTCCTTCCACCTCTTCCAGTGGAACAACAGGTATGATAAAAGTGGAATCTGGAAGAAGACTGTTGGTGTTGCCCTATTTCCTGGACAGATCCATGTCTCAGTCAGTGCCAGCACATGGAGTTCACTTTGGGTGGCAAAGGCTGGAATAAATTCCACTTTATTTACAACAGACATACACTTCCACAGGCCAAAGGAGAAGAAAGTCTCTGAAGCGGTGATGTGTCAAAGCAGTCAAATTACACCCTCTCCAGTTAGTGGAATGAGAGAAATATCTAGAATTAATCACATGAATGTACAGGAAACACATGCTTTTTCAATTTAGATGTGATATTTTATTCCACTATTCAAAACTCCATTTTCAGCACATACATTCAATCAATGACAATGCACAAATTAATGATTGTATGTAACAAAGACTTCATATATAAACTAATAAATTACTGTTTACCTGTATATATGTAAAGATCTGTGTTAGTTAAGGTGATGAAGCAAAAGAATGTATATTTACTGCCATTTAGACTGGCACTGTAGTTAAGATTATTTATTCCCATTTTCACCTATGCCAGTATATTTTTTTTATTTTTGAAATATGCATTTAGCTTTACTTGCATAGAAGCACCCTACAATATGAAATAATAAACATGCCCCATGGACCCATACTGTCACTCTTTTAATTCCCCTATTGTTTTTCACAGTATGCACAAACTGATGACTTGGAATGATAAAGTGGAAAAAAAAACAGCTAGAAAATCTAATTTCTGAATGTTGATCTGAATCTCTGATTAACATCCTGATCTACAATCAGAGAATTGATTTCAACTTACATGTGTGAGTTAAATATTTTCACAGTGAGTTTTTTTGAAATATCTACAAAGCTATCATACTTTTGCAAAATAAAGACAATTTCATGGAAACTACAAAATGATTATTGAAAAAGGGAAGATATTGTTTAATAATTGCATAATTCTTCACAACAGACACATCATGTACACAGTCAGTTTGACTGACTAGTTTAAATTGCTTAAAATGCCTTTTTTAAAGTAGTGTAGAATTATGAGATTCATGTGTGTTGAATGTTGTAACAGGCAAACATAATTTACATAATTAAAAGCTGTTTTGCATAGTAAAGTGAGAACATTGGGTTCACTGAAAGTCAAATCTTCATTTCCTAGCACTCACTTGGGTGCCTGGAGGTCCACCTGCAGTCAACAAATAATGAGGGAAATAATCAATTTTTTGTATTGTTTAATTTAATAGCCAAACCTGTATGCCAATTTGATTTCTGTTTCATCATATCAATTTATTCAATAATTTGCAATTCTTACTTTTCTGGACTATTAGCCATGCCGCTAATTACATCCCTCCATAAGGGAGCTGAACAACATGTGTGTCAGCCTTGTCTCCTGCAATTCTGGTATCTGTTTTCATGTATTGATCTTCTAGAGGACAAACTGTCTGGATTTACAATGCAGTATGATACTTTTAACTCATAAAATGTGCATATGCACATCCATAACCAAATCTGTATTTTTGTTTGAAGCATGATTATGTTGCCAATGTAAAAAATCAAAAAAAGGTTTCAGGTTCCTTTAAGTGCTAATGTTGCCTGCTATACTTATTAGCCCATTCTAAGGATGTTCTATGTTTTAAAACTGAGTGCATAAAAAGCAGAATTGTAATTACACTATATGGCAAAAAGTTTGTGGACACTTGACCAAACACATACATGAGCTTATTGGACATTTTTTTTTCGAAAACCATGGGAATTGAGTTATTTGTCCACCAAAACCCCCTCCATTTTCAACTATAATAACCGCCACACTTCAGCTGTTCTCGGAAGGCTTTCCACAAGATTTTGGAATGTGTCTGTTTTTGTGCTCATTCAGACAAAAGAGGATCTGTGAGGTCAGAAGGCCTGGTTCACAATCACCATTCCTATTCATCCAAAACATATTCAGTAGGGTTGATATTAGGGTTCTGTGCAGCTCTTTTGAACCAGACTTGTCAAACCATGTTTTTATGGACCTGGCTATGTTCATAGAGGCACAGTCATGCTGGAACAGAAAAGCTCAATCCCCAAACATTTGCCACAAACCTGGAAGCATGCAATTGCCTGAAATACCTTTATTTGCCATAGCATTAATCATACATTCACTGGAGCCAAGCGGCCTAACCCAAACCCTGAAAAACTGCCCAACACTATTAGCGTTCCTCTACCAAAATTTGCCAAACCAAGATTTATTCTTCAGACTACCAAATAGTGAAACATGATTCTTCACTCCAGAGAACACATTTCCACTGCTCCAGAGTCCAATGGTGGCGTGCTTTACACCACTCCAGCTGAAGCATGACATTGCACATACTGATCTTAGATTTGTGTGGAGCTACTCGGCTGTGAAATCCTTAAGTTCCAGACATAAAGTTCTTCTGCTGATGTTGCTTTCAGAAGTTTCAAGTGATGCAACAGAGAATAGGTGATTTTTACGTTCTCTGTACTTATGCATGCAGCAATACCACTCTGAAAATTTGTATGGTCTACCACTTTGTGACTAGGCTGTTGTTGCTCCTCAGCACTTTCACTTCACAATAATAGCACTTACAGTTGACCAGGTGCAGATCTAGCAGAGCAGAAATTTCATGTGAAAAAGGTAACATACTGTGACAGTGCCACATTTAAAGTCACTGAGCTCTTCAGTATGACCCATTACACTCTGCTTATGTCAGGTGATACTACTGAAATGCCTACCTTACTCTTAAAGGTGTATTTTAAGGGATATACTGTATGTTTGGGGTTAAAGAAGAGATAGAAATGGAATTGAAAATCAAAACTGATTTGGCTTTTCTTTTTCTTATCTTGGCAGTCCCTCTGTACATGGCATGGATGAAAGATTTTTCCTGAAGATATAACTATTGTGAGTTCATTTTTTATTTTTATTGCACATAATAAATTGTTAGTGACAAAAGATTAAGTTTCAAAAATAGTAAGAAAATGTTGCACATTAAGTTATGCATCTCAATATGTTCAGTAGGAGCCATCATTCTGGTTGCTATTGCTTAATCCAATTGCAGAGTCATAGGAAACTTGAGTCAGAAAAGAATCAAAAATCTATTTTAAAATGGAGTACAGGAAACACTGATGCACATTTCTGAACTCACTCATACCAGACCATCTTTGACATCTGAACGTTCCAAATAAAAAATTATGCAGACACAATAGGCAGACTCCAAATAGACATTGACTAAGAAGGAATAAAAACTAATACACATCCTGCTACATAAGTTACCTTGGGTAGCTGCATCTGCCGAACAACTATCAATAATAATAACAGGAAATAAGATTCAGACATTGATAAGTGGTATCTTGTGTTGTATAAAGTACCAAATAGCCTTTGTCACTTATGTTCACCTGGGGGGACTTGGGTAAGGTAAGCGATACCACCCTGAACCAAGAGGATCCACTGACACTAACTGTCTATTCTCTTCCACCTTCAGCTCCAGGAGAAACCCAAACAAAAATTGATCCGGAAGTGTCACCGGAGAGTGGTGTCTCTGTCTGGACCCACACATGAACTGACATAGAGCTTCTAAGCTATAAAAATATAAATTGTTACTTGGAAATTTGGATTGGATACATTTTGTTTTTTCAAGACTACAGGCTAACATTTGTTGTTTTTTTTAAGTTGCTCCTCACTTGTAGGACCTTTACTGTACATCTAAATGAAGTGGAACCAACAATGGAAATAACTGACGCTGGGATTGCGGGACTATAATATCCATCCCCACCCCCAACATCTAGACCCACCCTGTTCGGAAGCTGCAATGTGGATAGTGTCTGAACTCAGCATCATCTCACCAACATTTAGCTCTGTTTACAAGGCTACAGAATGCAGTGGTGTGTACTTGGAATGACGACATAGATAACTCAGTGTTAGAGCCATTGGGGTACTTTTCAAAAAGAGGTCAAGCCTGTATTTTAGATAATTAACCGAGCGTAGCATTGTGCATATTTGTCTAGCCTATTTGTTTTCTTGTTTAATATTGCAGTAATGAATGTGTCTGGCAAACTATATCTAAGTGAAAGTATCCATTTGTGTTTGAAAATACAGTGAAGTAAAAGCAAAAACTGAAAGACTATTTTATTCTCAAGTAAATTAGAAATATTCTCAAACACAATGAATTACAGTAACAACATATTTCTTTTATGTTACTATGCAACATTGCTGGTATCACAACAAAAGCTTGCATTTATCTAGCTGCAATTTTTGCTGATACATACAAATGCATTTTGGGTAGTCAATATACTGGTAATGTGAATTGTACTTACAGCTGAATAAATGGTGCTTTATGGTTTAGGAATTATATAATTATGAGATTGAAAATCATAGTTTGTGTTTGGTAGTTAAAATATTAAGCTTACAACTGTAAGAGTTGAATTTGAATCCTGGTCCTATGTGCACCTAACATGTGTCTGAGTCTCATATCCTTCCGAGCATATGCTTAAAAGTTGATTCTGTTATTTTATTATTCACTATGATAAATGTTTTTCTTCTTATTTTATATAATCTCTTAAGAGAAAATGTTATATTTATAGCATAACCATTCTTCTATAGTACCAAGTGTCCTGTTTTGTACCCAGCTGGATCATAAAAAAATAGGCCATTGTTCCTTTCTTAGGAAAACAGGATAACCCTGGAGAAAATCACGTCTCCTAAAATAAGAATAAAAATAATACGTTTAAAAAGTCACGTACATCCTAAGCTAACAGGACTATCAATCAAATTGTTGTCATTTAAGGTATCAACATTTGCGATGTCCCATTAGCAACTAGGTGTAATCAATTTCGTTAAAAGTTTTCTGATTATGTAATAAATTCCTTTTTGAGTACTGACCTAATCAATGGAATATATAAATATAATGCAGAGGACACTTTTTCTTTGTAAAAACATTAATATGATATGTTTTTGCCTCTTGCAAGATTTAGATAAAGAAAAATGATTGACGCTTTCTCCTTCCTGTGTTTTATTGCTTAAATTGGGGCATTCGGTTGGGGGTGTCTGTATTCATAATTTTCTTCCACACAATGAGTATATTCATATGGGCTATGATTGTGGGACTCCAGGGCCATGGTAACAATTTTTTCTGAAAGGTTGCTGCTGGTAAGAACATTAGAACAATCTAGATGAGAATGAGCCACTCAGCCCAACAAAACTGGCCATTCCTATCCAATTAATTCTTCTAAAATAACATGAAGTCTATTTTGAAAGCCTCTTGATTATAAAGACTATACAGTATGCATACATGATGCACATAGGCTTACATGACCTACATAGAATGCATGCATGAGAAAAGAGTTTTTTTGTGTCTAGCCCTACTGCAGTAATGACCACCATGAACCCCAATTATTAAATTTATATCTAACATTATCAGAGAAAGCAAAACATTCCTCATTGTGGTCCCATAACGATTACATCTATATACATTGAAACAGTTTGATTCACTTGAATGACCAGAAATTGTAATAATCCGTGAATTGTTAGTGGTTGCCATTTGCAATTGTTGCCCGGTTGCAGCTGTTGAGGTGGAAGCAAGTGTGCCACAGCTGACTGAACAGCTCTTGCAATCCTGGGTGGAATCCTCCTCTAAAGTTGCAGACTGGTCAGACATGTTATTCTCAGACTCAGTGGCTTCTTTATCAGTCATAGAAAAAACACTAGTTTTGGTCACCTTTGGAGATTGTGCAACGAATAACTCAGAAATTCTTTTTTGTGACATTTTGAACATAGCACAGCTAAATGGATGCTTGATGTGATCCTTGCAATTTCACCTGATGTTACATTTTAAGTGATTGTGTATAATTTTCAGGAATTTTCAGAAAATATCCCATTTAGACAGTTACTTAAGAATGAATCAACAAATACTTTTGTTTATTTAGTAAATAAAAAAACACAAGACCTAATAATTAATATCCCAGCCACAAGGGGTGTTGCAGCACCCTTAACATCCCCCTTTCTGTTTTGATGTGGGACTCTGAAATGTTTCACAAATTATTTTGCAAAAATAAGGCATGAATTGGTACATTATACTTTAAAATCTCATTTAGTTCTCATTTGTGTGGTCTGAAGCAGTAACAAAATGCTGTAAAATAACATTTCAAGCAAATATGATCATTACTATTATTTGCATTTTGCACATTATTCACATGCAGAAATGTTACCCAATGTCTACAAATCTGTTATTGCTTCAAAGGTAATTATTAAGTGACATACATGTTCCTACCTAGGTGCAATATTATTCATTTTAACATAAAAAAAGTGTTTTTTCTATAAATGCAGTTTTTTTAAATACTAGACATTCTTGTGGGTTAAATCCAAATTCAGTAATTGGTGTTGCTTACTTATTGGTGAATCAGTCTTCAATGTAATGTTTCTATCTGATCAAGTTCCATGGATGTTCTTGCAGTGCCTATTCTAAACATTATCAATAGTTCATTATTGCATGGCACAGTACCTGAAGCACTAAAAATGTCAGTCTTTAAACCATTACTTAAAACGTCAGACCTAGACCCATACATACTAAATAATTATAGGCCTATTTCAAATTTACCCTTTCTCTCTAAAATACTAGAAAAAGTAGTCGCCAATCAGCTTCAGTCACACCTTACGCATTACAATTTATTTGAGAAATTCCAGTCTGGTTTCCGCACTGGTCATAGTACAGAAATGGCACTAACGTGGGTTGTAAACAACATTCTGATATCCTCTGATGAAGGAAACTCCACTGTAATTATGTTTTTAGACTTAAGCACAGTGTTTGACACCATTGACCATTCTATTTTACTGCACAGGCTAGAAAATGATGTTGGGCTTACAGGCACTGTGCTCGATTGGTTTAGTTCTTATTTCTTCTTAGTTCTTATCGATTCCAATATGTACAGAAATGTGCTGACAGTACTCCGTCATTATACTCAGAAGTGAGATATGGTGTCCCGCAGTGCTCAGTACTGGGAGCTTTACTGTTTTCACTTTATATGCTTCCACTGGGATCTATCATTAGGAAACATCATGTTAATTTTCACTCGTATGCAGATGACACCCAGTTATACCTTTCATTTAGATCAAATGAAGTTTCTCCAATATTTTCTTTAATTAGTTGTGTTAGTGAATTAAAGTAGTGGATGGATGACAATTGCTTGTCTTTAAACACAGATAAAACAGAGATGTTAATTGTTGGAGGGAATGACGGTGATCACAACAATATTTTGTCATCATTTAACTCAGTTGGAATCACCATTAATTTTACTGAATCAGCCCGCAATCTAGGAGTTATCTTTGACTCTAGCATGTCATTTAAAGAGCATATTACAAAGTTTTTCAAAGCATGTTTCTTCCATCTTAAAAATGTTGGGAAATTAAGGCGCTTTCTAAATAAACAGGATTGTGAGAAATTAATTCATGCATTTATTTCTAGTAGGATTGACTACTGCAATGCGGTGTTCACTTGATGTTCAAACTGTTCTTTATACAGCCTCCAGTTATTCCAAAATGCTGCTGCATGAATTATTACAAGATCAAGAAAATACAAACACATAACTCTAGTTCTTAAATCCTTACACTGGCACCCAGTTAAGTTTAGGGCAGATTTCAAAATCCTCCTTTTAACATATAAAGCATTCAATGGCCAAGGTCCGGCTTACTTGTCTGAATTTATCATGACTTACAAACCAGAGCACACATTATGATCTCAATATAATTCCAAGGATTAAAAAGATAACAGTGGGAGGTCGAGCTTTTAGTTACAGGGCCCCTAAACTGTGGAATGGTCTTCCTGCTACTATAAGAGATGCCCCTTCAGTCTCAGTTTTTAAATCCCGGCTGAAGACTCACTACTTCAGTTTAGCATATCCTGACTAGAGCTGCTGATTAACTGTACAGACTGCATCTCTGTTGTTAGTCATTAGCACTAAAACATAAGTAACATGATAGTTATAATTTGTTACTAACCCTCACCTATTCTGTTTCTCTTCTCAGTACTCAAATGTGGCACTTGGTGCCACGGCCCACCTGCCAAGTTGTTTTGCCTGCTGCCTCCTTTCATCGGATTGGCTGGCCTAGCACTAGCCGAATGGGGGAGACAGCTTGATGGATGAGGTCTCCAGGACTCTAAACAAATCCAAATTATATTATGTGATATCATCTACTGTTAAATTCTGCTACTTACTTGTAAAATCTTTATTTTTATACTGTACTGAGGATTTGTTCTGTTTTGTGTATTGTATTTTATTCACCCCCTTCTTTTTGACACCCACTGCACACCCAACCAACCTGGAAAGGGGTCTCTTTCTGAACCTGCCTTTCCCAAGGTTTCTTCAATTTTTTCCCTACAAGGGTTTTTTTTGGGAGTTTTTCCTTGTCAAGGCTGGGGGGCTGTCAAGAGGCAGGGCCTGTTAAAGTCCATTGTGGCCCTTCTTGTTTGATTTTGGGCTATACAAAAATAAATTGTATTGTATCTGATCCTGATTTTATTATCAATTTTAAAATAATAACATTATTATAAAAGACAACACACATGTTGTCTGTATTTTATCTTATGATGTTGTTCAGTAGCTTAGTTTTACCAAGTGATGCATCATCCATTAACAATTTAAAAGAGAAACATTTTGACATTATTACCTCCTTTTATTTTTTATTCAAGGTTTAAGTATTATCCAGAGTAGACTAATAGACTAAATTAGACTTAATTTTATTTTGATCCATATCATCATGTTAATTTAACTTTAAATCTATACTAATAAAAGGCAAAGCCCTCACTCACTCACTCACTGACTCATCACTAATTCTCCAACTTCCTGTGAATGGTAGAAGGCTGAAATTTGGCAGGCTCATTCCTTACAGCTTACTTACAAAAGTTGGGCAGGTTTCATTTCGAAACTCTACGCGTAATGGTCATAACTGGAACCTATTTTTTCGTCCATAGACTATAATAGACTTCTGCTCGATGCCCGTGGGAGGCGGAGTTACGCCTCCCACGTAATTTAGTGCCTGCCCATATAAGGCCGTCCGTCAGCGGCAATCCAATAGAAACACTGCCACTAAATATTCACGGGTGAAGGACTGTGCTTATGCAGAGGAAGATGAGATGGTCAGGGTGGTGTTTGGCACAAACTCGGCGAAACTGCGAGAGAAACTTTTAAGTGCTGGGTCTTAGCTAACATAATACAGCCGTGGACATCGCACAAGATGGCACCAGCACAACTAAGAAGCTTCAATGCATGTATACCGAGTGACTCACGTGAAATGACGCAGTGCACAGACAAAAAGCAACAGTTCCAAAGAGTGCTGAACAAAAACCGAATTACACAATTGAGAAGGCAGCAAAAAAATATGAAGCGTGTGATACATACAAGCATATTCATAAGTGCAGCTACTGCGGAAACAAAGCACACGGTGGAAAAAGTCAATGTCCCGCTAAAGGAAGACAGTGTAAAAAAAAACCCGTGCATGCAGTGTGTCACGTCTCAGATAAAGAGGAAGACGAGCTGTTTATTGATGCAGTAAGAAACGAATCAATGAATGAAACCTGTTATCTTTACAACGATTGACAAACATGGAATGTAACTTTAACACAACACATCCTACAAATACGAACCTGATTGAAAGAAATAATGATAATCAAATCCTTGATGACAGCAACACTCATAACAGTCACAAAACAATTACTGTATATTGACAATCATGTTACATTATTTTTAAAATGTTCCCTTTTCTTTTTCATAACTTCTTTAACACACTACTTCTCCGCTGCGAAGCGCAGGTATATATATATATATATATATATATATATATATATATATACCCCGATCTACATACTCTCAAATAGACAAACCACACGCCGTGGCGCAATAGCACCGACGACCGAGGTTCGATTCCCGAGAGGGGATGCATTGATTATGTACGCGCACTTCCCGATTCATTTTACCCTCGCATCCCCTTGGTTTGAGAAGTATGAAAAAATATGCGGTTAACGCAGAAAGACAGATCACCAATTGAAGCTTTATGAATAATGGATACTTTATTCGCAATCAATGATTGTTTTGGTAAAGCCATACTCAGTGTATTCATTACATGAACGGTAAAAAAGTAAGAGCGAGGGGAGGGTGACTCGATGCGTCGGTGCGCGTCAACTCGATCTGAATTGCGCGATCACATTCGAAAAAATATATCTTTTCAAGTTCTATTTAGTCGACACAAATATCTTTGGTTGGAATGTAAGGCAAATTTACTCTTTACATTTGCATGGTGAAGAAAAATTTATGCAATGATGACTAAATTTAACTATATAAAGTCAAAACTTGTATATATAAAGTCATTCCCGAATATATAAAGTCAAAACTTGATTATATAAAGTCACTGTCGGAATAAATAAAGTCAAAACTTGAATATATAAAGTCAGCGCTGGAATATATAAAGTCAAAACTTGAATATATAAAGTCATTCCCAAATATATAAAGTCAAAACCTGAGTATATAAAGACGGCGTTGGAATATTTAAAGTTAAAACTTGAATATATAAAGTCAGCGTCGGAATATATAAAGTAAGCGCTGGAATATATAGTCAAAACTTAAATATATAAAGTCAGCGTCGGAATATATAAAGTCAGCGCTGGAATATATAAAGTAAAATCTTGAATATATAAAGTCAGCGTCGGAATATACAAAGTCAGCACTGGAATATCCATCCATTTCCCAACCCGTTGAATCCAACCACAGGGTAACGGGGGTCTGCTGGAGCCAATCCCAGCCAACACTGGGCGCAAGGCAGTAACCAATCCTGGGCAGGGCACATGCATCATTTTCAAAACATTAACCGAACAGTGTTTTTTAATTTATTTTTCTGAATACGTTTTTGTTAACTTAGTTCAGTTCAGAGTCATTTCAATCAATATATTTTGACTTTGACTTTATATATTCAGGAATGAGTTTATATACTCCGATGTTGACTTTATATAATCAGGAATGACTTTATAAATTCCGACGCTGACTTTATATATTCAGGTTTTGACTTTATATATTCCAGCGCTGACTTTATATATTCCGACGCTGACTTTATATATTCAGGTTTTGACTTTATATATTCCATCGATGACTTTATATATTCAACTTTTGACTTTATATATTCAGAAACAAGTTTGA
Organism: Polypterus bichir lapradei; assembly: GCA_026402145.1. Lineage (NCBI taxonomy): Eukaryota > Metazoa > Chordata > Cladistia > Polypteriformes > Polypteridae > Polypterus > Polypterus bichir. Next base: position 76,243,302 of record JANRMT010028174.1, read on the forward strand.
CTTTATATATACCGACGCTGACTTTATATATTCAAGTTTTGACTTTATATATTCGGGAACGACTTTATATATTCAAGTTTTGACTTTATATATTCCAGCGCTGACTTTATATATTCTGACGCTGACTTTATATATTCAAGTTTTGACTTTATATATTCCAGCGCTGACTTTATATATTCAAGTTTTGACTTTATATATTCAGAAAAAAGTTTTGACTCTATATATACTGACGCTGACTTTATATATTCAACTTTTGACTTTATATATTCCGACAGTGACTTTATATATTCAAGTTTTGACTTTATATATTCGGGAATGACTTTATATATTCAAGTTTTGACTTTATATATTCTGATGCCGACTTTATATATTCAGAAAATCAATGTATTTGCCTGTTTGGCACCCCATAGTATATGTGTGTGTGTATATATATATACACATATATATATATATATATATATATATATATATATATATATATATATCAGCAACACTCATGACAATGACAAAACAATTACATTGTCAATCATGTTACGTTATTATTAAAATGTTTCTTCTTTTTACTTCTCTGCTGCGAAGCGCGGGTATTTTGCTATATATATATATATATTGTAAAAGGAAGAGACTTGACACACGTAAAAAAAGGTTTGGGGCAGCCACCCGTATAATATTCCTAGCTGCAAAGGATTTAGATTTCTACAACAATGAAGTTGACTGTTGAGAGTCCAAGACTGAACTGCTGAAGGTTGTGAGAAATGGCGGTTTTAAATGGTCAGACAGGAAGTGATGTTTCAGGCACCAGAACCGGAAGTGACATTCCTCTAGGGGCCGGAACCGGAAGTGACATTTTCCTAGGCACCGGAACCGGAAGTGACACTCTTCTAGGCGCCGGAACTGGAAGTGACGCTCTTGATTCAGAAAGGTTTTCCCTCGGCTGGTCTGCAAAGATAATAGGAGAAGGTTTAATGCACTCCGCCCCCCCTGGCCTGGCGTAGAATTACCTTCACTTGGTCCACACAACGTCCTCCTATGCGCACGTGTGTGACATGGCCCCCCCTCAGCCCAGACCCATCGGGTCGGGCGTACCAGTCCGAGAAGTCGTGGCACCTGGAAAGGGCATCGGCATTGGCCTGCAGAATACCCTGGCGATAAACGACCGAATACTTATATGGCTGGAGATCCAAAAACCACCTCGTGACCCGCGGATTGGACTCCCTGTGCAAGGCCATCCACTGTAGGGGTGCATGATCTGTCACAAGAGTGAATTCACATCCCAAGAGGTAGTATCTCAGCTGAGTAATCGTCCATTTAATAGCCAAAGCCTCCCGCTCCACTGCCGCATACCTAGTTTCCCGATCCAACAGTTTCCGGCTCAGGTACATTATGGGGTGTTCAACTCCATCGACGCGCTGGCTCAGCACGGCTCCAAGGCCTGTGTCCGAAGCGTCCGTCTGGAGAATAAAAGGTTCGGAAAAATCTGGTGCTTTTAATATAGGAGCTGACGTAAGGGCCAGTTTCAAGTCACTGAATGCAGCTTCTGTTATCTCATCCCATACCACACGATTAGGTCGACCCTTCTTTGTGAGGTTTGTCAAGGGTGTAGCTCTCTCGGAAAACCGAGGTACAAACTGGCAATAGTAACCCGCCAAGCCGAGAAATACTTGTACTTGCCTCTTGGTTATCGGACGGGGCCAATTTGCAATGGCATCAATTTTGGAACACTGTGGTCTCACCATACCCCGGCCCACTAGATAGCCTAAATATTTGGCCTCGACCAACCCAAAGAAACACTTTTTTGGGTTGATACGAAGTCCAGCTTGTGCTAGTGTCCGCAACACAGCTCCAACCTGCTGTATGTGTTCCTCCCAGGTTTTGGAATAGATGACAACGTCATCCAAGTAGGCAGCACTATATGAATTATGAGGACGGAGCACTTTATCCACCAGACGTTGGAAGGTCGCAGGTGCCCCATGTAATCCAAATGGGAGGACACGATACTGCCAGTGTCCACTAGGGGTGCTGAATGCTGTCTTTTCCTTAGCGGAGTCCGTTAAGGGAACCTGCCAGTACCCCTTAGTCATTTCTAAGGTAGTCAAAAATTTGGCATGTCCTAGCCGCTTGAGGAGGTCATCCACTGGATAGGCGTCAAATTGGGAGACTTGGTTAAGCCGACGGAACTTCCAACTTCCATCGGGCTTACTGACCATAACGATAGGACTGGACCAGGGACTATAACTTTCCTCAATCACACCTAGCTCCAGCATTCGTCTGATCTCCAACTCCACTTCAGCCTTTTTTTGCCTCGGGAATTCTGTACGGACGTCCTCGGACAATAACCCCAGGTTTCGTCACAATGTCATGTGCAACCAGGGAGGTCCGAACTGGCTTTTCACTGACTACCTCAGGGACAGACAGGATAGCTGCTTCGAGCTCGTGAAATTGTTGGCGAGTCAAATTATCTCCGAAATTAAGGTGTAATTGACAAGCGAAGAGAGAGCGTAGCTGTCCGGAGGAGGGCTCGGAATCCCTATCCTTCCATGGTTTCAGCAGATTGATATGATAAATCCGCTCGCTGGGTTGACGATTCGGTTGTTTCACCAAATAATCGACCAGCCCCTTCCTCTCCTTAATTTCATAAGGGCCTTGCCAATGGGACAATAATTTGGAGTGTGAGGTAGGAACTAAAACCATGACCCGGTCTCCCGGGCGGAATTCCCGGAGAGACGTGCCACGGTTATAACATCGGGCCTGAGCTGCTTGCGCCTTCTCCATATGTGTTTTCAATATTGGTCTAATTTTTTCAAATCTATCGCGTAACTGCGCGATATATTCCAATATATTTGTTGACGGGAGACCCGCATTACCTGTCTTACACCATTGTCGCGGTAATATTAAATGGCAAGCAACAATGGAAATGTTACTGCCGGAATCAAATAAAGCGGTTACTTTAATTCCATTGACTAACACTTTTCCTGTATGTGAACAGGCCAGCGGATTAGCGAGAACACACCATACCTCCTCCCACTTCACCCCACAGACCACTTTGTTGCTTCGTAGTGCCTGCCGGCGCGTCTCAGGGTCCACCTGAACATGCCTCAGTTTATAGCCATGGGACTTGGTATTAGGGATGCAAGCACACCCGGGTTCGCACGAGCCCCGTTCTGACGCCCCCAAGCTGGTTTCTGCCCTAAAGTGATCTATGATCTCCGCTAAGGCGGCAATATCCATATATCCCCAGGCCGGCTGGGTGAGTTTTCCGGGGAGGCTTTTGAGTAATAAGGCACAGGCCACCTGCTCTGCTATTTGGTGGTTGGTATTTTTATGACGCTGTAACCAACCAACCACCTTACCCCATAAAGTCATGGCCTGCTTCTTAGCTGCCTTGGCAGTATTAAATTTCCAGGCCATTATGGTTTCCACCTGCCAGCCTGGTTTTCTCCCACCTTTATTAAAGGGCTTGCCCTTCATGGGATAAGCTGGGGCAGTCCCCACACCCAGGAGGTCATAATAAGCACCCGATGCGTTCCCTGACGTACCTGGCTCTAGCCTGTGGATCCCGGAGCTATTTTTCCACAGACCTTTAACAGGATGATGGGTTGAGGCACATTCCAGTTTTCCCCAACACGCCCCGACTGACGCCCACTCGGCAACTCGGGAGCGGTACTTACCCATCCGATGATGTGTTGGTTTATAAACGTGTGTCAAGTCAAGGTTCAAGTTCGCCTTCCGATCTCTCCAGGAGGCCATCATCCTGCCGGCTATGCCACTGTAAAAGGAAGAGACTTGACACACGTAAAAAAAGGTTTGGGGCAGCCACCCGTATAATATTCCTAGCTGCAAAGGATTTAGATTTCTGCAACAATGAAGTTGACTGTTGAGAGTCCAAGACTGAACTGCTGAAGGTTGTGAGAAATGGCGGTTTTAAATGATCAGACAGGAAGTGATGTTTCAGGCACCAGAACCAGAAGTGACGTTCCTCTATGGGCCGTAAC
>JANRMT010028174.1:76252293-76296757 GCA_026402145.1 Polypterus bichir lapradei
GAACTTGAAAAGAAATATTTTTTGGAATGTGATCGCGCAAGTCAGTACATCGAGCCCGCGTGCTATTGTGGTTTTGCTTGTGTGCTTCAGTAAGTTACCGTCCCCTCGCTCTTACTTTTTTACCGTTCATCTAATGAATACACTGAGTATGGCTTTACCAAAACAATCATTGATCGCGAATAAAGTATCCATTATTCATGAAGCTTCAATAGGTGATCTGTCTTTCTGCGTTAACCGCATGTGTTTTCATACGTCTCAAACTAAGGGGATGCGAGGTTAAAATAAATCGAGAAGCGCGCGTACATACTTAGTGCATCCCCTCTCGGGAATCGAACCTCGGACGTGGGCGCTACAGGCGAATGCTTTACTATTGCGCCACGGCGTGTGGTTTAGCTATTTGAGCGTAGCAGTGTAATTCAGTTTTTGTTCAGCACTCTTTGGAACTGTTGCTTTTTGTCTGCGCACTGCGTCAGTTCACGTGAGCCGCTGAATATGGTTTTATATGTCACTCGCTTCTAATTGTTTCGCTGCCTTCTTAATTATATAATGCATGTTTTCTAAAGCGCGTTTTGTAGCTCTTCCTGGCTTTCTACGTAATGCGTGATTACGTGAGAGGCGTGATGATGTCATACGAAACTCCGCCCCTCGAGCTGAACTCCATTATAGTAAATGGAGAAAAATAGCTTCTAGTTATGACCATTATGCGTAGAATTTCGAAATGAAACCTGCCCAACTTTTGTAAGTAAGCTGTAAGAAATGAGCCTGCCAAATTTCAGCCTTCTACCCACACGGGAAGTTGGAGAATTAGTGATGAGTGAGTGAGTGAGTGAGTGAGTGAGTGAGTGAGGGCTTTGCCTTTCATTAGTATAGATATATATATAGATATGACAACAACACTGATATCAATGACAAAGCAATTACATTAACATTCATGTTACGTTATTTTTCAAATTTTTCCTTTTCTTTTTCATAACTTCTTTAACACACTACTTCTCCGCTGCGAAGCACGGGTGTTCTGCTAGTTATAGATAAATTGTTTTACATATTTGTTACACATCCACATAATAAAAAATTAACATATTTATCATTATGTTCTCTAGGCAAATCAAAATAGTTTGAGACATATGAAGTGAGTTGCATGGTTTGGAAAGCTAAAATTTACATTTAAAGATTTCTGAAAACCATCTCCTGTAAGATTTCCCTTCCTTTCAATGGGACTTCCTGTCTATTTTAAAATAACTCAAATTATATTTAAGACATTTTGACATGCATATGAGGTTATTTCGAAATATCCGGAAATGCATTTCAGATATCTGAAAATGGATAGGAAAGCAATTTTGAGATCATGGGCGGGTTTTCATTTTAGGGAAAAAAGATTCTGCTATAAATTTCCAACATATTACAAGTCAAATATCATAAATTGGTCTGGGACTGGATTAGTTGTTTTGAAAGACGTGCAGACTATTTTGTCACAGTGGTGTGTTTGACATGTGCTTGATGTTTGCTCAAAATGCCACATCACTGTTTGCATAGGCGGCATATTCAAGCATAAGACATATTTAAATAACTGACTGACTGCTAGAAAACGTATGTGCCATCAGGAGCAGCATTCTGACTGATAAAGAACAAAAATACCATATACAAAATACACAAGTTGAAGTAGTCATTCTCATACTACAGTGGAACCTCAGTTCACAAATGTCTCAGAACACGTACAAATCGGTTTACGACCAAAAAGTTTGCCAAACTTTTGCATCTGTTCACGACCACAGACTCGGTATATGAACAAGCCAGTTTCCCTTTCGGTTTGTGCACGCCGATGATTTCCACACGTGTTCAGTCTCACCCTGTGCATTCTCTGTGCAGCGAGAGAGAGAGAGAGAGAGAGTGTCACACACACACGCGTGCGCACGAGAGAGAGACACACGTAGGCGAGAGAGACACTCATGCGTGAGAGAGACACACACACGTGAGAGAGAGACGGCAGGACACATAAGGCCGAGAAGGCAGTTAAAGAATGCACCAGGCTTGTTTTTAAAGAGACAGATCCGAGCATTGTTTTAACCTCGTTGTATTTAATGAAGACTTTTTTCTATTGAATTTTAACCTCCACTTCACTTATGTTTACAGCGATTAGTTCGTAGCGTGCATTGTTGCAATGTTACTTTTCTTGGTGGTTTATTAAATTACGAATTTTTCAAATGTTAATTTTTTCCCTGTGCTTAAAACTCCTTACAAAAAGTGTTTTTAGCGAGCGGTTCGTAGCGCTATTATGCAAACTCTTGCAGTGTCAGTTTTCTTTGTTGTTTAAGGTTTTCTCAGTGTTATTCAATGTTTTAACATTTAGTTTACAATTATGCTGTGCATTTTATGTTAAAATTAACTATATTTGTGCTTAAAACCTTAAAAAAAATATATATTTACATACAGTTCGTACGGTCTGGAATGGATTAATTGTATTTACATACAATCCTATGGGGGAAATTACTTCGGTTCACGACCAAATCGGTTTATGACCAGAGTTTTGGAACGAATTATGGTCGTGAACCGAGGTTCCACTGTATATTTAAAACAGCAAAATGATCCACAGTTTATGTAATACAGGATGTTATGTTTGTTTTAAGGATAGGAAACTTGCAGGAGACAGTCATTTAGGCAGGATTGATTGAATTATTGTATCTGTTGATTATTAAAATTACAATATGATGTTGTATATAAGATGCAACTTTTCTACTAATTATATATTTATACGACATAACCTTAATAAATGTATTTTTTTATTTTTTTTTAATTGTTCAATATTATTCTTACTGTATCTGATTTTACTTGTTTTTGTTTTCGTTTAACAAACTTACATCTAGGGCTACATTCTTTGTAGGAAAATGTGTTACAGAAATATGTGTTGTTATTTAGATAGTGTGCGTCATAAAGTTTGCAGTTTGCATCATAAATTATTAGCTTAATTGGGTCATTAATGAGTAATAAAGGGTTTATCCAATTATATTGTTTCAAAATTATCTGTATACCAGTAACGGCACACTGAATACACTTGACTTGAGCATTCATAGTTTTCATACTCTTTCTCTGTAAGTTTAGCATTAGTTTGCTCAGAGGTTGATGCGCTTGCTGCTTCCTGAGCAGATCTTCTTTTCTCCACCCTAGTGGCCCACTGCTTCTCTTCTTTCGTCTGCATCTTTTCACGTTAAAACTGATTACCGTTTTTACTCGTGTACCACGTGCCCTTGTGTAAGACGCGCACCCTAATTTTTTACAAAGAAAATCGCGAAAGTCGTTTTGCCCCGTGTACGACACGTATTGTGATTGTATAGGAAGCTTTTAGGGCATGTTTTCCACGAAATGCCCTTCTGTTTTTGTTGCATGACAAAAGTTTTTCTTCCGTCGCCAATCTCGAACACATGACTCTGGAACACCGTACTTGCGACCTGCTTCCCGATTTCCTATCTTCTCTGCTTCCAAAATCACTTTTAGTTTCTTTCCTGCCGTGAAGGAGCGTAAACACTTGCTACTATCCATGCTGAATGACGACGCCAAACTGCTTCAAAAACAAGAGCGAGAGAGAGCGTGAGCGAGTGAGAGGGAGAAGGGAGCGAGCAAGCCCAAGCAGAAAAAGTAAACATTACAGAATTATATTTCCTTGTGTATGACGCGCACCTGATTTTCTAATGCTAACTTTCGGGAAAAAATGTAAGTTAGTTTTTGTGTTGCAATTACATAGTACGTTTTTTCTTAATTTTTCACTTAAGCACCACAATCTACCGAAGGTGGTAGGGAATGAGAACAATGCATATACACATGTGCCACATGGGCACCCTGCTGCGTGCTGCCAAGAGTTGATTCTACAATAAAATAAAATAAAAATAAAAATAGTAATAAAAATCATCACCCCCAAAGCGGATAGTAGACATCATGTAGTATATGCGTACCAAATTTCAGGTCAATAGGTGAAATGGTTTGCGAGCTACAGCTGATTTAAAATTCTGGACTGACAAATGAACAGCCACAGTAGTGTATTATATAAGAAGATATAAAAGTCAATGTATGTATGTGTGTATGTATGTATGTTTCAGCATCACTTCTGAACAGCTGGGTATGGTGGGGGGTGATCTTGCAGTCTTGTATGCATGTTATCATCCAGTTGACACTCAGAATGATCACCATAGGGCGAACTGGAGGTGACTACCAGCATTCTTCATGTTTGAGCACCAGCGTGCCCCTGTTCCTTTTCAAATTAAATAGAGTTGGCCGGTTCAGAGCATCAACTGGATGATAACATGCATACAAGACAGCCAGACAAGCATTTAGTGAGTCTTCATTGTTTGTTAATTTATTTTTACTTTTAAAGTTGTGTTTTTTTTTAATTATATTTTTTTTTATAAAAAAAAAACATTTTATTTTCCTTCCTGGCAACGCCGAGTATTTCACTTATGTTAACTAGTATTAATGGATCTTCTTTACAGACTTGCTGAGAGTGCAGAGATTATTAAATTTAAACTGATCTTCCACAATACAAATATAATAATTAAAATATTAAAAGTACTAACTATAAAAATGAGTTGTTTTTTTTTTTCTTTTACACATTCCGAATTACACTGACTAATTCACCCTCTCCATGTTAGCTTCCTCCATCCTCCATTCACTCCTGGGGGAATCTTAAGATGCTTTCACAGCAGTCAAGTGTTGTTATGGTATTACATATGTTTATGCACTTTATTTTTTTTTAATTATTTCTGAGTTTTTATGTGTTTTATTTTGATATGTTTTCTGTTATGTTTTTAAATACATACTGTCACTTTAAATGTGGCTATGTTCTCTGTGAGTGGAACTTCTGATGTCACCAATCCTGAGCTCTTCCTCAGACTATTTAGGTCAAAGCTGAAGAAAAGCTTGGGCATGACACATTTAAGTCAATTGTAATTTGAGAGCTGTATGTTGTTTTTGTTTTAAATGTCTATTTATGTATTTTATTATTACTTTTGTTGTTTTTGAGTAGTTATACATTTTTTTTATGTATTTTCTGCTTGGGCTGTAATTATGTACTGCTTTTTTAAAATGCCTCCAGTTCTTATTCTATGTGGGTGGAGCCTCAAGAGGAGGGGCCGCCCTGATGTCACACCTGCTGGGTCCTCTTCCTGGCTTTATTTTCAGAGCCAGAGGCAAGATCCAGCAGTCAAGCATTTGTTTTAGTTGGAGATTGTTACTATTATTATTTTTGTATTGGATTTCTGGTTATTTTTTGATCTTTTGTTTATGTCTTAAGGATTTTAGTGTAGGATTGAGTATTGGGACTTTCTTTGCTGTGGCATATCCTTTTGCCTATTTTTGCTCTTTGGAGCATTTTGCTTGAATTCTTTCCAATTTACTAATAAATTCTTGATTTATTAAGATTTTTTATTGTACTTCCGTTCACAAGCAGAGTTTGGACGTTACTCTCCTACTTGTGGGACTTTTTTTAGGACATTTAAATTTATTTTTGAGATCTACAAAGCATTGAATTGAGGCCCATTGGGGGAGGCCTTTCCAGGCAGGTAAAGGAAGCCTGGCCTGGCAAGTAAAGCTTTTGTTGGGTTATTTTAGGAGACCTCCCTCCTTTTTTATTATGTCTGGGACTCTAAATCACAACAGTTGTTTCTGGAATTAGTCTTTTTTTAGACAATTGTTCTGCTTTGTCTTTGGTTTATGCCTTTTGGGCATTTTTTATATTGCATCTTTTGAGGCCTTTGTGGCATTATTTCTTTTATAATAAATATCTGTTTATATTTATTTAGTTTAGTTGGTGTTTTCATCCAAAGATTTGTATGGTTTCCTTACCTTGATTGGTGCTTTTGATATTTAGGAACATTTAGGAACATTTAGGTTGATTTTTGTGGTAGGCAAAGAAGGCCTGGCTTTTCTTGAGAAAGGTTTTAGAGGCCTCACACCATTTTTGCTATGTATTCAGCCTCATTTCATGACAAGCATGTCCTGGGTCTGTTTTTGTGTGTGCTCCCCCTGTGGGCCTTGCACCTTCTAAAGGATACATCCATCGACAACTTAATTATGTAGCAAAATCACCTCAACTGGTTTCTCTTTATTCAGAGAAGCAGTGGTTCTATTTAAGATCCTTCCATATTTTTGACTCTTTGAAGAATAAGCTGAGTAACTTTGTGTATTATCAGTCCTATTCTTTTGCTCATTGCCCAGTGATTGTGACCATATGTGAGAATGGATGTAGGCCGACTGATAAATGAAAAGCTTTATCCAAAATAATGTGTACAGAACTGGTTATTAGTCAACTTCTATGCTCACACATAAACAGCACCCTATGTCTCTTGAACTCCTAGTCTTGAGGCAGTTAGTTACTTCTGTCATGGGGTCATGTTTTGGACGTCCAAGTTTTCATCCCAACAGCATTACATTCAGCCCCTGATCATTTCAGTGAATGCTGGAGATCACAGTTTGATGTAGAATAGAGGACAGTATTATCTGTAAAGCATTGTAACCCTTGAATTTGTAATCTCTTCAAACTTCAATTGTATCTCGATATCTTGTCTATGAAAATAATAAACATGAGTGGAGACAAAACGCATCATTACCATGCTCACATTGAATGAACTCAGCTTTGTACAAATTTAAGCACGGAAATTATAGTAGATATTTATTGTGATATACACATACTAGTGGATACCTCTCAAACATAAATTATTAATATTCCTAAGGGCTGGCAACAGAGTAAAGGAAATAAAATAATTAGTTTACCTAAATATTGAAGAACATTAACTGTTGCTGAATCCAGATCAACCTGCCTCTGTGTATGGACAGACAAGAGCTACAATGTGGGTAAACATGTACTGTATGAGTGCCAAGGTAATATGTGACAGTCTGAGACCTGGGTCTGCCACTGAAAATTCAAATTTGTCCTGTCATCCTGTGAGTTCTCTTTCTAAGGCTAGAAGAGTTAATTGGTTGAAGTTTATGTACTACAACACGATGCCAATAACTGAATACTAAGAATATTATGAAGAAACACATTTTCTACAATCGGGGAAAAAAATGTTAACATTTAAAAACAGCAGCAGTAAATTTGAGTATAGAGCAAAGCTCAAAAAAAGAGTAAAGTTTCACTTGCTGAAATCTTTCAGCCACAGAGGGAATAACAGATTTTTTTAAGCTGCCAGAAATCAAGCATCTTATGATTATTTATTTATTTCTTGCTAGAGTGTAATAAAGTTAGTTTTCAGTTGAACTTTTTTCTTTTTCTGTTGCCATCACACTGTGTAATCTGTTTATTATATGGAATGTGAAATAGTATGTGTTGATGAAGCACTTGATTTTTACAGGAAAAACCTAGTTTTACTAATACATTTCCAAGAAATGTGGCAGGCGTGGTATAGTAGCTTTAAAATTTTACCTTTGGGAGGGAAAACAAAAATCCATTATATCCAAAGAATTAATTTATTTTACTTTAAATAAAACATTTTTTTTGCAAAATATGCATACACATGCTTTTCAATGGAAGGAAATGCTCCTATTTAAACATTTTGATAAAAACCTTTCTCATTTATTTAGTGCTTTCACAACCTTCACCTTTTGAAGCAAATAAGTTAGTTCTTCAGTTTTACCACAATTTAACATTTTTTTTCCTTTGTGTTTTTATTTAATAGTTTGTAAAGGTTCTAAAGGTATGATATTTTATCCAGGTATTAATCACAGTATTTTGTTTCCCTTTTTTTCAAGGCATTTACAGTATGTCCACTACGTACTGTCTTTTGTTTGTGTTCTTGCTTTAAATTGCAAAAACATTTCCATTTTATTCTACTTCTGTAGTCTCACTCACTCTTACTAAAAATGTCTTTTAACAATTCTTCTCATACTCTCCAAGTGCGGCATCCTGATCTAAAATATCAATGCATATTTTTTCTTACTTTTCCTCATGCTCTGAGCAAAATATTTCCTTATACAGTGGAATGCTGGTAATATTCCTCAGATACCTCAAGATTCATATATAGAAAGATAAACTTTAAGTGGTAGTTTTTTTCTTTTACTACTATCTGTTAATCTGTCAAAAATCAACTATAAAATTAGAAAACATTAATTTGTCTCGTTTTCTATTAGCTGGCTTGTTAATTCCTTTTCAGCCAGACATTAAGTAGCCTCTACCCTACAATCTGTCGTCCACGTCCAAAAAAACAATATATAGCACATTGGACTGCTCCTGCCATTAATTTTGTACCTAACCTTTCAATTAAATTTTCTGTACTCAGTTAATATTTTTTCAATCTGTAAAACACATCTACCCCATTTCATTAACCCTATAGGTTATGTATCCATTATTATCAGGTATTAATAATATGTACATGTTTTTATTAATTTCTCTATTAACAATAACATGTCATTGCAGGAAATTGTAAGACTCTAAAAATGTTATCATTTTGCACGTTTTTATGTCAATTTGTATGACATGTTTTATACATTGTATCACGAGTTATTAAACTTTATGTTACGTTTTTATATTCCAAAGTTGTTGGTGCCCTGAATAATTCATTACATCTTGTTTGACTACCCACTACCTATAACTAATTAATGATAAGTCAGATGATGACACTACTTCCTATGTACTCTTTGACTTCCTGTGTAGATTGGTTTTAGTACCGTACAATGATGCCAACAGAATGGATGCTTTCTAGGGTGCACTGAAAAAATATAGTTATGATGTAAACAACACTGTAATTGCAATAAATGCCTAGACACCTAAATTGTTTCTTCAGCATGATTGATTCCTGCTGTTGATCACATTTCTTGATTTCACATTTCTGCTCTCAAAATGAACTATAGCACTTGTACAGGTGTGCATGCTGCCACTTCATTAAGAATTTTATCACTTGCCCTGCATATTATAAACGTGTGTGTTGTCCTCTGTTTAGGGTAAAATAATGTTTATGGTTACTTTCAATATAAATATCATGAGAGTTTGTTTTCAATTATACAAACTCATAAAAATATATGTCAATAAGTACTCTACTAGTATGAAAAATAACAGATAAATGAGGATTCATTAAGCCTTTAGTAATATATGCTAATACATATATTGTTATATATTTTTTATATTCATAAATATTGTTTTAGGACAATGTTTTACACATAAATTAGTGATATTTTTAATAGTGAGAGATAAAACGCAGATTAAAATATTATAAGCCTTTTTTAACATGTTAAACCTTATACATGACAATAAAATATTTTAAGAGTCTTGTTATTTTAATAATAATGTTGCTGGTAAAAACTTAATTAACAAAATGTTTATAGCCTCTCAATAGAAATTTACAATGGCTGTTTAAACTAGATTGTTACCGTCATTTCATTATTATAATAAAAAATTCCAAGATGAAATCATTGCCCACTCTCCACCAGCATGCACCACGTGTTAGTCTCTCCAAGGAAGAAGCCAGCCCTAGAAGGGTTCTAATCCATCACTCACTCACTCACACATTAAAACATTCCCTTTTACACTCATCCTGTCACTCTTATCTTTCATAATTTTCAAATGTGAGACAAAACTGGAATACTTTAAAGAAAACTTACATGTTTAAATAGGTAGAGTGTACAAACTCCACAAAGAATGTTAGTGGCCTAGGAAACCTAACTCTAGCCCTAGACCTAGCCCCACCCATAACCATAATCCTAACCCAGTTGCCTCCATAAATGAAGCAACGTCACCATTTTGATTTATTCAAAGTATTAAAAATAAAAGTTAAAATTACTGCTAAAAGAAGGTTCAAGGCTATATTTGCTATTTTTAGTTGGAAATATTCCACAGTCATAGTAATCATTTATTTGCATTATTTTAAAAAAAAATATATATATCTTTGTGGCACCAAGGAAAACTTTACACTTCAGTGACTTGCTAAATTCACACAGTATTTTAGAGATGTAGATTGTGTTTCACTGGTGTTCAATGTATGAATGTTAGGGACTACACCTCATAGCCTACTAGGTAAAAATCGCTAAAGATTCCTTTGTTTAGAATTGAGATTTTAGATACAGTAAGAACTGCTACTATCATAAAGCATTTCACAACTGAATTCATACTACAGTAATGTGTTAAAGAGCATATTTAATTCATTATTGCCTAATAGTGCAGTGGTTAGTGTTTGTAAATGAATTGTTGTATTGAATTTACATAGTATAATATCAATTATGGACAGTGTAACATACCAATTAATATATCTGACAAAGATAAGGCCTGTAGAAATGTCACTGCTTGTTCAATGTTATTTTCACAATTCAGCTGAGAGTTTCTCTTAAGCTGCCACCTTTATGAGTAAAAAAACACTGAAGTGTTACATAACCAATCAAACAACTGACCTTCAACTTTCAGCACCTATTCAGTGTAGCTAGACTACAAGGAAAGCACAGATACTGTAATTTACCCAGCTGAGTGAGAATCTGGTAAGAGCAAAAACCAGAGTTAAGCTACCGCATAATTAGATGCAAGAAACAAGTAGATTGTTGACCAGCCAGAAGTGGAAGCTTGAACAAGAGCATTTTGTAACCAATCAAGAGTAATATCTGCTAGAACTGGCATCTTCATACTTCATTGACATCATAACAGATTAGTTGAAGAGAACATAGTATTATTTGTTCTCCACCTGTTGAGGGTACAGTTCCACAACCTGCAGTATGTACAACTTGACTTTTCCTGCCAACAGTAGAGTTAAGATACAATGCTTATTTAATCGTGTGAATAGTATGTGCGTTGGAGGTCTACTTCACAAACCCAATAGCCATTAAGCAAACTGAAAATGAGATTGTCTTTCTTTGTGTAGATTGTGGCTGGAGTTACCGCCAATTTTCCATCCCTGACGGCGATGGCAGCAGCGCAAAGACAGCGCTGTAGCAGCTCTGCCACATTTTCTCTCACCTACACCCGGCAGCTGCATACTGACACTCTGTTAAATAATAAACCAATGGCAAAGTAACACAATGGGACACAAGCACACTCTTAACTTGCCCTCTACAGGATCACCTGCAGGTTTGCAGACATACTGTATATCATGATTGTTGTCTAATGTTTACAACATTTAAAGCCGATCGCTGACCTGTCCATTTGCTCACTCTCATGTCCTCTTCCTCATGCATCTGTCCCAGCCACTGCTTCTGAACCACTGAACCTGCTCGATGAAGAAAGATATGTGTTCTTTTAATGTGAATAAGGGAGATTAAATCTGTGTGCTCATGTGATTAAGAAAAACCCCTTTTTTGAATAAAGCATTGAGACTGTTCCTATCTTCTCAGCAACAAGCTTATTCTTTCTTTGGAAACCTAGTCTTATCTTCCTGTCTCTCGTGGCCCAAACATGACAAGTTTTTTCATGCCCTCCACTGCTCACTAATAAGTGCACTGGCAATGTCAGAAACACAAATCTGGACACAGGATGCTTAAGTAAAGGTGAGGGTCAGTAATTGCACTCTTAATTTAAAATTCCCAAATTAGATGGAAAGGTTTTCCAAACTGTGTTGACAGAAAGTTTTGAAACATACAAAAAAACTAAACTAAAAGTGACTGGGGTTCAGGCTGTTACTGAAAAAAATAGACCAGATAATTAAAGATCTATTTCAAATGTACCCTTTATTTTCAAAGAACCTGAAAGTCTCTTCTTACACATTAGTTACATGTTAATTTCTTCTGGAGGATACTCTGAAGCGGGGTCGATCACAATTGACCAGTAGATTGTAAAGGTAGTGCAGGTAGATCATGTTGCATTCCAAAAATTTTTTTTTTTGAAATGTTAGTCTATCATATATCCTTCCTATGGCATTTGCCACTTGATTGACATACAGGACGGCCAGTCTGAGATCTCTTTTATTCTAATACACTGGTCATCCCACATGCACCCATACAATCAGATTGTGATTCAGATTACGAATGCCATGAATGTAATTACCCTTATCTACATACTGTAAAATAAACGAACCACATGCCGTGGCTTTGCCTCTGACGTCCAAGGTTCGATCCCCGAGAGGGGGTGCAGTGAGTGTGTACGCCTGATGAGCCCAGAATTAGGGCAAAACATGTGTCGCGTACTCTGTGCATTATTTGACAGTAAAATTATGCAATATATATATTGTCACGCATGAGCGCATGGGGAGTGGCTTAAGGACCCGACGGGCGCCGCGATCAGCCTTGCCGGGGGACAGCGGCGGAGTACTAACCTTTCTTCTTTTGTTTCCCTACAAGGACCGAAATTCCACCGCCATAAACGTACCTGGAAGTCTACTGCTACCTCCAGCTTCCGGGGTCCTTTCTAACTTCCGGTCCCCCAAAGATGACATCACTCTTCCCATCATTCAACACTACTCTCCCCATCATTTCCTGTGCACCCTTATAAAATGTCCGATGTCCTTTGTTTTGATCGTCTGTTGTATTTTGTAGAAAACACTGACTAATATTTTGAACGAACCTTTTCTTTTACAGTATACGGGGCTTAAACCACCCCAAATCTTTATACTTGTCTGTGCTTTATTACAATATATCTATAGCATTTTTAATGTAGGTAGATCATTTCGACCTGGTCATTTTAAAAGTAGCTTGCAAGCCGAAAAGGTATGGGTACCCCTGCTCTGGAGTTATTATGTTGTTAGTTTTAAGTGTTGAGTTTGACACCATTAATCATTCTGTTGTGTTAGATATTGTTAGAAAATATACTGCTTTCATTAATATACAGTGATGCTAAGCTGTATCTTTGCTTCTGACCAAATGACCTTTTCTTTGTTGTTAATTAATTGTTCTGTTATTTGTTTCTACCATTCATGTTAACATTTATATCAACAAATTAAAAGATTGAGTAAGTGATAATTGACTTTAAGCACAGAAGTTAAAAACAAAAAGTTATTAATTGGTAGTTAATTAAACAAAGGGGACTGATAAAATTTCACTGTTGAGTTCATTTGTTTTACTGAATCAGCATACAATTTAAATATTATCTTTAGCAACGGTGTATGATTTACCAAAAAATATACAACAATAATTAAAATTTGCTTCTTCAGCTTAAACATGTGGGAAAATTAAGGTATTTTTCAACTTTGGAGGATACAAATAAGTTGTTTTTTGTATTGATTTCTATTTGACTAGTGCAATACATTTTTGACAAGCTGGTCAAATTATTCTTTTTGAAAAATTTTGTTAAATTAGAAAGTTGCTACAGTATACAATTTCACTGCAGTGTTTACGTGTGCATGCTTAAATAAAATGTACAATGATATAGCTCAAATGAAACACCTTTGTCTTCATTATTTTGAACCGGCTGTAGCAAAATCTATCATGAAACAGTATGTTGTACTTTGAAAGATCAATTTTTATAGAAAGTAAAGTGAAGTCTGTGAAAATCATATGTTATCCGGTAGCTTACAGTGTATGCGAAGGACAGCTTTCCTTTCTCTAAAACAGTACCAAGCTTTAAATACATTTTTGAAGTGACTATCCATTTTGAAAACCTTGAAAGCTGTATTTTGTATTTAATTTAAAATTGCTAATGTCAGATTTATAATTGCTGATATCAGACATTGAAAAATCAGATACTAAATTTCAAAAAGCTGACATCAAGTTTAAAATAAACGGTATCAATGTATTAAGTTTTTATATCCATTCATTCTAAAACGACTTACCATTTGAAGGCAGTTTTTTAAAGGGTCATGACTCATAACACTCTAAAGCTCACCCTGCTGAAGAATGTGATTAAATGTAGCAGAAAGTGAAGGCTAGTGCTGAAACTGTCATACTGAGCGTGCTCATGTTTCAAGGGAACACTGCTTTCCCTTTGAAATGACAAGCTTCTGCCTTCTGTGCTCTAAACTAACTTGAGGTGCAGTGCTGGTCTGTGGCAGTGTGGTGTATGTGTTCATGGCTTACAACTGCCTTTATCTGCATAATGAAATAGCCACTTCAGCGTTGCACACAGTGTCGTGACAAGTGGTTCTCTGTGATGCTGCCCAGACGTACAAGGTGATATAGCTTCTGTTTGCAAGTTGCCTCTCTGTGTAAGTCATTTGCTTAAGATATGCATTTCCTAAATGATAACCTTTTCAACAGCTAATTGTATATCCCATTGCACTAGAGTAAGATTTCAGCACAAACTGGAACACTAACAAGACTTCCTAATAAACAAAGGGTACAAGAACAAAGTATTTTGTATTATTCTGTTGCATTTCTGAGGTGACAATAATAGATTGGCTATATAGTTCTGTGAAGAGGATTAATTGTGTTCTGTTTTGTACACCCATTTCATGCCCAAACTTCCTGGAAAGGGGTTTGCCATTTTTTCTTATCTTCCTAGGGAGTCAAGGCTGTGGGGCTGTTAAAAAACAATTAAATGTCAAGTCTAACTTAATCTCAATACTGCAGTCTTCCATCATCTATGGTACCTGTGTAAGGTTCTCACAACTCCCTGTGCACCCACTTTGACAGAAGTGCTGTGTTTTCTGTACAGGTTCTTTTAATATCACCAAACAATGTAAAATTTTCTGCAAGATTTATTATAGTATTACCAATATTTAATTCTGAAACTTTAGATCCAGTTGTATTAACAGTAGTGTTAATTATTATACTAGTAGTCACAAGACTCTTTTGTAAATATGACACTTTTAAACAAAGCTAATGAAGGACCGACTACAAGAAATTAAAAAAACATATAAATAAATAAATAAAATAAAGAATGCCCTGTGACAAAACAGCTGGTCAAAAATAGTTTTTGCCTTAAGTCATTCAGATGTGGTGAAGCTTGACGTTTTAAATTTCAAGGCTGGAACATCCATTTGTTTAGGAGCAGTTATAGTAGGAACCTTTGAAGTGGAATTGCAATGGCTAGCAAAATAATACTTTCAACATCAATTTATTTACTGTTCACTAAGTGTTTCTGCATGTTCTGTTCTGTTTGAACCCTAGCCTTTGCACTCACAGCTCCAACACAAATGACGTGACCACAGTAAACAATACTTTCTAAATCTCAGGACATTACGATTACTGTTCTCCATAGAATTAGTGCTATCACTGGACCATAGAAGGGCCACATGTCCTATGTCCAGTGTTACACCATTAAAATTTTTAGTGAACCAAAGTTAATTTTATTTCTGTTTCTATTTTTTTTTCTTTTTCATGAAGCAGCAGTGCATTGAACAATATGGCATGATGGTGTAAGTATGTTTGAGCCCTTTTTTTGAATTCTTCATACCTCACCTTTGTATTTGGATATCATTTTGGAATATCTGAATATAGAGTTATTTGACAATGCTTTATTATCATAATAAAAATAAAGTTATTACACAAAAGATGGTAGATAGTTTTGTAAATTGTATTCTGAGATTTTTCAGGTAACGGAGTTTCAAGGAAAGGTTGTTAGGCTTACCAATCATAATGCTGAAAACTGACAGAGTGTTGCATATTGACTTACATTTTCAAGTAAGAGTTTCACTGCACTGTACACATGATGGTAATGACCCTAATATTAATAATTATAAGAGAAAACTAAGATTTGCCCTGGATTGATGAGGATGGAGAGGATTAGAAATGAGTACATTAGAGTGTCAGCTCAAGTTGGACGGTTGGGAGACAAAGTCAGAGAGGCAAGATTGTGTTGGCTTGGACATGTGCAGAGATGCTGAGTATATTGGACGAAGGATGCTAAGGATAGAGCTTCCATGTAAGAGGAAAAGAGGAAGGTCTAAGAGAAGGTTTATGTGGTGAGAGGGGACATACAAGTGATGGGTGTAACAGAACAAGATGTAGAGGACAGAAAGATATGGAAAAAGATGATCCACTTTGGTTAATGGGAGCAGCCAAAAGACAGCCTAAAAAACATCCTGGGGACTAGCTGAGTTATAAATTAGTATTTGCTGATTTTATTTTATTTAATGAAAAGGTCTTGTGTATGTTTTTCTGTATTTGTCTTATTAAAAAGTAATTTAATTTAATTAATTTGTGAACTGTGATTCATTTGCTAATTTCCTAGAAATGTTACTTGAATAGAAATGTAAATAAAAGATATTACTAATGAAAAGTGTTCTTTCCATTTAATAATTTGTTGATTATCAGGCCTAATATACAGCAGTAACAAAGACCCTCATAGATTCCTTTCAAAGTGAGCCTTATATCAGTTAACCACAGCACTGAAAATAATTTAGCAGATCAAAGAAAGAAAATTAAATACAATACTTTTCTGGTGATTTTTTTTCAGCGATTTTCATCCATAGCCATCATTTACATAGTCTTGGTTGATGCAGTCGTTGGTACACTCCCGTGGTTCTAGTCACATAGTGTAACATGCTCCTTGACTTAGTACAACTATTCCACAAATAGCTCCCCCGAAATCCAACCTATTTGATTTTATCTTTATTCATGGGGCTTGTGTGCATATGAACTGACAACCAGTGAATGTTCATCTGGAATTCCAATGCAGCGATGCGGAATTAGGAACGCAAGCATTTTGGACAGCACAAACAGAAGAGAAACTCAACTGTCTAATGTTTTGTGTTTTACGTGGCAAACAGAAAAAGAGAGCCTTGATTGTGGATGAACGGTGAACAGAAATAGCACGTTTTTTGGGTGTCAGAAAAGACATAGTCGAGCGATGAGATCAGCAACTGGGGCTGGCAAATCTAAATTATCCAGTGACTTAAGAGTCATAATGTGACACTGGTTTAAGTAAGTAAGTCCAAAGTATAATTTTACTGGTCACATATTTGAGAAGGTTGGAGTCATATAATGTACAGAATCATTCTAAGCGTAAACCTTGATCCCTGTAATTTGATCACTTTATACTCTGTCATAACAAAGTTTGTGTTTTGCATTAGCCTATATTGCAGAAATGTATTTAAAACCAACAAATTATACACTGTAATGGTCAGTTTAAATTGTATAATTTATACATGATTCTCATAGATCACTGTGAGCAACTAGGAAATTTTGGCAACAAATGACTTTCTTTTTAATAATGTAGAAAAAAAGGCAAATAATCTCAAAGTGCAGTTACTTTAATGTTAATTTGAAGTTTCCATTAATATTTAGTTATTGCTCTTTCCTGTAATTTGCCTTTCTAACAAAATCATTGGGCAATTTGTTCCATATCTTTACAGATAATGATCTAAGCTCAATGATCCCCAACTCTTTACATGATGCTGCTTTTTATTAACATTATCATTTAGTGCAAATGGAAATGTAAATACAATAACTCCTGTTTACTCAGGATTCACCAGGAAATATGATATAATAAATATCTGAAGCATATACAGTATATAATCATGCATATAATACAAGTGACATTTTGGAGAACTTCCTTCTGACTCCTTATAGTTGTCCACAATTACAAGTCAGAGGTTTTTGCCTGGTGTGAGTAAGGATGTGTGATTTACTGTACACTAGTATGGACTGGCATCCAATCCAGGGTTACTTAATACCTTGCACATATTAATTGTGTGATAAGTTATAAAGCTTAAATTCAAGTGGCTGTACTACTCACAAAGTATTACAAAATAAAGTGTTGCACCTCAGGCCTGATATTTACATTTTGCCCAGTGTTGGGGCAGGAGTTGCTTGGCCTTTAGTTAAGGTCCATTTTGACACAATTAACTTTATTTTACACACAGACCCAGAATTGTTTCTTTCCTTATGGCCATTGGTGCATGGACAGGCATTTTCTCCCCACATCTGTAAATTGGATTTAGTGTGCTTGAGAAAGTTATTTTATTTATAGATGATCATGGCATTGACTGAAGACTTATTTTATTCTTCTTTGTCTGTTTTCAGACAGCTTTCTTGTGTACCTCTTTGTTCCTCCTGATTTTGGCCTAATGAATATCTGACATCTATACAACGGTAAATGACCAGACCCTGTTTCACTTATTTAAATATACACCATGGCTACATTAATTAATGTTGCCATCATCCCGCTCTGCCCATTCTGATGATAAGTCTACTCCACTAGGCCAGTAAACATTTGTAGTAGATGTGGAAGCTGGGAGGAACTACTGCCCCAACAATTTTGGGACCATGAGAAGTCTCCAAAGTGCCGCTGAATGAGGCTCTACAATGGAAACAAAAAGGCCAACAGAGCCAACTGAAATCAAGATTTGCACTTGGTAAAGTGCAATATACAAAAAAAAAACCAGAATTTTTTATTGTCTGTATAATACCTCACTGTGACTGTGATGTCAGATGTTTCTTTCTTTTCAGTCATTCTGGTGTGTGTTCAGACCATATCGTGTGTGTGGGCATATTTATTTGTTTATCTATTTATGTAATTGGTTATTTAAAGAGCTTCTGTAAAAAGCCAAATATCTCCCTAGGGACAAATTAAACTCTATGTAAATCTAAGTTTAAATCTAAAGAAGTAAAATTAGATACTTTCTTTTCATAGGACATAGGATATACAGCATCTGCTGATAACAAATATTTAACTTAAGCAAGTTTGTGGTTTGGCAGCATAATAATATGAAAATTTGTACTACTGCATGGATCCAGACTCTTATGATTTGTGCCTGATTATTTTCTGTATTTCCTGATTCCTATATCCCCAAAGAGCAATGTGATTATAAAATTAGTGCCAGTGTGGTTGTGAGTGGGCTCAGGAATACATCCGTGCCCCTTCATGGGCTGATTTCTGTCTTGCACTAGAAGCTCAAGGTACTCTGGCTCCCCACAACCCTGACTTGTATTAAGCAGGTTTGAGTATGTTATGCTAGTTTCTGTATGTGCTTTGACGATTTCCATATTAAACTTTTGTTTTAAAATAGCAGCTAGTGCATACTTAAATGTAACTGAAGTTTAGATGCAAACTAGCAGAAGAGTGTTGCCAAATAAACGAGAGAATCATTGGAGAAACAGAAAGTATCATACTTGCACGTAAAACGGAAAATGCGTTCTTTCAAAAATATAATTTTCTTTTCTCTAGGCTTCTAGGAGTATTACTACAGCAGCTGAGACTCTGTGCTCTTAAACAGAAGATACATGGTGTTGTGCTGTGTTTAATTTAATCATCATTTAAAGATGCAGAACTACGTGGTTTGCTCTAAACATAATTAATGCCAACAGTTTCCTGGCAGTTTCAGATTCCACTGTGGTTTGAATAAAGTTATACTGTGCAAGAGAAATATTTGCAATAATTCGTCTTAATGATATTTTTCACACAGAATTCTAAATACTAGTTTTGTATTTTTTATGTTTTTTCAACATACTTATTTTTCATTTCTACACTCATATTTCTGTGTCTGCTTTTACTAATGATGAATAATTTGAATTTTCCAAACAAAGGTAAATAGTGAAAGCTTTTAGATCAGTTCTGCAAAGAGGTACTCTGGAAATTGCTTTTAGAAAATGAAATAGATTTTTAATTAGCTCCTTATTTTCATCATCAAAAATGAGAGCACAACACTTTTACACAATTTAAAAAGTGGTGCAAGATAAGGTGTTCATTTTGTTTTCTGTGGACGGTACAGTGTCATTAAATACATACATATTAATGTGAATCCTAGATGGTCACTTCACACAGTTTTAGACCTTTCCTTTGAACTTCCTGCAAAATAACTATCCAGCAGCAGTGACCTGTAAGTAATAATGTTACACTGTAGGAATGCAACTAAAAGATATTTTAGTTTAAGGGGTACCATCACTAGAAACCTGGAATCTGTAAATTTTCCAACAGTTAAAAGCTCACACCTGCTGTATAAATATATGTTTCCAAGCCATTCACAATGGAGCTGATTAAGGTGTCACAGCAACTATGATTGGCTAAAAGTCTGGGAAAGGTCTGGAAATGAATAACATTAACCAGGGAGCACTGTTTGATATGCAATTAGTTTAAATTGTTTTCAAGCAGTTGATGGTTTGCTTAAAAAAGAGCTCTAGTTTTCTAAAAACATCAGCTAATGTAGGAGAAAGTAATGGATTTATCATATTTAAAATGTGTGCTTTCACTTTTCTTCCATCATTATGACATACTTGTCTCTAGTACTTTCTGACATTTTGTGTTGCTCAAAAAATGCTATATCAGCTGTTGAGTTGACAAACATGAAATCTTCAGACTTTTGTTGCAGGTGCATAGGGATGTATAGTATCAATTTTATGTCTGAGTTAGGACTGAAGAGATATGTAGCTTCCAATTTTTGAGCATGTATTCCTTAATATTGCTCAGAAAATCATGTTGGTATGTTAATACCTACCAGAACAATCTATTTCTTTTGTTAAATTTCATTAACTTTCTAAAATGTATTTATCATTAGTACATGAAAAATGCAAATCTTTTACACCATTCAAAAGTTATGTTATCATATAGCATACCTATTAGATGATTAAGTAGGTCAGGCAGTTTGAAATTTTTTAACATATAAAGATAATATTAGAGATATTTCAATTTTTTTACAAACAATGAGGTAAAGTAGTAATATTCACTAGTCATAGTGCCGAAGAATGGCAAGGTGTTGCCTTTTGGTTAGCACATACAAGTAAGAATGTCACTGTACTCTGTACATATGACACTAATGAACCAATAAACTCTATTTAATTTATTAAAGTCTTCATTTGTTGCCTACAACTTACAGGCAGTTAGGCATTATTTATTAGAAATTACTTCTTTGGCTTCCAGAGGAAGATGTATCATGTGAGAAGTTCAGCTGTTTTTAGTGTTCCATGCTAAACATAAAAATAATGTGATTTTTATTTATTTATTTTTTATGAGATTAGGCCATCCATCCCAGCATAGCTTATCAAATTCTCATTCATGCAATGTTTCCCAAATAATGGCAAATTGAAACATTAAAGTACTTAAATTGCTGCTTTTAACAACACCACAGGTAGCGTATGAAATTGAGCTTTTTACAGAAGCTCAGTTGATAGATAGATAGATCTCCTAAAGATATAAAGGAGTGAACTTGTGCTATATTTCTTAAACTAGCAAAATACCCGCGCTTCGCAGCAGAGTAGTGTGTTAAAGAAGTTATGAAAAAGAAAAGGAAACATTTTAAAAATAACGTAACATGATTGTCAATGTAATTGTTTTGTGCTATGAGTGTTGCTGTCATCAAGGATTTGATTATCATTATTTCTTTCAATCAGGTTCATATTTGGAGGATGTGTTGTGTTCAAGTTACATTCCGTGTTTGTCTAGTCTATCCCTGACCATCTCATCTTCGTTGTCAACCGTTGTAAAGATAAAAGGTTTCATTCATCGAAATGATCACCACCCAAATCGGTACTCGTGAATCTAAGATATTTAACAGGCATTCCCGGTATTAAGTTGTGGATTTGCCTGCGAATATTTAGCGGCAGCTTGTCTATGAACGTAATTTAAACTTAAGCTTTACACCTTGCTTTCCTATTGATATGTCTACAAAGGCTTGTTCAGCGTCAGAGGGTTGTTCCTGTCCTACTGCATCAATAAACAGCTCGTCTTCCTCTTTATCTGAGACATCACACACTGCATGCACGGGTTTACCTTTCCCAGTCCTGCAAACTTTAGCGAATTGCTTCAATTTACCACATTTTTTTACACTGTCTTCCTTTAGCTGGACATTGAATTTTTCCACCGTGTGCTTTGTTTCCGCAGTAGCTGCACTTATGAATATGCATGTATGCTGTCTTCTCAATTGTGTAATGCGTTTTTTGTTCAGCGCTCTTTGGAGCTCTTGCTTGTTCTCTGTGTACTGCGTTCACAGTCAGTTCACGTGAGCCGCTCGGAGTACATGCATCTAAGGTTCTCAGTTGTGCTTGTGCTATCTTGTGCGATCTTCCGATGTCTACGTCTTTATTTAATGTTAGCTAAGACCCGGCACTTAAAAGTTTCTCTCGCACTTTCGCTGAGTTTGTGCCAAACACTAGTCTATCCCTGACCATCTCACCTTCGTTTGCATAAGCACAGTCCTTTACCAGCAATTTTAACTACGTTACAAAGTGATCAAAAGTCTCATTCATACCCTGCGTCTTCTCATTAAACTTGTATCTCGCAAATATCGTATTCGTCTTAGGCATGACAAATGCCAGCGGCAGCGTGTCTATGAACTTAATTTAAACTTAAGCTTTACACCTTGCTTTCCTATTCGTTTGCATAGGCACAGTCCTTCACCAGCAATTTTAACTCCGTTACAAAATGATCAAAAGTCTCGTTTATACCCTGCGTCTTCTCATTAAACTTGTATCTCGCAAATATCGTATTCGTGGTAGGCATGACAAACGCCAACAGTAGCATGTCTATGAACTTAATTTAAACTTAAGGTTTACACCGTGCTTTGTTTCCACAGTAGCTGCACTTATGAATATGCTTGTATGCGTCACTCACTTCATATTCTTTTGCTACCTTCTCAATTGTGTAATGCGTTTTTTGTTCAGAGCTCTTTGGATCTCTTGCTTGTTCTCTGCGTACTGCGTTCACAGCCAGTTCACGTGAGCTGCTCGGAGTACATGCATCAAAGGTTCTCAGTTGTGTTTGTGCTATCTCGTGCGATCGTGCGATGTCTATGGCTTTATTTAATGTTAGCTAACACCCGGCACTTAAAAGTTTCTCTCGCACTTTCGCTGAGTTTGTGCCAAACACTAGTCTATCCCTGACCATCTCATCTTCGTTTGCATAAGCACAGTCCTTCACCCGCGAATATT
Organism: Polypterus bichir lapradei; assembly: GCA_026402145.1. Taxonomy (NCBI): domain Eukaryota; kingdom Metazoa; phylum Chordata; class Cladistia; order Polypteriformes; family Polypteridae; genus Polypterus; species Polypterus bichir. The sequence continues at coordinate 76,274,926 of JANRMT010028174.1, forward strand.
TAGCGGCGGTGTGTCTATTGGATTGCCGCTGACGGACGGCCTTATATGAACAGGCAGTCAATTACGTGAGAGGCGTGCTGATGAAGGACGTAACTCCGCCTCACACGGCGACCGAGCTGCAGGCTATGGCCATTGGCCATATATATTTACGTAAATAGGTTCAAGTTATGACCGTTACGCATAGAATTTCGAAATGAAACCTGCCTAACTTTTGTAAGTAAGCTGTATGGAATGAGCCTGACAAATTTCAGCATTCTACCTACACGGGAAGTTGGAGAATTAGTGATGAGTCAGTCAGTCAGTGAGGGCTTTGCCTTTTATTAGTATAGACTAGCAAAATACCTGCGCTTCGCAGCGGCGAAGTACTGCCTTAAAATTTTTACTAAGAAGAAAATTAAACCTTTTTAAACTGAGGAAAAAATATACCAATAATTATTTGTTAAGGATCTCTTTGTATGCCACGTTGTCAGTTCGGCCCTCCAGTTGTAATATGACCAAGCTGTAGCTGTGCGCTGAGCTTACTCTTGAGCATGCAACGTACAGTTGGCCATGTGAACAGTAATCTTGTTTCAAATCTCACAGCTTGGATTGCTGCTGTCATAATCGGTTTGAGTTTCATGGTTTGTTTCAGTTACGACAGTATTTGTAGGACTTGTGTTGAAGAGACATTCGGCATCTGTCAAGCGTTGTAAGTATACAACCAGTTTCATTGATAACTTCACATCCAGCTTTTGAGAGTTTAAACATTTCTAAACATCAAAGTGTCCACAACTGAAATCGTCACCTGTGAATCTAAGATGTTTAAGAGGCATTGCCGGTTGTCCAAAGCAGTAAAATATTTGGCCATTTCGGTACACTTGAAAGCGACAACTGAACAATTCAGCGGCAACCATCAACTCACATGCAGAACCATAGGTAAAGGGCTTAAGCATTTCACTCTTCTAGTGCTCCTGTGTAGTATAATTATCTCCTGTACCGTCATCAGTCCACACCTTGAACCTGTCCCAGTCATTCAATACATAAGACACAATGTTCCTCCGGATATCAAGAGTGAGCCTGATATGGCCGTGCTTGTTCACTGTGTACTGCGTTCACAGTCAGTTCACGTGAGCCGCTCGGAGTACATGCATCGAAGGTTCTCAGTTGTGCTTGTGCTATCTTGTGCGATCTTGCGATGTCTACGTCTTTATTTAATGTTAGCTAAGACCCGGCACTTAAAAGTTTCTCTCACACAAAGAGAATGGAAAAGGCAGGTGCCATCTCCTGGCATGGAAACCACTTGGTAAGTGACAGTTCTTTGATCGATGGTGATCACCTCGATAGACATGTTAATGGGGGTACGGTTGGAATGATAAAGGAAATGGGTACCTGAACAATGTACAGTAAGTCTAAAATACCTACACAATAACTATAATCGTAATAAATGAACAATAAAACAGCGGAGAAGCTGTGGATTAAATAAAAAGGCTGTAGTTATCAGCAGGGAGACGTGAATACCGTGGCGAAGCAAGGAAGGGAATGTACAGACTGGAGCGACAGACGGCCTTATATAGGCAGGCAGCCAACAACGTGGGAGGCGTTGGGATGGGAGCCAACGACGCCTCACACGGTGACCGAACTGCAGGCTATGGACGTATATATGTACGTAAGTAGGATTCAGTTAGCGTTGGGAACCCGCGTACCAAATTTCTTGAAGATGGGCCCATAAGTAACAAAGACTGTTGAAAAGTTCAATATGACGGCCGACAGTGGCATCATATCACCGAAATAAGTACCAAATTTCAGCCTTCTACCTACACGGGAAGTTGGAGAATTAGTGATGTTGGAAACTTCAATGTGGCAGCCGACAGTGGCATCATACCACTGAAATAAGTATGTACATCGGTTTTGGTTAGCGCAGGGAAGCCACCTACCAAATTTTGTGAAGATGGGGCCATAAATAAGAAAGTGGAACATGGCGAACATTGTCAACCGTTATGACCGTTACGTGTAGAATTTCCAAATGAAACCTGCTTAACTTTTGTAAGTAAACTGTAAGGAATGAGCCTGCCAAATTTCAGCCTTTTACCTACACGGGAAGTTGGAGAATTAGTGATGAGTCAGTCAGTCAGTCAGTCAGTGAGGGCTTTGCCTTTTATTAGTATAGACTAGCAAAATACCCGCGCTTCGGAGCGGCGAAGTACTGCCTTAAAATTTTTATTAAGAAGAAAATTAAACGAAACGATTTAAAGAAAATTTAATTAGTGACGTTGGAAAGTTCAATATGGTGGCTGACAGTGGCGTCATACCACCGAAATAAGTATGTACATTGGTTTCGGTTAGCGCAGGGAAGCCGCCTACCAAATTTCGTGAAGATGGGGCCATGAATAAGAAAGTTCAACATGGCAGACATTGTTGACCGTTATGACCGTTACGCGTAGAATTTCGAAATGAAACCTGCTTAACTTTTGTAAGTAATCTGTAAGGAATGAGCCTGCGAAATTTCAGCCTTCTACCTACAGGGGAAGTTGGAGAATTAGTGATGTTTGGAAAATTCAATATGGCGGCCGACAGTGGCGTCATACCACTGAAATAAGTACGTACATCGGTTTTGGTTAACGTAGGGAAGCCACCTACCAAGTTTCTTGAAGATGGGGTCAGCCTTCTACCTACACGGGAAGTTGGAAAATTAGTGACGTTGGAAAGTTCAATATGGCGGCCGACAGTGGCATCATACCATCAAAATAAGTACATACATTGGTTTCGGTTAACGCAGGGAATCCGCCTACCAAATTTCGTGAAGATGAGGCCATAAATAAGAAAGTTCAAAATGGCGGACGTTGTCGACCGTTATGACCGTTACGTGTAGAATTTCGAAATGAAACCTGCTTAACTTTTGTAAGTAAGCTGGAAGGACTGAGCCTGCCAAATTTCAGCCTTCTACCTACATGGGAAGTTGGAGAATTAGTGACGTTGTAAAGTTCAATATGGCGGCCGACAGTGGCATCATACCACCGAAATAAGTACGTACATCGGTTTTGGTTAGCGCAGGGAATCCGCCTACCAAATTTCGTGAAGATGGGGCCATAAATAAGAAAGTTCAACATGGCGGACGTTGTCGACCGTTATCGACCATTATGACCGTTACTTGTAGAATTTCGAAATGAAACCTGCTTAACTTTTGTAATTAAGCTGTAAGGAATGAGCCTGCCAAATTTCAGCCTTCTACCTACACGGGAAGTTGGAGAATTAGTGACGTTGGAAAGTTCAATATGGCGGCTGACAGTGGCGTCATACCACCGAAATAAGTATGTACATTGGTTTCGGTTAGCGCAGGGAAGCCGCCTACCAAATTTCGTGAAGATGGGGCCATGAATAAGAAAGTTCAACATGGCGGACATTGTTGACCGTTATGACCGTTACGCGTAGAATTTCGAAATGAAACCTGCTTAACTTTTGTAAGTAAGCTGTAAGGAATGACCCTGCCAAATTTCAGCCTTCTACCTACACGGGAAGTTGGAGAATTATTGATGAGTCAGTGAGTGAGTGAGTCAGTCAGTCAGTCAGTGAGGGCTTTGCCTTTTATTAGTATAGATGAAGAAAGCAATCCTGGTTCTGAGTCTATGATAACTATTTTTTTACCTTGGCTTTACTATTTTTTTATAGTTTTTTGTTTGTGTTGACAACAAATAGTTCAGTTTTCTCCTTATTTTGATTTAAGAAAATTACAACTTTGCCATTGCACAATGCCATTTAGCCAATTTTTCAGACAGTTTAGTGCCTTTGGGTCATCACACTTTTTTGGCTTGCAAGCTACTTTTAAAATGACCAGGTCGAAATGATCTACCTACTTTAAAAATTATATATATACTAGCAAAATACCCGCGCTTCGCAGCGGTGAAGTACTGCCTTAAAATTTTTATTAAGAAGAAAATTAAACCTTTTTAAACTGAGGGAAAATATACCAATAATTATTTGTTAAGGATCTCTTTGTATACCACATTGTCATTTCGGCCCTCCGGTTGTAATATGACCAAGCTGTGCACTGAGCTTACTCTTGAGCATGCAACGTACAGTTGGCAATGTGAAAAGTAATCTTGTTTCAAATCTCACAGCTTAGATTGCTGCTGTCACAATCGGTTTGAGTTTCATGGTTTGTTTCAATTATGACAGTATTTGCTGGACTTGTGTTGAAGTGACATTCGGCATCTGTCAAGCGTTGTAAGCATATAACCGGTTTCATCAATAACTTCACATCCAGCTTTTGAGAGTTTAAACATTCATAAACATCAAAGTGTCTGCTACTGAAATCGTCACCTGTGAATCTAAGATGTTTAAGAGGCATTGGTGGTTGTCCAAAGGTGTAAAATATTGGGCCATTTCGGTACACTTGAAAGCGACAACCGAACAATTCAGCCACAGCCATCAATCAACTCACATGCAGAACCATAGGTGAAGGGCTTAAGCATTTCACTCTTATAGTGCTCCTGTGTAGTATAATTATCTCCTGTACCATCATCAGTCCACACCTTGAACCTGTCCCAGTCATTCAATACATAAGACACAATGTTCCTCCGGATATCAAGAGTGAGCCAGATATGGCCGTGCAATATGTAACAAAGAGAATGGAAAAGGTAGATGCCTTTTCCAGGCATGGAAACCACTCGGTAAGTGACAGTTCTTTGATCGATGGTGATCACCTCGATAGACATGTTAATAGGGGTATGATTGGAACAATAAAGGAAATGGGTACCTGAACAATGTAAAGTAAGTCTAAAATACCTACACAATAACTATAATCGTAATAAACGAACAATAAAACAGCGGAGAAGCCGTGGATTAAATAAAAAGGCTGTAGTTATCAGCAGGGAGACATGAATCCCGTGGCGAAGCAAGGAAGGGAATGAAGAGACCGGAGCGACGGACGGCCCTATAGTGCATCCGGAAAGTATTCACAGCGCATCACTTTTTCCACATTTTGTTATGTTACAGCCTTATTCCAAAATGGATTAAATTAATTTTTTTCCTCAGAATTCAACACACAACACCCCATAATGACAACGTGAAAAAAGTTTACTTGAGATTTTTGCAAATTTATTAAAAATAAAAAAACAAGAAATCACATGTACATAAGTATTCACAGCCTTTGCCATGAAGCTCAAAATTGAGCTCAGGTGCATCCTGTTTCCCCTGATCATCCTTGAGATGTTTCTGCAGCTTAATTGGAGTCCACCTGTGGTAAATTCAGTTGATTGGACATAATTACAGAATTACAGTTACAGAAAAATTTCTGCTGCTTTGAAGGTCCCAATGAGCACAGTGGCCTCCATCATCCGTAAGTGGAAGAAGTTCGAAACCACCAGGACTCTTCCTAGAGCTGGCCATCCATCTAAACTGAGTGATTGGGGGTGACCAAGAACCAAATGGTCACTCTGTCAGAGCTCCAGAGGTCCTCTGTGGAGAGAGGAGAACCTTCCAGTAGGACACCCATCTCTGCAGCAATCCACCAATCATGCCTGTATGGTAGAGTGGCCAGACGGAAGCCACTCCTTAGTAAAAGGTACATGGCAGCCTGTCTGGACTTTGCCAAAAGGCACCTGAAGGACTCTCAGACCATGAGAAACAAAATTCTCTGGTCTGCTGAGACAAAGATTGAACTCTTTGGTGTGAGTGCCAGGTGTCACGTTTGGAGGAAACCAGGCACCGCTCATCACCAGGCCAATACCATCCCTACAGTGAAGCATGGTGGTGGCAGCATCATGCTGTGGGAATGTTTTTCAGCGGCAGGAACTGGGAGACTAGTCAGGATAAAGGGAAATATGACTGCAGCAATGTACAGAGACATCCTGGATGAAAACCTGCTCCAGAGCACTCTTGACCTCAGGCTGGGGTGACGGTTCATCTTTCAGCAGGACAACGACCCTAAGCACATAGCCAAGATAGCAAAGGAGTGGCTTCAGGACAACTCTGTGAATGTCCTTGAGTGGCCCAGTCAGAGCCCAGACTTGAATCCGATTGAACATCTCTGGAGAGATCTTAAAATGGCTGTGCACTGACGCTTCCCATCCAACCTGATGGAGCTTGAGAGGTGCTGCAAAGAGGAATGGGCGAAACTGGTCAAGGATAGGTGTGCCAAGCTTGTGGCATCATATTCAAAAAGACTTGAGGCTGTAATTGCTGCCAAAGGTGCATCGACAAAGTATTGAGAAAAGGCTGTGAATAATTATGTACATGTGATTTCTCAGTTTTTTTATTTTTAAAAAATTTGCAAAAACCTCAAGTAAACTTTTTTCACATTGTCATTATGGGGTGTTGTGTGTAGAATTCTGAGGAAAAAAATGAATTTAATCCATTTTGGAATAAGGCTGTAACATAAGTGGACTTTGTGGAGGGAAGGAAAAACATACTATTTGTTGGTTTAAACAGTGATATAATCAACAAAATAAAGTTGATTGAGTGACAGAGTGCCGAAGAAACTCGAAAGCTGAAGTTCACATAGTCACACAGTGCCCGAAATAAAAAAAAAGTTGTTAGATATCAAAAAGGTGAGTCGTAGCCCACAGTCTGAGCGTCATATGAAAACTTATTAGGGTACAGACAAAAAAAATAGGCACACCATGGGGAAAAAAGCACGAAATGTCAACTTTAATCTCGAAATTTCCACTTTAATCATGTAGTTTATTTTGTCATTAAAGTAGAACATCATAAACTTCATCTTAAAATCGTTTAATTTACTAGTTTCTCAAATCCCATCGTAACTAAAGTAGCACTTTAAATGCTTTGTTTTGTATTTGATCTTCTATGTGCTCTATGTGTGTGAATCACTACATGCTTCCGGGCTTTCTCTTCCTCCGACAGGGCACAGAATCCATTGATATTACAGCTCTCTGAATAACTAAAATACTGAGATGTATACGTGATGTCATTTTCATGATGATAGGAGTTAAATCATTTTATTAAACATGGGAACACGGTGGTGCAGTGATTATTCATGTCTCACGCAAGATGCTTGCTGCGCCATGTGCAACCTTTGATGAAATACTTTATTGTAGCAGTACTGTCTCTTGCAAATGTACTAACCTCTAATTCCTGTCCTTACTTTTCTTTCTCCAAATACCTAATCGCCACCCAATCAGCTCTGTAATAGACATTAAGCCATGTGTAAGCTTAGAACGCCAGTTCTTCAAAACATTTATGGAACATTGAAATATCTACGTAGTACGTGTTTAATTATTCTATCCATCTATCCTTTCAGTGTCGCGCCAGTACCAGCAAGAATACAGCGCGAGGCAGAACAATCCGTGAACACAGCGCAAGTTCCTCGCTAGCGCTGCGGCACCGTGTCCTGGCATGTTTAATTTTTAACAATATAGATTATTTAAATGAAGTTAAAGTTTTATCTGTATAATATAATAAACATATTTTGCCTCATTTCATCTGAAAAATAATATCGTCATCATATGTAAATATACGCTTTATAAAGTGGCTCAGGTTGTGCAATATTATAACTGTAGTGCAAGTTTACAGTGAGGTAATTGTACTTATAAGTACAAACAGTTCTACAAGGAGCACTTGATGGACTGATTGAGTATGTTTATAGTTCTTGGGATGAAACTGTTTCTGAACCGTGAAGTCCGTACAGGAAAGGCTTTGAAACGTTTGCCGTGTGAGAGCAGTTCAATAGACAGCATGGCTGAGGCATCATGTGCTTGATGCTGTATACCGATAATTCTCTTTCTCAGCTTCTGTAGATCTTTGATTCCCCACTCAGATACAGTGATATAAATACTCTGAGTGGTGCAGTGAGAGTAATATGGAAAAAGATGATCTGCTGTGGCAACCCCTAACGGGAGTAGCTGAAAGAAGAAGAAGAAGAAGGTGCAGTGAGAGTAACAACGCTAAAGCAGCTATTGTATTTAGAATAGTTTGACCATTCCATGAACTATTATATTGTTACTGGTTAATTACAATCAGATGCATTAAACTAATAAACAATATGCATTTAATTTCAGTATATTTATAAATCCGCCGTCAGGGATGTGGATCTAAAAAAGAAAGATAACCACATAGGAACAGTAGCACTGCTTTGACGCTAGGTGCCGTCAGTCTGCAAAACCGAGCGGATACACCAGGGTATGAGGTACCATGGAAATGTGTGTGGCTTTACGCCAGGTTTAGGTTTTATACATCGCAATTTGAATGTGGAAATGTTCTTACGCAATATTTTTGTGCTCACGCACCGTTTATACATGAGGCCCATGGTGTTTTACTAACTTGTATTGGGAATCATTTTTCCCATTAGGTGTGGCTGTTAGATAAATAATGGAGAAAATTATACAAAATATACAACTTGACGCAACTTTCCTCTAGGCAAATTTAAAACAGTAAACTAATCTGTAATTTAAATTGCACAGAATGTTTCTCTGTTTTAAGTTTGAAAAGCTTAAAAACTTTATACAGCACACTTCATCTGCAGTATTTTAATGAAAATGGAACTTTCCTGATAAATTACCTTAGAGAGTGAGTGTGCCAATATTAACAAAATTGGTTCACTCGGAGCAGAGTTGGTTCATGTGAACAGACAGACAAACAAACACAGCAATTGCAGTAGGTGTTTTATTCGAATGCATCTAACAAAGATATGGGTATGGAGATCCAAAGAGTAGTAGCTAATTTTGCTTGCAGCTTTGATTCTCTTTTTAGCCCCAAACTACCAGGTTTCTAAGGCAGTCATTCCTGAATTTTCTATCTATATCTTCTATCCTTGCACTACATGCATCCTCCAGCCTGAATTAATTGCCTTGTATGGTACTTTTTTATGCCCATGCCCCTGTATCCCTAGATAAAACAATCCTGGGTCATTCAGCATAAGTACAAAATGCACTGTCCACTGGCAGTGTCCTTTCTTCATCCCTGACAACAACAATAGACATCTTTCTGCCAGTATCTGTTCTTATTTCTCTACCTAAGCCTTGCTGAAGTCCCTACCTTGCTTCAGCCCTTACTGCCTTAATGTTCAAATACTGTTGCACACATTACAAAATAAAATATGTTGCATAAGCCTTATAATTATTTTATTTATTTGCTGATGTATTAAATTGTGTGTTACATTAACACATTGTACTACAGTGATCCCTCGCTATATCGCGCATCGACTTTCGCGGCTTCACTCCATCGTGGATTTTATATGTAAGCATATCTAAATATATATCACAGATTTTTCGCTGGTTCGCGGATTTCTGCAGACAATAGGTCTTTTAATTTATGGTACATGCTTCCTTAGTTAGTTTGCCCAGTTGATTTCATACAAGGGACGCTATTGGCGGATGGATGAGAAGCTACCCAATCAGAGCACGTATTATCTATACTAATAAAAGGCAAAGCCCTCACTGACTGACTGACTCACTGACTCATCACTAATTCTCCAACTTCCCGTGTAGGTAGATGGCTGAAATTTGTCAGGCTCATTCCTTACAGCTTACTTACAAAAGTTAGGCAGGTTTCATTTTGAAATTCTACGCGTATTGGTCATAACTGGAACCTACTTACGTATATATATACGGCCATAGCCTGCAGCTCGGTTGCCGTGTGAGGCGGAGTTGCGTCCCTCATCGTCACGCCTCCCATGTAATTGAGTGCCTGCCCATATAAGGCCGTCCGTCAACAGCAATCCAATAGACACGCTGCTGCTAAATATTCGTGGGTGAAGGACTGTGCTTATGCATCGAAGATGAGATGGTTAGGGATAGACTAGAGTTTGGCACAAACTCAGCGAAAGTGCAAGAGAAAGTTTTAAGTGCCGGTAAATAAAGCCGTGGACATCGCAAGATCGCACAAGATAGCACAAGCACAGCTGGGAACCTTCAATGCATGTACTCCGAGCGGCTCACATGAACTGACTGTGAATGCAGTACGCAGAGAACAAGCAAGAGCTCCAAAGAGCGCTGAACAAAAAACGCATTACACAATTGAGAAGGCAGCAAAAGAATATGAAGCGTGTGACGCATACAAGCATATTCGTAAGTGCAGGTACTTCGGAAACAAAGCACACGGTGGAAAAAGTCAATGTCCAGCTAAAGACAGTGTAAAAAATGTGGTAAATTGAACCACTTCGCTAAAGTTTGCAGGACTGGGAAAGGTAAACCCATGCATGCAGTGTGTGATGTCTCCGATAAAGAGGAAGACGAGCTGTTTATTGATGCAGTAAGAAAGGAACAACCCTCTGAATCTGAACAAGCCTTTGTAGACTCAGCGAAAGTGCGTGAGAAACTTTTAAGGGCCGGGTGTGAGCTAACATTAAATAAAGCCGTGGACATCGCAAGATCGCACGAGATATTCACAAGATACAAGTTTAATGAGAAGACGCAGGGTATAAACAAGACTTTTGATCACTTTGTAATGGAGTTAAAATTGCTGGTGAAGGACTGTGCTTATGCAAACGAAGATGAGATGGTCAGGGATAGACTAGTGTTTGGCACAAACTCAGCAAAAGTGCAAGAGAAACTTTTAAGTGCTGCGTCTTAGCTAACATTAAATAAAGCCGTGGACATCACAAGATCGCATGAGATAGCACAAGCACAGCTTAGAACCTTCGATGTATGTACTCCGAGCGGCTCACATGAACTGACTGTGAACGCAGTACGCACACAAAAAGCAAGAGCTCCAAACAGAGCTGAACAAAAAACGCATTACACAATTGAGAAGGCAGCAAAAGAATATGAAGCGTGTGACGCATACAAGCATATTCATAAGTGCAGGTACTGCGGAAACAAAGCACACGGTGGAAAAAGTCAATGTCCAGCTAAAGACAGTGTAAAAAATGTGGTAAATTGAACCACTTCGCTAAACTTTGCAGGACTGGGAAAGGTAAACCCATGCATGCAGTGTGTGATGTCTCAGATAAAGAGGAAGACGAGCTGTTTATTGATGCAGTAAGAAAGGAACAACCCTCTTAATCTGAACAAGCCTTTGTAGATATATCTATAGGAAAGCAAGGTGTAAAGCTTAAGTTTAAATTAAGTTCATAGACACGCTGCCGCTAAATATTCGCAGGCAAATCCACAACTTAATACCGGGAATGCCTGTTAAACATCTTAGATTCACGAGTACCCATTTGGGTAGTGAACACTTCGATGAATGAAACCTGTTATCTTTACAACAGTTGACAAACACGGAATATAACTTGAACACAACACTTTCTCCAAATACGAACCTGATTGAAAGAAATAATGATAATCAAATCCTTGATGACAGCAACACTCATAACAGTCACAAAACAATTACATTGACAATCATGTTACGTTATTTTTAAAATGTTTCCTTTTCTTTTTCATAACTTCTTTAACACACTACTTCTCCTCTGCGAAGTGCAGGTATTTTGCTAGTGTATTAAATAAAACTCCTCAATGATATATGATATGCTTCCCATGCGGTGCTTCGCATACTTAAAAACCCAAATAGCACCTATTGATTTTTGATTGTTTGCTTTTCACTCTTTCTCTCTCTCTCTGACATTCTCTGCTCCTAATGGAGTGGGTGTGAGCAGAGGGGCTGTTCGCACACTGGCCTAGAGGATACGGACGCTCCTCTAAAAAATGCTGAAAGACTACCTTCACATTGCTTCCTTTATTGCAGTTGCTTTGTCGGGTGGTGCTTCGCATACTTAAACCCCGAACAGCCCTATTGATTTTTGATTGTTTGCTTTTCTCTCTCTCTCTCTCTCTGACATTCTCTGCTCCTGACGTGCACTTCTTTGAAGAAGAAGATATGTTTGCATTCTTTTAATTGTGAGACAGAACTGTCATCTCTGTCTTGTCATGGAGCGCAGTTTAAACTTTTGAAAAAGAGACAAATGTTTGTTTGCAGTGTTTTAAAGTCCCTGTCTCTACAACCTCCTGTGTTTCTGTGCAAATTTGTGACCCAGGCATGACAATATAAAAATAACAATATAAACGTATGGTTTTTACTTCATGGATTTTCACCTTTTTTCGAGGAGGGATCACTGTATATGAATGAACGTTTGTGTCGAGGTAACTTCCTGCTTTCCATTTGACACTGCTTGGATGGTGTATGGTACCTATGTTTTCAAAAAGGATAGATTTTAAATACATACATTTATTTTTATGAGCAATTCAAGAATGTTAACTGATGGTATTTATTATGGTTAAGAAGATATAGTTTAGTTTCGTGTCACTTTTTGTTGGATTTCCCTATCATGAGGTGTTAGCAGATGTGATGATAAGAGAGAATTATTATGACATGTTTAGGTTTCAAGATACTGTTTTGATTTTCAGATTGGTGAATTACTGCATGTTTTTGGGATTTTTGCCTTTGAAGGTGTGCTTTGGACTCATTTGCCAGTATTAGCAGGCCTACCTGTGTTTTGACCATCTGTTTGCAACTAGCTTGCACAAATGATATACATTTAAGATGGCAACTCTTTGCTTCTTGCATGCCTAATACTGCTCATTTTGTTTTGTCTGTGTTTTTAATGACTAAAATGCACTTTTTCTAAAATAATGCAATACTTTTTATCTTTTATTTAAAATTAATAACAAAAGTCTCCATTCTGTGGTTAATTTGAAATCTGTCATTTGGTACACCAGTTCCAAGGAACTGTTTGTTTCTCTTTTCATAAAACAAAAACATCTAATATGACTGGCAATGTACATGAAGTATTTTCCCATAATTCTTCTGTCATATTGAAGCACATTAAAATTTGATAGAAACAGTTCCTTCCTTTTATCATTGTCCTAAAATTTCTCCATACTGTTCAGCGACAGAGATAACAAATAATGGGTGTCAGTGTACCTAATACTTTTTCACTAGCCTCACTACTCAGTGAGGAGCATACTGTACTTAAAGCTTCTAAATGGCACATTGTTATATATTGGTAGAGATTCAGTAGTATACCATAAAGTAACTTGGGATAATTAGAGACAAAAAGGATGCTGAATGTATAAAAGGAAGAAATTGCTTTTCAAATTTTAGGTTTCATACAGTCAGCAATAATGAGCATGTTTGTGTTTAGAAAATGAAATTCTAAATATGCTGTACTTGTTTTATTTACCCTGAGCTGCATATTTTAGTTTGCAAAATGTACATCACTGACCTTAAGAGTTACTTTGTGGACTGGTAGCCTTTGTCAAAGCACGCAAAGAAAGTTCAGAAAGCTTTTTTCATATGCTGATGAGCTGACCCTGGAGGTCCAAGCTAAAGACTTCCAGAACATTTGGAAAACGCACAATAAGATCTATTGTATGTTCACTACATTGTCTACGTAAGAAAGAACTTTTCTCATATTTCTTTTAACCCTTCTACTGTACACTCTGAAAAGCCAAAGAAGAACTCAAACATGATCCATTGGCAAACCATCTTACTCACAATCTTGATTTCTCATTCTTTGAATGGTGTAATGAATGGTGTGGTGAAATCCACTTGGCAGATATTATGTCACTGAAAGTAAACACATTTTTTAACAGATAGTCCATTTTTTTCTAAGACACCAATTAACAATTATGACATTATGAAGATTACTTCAAGGATACTGAGACCAGCACTGCTGATGAGAATAACTGTTATACCTCTCTTATCAAGTTGCATTCATCCTTGTATTATTGATGAATTTATTTCAGAATTGTGGGTGCCAGAGCCTCCCCTGGAAGTGTTGAAGCCAGGCAATGGGCCTGAATGGGATGCCAGTTCACCACAGGGCACATTGAAACATGCATGGACCCTTAATCCAGACTGTTTTCGTGTGTGGTTCTGAGTTGGTGGAACAGGCTGCCCACCTCCATCTATACTGCTGCCTCCCTCAATGTATTCAAGAAGTAATTGAAGACCCATCTGTTTTGTGAATATCTGTCTAATTAAAAAAAACACTTTGCGCTGCAATGCTTTATATTATTGACTATTTAAGTGTAATTGCTTTATTCATTGCTCTTTTCACTTGTGGCAATCAACTATTGTTACTTGTCCTATTACACTTCCTGAACAAACAGACCTTAGCGTAATGTTACTTGATTGGTTACCTCTTTTATAAGTTGCTTAGGATAAAATCATCTACTAAGCAAATAAATGTAAATGCACCCACACTAACTCACATCAAGCCAATATAGATAATTAGCCCAATTCACACATTCTAAGTGAAAAAGAAACGAAACCTCCGAAGAAAGACAAAGTTGCTTAGCTGCTAATCCACAAGTGATGCAAGTACGTCGACGAAATGAAACCTCCTAGGAGAGAGATGCCCAGAACAGTTCTTTCAATTACCTAACATTTCTACATTTCAGTTTTTTTTTTGACAATTTCAATAGCTTCTAGGACCCCAGGCTTTTCACAGCACAGGCGTACACAGATATATAATATAAATACTAGTAAGCATCTCAACTTTTAATGGTGCACTTTACAACTACAAAACTTTCATCCATAAATAACCATACAGTTTGCAGGTTCTTAGATTGCACTCTTCTAGTGAAAACATAACTGGGTGTTTTCTGCTTTAATTATAATAGTTACTCTGGTACCTTCAGCTGAGCATGGAAAGTTTTGCTTCAAGATGCTTGATGCAGTATGGAATCAAACCATTTAACTGAACACCACACTAATGTTGTTTTGGCTAATTTATGAAGAATAAGACCATGTAAATAATGAATTCTCGGTCTCTTCTGTATATTTTGATATAACATTTTCAAACCTGCTGTATTCAATTCAGTGTGTCAGTCATGAAACTAACTTGGACAGGGTACTAGTCAATTGCAGGGCTTTCTCACACACACCCTCACTGAAATAAGGCCAATCTCCAGTTAACCTACCCAGATCATCTATGGACATGATCGGAAAATCCATAGTAACCAGAGGAAAAAAAAGAGACAAACATAAGGAAAACAATGAAAATGTCCTGGTATGGGACTCATACCCAAAATGTTGCCTTTATAGTTCTCATCAGGGGTGTCATTTATAAAGATTATGTAAGCACAAAACAGAGGCTCAAAATGTGCATACACAACTTCCCACGCAAATGTCGGGATTTCTAATAGAAAATTAAACTGCTTTTGTTAACTATAAGCTGTTACATTCCATTAATGCACAGTCATATTTCATGTCAAGATGAGGCTAACAAACATCACATCCCCTTGGGTGATTCATTTATTTTTAGGCAAAATGGCTTTGGCATATGTTCTTTCACAGTTTTCAGGAAGACCTTCGATTCTGATATTATTATCCATCTTCCAGTGCATCTAGTCTGTCTCCGAGTACTTTGCATTCAGAATTTGCAGCCATTGCTTTTACAACAATGGTAGATGCCATTTGTTCAACTATTTCAATGAGTCGTTAACGTTTGCTTAACGTCTTCAAACTGAACACCAAGTGCTCTAAATTTATTCTCAAACTTAGACCGGTTTTTCTGTATTTTTTCCTTGATTCTCTCCTCAATTTTTTCTAGCATATCTTTAAAGCTTGCCTCAGAGCAATTACTTAAATGTTTCTCCTGGTCTTTAATATCATGAAGTAGCTTCTCTTTTGTGTTGTGTATGTCTTTTATATATTTCCTTATATCATTTATATTCTTCTTTATTGTATTCTTGAGCTCCCCGAGAGTGGTGGCCATAGCAGCGATCATTACCTTCAGCCTGGACAGATCGTTTTCAATTTTCTCTGTGCTCCACGGGTGAAGTAGCAAGCCCAATTGGAGTCGGTGTTGCTGGCTTGCAAGGGGTAGTTGACAGCACAGAAGGTAAGGCCATTTTCAGTTTCAATGAACCATCTAGAATCAGCGAGTACTCCTGGCCCAAACTCACTTGCATATTCTCTCCCAATTTTGCTCTATGCTGGAATGATGCAGAGTCAGGTCCCGGGAGATCTGTGCTTTCGTCTGTCTGCTCCAGGTCAGTCTCTGGCAGACCATACCTTGAGCTTGAACTTGAGGCTTGTTTAGGTGTGGATGAAGCTTTAGCTGAAACGGACGAGACCAATATGCTTTGGCATATATTCTATACCTATTCATTGTATCAACAATTGTCATTACATATGCCTTTCCCGGACCTCTAGAACACAGAAGAGAGGTGCTATAATGCTGCACATGATCTTGCACACTCAGTTGTGGAGCATAGCCAGCTGTTCTTGAAATACAGGTGGCAGGGCCTCAGCACATCAGGAGGATACTTTACCAGCCAGTGAATGTCTGCAACATCGTGATTGCATACATATGACATTGATTAGCACTGTTTAATTAAGAAGGAAAGCACACCAAATAAATGTTAATAGCCACAATGCTGTACCATACAGATTGTAGCTATACGTTTCTTAGAATATATCATCTAGCTACATTCTATATTTATTTTAACATGTAGCTATGTAACATGTTCGTTCTGTAGGTTACCTATTAATCTTTTCCGTATTTTGCCTCATTTAAGATTATGGTTGTGGAAAAGCATAACAAAAATACATATAAGCAAATCCATATTATTTTTCCAAAACAGGGTCATAAAAGTATTTTCAAAATGTCATTTCTCTTTAAATACAGGACAGAATTCATCCACTTTTAAATCTATACTAATAAAAGGCAAAGCCCTCACTGACTGACTGACTGACTGACTGACTCACTCACTCACTCACTCACTCACTCACTCACTCACTCACTGACTCACTCATCACTAATTCTCCAACTTCCCGTGTAGGTAGAACGCTGAAATTTGGCAGGCTTATTCCTTACAGCTTACTTACAAAAGTTGGGAAGGTTTCACTTCGAAAATCTACGCGTAATGGTCATAACTGGAACCTATTTTTTGTCCATACAGTGGGTATGGAAAGTATTCAGACCCCCTTCAATTTTTCACTCTTTGTTATATTGCAGCCATTTGCTAAAATCATTTAAATTAATTTTTTCCCTTATTAATGTACACACAGCACCCCATATTGACAGACAAAAAAAAGAATTTTTGAAATTGTTGCAGAT
Organism: Polypterus bichir lapradei; assembly: GCA_026402145.1. NCBI lineage: Eukaryota > Metazoa > Chordata > Cladistia > Polypteriformes > Polypteridae > Polypterus > Polypterus bichir. The sequence goes on from JANRMT010028174.1 coordinate 76,291,862, forward strand.
TTATTAAAAAAGAAAAACTGAAATATCACATGGTCCTAAGTATTCAGACCCTTTGCTCAGTATTTAGTAGACGCACCCTGGCTAAAATGCGTGCTCAGATTCGAAAAAATATATCTTTTCAAGTTCTATTTGGATATAAGTAGGTTCTATTTAGTCGGCAGAAATATCTTTGGTAGGAATGTAAGTTGAATTTAGTCTTTACATTTCTATGATGAAGAAAAATTTATGCAATGATGACTAAATTTAACTTACATTCCTACCAAAGATATTTCTGTCGACTAAATAAAAATTACTTATATTTAAAATTTAAACAGAACTTGAACAGATACGATAGTTCATAACGCCCACGCAACACTACGTGCACGTAAGAGCGGAAGTCATCTGTTTTAACAAGCAGCATATTGCACTGATACGAAATAGCCTGCCCATTTAATTATTTAGGAATGGATAGATAAATTAAGAATTTGTACAAATAATGTTTTTCTGTTTTCTTCCTCAATGGATTCTGGCACGCCCAGCAGCAGCTGCTCGCACCCCAAAGGGTGTAATAAATAAATATATATATATATATATATATATGTATGCGTGTGTGTATATGTATGTGTGAATATATGTAGATATGTGTATATATATATATGTAGATATGTATGTATATGTATATATGTATATGTGTATATGTATATATATGTTTATGTGTATATATAGTGTGTGTGTAGGTATGTATGTGTGTGTGTATATGTATGTAGATATGTATATATATGTATATATGTGGATGTGTGTGTGTGTATATATATATATGTATGTGTATATATATATGTGTATATGTATATATGTACATATGTATGTATATGTATATATGTATATATGTATATGTGTATATGTATATATGTGTTTATATGTGTCTATATACCGGTATATATATATGACAGCAACACTCATAACAGTGACAAAACAATTACATTGACAATCATGTTACGTTATTTTCAGAATGTTTCCTTTTCTTTTTCATTACTTCTTTAACACACTACTTCTCCGCTGCGAAGCGCGGGTATTTTGCTAGTCAATAATAAATCTTGAAATGTAATGTCGTAATTGGTAGTCCTTGAGGTTGTCATTATCTATAGCTGTACAAGCATAAGCTGTTGATCCTCTTTCAATTGCATTTTTCAATTGTGTAGGATACTTAGCCTTTATCTAGAGAGGGGTAGGGTCATTTGACACAGGAGGTTGTTTGAGTGAATATTATGACACTGAATTATGTATGACCACACAACTAAAAGTGCTCATCAGCCATCACTGTAATGCAAACCTTTCTGGAAGGAAGTGAAGAAAAATGGCTCACAGTACTTTGTACAAGTTGCATGTTTCAAATTAATTGATCTACTGTATCTGGATTCTTTATTAGATTACTCCTTCCACTGTATGCTAAATAACAAACAGAAAGTTGTGCAAAGTGATGGATACATTTCCAGGTCATAGAAATCATTCCCTTATCATTCAAGCTTGGTAATAAGTTGGACTTTTGGGAGGTTAGTTATCAAAATGCCTATAATGAACTTGGTGTCCCATCCAGATTTAGTTCCTGCTTGGCAGTAACAAACCAATACTGAAACAGATGGGGGCAAGTAACTGAATTAATTAAATATTAGGACACCCTCTATAGCACAGCTGGTCCTGAAAAAGACAGACTGTTAGGTAAATCATATTTGTATTTTATTTTGCATACAAAAAAATTAGATGTATGAAGATTAATAATAATAATAATTAAATAATGTGAATTAATCAATGATAAACCATTTACCAATATTTATAAGTCAGCTCCGTTTGTCTTGAGCAACTGAAGATACACCAAATAAATCAACTAGCATTGTGACCTTCATATTGCTCTCTATGAAAAATACTGGAAATTGGTTGCTCCAGAAACAAAGATAACAAAATAAATGTGAGTTTAACAGATGATTATTTTTTATGTTCTGCAGCAAATTAAAGTTCACAAAGCTGAAACTGTTAAAAGCTCAGCATTTCCCATAAATGAAGTGCAGGAAATCAGGTCACTTGAAACCCTTGTAAATGTATTCTGGCTGGTAGGCTGGCGATGTACTACATCATGTATCCCTCCAACATAAATCTCACAGATTGTGTGAACAAACATAAAGCTGGCTGTAAACCATAGAGCAGGTGAAAATTTAAATACGAACAGGAATTTAAAACTTATTTTTTGTCATCTTGCATAACTGAATTTTAGGCTTCAAAATATATACCCATTAGGGTAATATCAATTATTTATCTTGGCTCCAAATTTATCAGTTACCAAAAATAGCCAGAAACATCTGCCTTAAGATTTTTGCCGGTGCATGTCATTTACATTTGCTGTGACCTTGCAACAAATTGGCTGCAATGGTTTGCCAGTTGCTATATGTTACTAAGTTGCTGTTCAAATATTCTATTACCTTGCTTCACCACAGGGGCTTCAGGATTATGCAAATTGTGCTCCATACACTTATGCTACACATGAGACACAAAGATACAAACGGTTTTATGTGTAAGCCCTTTCATGAGAAAAATTACGTTTAACTCCATGAGGACTGACAAAGTCTAAAGTAACTATGGAAGTGTAAGTACATTGTAAGGGCAACGTTTTAGAGCATTAGGTCTTGCGATTTGTGTTCCTCTGGAACAAGCTTCATCTCAAGGCTCTGCTCCCAGAGCCTCCTATCAAATTGACCATCTGTGGTATTACATTTCACTGTAACCTATGCAATAAAATCTTTAAACTAAATAAGAGGTAAGAGATACGTATTCCCATCAAGAGCCTCTTTTCATCAGGTATTCTGGTCTTTATTAAAGTTTTTCCACAGTGAAATCTATATGCTTGCTTGCTGCTGAGGTGTCTCACTCACTCAAACAAGCATACTCAGCCAGGAGCACAACTCCTTTTCATATCCTTCTTAGAAAAAGCTTGGAGAGTCTCCTGCAGCTGACTGAGTTATACACGTGATTTTTTTTTTTGTTTTGCTCGCTTTCTTAGCCCTGCTAACAACCACCTCAGGGGCCTCAGTTTCCTCTGTCCTGTTTCAATAAACATAGGAGAACAAAGTTACTTCTAAGTAACATAGGAGAACAAAGTCACTTCTAAGGATCATGAGTTTATTTATTTATTAGATTATTTACTTATCAGTTATCTTTGACATTCCTCACTGTAATTGGAAAGAACACCTCATTCTTCTTTTATTTGTCTCTCATAAGGCAATGCAAAGCAAGGAAGAGGAGGAGGTTGGGAGCATAAGCAAGCAAGGTAAAAAAATTAAAAAATTAATACTTTAACATACACATTGTTCTCTATCCTTTATTTTGTCAAATAGCTATGTGCAACTGTTTAGATCTGAATACACAATATGAAATATGTATTAAAATATTGTGTAATAAGACACACATGTACGTGGGATAACACCAAATATATTAATAGGTGATCAGACATACAGGAGTAAATACCCAAATGGTAGTGGTTTTGTGTCTAATAATCATAACATTTCCTGATAAGTATTGCAGTACTGAAAGATTATTTTTTACATAACTCTCAATAATATAAAATATTCAAAAATTACCATAATTCCTGTTTTCAAAAAATGGATATATTCTCTTTGTTGCAAAACCAAAATCTTTCTTATGATCCAGCGTTTATAGGATCTACACATCCTTTTTGGTAAACTCCTATGTTTTGTTACTGTAAGTGATACTTAAAAATAATAAAACCAAATGCAGGTGTTTAAAGACTAATTTAAAGCAAAATCATCAGTGCCGTTGTGACAGATGTCCGGGGACACTGCCCCACCGGGACGCCGGGAGGACCGGGAGAGTGGCAGTATTTCCCCCGGAACAGGAGAAGGCAGCCTTCCTGGGTTGCATGGGGACCACGGAGCCGGGACGCTGAACCCTGTGGGGGGACGTGGCTACCACCAGGGGGCACCTGGACAGCTCCGGAACGGTGGTCGATAGCACTTCCGCCACAACAGGAAATGCTGCCAGAAGAGGAGCTGAACCCATATGCAGCACTTCCACCACACCTGGAAGTTCTACCGGATGTTAATCAAGAATCACCTGGAGCACTTTCAGGTGCAGTATAAAGGAGGCCGCCACACTCCACTCAAGGCTAGAGGTGGGGGAGGGCGTGGGGGGGATATGACAGGAGCCAGAGTGAGAAGGAGGAGGTGGCCAAAGAGGGAAAAGAAAGAAAGAGCGAGAGAGAGAAAAGAGACTGAGTTGGCTGTTTTAGGCATTGTGGTGCTGTTTAATCGTATTGAGATTAATAAACGTGTGTATATTCGGGACATTCGGTGTCTGTCTGTCTTTGGCAGGGCTATCACACTATATAGAAAACAGACTAAAACCTGATTTAATGACTGAGTTTGTCCTTTCTTCCATTCCACCAGCAACTCCAGTTTCCCACACCATCCTCACAAAATCTGCTGGCTGTGTTAATGGGCAGTTCCACACTGGCCTGCGCAAATGTGTGTAAAGGTGAGTGTGTGTGCACATATGGGTGTGTGTGTATGTGTATTAGTGTGCCCCACGATGTACTTGAGTCCTGTCCCCAACCAATTCCTGCCTTGTGCCTAATGCTACTAAAGTAGTTTGTAGCTCCCCAAGACCCTGAATCTATACTAATAAAAGGCAAAGCCCTCACTGACTCACTCACTGACTCACTCATCACTAATTCTCCAAGTTCCCGTGTAGGTAGAAGGCTAAAATTTGGCAGGCTCATTCCTTACAGCTTACTTACAAAAGTTAAGCAGGTTTCGTTTCGAAATTCTACGCGTAACGGTCATAACGGTTGACAATGTCCGCCATTTTGAACTTTCTTATTTATGGCCCCATCTTCACGAAATTTGGTAGGCG
>JANRMT010028174.1:76296767-76347167 GCA_026402145.1 Polypterus bichir lapradei
CTAATTCTCCAACTTCCCGTGTAGGTAGAAGGCTGAAATTTGGCAGGCTCATTCCTTACAGCTTACCTACAAAAGTTAAGCAGGTTTCATTTCAAAATTCTACGCGTAACGGTCATAACGGTTGACAACTTTCGCCATGTTGAACTTTCTTATTTATGGCCCCATCTTCACGAAATTTGGTAGGCGGCTTCCATGCGCTAACCGAAACCAATGTACGTACTTATTTCGGTGGTATGACGCCACTGTCAGCTGCCATATTGAACTTTCCAAAGGTCTTTGTTACTTATGGGCCCATCTTCAAGAAATTTGGTACGCGGGTTCCCAATGCTAACTGAATCCTACTTGCGTACATATATACGTCCATAGCCTGCAGCTCAGTCACCATGTGAGGCGGCGTTGGGTCCCCCATCCCAACGCCTCAAACGTTGTTGGCTGCCTGCCTATAAAGGGCCGTCCTTCGCTCCGGTCTCTACATTCCCTTCCTTGCTTCACCACGGGATTCACGTCTCCCTGCTGATAACTACAGCCTTTTTATTTAATCCTTCTCCGCTGTTTTATTGTTCGTTTATTACGATTATAGTTATTATGTAGGTATTTTAGACTTACTTTACATTGTTCAGGTACCCATTTCCTTTATCGTTCCAACCATACCCTTTTTAACATGTCTATCGAGGTGATCATCATCAATCAAAGAACTGTCACTTACCGAGTGGTTTCCATGCCCAGAGATGGCACCTACCTTTTCCATTCTCTTTCTTACATATTGCACAGCCATATCAGGCTCACTCTTGATATCCGGAGGAACATTGTGTCTTATGTATTGAATGACTGGGACAGGTTCAAGGTGTGGACTGATGACGGTACAGGAGATAATTATACTACACAGGAGCACTATAAGAGTGAAATGCTTAAGCCCTTCACCTATGGTTCTGCATGTGAGTTGATGGCTGCCGCTGAATTGTTCGGTTGTCGCTTTCAAGTGTACCAAAATGGCCAAATATTTTACTCCTTTGGACAACCGCCAATGCCTCTTAAACATCTTAGATTCACAGGTGACGATTTCAGTAGCAGACACTTTGATGTTTATGAATGTTTAAACTCTCAAAAGCTGGATATGAAGTTATCAATGAAACCGATTGTATGGTTACAACGCTTGACAGATGCCGAATGTCACTTCAACACAAGTCCTGCAAATACTGTAGTAATTGAAACAAACCATGAAACTCAAACCGATTGTGACAGCAGCAATCCAAGCTGTGAGATTTGAAACAAGATTACTTTTCACATGGCCAACTGTACGTTGTATGCTGAAGAGTAAGCTCAGCGCACAGCTTGGTCATATTACAACCGGAGTGCCGAAATGACAATGTGGTATACAAAGAGATCCTTAACAAATAATTATTGGTATATTTTCCCTCAGTTTAAAAAGGTTTAATTTTCTTCTTAATAAAAATTTTAAGGCAGTACTTCGCCGCTGCGAAGCGCGGGTATTTTGTTAGTTGGATTATAAAGGCTTGAAAATGTTATGTTTGGAATTTAGTACCCTTCTTCATCAACTGTTGGATTAACAGACTTATTGGATTTAATCAGAATTTTGTCCTTGGCTAGGAAGGCACACTGTGGTGCACTTCCCTAATCCTATCCCAAATAATAGAAACATATAAGGGCAGTAATGATGGAAGAGAGGGATAAGGGGTCCTTCAGGGAGGTGGCAGTGAAACAACACGGTGCATGGAAGAGATGGATGGGACAGCTCTCTAGAGGAGATGTGGAGAACTTAACCTCAGTGGATTCAATTCCTCATCTAAACAGTGCATGGTAATCTCCCCAGTGCGTTTATCCCCCACATATACGGCAAAGTAAAGACACCAGCTTACCCACTATGCAACAAACATGGAACCTTAAAGCATATTTATAGTAGTTGCTCCAAGGCACTAGGAGAGAGGAGATACCGGTAGTGCCATGATCAAGTTTGGAAGGTCATGACAGGGCCTAAAAAACTTGAGGATACCAGGAACTTGTATGAAGATGAGGCCAGAAGCATCACTTGATGTATTTGTTGCCATTAGTTGCAATGTATGTATCATCATATGAAGCAGCATAAAATGTCAAGGCAAAAATATGAAATGATTTAAAACATTTGCTTTCCAGATGGACACTTGCATAAGTTTGCTACATATCCTCTCATTATGCCATTGCCTTTGTTACAATAAAAGGGTTCATAGGCCTGTGTTGGCAAAGACTAAAAAGTAAATCTGGTTCTCACAACAGTTAATTCATACCTGCATGTAAAATAGAATGAGGCTAAGTGTAGCTTGTCACATAATAAAAGCCACAAAGAGAAATACAAACTATAAGTCAAAGCGGTTGGACCTAAAATCAAACACAGAGAAAAAATTAATTGCACAAAAATTATGGCAAATAAAAAAAATAAATAAAAAGGAACACATAAAATGCAGCAGCAACCTAATAGTAAAAGCACAACACAAAAGAGCACTGAGCCCTAACAGATAAATAGTATCATCATGCAAAGGATCCCTGAGGCTATGGTTTCCTGCTGGGGACCAGTAATCATAAAATGATCAGATTCAAAATTTTGGCAGTGTGAATCAGCAAAAGCCAAAACTATAAGATACAATTTCGAGGGAGCAAAATATGAACAGATGTGACCGATCATTCCCAGACTAGATGTGGATATGTTTTTCTTCCACACAGAATAGTAAAAGCAGTTGTAGGAACATGCTTCATTTATAAGTGCCAAGTATATTCATGACTAAATATAAACAAAAATGTTAATTTTAAAGGAGTTGTGATTAGTTTGTCACAAATTAAATGATCATAATTAAAAGAACCTGTAGTCAAACAGATTACATTCAGATCTTGATAAACATAATATTAGCATGTAGGTATAAAATGTATTTAATCAAGTTATTCATAAAGTTCAGGGGTGACCCACCCCTGATTCTGGTAAAGTGGTCTTGTAGTGGCCACAGGTTTCCTTTGGAAACAGAGTCTTGTGCAATTGCAGATATTTTCATTGAATTATTTTTTTGTATTTTGCACTCACTTAAAAAATAAACTTCCAAACAACATACTCTGCAAGGATGAGTTCTACTGTTGTAGCTTTTAGCCTATAGAAGAGCATTCACTTTACTTTGATTTTACTACTCTTCTTTTTTAATTGGTCTTTTACAGCAAAAACAGGTTATTAGCAACATCAGGCACAAATGTAAATGACAACCAGTTAGCTGCTACTCTATAGGGTGTGTTCTTAGTTACACTTGAGTCTTTGTAGGAGAGTCCTCCAACTTTTGAAGAACTAGTTAAAGATCTTAACGGGAAGACCAAACGTTGATTAAGAAACAATATTCTCAAATGAATACTCATTTAATTAAAAGCCAAACTTAAAATCCTATTTAAGGAAGGAAATGAGTGAAAGACATTTTTAAAGATAATTGTTTGCAGTAAAAACATCAAAATAACTTGATAACCTGGGCATGTATTGGTCACTATGATAAGAATATTTAAGCAGTTAATTACACCACAAATCAAGAGAACCATCAAATCCTAAATGCAATATAACACGTATGAAGTTAGGAACATTTTGTTTTACAAAGCATATATGTTTAAATATACTTGTTACAAAAATAGATGGGAGGGTGTCACTCAATACTGTTGCCTAGCAAAAAAATGAACAGACCTTGATTCTCAACCATGTAGTCTGGTCTGATTAGTGCATTGGTACTGTTGATAAAAATATAGGCCAAAACTGGAAAAAGTTGGGACGGTATAGAAAATGCAAATAAAAAAAATGCCGACAGTATGAACCCAAAAAAATTAATATTTTGTCTGGTCAACATCATTTAATTTGGATAGTATACATCCATTCCTGCAAAACATTCTAAAAAAAGCTGGGACGGTAAAACATTCATCATTTCTTATTGTTGCCACTCCTTCTCTTAAAAGATGTTTTGGTTCTGAGGATAACATGTGCTTAAGCGTTTCAGGTGATATTTTGTCCCATTTTTCCATCAAACATGTCTTAAGGTATGCAACAATATGGAGTTGTCTTTGTAGCATTTTTTGTTTCAGAATTCTCCACACATTCTCTATGGGGGCAGATCAGGACTTCAGGCAGGCCAGTCCAGTACCCGTACCCTCTTCATTTGCAGCCGTGCCTTTGTAATGTGTGCAAAATGTGGTTTTTCTCTGCCTTGTTGAAAAATGCATAGTTGTCCCAAGAAAAGATGAGGTCTTGAAAGCAGCATATGTTGCTCTAAAATCTAAATGTACTTTTCTGCATTAATGCTGCCATCACAGAAGTATAAATTACCTTTGCCTAGGACACTGACACAACCTCATACCATAACAGACAATGGCTTTTGGACTTGTTGCGGATAACAATTTGAATAGTCCTTTTTTTCTTTGTTCTGGAGAACACAGAGTTCATTTCTTCCAAAAAACATCTGGAATACTGATTTGTCTGACCATAATAAACATTTCGACTTTGTGACAGTCCATCCCTGATGCCTTCAAGCCCAGAGGACTGTATGGAGTTTCTAGACATGGTTAACACAAGACTTCTTTTTTGAGCAGTAAAGTTTTAAGTGGTATTTGTGAATGTAGCTTTGTAGTGTAGTGCATGACAAAGGTTTCCCAAATGTGCCCATGTGCATATATCAGCTATTGGTGAGTGATGGTTCTTGATGCAGTTCCATCTGAGGGATTGGTGATCACAGGTATTCATCTTAGGCTTGCGCCCTTGCCTTTTACACACTGAAATTCCTCCAGACTCCTTGAATCGCTTAATGGTATTATTGGGAGGAATATGCAAATCCCTTCCAATCTTTCTTTGAGGAACATTTCAATAATTTTCTCACGCATTTGTTGACAAACTAGAGATCCTTTCCCCATTTTTGCTCCTCAAAGATTCAGCCTTTTGTGGATACTGCCTTTGTGCCAAATCATGATTAGAATCCCCTATTGACATCACCTTATTGTAATCACATAATTATTTTACCTTATTACTGGCCCAAATTTGCCCCTGCCCAACTTTTTTTGGAATGTGTTTCAGGCCTGAAATGCAGGAATGGATGTATTTTAACAAATGAAATGAAGCTGACCAGACAAAACTTGAAATATCTTGGGTTCATTTTATCCACAATGAAATAAAAGTCAAAGAAAATTTAAGAATCACTACATTGCATTTTCCATACTGTTCTAAATTATTCTGATTTGGGGTTGTAGTTAGTAGTAGTTAGTACAATATTTGGGGTGTTGCTACAGTCTAAACATTTTTGAGATATTGTTGTTGATCGTGCTAGATCTTTCTTCTGTCTTTGACATAGTCAACCACAACATTCTTCTTTCCACCCACCCTAAAACTGGCATCAGTGGGACTGCTCTCAGCTGGTTTGAGTCCTACATCTCAGGTAGATTCTACAGTGTGCCCTGGCGAGGATAGTTGCCAAAGGCACATTAGACATGCACAGTGATGCCCCAAGGATCAGTGCTGGGTCATCTACTTTTTTCACTGTACACCTTGCTGGGCTCCATCTTCCAATCTCCTTGGTTCTCTTATTAGTACTGTGTTGACAATACACAGCTGTACCTGTCTTCCCCTCTGGAGGACAGCATGGTATTGGCTGCTTGTCTTACTGATATTTCAGCCTGGATGAAAGGCCACCATCTTCAACTCAACCTTGCAAAAACAGAGCTAGGTCAGTACACAAACCTTGGTGTGGTGATAATTTAGCAGTTATCTTTATCTGGCCACATTTCTACCATTTCTCATTCATACAGGTTTGCGCTGGACAAGATCACACAGACCATGCAACTCAACTTCTGGTCCAGGCTTTGATCTTGTTGCATCTGGAATGCTGCAACTCGATCCTGGCAGGAGTACCCACATGTTCTATTAAGCCTCTGGAGATGATCTGGAATGCAGCGGCAAGTCTTGTATTTAACCAGCCGAGATGCACACATGTCACTCCTCTCTTCAGGTCACTTCACTGGCTCCCTATAGCAGCATACATTAAGTTCAAATCCCTGATGCTTGCCTACAGAATAGTCAACTGGTCAGCACCTGAGTATAAAGAGACACTGGTGAAGTGCTATACTCCTTCTCACCCACTCCGATATGCCAGGGAACAGCACCTGGGGATGCCACTTCTGTGTGAAATCTATCCGGAGTCTTTTTGTGTGTAGTCCCTTGTTATTGGAACGGGCTGCCCACCTCCATCCAAACTGCTGGCTTCCTCAATGTATTCAAGAAGCAATTGAAGACCCATCTGGTCTGTGAATATATGTGTAATTGAGAAGAGTAAAAAAAAAACCTTTGCTTTGTGATATTTTATATTGTTCACTAATTTTTTAAGTTTAATTGCAGTATTGATTGTAATATGGATTGTAAATTATTAGTTAATACATCTCTTCACTGGGCAGCACGGTGGCACAGTGGTAGTGCTGCTGCCTCGCAGTAAGGATCCTCCCTGCGTGGAGTTTGCATGTCTCCCCGTGTCTGCGTGGGTTTCTTCTGGGTGCTCCGGTTTCCTCCCACAGTCCAAAGACATGCAAGTTAGGTGCATTGGCAATTCTACATTGTCCCTAGTGTGTGCTTGGTGTGTGTGTCTCCTGTGGTGGGCTGGCGCCCTGCCCAGGATTTGATCCTGCCTTGCACCCTGTGTTGGCTGGAATTCACTCCAGCAGATCCCCGTGACCCTGTGTTTAGATACATATAGCGGGTTGGAAGATGACTGACTGACTGACATCTCTTCACTTGTGGCAATCAACTTTTGTTACCTGTCCTATTATACTTGCTGAACAAACAGGCCCTTGCCTAATGTTACTCACTTTATTATGTTTACCTCTTTTGTAACTTGCTTTGGATATAGGCATCTGTCAAGAAAATAAATGTAAATGTAAACGTACATTGTTTGGTTGTTAAGGTCAGAGTTACATTGCTCAAATGTTTGATATGTTTCAGTGTTGAGATTGATTTTGCATGTAATGTGATAAAGTTTCAAAAAGTGTTCACAGTGGATATGCTGCATTCATCTGTGCCCTTGTTAACTGAGTATTTTCCTGGAAATTTACTGTTGAGCCAGCTTAACAAACCGTTTTTTCCCCCCAGCTTTGCCAGGCCACCATGACATCACAGAGCTGTAGCACTTATGCACAGAACCTTCATGCATGCATACTATAAGCATACTCACCTTACATTTTATGTCACTGCGTGATATGCTTCACATATGTGTGATGTCACTACCTGATCAGAACTCCAACTAGATTTGTACCCTGAATACATTTACATATAAACAAAATACTTACAGAATTTTCAAATGAAGGCTACATTAGTTGTCGATAATGAGAATATTATGAAAATACTTCCTTGTTTTTCATAGATCCGTTGCAGGTTGTATCTTCACTGCTGGATTAAGCATGTTATCTTCCTTGGTTTGTAGTGTAAGTCCGGTAGTGAGAGGCACAACACCAAAATTATATAATGCTGATCCTTTGCATCACAGGCACACTGGGTGTGCATGCATTATCTGCCGACACTTTGAAACTCAAACAAGGAAGTACTAGTACAAAGCAATGCAAACTGATCTTCAAATTTCGTCAGCTGAGCCCCTGCCTATTTGCCAACTGCATGCTGAGTTTATACAAGTGAAGGGGGCATGGATCAAATTCATGTGCATTGTGCAGTGTCAAAACAAACCTTTAAGGAGCCTGTTCCCTCCCCACCAAGAATCAGAAAACACATGAGGCCCTGTGAAATAAATATAATAATGATCTATGTGCATGGTGTTTCTGTCTTTTTCTGGAAGAAGAAAGAGTGAAGGGTCTACACAGATATATCAGAAACAAAAAAATGGGCCAGGTGGACCAAACCATGACTTCAAAAAAATGGAATGAGCCAGTGTGAGAGGGTTCAAAAGTTGACATATGAATAAAAATAATTATTTTACAGTGCTTAGATGTGGGTTCGGAAGATTGATGGATGCATGGATGTTTAGATGTCATTTTTCCAAACTTATATTTTTATGTTTTGAGACATTCTGTGGATTAAATTAAATATGTAAGTTCTACTTTAAAAAAGATGTGGAAAAAGATGAACCGCTGTGGCAATCCCTAACAGGAGCAGCCGAAAGAAGAAGAAGAAGAGCAGTGTTTTATTTGCAAGACAAAGTGTTCTACAAAGAAATGTCAACACTAATCTTGATCATAACAACTAACCACCCATGCAATAGCCTGTAAGGTCAACATTTTGTCTGTCCAGATCAATAAGAAATTTGATTAAAACAAAAGCATTAAGAGGTGATAAAGGCAAACAGTATTTTTTTGCTGTACAGTTTATGTTATTATTTATTTATTTATTATGTACTTTTTTGGCTAATGCCTTTATTGAAGATAAGTTGCAACATTTATGAGATACAATTAATTACATTACTTTTTTTCCTCCAGTTGGAGCACAGGCAGGTGAAGTGACTTGCTCACAGCCACACAGTGTCAGTAGCAGGATTTGAAACTACATCCTCAGGGTTTGAAGTTCAAAGTCAGTTCTGAAGACATTATGAGTGAATGTAGAGATTCTTATTTTTAAAAATGGTTTTAATTTAGAATTTAAGTTGGCCGCAGTTTCTATATTTATGTCTTAGGACAGTAAAGTGCAGTGAGGTTGATATACCTGATGCTGCAGTTTGAGACAGGTGAATTAACTGATGCCATCAGCCAAACTCTGTACTGCTTTTTAACATTTCTAAGCACTTTTTTAAGGTCATCCTTTATTTATTCTCAAATCTATTAATTCCTTTCTTGTTCTTTAATATATTATATGCATTTTTAGGCTTTTCTTTCTGTTCCCTTCTGCTTCAAATGTCTATTTTTAAATTATCATTTTTGTAGTTCTTATCTGTGAACTTCAAGTTAGACTTGCAAGAGCCTCACTAGATTTCATTATAATGGTCTCTTAAGACTGCAAGAAAAAAGTCATTTACAAATTTGAGGTGGTCTGTTTTATTTGGTGCTTTATTAGGTCTCTGTACATTTCATTCTTATTTGCTACATAGCTGTAATTTAAGTACAGGAAGATGAATTTCTTGGAGAGATATAGAAGAGGTGCATTGCCAAAAATAGAAAACTAAACTGAAAAAAGTTCAAGGTATTTTTATTGCACATGTAACCATTCATCTGTTTTCTGAAACTGTTTAATTCAATTCAGGGTTGTAGGATTATACTGTAAATCTTATCCTGGCAGCACAAGGTGCAAGGCATGAACTAATCCTACATGGTGCCAGTCCAGAGCAGGGCACACATTCAAACACATCCATACAAGCCAGATTTTCAGCAATCATCTAACCCAACAAGCATAGTTTTTGTCACAACCAATTCTCAATTTTAAGTGGTTTGAATTCACTTTAACAATAAATGCAAAGAAACCACTCAGTTTGCCCGATCTAGGCTTTTTGCAGTTTTAGTTCACATACTTGTACACTAAAATTTAAAACAGAAAGACCTAAACTGACTGCATCAGAAGTGTATATGACTGACCCACTGCCCTCTATTGTTGGCATTCTTTCCCGACTCATAATCATCTTTTTGAGATTTTCTTCACAGAGCCAGTTGGTGGTTCCTTTGTTTTATTTATTTGTTTATTTATTTTTTTTAATTGGTTTTAATAATTTAGTTATTTTGTTTCTATTCAATAAAAATTGATCACAATAAAAAAGTATGTAGTCACAGGTCTTGAAAAAATTAATAAATTGACCTGAAATGTTTGAAAAAATAAATTTTATTTATAACAATTATAAAAAAGCCACAAATAATTATAAAGACATGGGGTACCCCTTATAATTGAAAACAAACCATGGGTTAGAAACTCATTAAAAAGAAAACAAATGTTTTCACGGACATGAGTCTCAAGAGTGAATGACACAATATAGCATAACTTTCAGTAATAAGGACTTCCGTCAGTAAGAGGCAGATCCCGGTGGATGGACACCAGAAGTAATGTCAACAGTCGTAAAGCCATCAGTTGTCAGGTCTGCAGGATGGAGGAAAAACATTGCAACTATAATTGCTTTTACATAGTGCACAAAGGCAGTGCCGTGCAGCTTAAGAAGGTAGACAATGATGTCTCAGTCTTTGTGTTAACCATCAAATGCTTTAGTGAAAAGGCCACACTGTATTGGTACTACAGTATATCCAAAAACCTTAAAAATCAATTGCTAATAAAAATGACAATTTACCTTTAGCACCACATGAATTTACATAAATGGTAATTTCAATTTATGCAAATCACATACCTTGCTGTACTTAATGCAGCATCATATACAAAATCTGCACTATAGTAGTATAGGGACTAAAACAGTTCTGCAAATATTGGCATCATGCATCAATACGTACAAGTGTAAAACGTGTTATCTTTCATGTAAAGGGCTCACACATGGAATTCACTATGGAAAGAGCTGCATAAAAGAATCCTTGATGTAGCCTTGTAAAAAATTGTTGTGACTTTAAACCACAAAGGCTCAAACGCTAATCTGCATCAGGCAATTTTAAAGACGTGTGTAAACCCATTTCAGCAGAATGCACTGTACATATCCTGTTGCATCCACTGAGCACGTAGTTTACTTTATAGGAAAGATTAGAAGAATAATTGCATTGTAAAACAATGCACCAGTTATATCAGGAAAAATACCTTCACAATGAATTGAAAAGTAAAGGAAGGTGATGAAAATGCTGACATTTTTGCATAAGAAACATAAGAATGCAATTTTATAGTTGCTTAAAGGTATCTTTCCCACTTCACATACTCTTCTTGTACTGTAGTCAATAAGGCTAAAAAGAATGTTACTCAGAAGCACATATAAAGGTCAAATTGGGCCTTAGCATTCAAAATATTTGAGTGTTGTCTACATTTAATATTTCCTTTACCATTCGTTATTGGTCAGGGCCTTACCTTGCATTATTGGTTAGGGCCTAGTGCACTCTGTGGGATATTTAATCAAAATGTTGTGACTTCATTAGGTGTTCTATAAGATCAGAATGAATGCTTTGCCACTTTTTCATCATTTTATACCAATACAGTAATCCCTCGCTATATCGCGCTTCGACTTTCGCGGCTTCACTCTATCGCGGATTTTATATGAAAGCATAACTAAATATATAACGCAGATTTTTCGCTGCTTCGCGGGTTCTGCGGACAATGTGTCTTTTTACTTCCTGTATATGCTTCCTCAGTTGGTTTGCCCAGTTGATTTCATACAAGGGACGCTATTGGCGGATGGCTGAGAAGCTAACCAATCAGAGCACGCAGTTGAGCTCCTGCGTGCTGAATGCAGTGTTAACCAGGAAGTCTCGTCTCGCTCATTCAGCATCAACGTGTTTCGCTGTGTAAAGAGTTGTGCTCTTTAGTTTTTATCTTTGTGCATAGTCAAGCCCTTCATTATGGCTCCAAAACAATCTGCTACTGCTTCAGGGGCCGTGCCCAAGCACAAGAAGAAGATGTTAACGATTGCCAAAAAGGTAAACGTTTTGGATTTGTTGAAGGCTACAATTCTTTTTATTTAAAAAGTAGGAAAGGAATATAAGATCTATGGCTGCAGCGTCCTTTTAACCAGGGTGCAAAACGAGTTGTAAGTGGATGTAATAAGGCAGTAGTCTGGATGGAATCTGCTTTATGGATTTGGATTGAAGACTGCCAGAAGAAGAACAACAGCAGTGCTACACAATCGCTTGAAGTGGCTCCTTTACAAGGGCTGTAACGCTCTCCTTTGTTGTGCAGTAAAATTAAACTCATTGTTATCGGACAAGTCATCGTGTCATTGTTGGTGAGTAACCATAATTAATTTTCTTCTTACAGTGCTTAGTACATGTATGTACGTTTAGTGTCACTGTACACACATTTACTGTATACTATTTTTCTTGCATTGTACGTATTTATTGCTGGTGGCCTGTCTATCGTAATGGCTGTAACATATGTGATATCGGAGACACTCAATATCTTTAAAATAATATTTAGGTTTTACTGTATATAAACAGTGTGTTTATATACATAATTTCAATGAATCTTACCTAATATCTAAGAGAATACAAAGGGATTATGCTGTATAACTCTGCAGGGAATATTTATAAACAGTGCGGGAGAGTTTATAAGGGCTTAAAATATATAAAAATAACCATACAAACATATGGTTTCTACTTCGCGGATTTTCACCTATCGCGGGGGGGTCTGGAACGCAACCCCCGCGATCGAGGAGGGATTACTGTAGTTGATACTTACCGAGGAATTCACCATGGTTTTCCATTCACACAGGAAATAAAAATAACCTAAATTCACTGTAAAATACTTTGTGGCTTCATGAAAGAAAAGCAGTGACTTGTCACTCAAGTGCAAAGTATTATTTTTTATCATTATTTTTTTAGATTGCAGCTTTCCACTAGTGAACTTAATTTCCTGAGATACAAGAATGTCACTGAGCGATACACTACATACTGTACTTTAGGTAATCCCAAATTATAAAATGCAGACGTAACTTTGGTATATATTTCATATCTTGAATATAGGCAGATATTATTAGCAAACTTGACCACAATACAGTATGGCACAGTACCCATTATTTGAATCTATGCCTTCAGCAGTTGTATCATTAGTACTATGATTACTTAATAGTAACATATAGGTTTTGTGACATTTCTTTATTCTTTCATTGTGAATTAATTGAAACTCTTTAAAAAGACTACACCTTAGAAGAATGACGATAATGAAGAGAATAGGTCAAAGAACTGAGATGTTTAATGGAAGGTGATAATGGGGGAATGCCACCAAGAGGAGGACAATGGAACAGAGACTAAATGTGCGAAGTGAGACTAATGGGCATACCTCTATATTTGTTAACAAATACCAGTCTACTTAAAGGATCACTCTAAAACTCTTTCATGTATGCTGTTGGGCACATTATTCATCATCTGTACCAATGGTGCCCCATTAGGAACTCTTTATTATCCCTAGAGGGGTTTTTTTTTTGCTATGAGGATACACTAATATGCAACATTATTCCACAGATACTTAAAAATAAAGAAAGAAATTATATTCAGTATTATACTATAAATACAGCATATAATAAATATTAATGACAGTATATAAAGTAGTCTCATAAGTGAGTTCAATATGGTTTTATTATAGGAACACATTTAATTAGGACATAAAAGAAGATCGAGTGGGAGGGTTGGATACCATGTGTTTCCTCTTTTCAGTGAACAAACCGATCTCAGAGGATTAGCGCCCTTATGCACACATCATATATCGGGCCCTTGGACAATTTACGTACATTGCATAATCTGCACAAGAAAGAGAAACAGAGAAAAGAAGAAATGAAGAGGACTGCAAGGAACCACCTGCTTCACTGTATCTGTTGTTTAAGAGAAGTACAATCACTGAAGCATCTCACTGTGCATTACTCTTTCTTCTCTCAACGGCATAATAAATGTGATGATCTAGTTTCCCTAAATCTTTTTCTGTCACTGTGTACTTATCTACCACAGTAGAAATAATTGTACCAAAAATGAATTCCAAATTAGATTAAGTGTATAACCTAAAAACAAACCATTTTATGTTTGTATATTTTATATATGAAAATTAGCCTTTTAGTATCCTAGCACAGTGTCAATGAAACCAAGCGGGACAGTTGAATCAAGTCAAGATACTTATTTTTCCTTTAAATGCACAAGGAGAATCAACAACGGCAATACATAGATATCACTGGGAGAAACCTTATTGTATCTGATGGGATGTTTTTTACAACTGAACACCTCCAGAGTACCACAAAAAGCACTCTCTCCCTTACCTTGTTTCTCTCTGTTTCTGTCAGCCCTGGCCTTCAAGGAATGATCTCAGTTCTTTTCCTGACTCTAGGCTCACTCTAACTCTTTATGCTAAAGATGCTTTAAACACAAAGGACACAAACACAAATGCTGGTATCCCAGAGGTTGCCGGTTCGAATCCCCATCACTGCCAAAAGCAAGGCCCTTAACCCTCAATTGCTCCAGGGGCATTGTACAATGGCTGACCCTGTGCTCTGACCCCAAGGGGTATGCGAAAACTAACAAATTCCTAATATGAGAAATTGTGTAAGGCGAAATAAAGAACAAAAAAAAAAAAAAAGATCAGGGCCAGACCATTTGGATACAGACTATGACTGCCTTTAGCAACTACAGTTAACCCTATCCCAACCAAACCTATATAGCACTTACAGGGTAAGAGCTCTCTTGCAGCTACCATGATACCTACCTCTCTTAGTAGCTACGGTGATGCCTACCACTTATACAGTATCACAGAGATGGTGGTCATGTTTTTACTCTCAGCAGAGTACAGGGCACTGACCAAACTCATCCCAGTCATCTCAAGCATCACATGGTTATAGATTATTTGGCAAGGGAGTATATTCTGCCACCTTTCGGTTAGAATGTCTTTTGACCTCTTCTGACAGTTTTCCTCACCCCATTACTGTCTCACTCTCTGTCTTTCTTGCTCACTCTCTCTGCTGATGTCATATAACTGACATTCAGGGCATACACATCCTGGACTGACATTTCACTCTTGTACCACATATACCCCTGCCCACTTCTTACAAACAGGACAATTCCTCACCATAGAGTAGTGTGTGTTTTCAACAATGCGTCTTTGTGTTTTCTGTGTTCAAGGTAGCAAAGTGCATATTGAACTCCATCTGTGCTAGGTAAGTGTATGTGTTTTAACTCTGTGTGCTTATCTGTATGCAAAGAAAGGCCTACACTTATATGATTAACAATGTGTTATGTCCAAGGTGATGACTCTGAATGCATATGAGTTTAGTGAATGAGACAATGTGCAGGTTGTGTGTCACTTCATTTATGTTTCTGACAGCCTATGTATTTAACTTACTAACATAGAGTAACATATGGGGCTCTGTTAGTGTGGGAGGGCCAACATTGTGTTTGAAAATATGTCTCAGTGTACTACAACATTGAGAAGTTTTCTGTGTGCTAAAAATTTCATAACACAGGATATATACTTTGCTCTTATGTGTGTACTTACTATATAGAATTTATAGATCTAAACTGGAAAACAATATGGATGGTATACTAGGAAGGTACTTTCCTAGTGCAAACACTGTACTGTATATATCAGAGTTAATACAAAGACTACTCCCAGATAATCATAGGGATTAAAAGAAAGTTTAAGGATGTGTGGCTACGTGAGTGTGTGCAGTCTAAAGAAATTCTAAAGAGTCAGAAGTTAAACATTAATGCAAAGTGGAATACAACACTTCACCATTACTAGTGCTGTATTTGCTTTGATTTCTCCTTTTTTGTTAGCCTTCACCATTAGGCAGCTGCTCTTCCCTTATTTCCCTTCATTTTACCTCCCCCTGCTGGTAGCTAATTACTTCTTCCAAAATTTGGGAGGCCACCCTGGAAGCTGGCTGCCAGCTTTTCTTTTTCTTTTTTCTCTGTTTAAACTTTTGCTTCACATACTAGTTCTACCAAAAAAGCAAACTTTATGAACACAGTGTTGAGTAGATATAAGAAGGCATTTTCTTATTTTTTATTTTATTCTTTTCCCTTGTTTTATTCATTTTTAATGATGTGTACCTTGGTCAGATGTGATTCTTTTTCTATAATCCAACATCA
The DNA here is from genome assembly GCA_026402145.1 of Polypterus bichir lapradei. Taxonomy (NCBI): domain Eukaryota; kingdom Metazoa; phylum Chordata; class Cladistia; order Polypteriformes; family Polypteridae; genus Polypterus; species Polypterus bichir. The sequence goes on from JANRMT010028174.1 coordinate 76,312,443, forward strand.
TGCATTTCAAATGCAGCTAGTAGCACATGCTGTACACTAAAATCAGAAAATGACACGGGTCACTGCTTATATCAGTAAAGCATCAGAAAGTTGTTTTTGCTTTAGATATTTAGCTTATCGTGTAGCATCATTCGAGACAAGAAGTAGAAATAACCTCAACTTTGTTTTCTTTTCGTTTCCCTCATTATTCTCATTTCCATAAACATAGCAGTATTAAGGAGGGACTGTATACTATTTGCAAGTCAAAACTCCTACACTATAACTAGATTTATATGAAAAGTAATGCAAAAAGCAGATTTTAAATGTGGTTAATTTAGTGCAAACTATTCTTAACTGCCTTAATACTTTTTGGTTTACACATCTAAATGTACCCGGCCTTAAATTTATACCCAACAGAAGATATGTAATTTTCATTGCTCTTCTTGCATGCTATGCAATTTAAATAAATTACTGTGTACTGGATAAAAAGCACCTTAGCTTCCTCGCAAATCTTGTAGTAGTTGTTTCTTTAATTATTATTTAATTTAGCTGTTATGACTGGTTTTCATTTAAAGAGGGTACTACTGACAAATTCAATTAAATGAAAATAGAGAACTTAATGGTCCATGCTAATGATTCATTTCATACATAATATTTTATCATTTTCTCTGCAAATCCATAATGAGGGCTTAGTTTGTACTACTGGTTGCTTGAATTTAGACCACATGCAATACAGTAATTAAAATCTACTAGCACTATTTGTTTTAATACAAGTCTTTTTAACTCTTTAATTTCTTTAGCCCTTCCATTGTTATGTATATACTTGATCTGTATTATATGTATATATTGGTTCATCCATGTATTTTTAAATCTGCTTATCATAATCCAGTTGTTCAAAACACACAAAACTACTGCATTTAAAGTTTTAACATATGTAGATAAAAAAGTGTTCATGTGTGTGTTTTTGTGAAATATTTGTTGTTGAATCTTCTATATGTATTTAAATGCCTGCGTCTTTCAAGTTTTGTGTCAGCAAACATGAGTTATTGCATTAAAGCAACAACTATACTATAAAAAATGCAAAAGTATTATTTTTTTCTATAAAAAGTAATTATTTTCCATATTTAAAATTTCTCTCCAAAGCTGTATATGTTCCTTCTAACCCAAAACACTACAGTATATATGTTTGCATTCAAAAAGTTCCTAAACCTTAATATTATCTTTTCCAGTACAAAAACACATGCAGCTTAGTATGAACATTATAGAAATTTGTAAACTTTTTCACAGAAATACAGAATAATAAAAAAGGCATCTTTGTCTGCAAAGTAAGCTCTGGAGGAAATGTGTACATTTCAATTTATACTGAACATACAATGACAGGAAATTCGTAAAGTTCTATAGGACTTAATCATTTAAAACGGAGACCTTCTCTCCATGTCTTACTGAGAGAGGCTGAAATAAAATAACGTGCATTCTCAGCTGCTGTTTCTGTTTATCCACACAGTCTTTTAACGTTTTAACATATTCCGTACAGTTACAGATGCTACTCTATCAGTTTATGTTCTGTTTCAGCAGTTCTTTAAGATGTTATGTGTATAATGTGTTTCGTCAGTGAAAAGTCACCTATCATAACCTATTAACCCCCAAAGTCACTTTCCAGCCACCTTTAATTTTTTCATTCCTTACTCTGCTGTGGACAAGCTATGCAAGCAGACAGTCACGTTTCTGCATGGCTTGTGCGAGACAATATTGTGCAATCAGATGAGGAACTTAGTGATGCTCAGTGCTGTCACACATATGTGACCTCAAAGGGTTGAAAAAAAATGGGACAAGGCAGGGGTCAGTGACAAGTGGTTATGCATGGCTGGTGTGTGGGTGAAGTGGGGTGAAACAAGAGCAATAGAGGCTGAAGGATTTTCTTTTCCCATGCTCTGACATCCTCACCAGGAAGAAACTTTCTCATTGCCATGTGCACAGCCTGTCAGTAAAGTGGTAAGCTAGAGGAAAGAAGGGCCAAGTACAGCTCAGTTACAGACCTCAGGGCAACATGTGTTCAGTGAATTGATGCAGATAAAGAAAGAGACCACAATGGGGGAGATTTAGTAGGTTTTTCTTTTTCATAAAGGTCCTAATATAAGTAAATGTTATAAAACATTAACTCAGAATGTTGTAATTTTTTTAGTAATTAATTAAAAAAAACAATTCACATTGGGAACCAAAATTGCAGTGTGTAAGAAACATTTAAGACATTGATTCTTTTGTCTACCACAATAAAAAAAATAAAGATAGAACCAAAAACAAGCCAACATGGAATATATGAACTGTAATATGTCAAGTGATTTAACCTTGCGTGAAATAATATGTCAGGAAACATGTCTACATGTTGCTTACAAAGTAACACAAGTGTCATGTCTGTTAAATAGCAACTACACATTCAACATGTTAAAGTATCTCAGATGATACATTCCTTTTGTATTTCTTTGTACTGCTTGTGTCAATTTGTTTGTACCTCCATGATAGCCAAACATGAATTGTTTATATATTTCACTTTTTATGCTTCTTTATGTATTAGAAGGTAAAATAAATCTGTCTACCTATCTGCAGTATATGACACGCAAACACAGCTGTATCTCTGGTCAAGTCCCTCTCTTGGTGCATATAATGTCTTATGTATAGACCCTTCATGGCAGAAAACGTGTTTGGGACAATAGATTGTTGCAGCTAATTTCAGATTTTGACATTGTACAACATAATTTAACCACTTAGAAAGTAAAATAGGACTTTTTACATTGAGAACATCATTTTTCTGAGTTCTAGCCTATTATGCCTCACATTCATAGAAAAATAAAAACATTTTGTCCTTCCACTAACCTTTGAAAAAACATTATAAAAGTTACACTGCAATTTTAATTGGACCTTAAATTTAAGATGTGACTTGTAAAACTAAACAGAAAGTTTTTTGAACATTCATATTAATATCTATGGTACAATGTTGAAATTATTGAGATTTATTGTAAAAAGCTTTATTTAAGTATCAATTGATTTTATATATTGGGTATGTCAAATTATTCCCAACTTTCTTCTGTCCATTAATATTTACAATATTTTAAATCAGCGGGTTGGACAATGACTGACTGATGACTTAAATCTTTAAAGTTACTTGTTTTATTTATAACATAATGCAATTAGGAATTCCAGTAAAGAAATATACTAATCTGAGTATACTATACTACTAGCTACTGAGAAGTAGCTTCAGCGACAGACTGCTGTTACTGTCCTGCTCCACTGACAGACTGAGATCGTTCCTCCCACACACTATGCGACTCTTCAATTCCACCCGGGGGAGTAAATGCTAACATTATTCAAAGTTATTGTCTGCTTTATTACTCAAAGTTATAAAGCTGTTGTCTGCTTTTACATGCATTTTTATTACTATTTAATTTAATATTGTTTTTGTTTTGTTTTTGTATCATTATACTGCTGCTGGATTATGTGAATTTCTCCTTGGGATTAATAAAGTATCTATCTATCTATCTATCTATCTATCTATCTATCTATCTATCTATCTATCTATCTATCTATCTATCTATCTATCTAATCAAAATTCTCTTGGACCTGGAATACCCAATTTAACTTTGTCAACTATGATATGTTTGGTCACAGTGAAATCCCATTGACAAACATGTAATTCAGTCAGCTAAAAAGCAAGAATTGTATTCATTCCCTTTTTTTCAGCCTCAGTTTAGACACATTGGTAAGCTTTGCACGATGCCATAACTGTTAGGCCCATCAACTCAATGGCATTTCATGCAACCCTTTCTTCCTAACTTGTGAGTTCTCAGTTTGAATGGCAAAAACTCCAGTGCCCCCCCAACAGGTAAAATTGGCACATATATCCAATTATGTGTACAAGGAATAACAAACACATAGGATCATATGGAAATACTGTGACTTTTAACACTTGTGTCGACAGTTTTATAACCCAATGTTACTTGGAAAGCTTTTTGCATTCTAAAAGAACATTAAAAAAATCATTAATGGTTCTTTCAAAACTTTTATACTTTATTAATATATTTATTTTGCTCATGTCAGTACATATAGCATGATGTGACAGCTAGGAAAAATAGAAACAAGTGTCTGAAAGCATTTTGTTAAAACAATAAATGTTCTTCATATTTTTAAAAGTTATTTACTGGAATAAGCATTCCACATATTTAATATAATCTCTTTTAGTGATATTTCTTCAAATTTGATTCTTTGTAAGGAGTATCCTTATAATACACTCCATGGGAAGCAAACCATATATTATGAATTAAATATTCTTAAGAAAGGAGTTATGGTCCAAAGATTTGACAAAAATAAATCTCAGGTAGTAAACAGTGACCACTCCTAATTAAACAAAGTTTTTGCAATCTGTTGCTTAAAGATATTCCAATAAATTCATTACTTTTAGATGTCTTGGTAAATCCAGTGGTAAAACCATAGGTCCAGTTCTCTTGCTGCAGCATTAGTGTTACAGGATAAGTTTATCAATGTTTGTTCATTTTATGATCAATAGTAAATTATATGTCAGAAATATGAATCTCACTACTGAATGAAGTTCAAATAGCAGCATTTACTTACAAGAACATTCATCAGCTAAAATAATAATAAAATAATAACCGGCACCAACAGGATAAATAGATTTCATATACATGTAATGTCAATAAAACACATTTCCATTTCTTTCATTTCCAAAAAGTGCATTAAACTGGGAAGTTAGTGGAATAGCCACCACACTGTCAGATTAAATACCAATAGATGTTTTCTTGTGGGAGTTTCAAGATAGCTGCAGAAAACAATTTTGAATATGCAATCTCAGATTAGCATTCAATTCTTCATGAAATTTATGTTGAATAATTAATTTCACCTTAAAAGGAAAAATCCCAAAGTTTTTTTTAGAATTTACAAGACATTATTAGTCTTTAATTAACAGAACATACTGAACAGTTGCCACCCTTTTTCCATATTTCATTATCTCTCACTGATTACCTTGAATTAAAACATCCTTTTTATTTGCTCTGCTATTAGGTAAGGAAATGTATTACTGTAACTCTTGATCTGTAATAGATACATTTAAAAAAAACACTAAGTCAAAAAAAAAAAAAGAAAAAATGCTTAAAGTGCATGACTAAGAAATGTAAATTAAAAAAAACACAGATACATCCAGTGGTTGTCCATATTTCCAGGTGTTTGATTTTTTTTTTATATGTGACATTCTGATATGTATTTTGTTTACAACTTACAAATCTTTGCATGGTTATCATAACTTTTAGCTTCCTTTTCCTTGAGCAATTAATTCTGATCTAAATCAAGAAATACAAAAAAATAATTTTAAGCGAATGTGTGAGCCACTAAGTAAAACCTAATTAATCATCAAGATGTGTTATTTTCTCATGTTTGCTATGCCTTATCTGTAAATGAACTTGAGATCTAGTCTTTTTTCTGCTTGGTGTTGCCATAGACTGAAGTCCTTAAAATTACTGATTCCAGGAGGGAAAGATAAGGATCACTGCTGTGGCAGGTTACAGAGCTTGGGAAAAGTGGTAGTTACTTAGTGAAAGTGCCGTTGGCAACCATTGACCTTTGAGTTTCCTAACCTAAAGGATACACAAACATCACAATGTTCTTGAGCAAGTTTTCCTGATAACCTGCTGGAAAAAGGACTTAATATCCTGCAGTCATTTTGCACGCACAATTTAACAATTATGTGGTCAAAAAAAGGATGACTGTGTTAAGCTTCTGGGAATTTTTCTAAGCACAAATACATATTTTAAGTATTCACAGAGGCATCTTAAATCTTTATTATATCTTATATTGTACCTGACATATTTAAGTAAAATAAATAGAATTTTGCTGTTTCTTATTAAGATGGAATAATTCACGGACTTTGCCAGAATCAGATATAAAGGGAGTCTTAAAAGAAAACAAGAAGCTGTGTGTGCAGATAGGCTGCTTCTAATAAACAAAGAGGAAAACAAGAGTCACAGAAGCAAATATGGTATGGCATTAAGTATGCACAGGCAGCAACGTGTTTTTCTTATGGAACTTGCTTTTAATTCAAAGGTTGAAATACTTTTGAATTGTATTAGTAAGTTTGATAGGTGGTATGTTCTACCTCTTTATCATATGTATGCTAATTATACAAATTTTACAAGCATACAAGTTTTTTTTGACAGTTTCTCCTGTCAATGCTTTCAAGACCTACAAAAGTTCTGTTTTGCTGTTGATTGCCTGACTGAAGCTAAATTAAGCTGAAATACTACATTTCCCCTAGAACACACTGTATGATTACATAATCTTTTCCTGCAGCCCTAAGAACAGTAAGTTGCACTTTAACTAAGTGTGTGTCCCTGATGAATAACTGTTAATTAAGTCTTTAGATTGTTAGTGAATGTGACAGATTTTAATTTATCTTTTAATGCCGATTGATGTTTGAAGGTAGCACCTATTTAAGCTCAGAGCTGATTATCCTAAAAAAGCAAAGACGAAGAAATAAATAATTTTGTTTAGAGATTTTAATTCTTAGTAGAAAAAAAACATGTTGTACCAAATATTTTAAAGATTGTCTTTCTTTGAATTTGCCTGTCACACATTTAAAGACCACTGAATCAATATGCAGTTAACACTTCTCCCTCACAGTTTTGGAGTTCTGGGTTTAATTTTTAGCTCAGGCACTTTCTGAGAGGAGTTTACATATTCTCTTTATGTCTTTGTACATTTTCTTTAGGTAGTTTAGGTAATTTCTTCTGACATCCAAAAGATATTTCAGATGGTGACTCCAGATTGGTGTGTTTTAGTAGTATGAGATTGGAGTGCCATCTTAGGTCAATTCCTGTCTTGCATCCTACTCTGAAATGGTATAAGCTGTTTTGTAGAACAAATATATGAATATATTGATATTGCAGTATCAGTATGCACTTTACCAGTCCTGACTTACTGATATGAACAAAATCTGAGATGACAGAAAACAAAGAGTTTCTTAAAAGATGTTTACATGGAGTATGGATGTGTACCATTGTACCATGCAACAGATTAAACTCTCATTCAGGGCTGGACCCTGCATTGTATCATATTCCCCCATGAAGCAGACTCTAGCTCCTTGCAGCAGAGCCATAAAAAATGTCACCTGAAAAAATAGGTGGATGTTCACATTGGGATTCTGACTTTCCATACTCTACATAACATTGGTCATGGAACTACTGTGTTTTTGTAAGTGCATTGGAGTCATTCTTTTGCAGCGCTGCATGTAAAAATTAAAAAATGAATCTGGCATGAGGAAGATTGCAGTTACATGGTGACAATGCTTGAGAGAAAATGTCAGATATTTATAGTTAAATAGTGTATTAGTATTAAAAAAGTGTTAGTTTTCTGTATTTTTTTTGCCCAAAAACTACACTTTTCAGACATACATTTTTGTAGTAAAGTAGTTTGCAGGTGTCCGTCTCTTTTGATCTTGAGAAAAATAATTTACATCAGATTAAAAAGAATTTAATAAATCGGACAATAATGTAATTTAAAGCAGCGAGATAAATTGTAATAATATTATAAACATTGATTTCATTCAATACACAGCACTGAGTTTAAAAGGTTAATATTTAATCATTATTCTACAATGAATCTTGGATAGCATTCCAAAGAGCTATAAAATACATGATTATAGCAATGCAATTTACAGAAATAAATCTGCACTATTGCAATGTAATATATTTAACGTGATATCTCAGGACGTTTTAATATTTTGTGGTATTTATAAATTCAAATAAATTACAAAAGTGAATCAACTCCTAATCCAACTTCAATTGACTTTTCTGTTAGGCTCTAATGCACTTCACTTCAGTCAATTGTGTTTTTTGGTTACAGAGCTTTAATGAACACCTTAACAAGGTTAACACTGATATTGTGAATTCTTTAATTAGAATTCAGCTACTCTGCAGCCAGAAAGTAAAGAAAGGCTAAAAAGATTTTATTGTTTCTAATTTTAGGCAATATACTGTAGTATACCCTTAAGATAATGCAACACAGATGACCAGGTTGGGATTTTTTAAACTGATTAAAACAAGACAGTAGTGGCTTTAATGTTACACTGAATTTTAAGAAAGGATTTCTACCTGACCTGACTCCAAGTGTCTGTTGAAACACCAAAGGCATTAAAAATTAAACTAAATGAAAGTATCTAAACATATATGAATCATTTGGGTAAAAGTTAAAGCAAATTGCCAGGCTGGGTCACTTTAGAGCCTGACATGATTAATGCAATAGATTGAATGATTTAGACTTTTTTATGTGACAAGGGTACACTTTACAGGGAGGATTTCGATCTACTACAGGAGAATCCTGCTCCTAGTACTGCTTTTGAAAATCAGCAGTGGAATGGTCTTATAACCACCAATAAAGTTTTGAGAATATTCAATTTAAATTAACTATAAGTGCCCATTTTGTAAACCAAAGTGGTAGAATTACAAACCAAAGTATAATGCAATGGATGATATCTCTAAGTTGTGAGTAATGGAAAAAATGTTTCTATGTACACTTCAAAGAGCTTGATTGAATAATATGAAGAAATCATAGATAGGTAAGTGTTAAGGGTGAGGTACGTGCCAGTGTTTAAATGCAAGATTAATTATTTATTTGTCTGACACCTTTATCCAAGGTAGCTGACAACATCTGAGATACAATTGATTACATTTTGTTTGTTTTTCCAAGTGAAAGTGACTTGCTCAGGGTCACACATCAGAAGTAGCGAGATTTAAACCCACAACTTCAGTGTTTGAGGTCCAAAGCTTTAAACACCATGCCACACTGCCACAGTACAATGAAAGGGGAACCCTGTGATTCATATTTAATGGTGCAACTGGCAGCAGTGACAGTTAATGAAAATGCCAGTTGCACAGGGATCAGAAAAATAGATTATTTTTTTGATAACTAGGATATTACATTCAAAGATAAAGAAACATTAGATTCTAACTGACAGCAAAATATGTCTCCCACTTTAGAATTCAAGTGTTTGTCACCTAGTAAAAAAGTGTCTTACAACAGGGACTTTTTTATCTTAGTGGATTGTTTTCAAATAAACTAATTTGTCTAAAAATCTATAAAAGATTTACAGATGAAAACAGGAATAAATAGAGAAATGTAATAGATTATTCATTGTTTCATTAATCCACACAAAAAAATTATTCTATTTTGGTACAAATATAGTTTAAAAGTCACACCTGAACAAGTTTTTGGATGTTTTGTGAAATTTAGATACACAAAGTTATGCAAGGTATTCAAACAGGTCTATGAGTAAGTGGTCCACAGGAAAAATACAATGCAATACAAACCCTAGAAATCTTAAAGAAAACATCCGCTGTCTGCAAAATCTAATAAAACAAAGATTGTATGTCTTTATATTTTTGAAAAAAGTAAAAAGAGATTGAATCAAAAGAATTAAATGATAAAGTATTTATTTGATTTATTTTGTAAAAAATATGTAAATTGATCAAATAATAAGCAAATGAGAAACAAGAACACTGCTAAGGTTGAAAAGATAAAAAAGCTTAAATTATTTGCTAACTTTTAAGATGTTTAAGTCATCAAAACCAGAGGGGAAGTATGATCCTGATCCAAAAATGATGCTCAGGATAAGGAAACAGACCACACTGTCTACTAATAGGGCAATATTACTACCACTACTACTACTACTACTATTACTTTTATTTATTATTTCTTAAGAGCCAATATGGGACTGCTAAATGAAGTGTTTCTTTCAACTTGTTCTCATAAATGAGGTGCTTCCTGCCTCAGATGTCTCAAGATTACAGTGCATAAGAGTAATACCTTCTCATGTTTTATGTATATATTAGTATTTTCTATTTCTAATCATCTCTACAGTATGATTTTCCCTTTCATGCACATCAACGTACAACAGCTTTAAAAAAATAACAGACACATGTGACAGGTTATATGAAATTGAGCATAGCATAGTTATAACACAGGGTATATTATCACTTCATTAATAGCCCCTTACATCTGCCCATCTATAAACATCTTATTTAAATTCATTAGTGTTTAACAGACAGATTCAAGTTTAACTCATGCTTTTACTAAATCCTTTAAATATTGTTATAAAAAATATGTAGGTTGAATCTCCTCTCTATTATTTTCAATCAAAGGTATAATCTGGTCGTACAATTTCATTGCCACACTTTTTTTAGTTACAATCTGATGTGATATTCTATAGAACATGATAAAAATCAAATTCTCCCTCAATGCTAAATTACCAAATAATAATGACTATTCAATACTAATATGATTAATTTTCAAAAAATCAAAGATAATAAATTTCCTTACAGTATTTTATGAGAGCAGAGGAAGGAGGACTCATACAGAATACAGTCTGGCATCTGTTCCTATCATTTTTTCTATTTTTTATCTCAATAAACCTTGCTATATATTTACTCAGATCTGATTATTAAATACAGTACACTCAGCGTTTTCATTAATGGCAGCTTTTTGGTCTAGGTATTGAGAAGAGAAGTGAGTCTAATTGGTTCTTTCCAAATTCACCATGGCTTCATCAATCAGAGATAAATTACCACATGCCTTCTCCATTCACCTTTCACTCTTAAGTATTCCCTGCTGACTGGCACTGCCTGCCAACTGCTGCAGGAAGTTGGTTTACCCACAGCAGCAGCTACTGAGCTCTATGAGGCCTTTGCCATTTCAAATGCGAACATGGAGCAGCTGCTCTCTTTACACCTACTGCGTGGTCTGAGTACAATTAAACAGCTCAGGAATTCCTCATTCACTCCAAGCTAAATGACTGGAAGAAAAGAAGCAGAGCTGCTCGACTGTGCCTTTTCTTTCCAGTCATACTACCTAACTCACCAACAGTAGGCTTATAATACCTTTACCTCCCACCAGCATCCAAAAAAGAAAAACCTGCTCAAATATGCTGCTAAGTATGTCTTGTGTAAATATTTTAGCCTTTTTATTGCAATACCATAATATTCAGTAAAATAAATGAAAAAACAAACACAGTAGCTGTGTTTTTCTCAAAGAAACTAGTCAGTAAAGGAATTACTGCACACATCTTTTATCAATTAGAATTATTATCTAGTCTGCATGAAATGATTATTAACTGTTGGCTGTGTTATGAATGGAGCTGTCTAATTCAGATTAATTTGGATATGAAAATAAAGGCTGAATTAGATGTAATAATGTACAAATCACAGATGCTCTCTTAAGCCTCACTGTTCTTAATAATGTGGCAAGAATGTGTTTTTGTTAAATAACAGCAATCCATAAACAACACCTACTACAGTTACAATACAGAAAAAAAATATATTAACATAACTATATTTAAAAAGAGATTTTGTACATTTTGTAATTACTTATTGTACTCTGTGAAGATATACCTATTATCCCTAGGAAAAAAATATTTTTATGCAGTTATCATTTCAGTAATTGGACACTGAGTAGTTTGACATCACTTGAAAAATATTAAACTTTAAAACTTGAAAGATTATTTGTTTAATGAGACCTATATAAATTTCTTAGAGTGAACTTGACAGTATTCTAAGAGCGCCCTCTTGCTGTTACCATTTGGATGTGTTTCTAGTAACTAGCTCTTTAATAGGTGTTTTACTGGAGACTCCTGTTCACTTTTTACTGATGAAATCCTCCAGTACACAAAAACTGTACGCTTAACAAGCACTCTGTGCTAAACATTCAACTTTCAGAAAAAGCTTCTGATGCAATGCCAGATAAGGGGCTAGAGAAGGTACAAGGAGAAGAAGTTAGACTATTTAATACCTAAAAATGTTTTAACATTAGTGGGTATCTCCCCCATGACAACCACATATTTTTCAAAGCTAATAGCCATGAGTGCTGAACTGTTTAACATTCAAACACTCTGAACTGTTTACAGCAACAAATAACATTCCCAAACTTCTGAACTCTTTTCCAGGTTAGGGGAGCTTGTGTATATCCAGGCTGCATAAGGTGCATAGCAGAAAACAGGCCATGGCAGGGCTTCCTCACATAAAGCAACATACAGCCAAGCTCGACTTGCCAATCAACATTAACATATATCCCTTGGGGATGTATGAAGTAAAAGCACACAGACACAGGGAGAACTTGAAAAATCCACACAGACAAATGCTAGGCACTAGCACTGCACTGTCATGGGACGCATGAACAAGATATGCAAGTATGTAATGCCATTTCTTTAAGGATTTATGCATGACAGTGTTAAGTGTTGCTTAAGAAAGAAATTTACTGCCTTCCTACTTATTTCAGGTAAAAGTCTAAAGTGAATTGTGGCATGGTGGTGGTGGTGCAGATGTTAGCTTTGCTACCTCTAGTTCAAGAGCTTTCAAGTGAAATCCTAATCCTGGAAATGTTGGTTTGGAATCTACACATTCCGTGTGTATTTACTGTTGTCTCCACTGTATCCCAAAGAAATACAAGTTAGATTGACTGATGGCTTTAAATTGTGTTTAAGTGTGTGGTTATTTCTGCTTGTACCTAGGCCAGGACTGACTACTGTTCTCTACCTTAAGGATTTTGAACTCCTATTATACTGCATTGGAATAAGATTTTTTAGAAGATATATGAGATTCGAGTCGACAAAAATTGCAAGTTCTGTTTTGGTTTAAAAATTATTATAGCTGTAGATGATCTGTATTGAATTGTTAAATAGTTTGTACTGTAGATTATATTAATGCTGCCAGCTTTAAGGAAGGCATATTCACCTCTGCTGTATGACTTCAATGATATTATGAATTGCGTTATATGTTTTTCCATCATTACCGTCAAAGTGTATTACTGCAGTGACAGGATGAGTGGAGTGGCAGGGATGAGAGGCCAAATATATAGCTTTCTTAAAATGATAAAAAGATTAACTGGTGAGCATCTTACTTTCCAAAATAGTCCAACAAGGATGACAGATCAATAAATGTAATCCCCTTTAATGCTATGAGGTCTGAAGATTAGTTTTGTGTTATGTTCCCTTAAAGCCAGAGAGGTTAGCTCTAGAAACAGACATGCTACACCAAAGAGCAAACATTTATAGACACAAATTGAATATTGTTTTGTTCAGGTCGCATAAAAACAACAGCCAGCATATTAGTCTACTTGACCTAAACACACCATTCTTCATTTTTAAAGGAACTGTGAATTTTCTCCTTTTATTGTACATATTGCCTAGAATCTATATTTTAATTGCACCTCTGCAAGAGGCAAGAAAAAAAACTAACAATTCCACCTTCATAATAGAATCATTGTGAAAAATATGCATGGGACACATTCTGTCAATAATTTAATGGGTGGAAGATCTTCGTTTCAAACTTGTTTTCTTTTCATTTTTCTCATTGGTCCCGACATAGTTAAAGTAACGTGATGCAGGCTAAATGGTAATTATTCTAAGAAACATGTATGATTTTTTTATATCACTTTAATTTCATTATTAAGGAATATATTCTACTATCTCCTCCCAAATCTGCCAAATAAAACTGTTAATTTTAAGAACTGAACAGAAATGATGGTGGATATGCACACACAAAGCCCAAAACACAGATACCAGAGTTTCAAGAGTAACATTTTATTAGAAATTGTTTCAGTTAAAGATGATGAAAGGTTAGGGTTACGGATTCTGCACAGTGACACATAATATGTAGTCTTTATTCCCACCCCAACATTTGCCTTTGTCTACACCCTCCTTCTCCTGTTTCCCCGGCCTTTTCCCTATATTGGGTGAGCTCTTACCTCTGCTAAACTTCTGACTCCAAATTCCCAGGCTGAGAAAGACTGAAGCAGGAGTGACATTATGACATTTCAGGAGCATACCCAAAACACTTCCAGGTCAGCTGGACCCTCATAAAAACAGCAAGACTACATCCCAGGAGCTCCCCCAGTAGCCCTGAATTCCTCCAACAGGTTTGCCAGTCTAACCGAAATTAACCATGCAACCCAATGGTAAACCCAACTGGAATGGCACCAAACTTGTTATGCCACCTAGCAAGCTATGAGAACATATTAACCCAGATAACAGACTTCAGCTGTTTTTTTTGGCTTGTAATCGGGGCAAAGTTCAACTTTCATGCCAGAATGGTCACCAGTCTCTTCACAGCCCCTTTACAAAACAGTTCTCCAAAAAGCTGACATAAAATTTACATTAGTTGTAAGATAATGTGGCCACAGAAAGCTTTACAACAAAAAGACAATAGTTGCCAAATGTGTGTTAAGTGCACTGCGAAAAAGTGCGAAAAAATCACAAATAACCTGACATGACACAACACTTTTTGGCTATTGTCAACAATACTCAACAATATCTTTATATTCTGAAAAATCTGAGTAAAGCCTTGAATTCTGCATTTATGGTCACTAACTTGTAGAAGCGTACGTTGTAGTCTTTCCTCACTTGCTCCATTATCTGCCTGCTCTATTCAGGGATACAAAGCACTACAGAGGGTGGTTAAGATGGCACAGTATATTACTGGCACTAAGCTACCTTCTTTTCAGGTCATATATAATGTTCAGTGTGCTGCATTAGAAGATAAAAATATTATTGAAGAACTCAGCTATTATTCACATTCCCTTATCTGTCTGCAATGTTCTGTCAAACAGTATAGGACCTTTTGCATTTGAGAGTCAGTGAAATGTTTTATCCGCCGGACCTAAGGTTACTAAACAGCCATTCATGCTGACAAAAAATGCTCTTTTACTATATAATAGGGTTGCTCAGTATACCGCTACTGAAAAAGTAACAAAAAGAACAATTTATAAAACAGTACTGTACCAGGGATTTTGTTATTTTTAATATTGGAAGTAAATATTACTGTTCAACCCCACTTCATATCTGCCAAAAAAAACCAGTACATGATGAACCAATGAACCACATATACTAAAAGTAGGTTTGACATGCTGGAGACACCCCCTCCTTTCCTAGCTTCATTGCACTCAAGACTTCCAGGGGGACCCCTCCTGTTTCTTTGATGTGATCAAGACTTCATGGGGGACCACACCATTGCTTTGATGCAATGAAGACCTCAAGGGACAAAAATCCCCTTTTCTGTCTACTCACACAGGAAGCTCTAAGAGGGAAGCAACATGGAGTGAATAGCTCAACGCACTAGGGAGATGTGCAATTGTAAGGTCCACCAAGGAGTCTAGAATAAGATACGCATTGTGAGTTTGCAAATGAAGTGAATAAATATTTCACCCAAATGCTTGTGAAGGAAGAAACAATGGAATGCCCAATGCAAAAGTAAAATCAAACTCTGAGTTCATTCATTTTAACATAGAACAGTCAGATTTGCTTCAAGCGCTTGATACAATGAAGACTAATAAAACCCCTGGACCTGATGGGATTTTATCAATTGTATTGAAAGATATTACAGTCATTATTTACTAATACTAACTGTACAACATTATGCATATTTGATCAGTCACTTGATAAAAATGCATCAGAGGACTGGAAAGTTGCAAATACGACTCTTCAAGAAGGGAGACAAAATGGATCCTGGTAATTACTGACCAGTAAGTCTTACTTCTGTACCAAGCAAAATTGCTATAATGAGAAAAATTAGAAAAGTATTTATATGAAAATAAAATACTAAATAACAGCAGCACGAGAAGTAAATCTTGCCAAACCAATATTTTTTTGAACAGGCAACTGCAATAGTTGACATTAGCGAAGCATATAACATAGTTTGCTTAGACATTCAAAAAGCATTTGATACAGTTCCACAATGAAGATTAATTCTGAAACTAGAAGCTGTAGGCATCAGCAGTAACCTACAAAATGTTATCTCCAGTCGGTTAATTGGCAATGGACAACTAATACAGATTAGAGGAGAATGCTTCAAGTGGAGTGAGGCCATCATGAGGTGTCCTTCAGGGGTCTGTTACTTTTTCTGATTTATATTTGTAATATATATATTTATAATCTTCTTCTTTCGGCTGCTCCTGTTAGATGTTGCCCCAGTGGATCATCTTTTTCAATAACTTCCTGTCCTCTGTATCTTGCTCTGTTACACCCATCACCTGCATGTCCACCTCTGTACTGAACACCCTTCTCCCAGTATACCCAGCATCTCTCCTCTGCATATGTCCAAACCAACGCAATCTCACCTCTCTAACTTTGTCTCCAAACCATCCAACCTGAGCTGGCCCTCTAATGTACTCATTCTAATCCTGTCCATCCTCGTCATACCCAATGCAAATCTTAATATCTTGAACTCTACCACCACCAGCTCTGTCCCATTTTTTGTTAGTGCCACCGTTTCTAACCCATGTAACATAGCTGGTCTCACGATCATCCTGTAGACCTTCCTTTTCACTCTTGCTGATTCCCGTCTGTCACAAATTAGTCCTGACACTCTTCCCCATCCATTCTACCCTGCCTGCTCTATATTAATAAAATTGATTTTGGTATTGTTAGTAAACCTGTGAAATTCACAGATGATGCTAAAATTAGAGGAATGGTTGACACTAAGGAGACAACAAAGGCTTCAGAACTTTGCGAATGCTTGGATAATGCAGTTTTATGTAGAAAAGTACAAAGTACTACACATGAGCAAAAGGAACGTTAATACAAAATGTAAGATAATGCCATACAGAAATCAAACTCTGAAAAGGATTTGATTAAGCGCAAAAGGATTAAGTTTAAATATCATTTTCATCATCCATGCATGTTAGTAAAATGGTAGGTTATATCATAAAAACTGTTGAATATAAATTCGAGGGATGTTGTGCTTAGAATATAAAATGTACTCGTAAGAAACACATACTGTAGCAGAACTAGAAGATTTGCAGAGAAGTACAAACAAGGTGCATCATACGTTTTAAAGAAATCTATCTATCTATCTATCTATCTATCTATCTATCTATCTATCTATCTATCTATCTATCTATCTATCTATCTAAAATAAATACAGCAGAAATCTTTTAGCTAGAGGGTGAATCACGCACACAAGGACACCAGTGTAAATTAAGTATCCGGTTTAGATTTTGGAAATCTTAGCTATTAACTAAACAAACAGGCTTGATGAACTGAATGGCCTCCTCTTGTTTGCCAAATTTCATATTATATGTTTTACATATATATGTTGCATTCAATTAATGAATGCATTCAATGCATGATTCACAATGTGTGTGTGATTTTTTTTTTTGTTTGTTTGTTGCTACTGACATTAGAGTATGGGAGACATGCAACTAATTTGCAACTAAGAATTTAATTGTACTATCTGCACATGATAGTAAATTTGAACAAACCTCTATGCCCCTTTGTACGAAAAGACGCTTCCAGTCTTTTATGTTGAATGCAATAGACCTTGATTTTCACTTCGGCCTTGATTCATTATTAAAAAAGAAAATTTTGGCTTTAAGAATTATGAAGACCTGGATTAGCTCGCCACTTAGTCTTTTTGTTCACCATTAAAAATGGCCTCACAGAACAGAACATAATGTTTTGTTCAGGAATGTTTTTAATTGCTCCTCTTTGGTCTGTTTTTAGAGCTGTCATATCTTTTATACACCATTGTGACAAGAACTGTGCACATTATTGCACATGAAGTCTTACTAATATACTGTATTATAGATTCTGTACATAATGTGCTTCATTTTATATATGACAGCTTTTTCTAAAATATAGTGTTTCATTTGTCCTTTTAATTGATTTCTGCTTATTTACCGTATCGAACCTGTGAGAAAATAATTTAGATGTAACAATAGTGCACTTTCAAATATATAAGCATTTGTTTTAAGAAATATCATGAAGAAGAAATATTGAAATGGTTAAGTACAGAAAAGACAAGTATGTACCAGAGGAAGGTTGATGTCATATACAAAATATACTCAGAAATCATTAGATGTCCTTTAAACAACAAGAATGGAAGGCTGTCACATAAACTGAAATATCAATGATAACAGCTAAAGCTAATGATATAAGGACAAGAGTGTAATAAAAGTGGTCTTTTAAGTTATATTATGTGTAAACCAATGAACCAACCACAGTAAAAAGTATGCATTGATTGACACTGTATGCAAATTAAACTGTTTATAAAATGGAAGTCTACACTTTGTTTTTTGTTCATTCTGTAACAGACTGTTGTGAATTTTGCTCGCAGTTCAATATTTACTGAATAGATAATTAATGACACAATGGATACGTTTTTCTCCTGCCTGATTACTGACTTAAAAAGGTTTTATCAAAGTTGTCCTGGTAGAGGAGAAGTTTCTTTCTTTAATTAATATGTTTGATTTCTACCACAAACCTCATGGGACAGTGAATTGCTTATAAAGCAGAATATAACACTTATTTTTATTCAGTAATTCTGTTCTCAACGTTGATATTGAATGCCTACCAGTTGCAATTCATGTACAAGGACCATGTGACTGAAATATGACCTGTACATACACACCAAGATTATTTATTGATAAGCAGTTTTAATGCAATAGAGTAAAATATATGTGAATTACATACCGTTTATACTCACGTATAAGTCGGGTCTTGAAACCTGAACAATCAATCCTAAAATCAGACCCCGACTTATACACCCTTTCAAAAAATGTGACACTTGAATTTTTTTTAACATCTTCTTGCCTCCTCCAATCTTGCAATTTCTCAGACACAGCAACACAGTTACCAATTTCTTTCACTACTTTAATGATGTTTAATTTAAAACCAGCTTCATATTTTCTTCTGATCGAATGCTCCATCGTAGATAAGGGATGCTCTTATGATAAAGGTGTATGAGGATGTGAGACACAAAAAACACAAATCAATGTAAATGTTGCTTCGGAATAGTTCGGGTATTACCGTGTGGTCACATAGGCACAATACATAGAAAAAAAAGGCAGTGTTCTCCATGGTTACTCTCTCAGGTGGGCATTAGCATATCATAATCTCTTGGACCAATAGCGTGAGTTTTCCGCATTCGACTTATACAACTGACATTAGAAAATACTAGAAATTATACAGTAAAATCAAGTCCCGACTTATCCGCAGGAGAACTTATCCGCAAGTATATATGGTAAATATTCATAAGAAGTTAAGCAAAAGGACACATTTTATTGGCTAACAAGAAAGATTACAATATGCATCTGGCCTGAGTTGTCTCTAAAGCTTGCATATTGTAATCTTTCTAGTTAGTCAATAAAGCCAATCAGCTACCTATTATCCTGAATTAGATTATATGGGATTGAGAATGTTTAGATATATTACTTTTAATAGTTTAGTACAATAATAAGGAGCAAATACTTAAAATTGTATCCTTTAACATAGTAGGTTTTTTAATGATTAAAAACAGAAATTGCTCCATTTGCTCTGTTGATTTTTTCACTGAATAACCTGCTAGTCCCTCCCTGGTAGATCAAGTTTACTTTACACTTTTGGAAAATTAGTTGAGAATCTGCATTTCATTTCGCTTCTGATCTTGCATTTTACATCTCAAGATAGTACAGACCACATGAACCTGGTGACAGGAATGTCTACATTGGTTTAACATTTTTATGCATTTTTTATGTCCAAGACATACAGTAGCAAGTTTGGAAATCAGAAGTGTTTATTCAGAATTTACTGTTTTTTCCCCAACTATGACACTTTCAGAACTTTTTATATGTAAATAATTTAATTTATATAACAAGATAGAGAATATCTGTGCTCTTTCATGTTCATTCTTGTGTAGAAATTTTGTAGGAGCATGTTAATGCTTGCTGCCTTCACTTTCATGATAAAACAGCAGATCTGTTTCTCAGCTATGGGGCTGAAAGTGTAAAAGCCGTGAGTTTTATTCTGAACAACTTTGCCCACAGCCAAGCTGAATTCCATAAAACACTACAAAGATTTTTTTTTTGTGTGAAAAACTGATGCTACTGGCCTCCTACCATGCATCAGCAACATGCAGATCAACATATGGTCACTAAGCTGCACTCTCCATCCGATAAAAGTGGTGTTAATCAAGATAAAGTGATATCTCTTCAGCATGTCACAGACACTGAGGCACCCAGCAAGGATTGTGACTGTAAACTCACTTTACAAGCTTTGATGAACAAAATTACACAACAATAATTCATTTATGTAGGCCCAACATATTTACTGTAGTCAAACACAAAATGTTCAAGACTCCCTTTAAACTTTGTGTAAAAAATTGACCTTTCTTTATTTTAACAAATACACATACTTGGACAAAATGGTTACGTTTTTTAAAATATAGAATCATTTTTATGTATTTTTGCATCTTTATTTTATTTTTGATTGTTAAAGTTTTTAATTGTATTTTGATGTTGTCAACACATTTTTTACCATAGATTCTGACACAACAATTTTTAACTTTTTTCATGGCTGCAGCTATGTTGTTGCTGTTGGTAATGACATCCAATTATTCATTTTAGGTTCTTTGACTATAATTTATGGTGTTCATTTTGATTTTACCATGCAGATTTTTTTTCTGTTGATCTCCAACATTTGACCATTGTATGTTTCTGGCCTTGCTAATCTCTGTAATTCCCTGAGCACATACAGTATTTTATCGAGCATTTCAAAGAAGAAAGACAGTCCTAACTGACTCAGAAATCTCAGAGTGATACAGATTTGGTCCTGCTCTTAGGAGTAGGCATACAATTATTTTATCAATTTTCCTAAATTATGAAACTACTCGTACTTTCACCAGGATTTAGGAGAACTTCGGAGTTGTCCTAACTAGCTAGGAACTGCCAGAAGATGGTATTCAGGCAAAGATCAGCACGTGCATCCAAGGAAAGGTGGAATGTTTTGGAAAACGCTTGAAAACAATGAACTTGTAAAAAGATATTGATTTGACAGAGATGGAATCATATTTTTAACAAAAATTGTCTGTTATGTGATCTCTCCGTCTATTAGGAGAAATCATGCATTGCTTTCAAAAATGAAAGTATTTGTAACATTATGTCTACATTTTCATCCCCCTACAAATTTCTCTAGGCCATTACTGCCTGTTTCAGCTGCTATGCAAGAATAATCAGGCAGCACTCACATTATGGGAGGAGCAGGCAAAATGAAAGAAATAACTTGAAAGAGTCTCTTTAATGTACCACTGGGCATCATGACTTTGGGAAACCCATTTTCAAACTTTTGTCTGCCTTTTTGGATTCTGCTTCTGTCTAATAGATATCAATAAATATACTGTATTTGCTTACACTGTGTTCTAATAGAGTAAAAAATACTTGGATGTAGAACCAGCTAATCTGGGTAATCCTGAAAAACTGCTATTAAGCCAGTGATAATTATGATTTTTTTTTTCCGTTTCATGAATTTGACCTTATTATTGGATTTTACAATTTATCATTTATTTTTTTTATTTACTGTAGGGTGTTATGGCTTTGCAGTTGTGTCCTTTTCATTCCAGTAAGCACAATAAGCATGTCTTGTGCTCTTGGCCATGCTTTACAGGGTGGTGGGCCTCTCATACACCTGATAATACTTCTTATTACTTAAGATTATGTGATGGACCAATAAATAACCTTAAGGTAACAATCAAAAGCCACAGAATTATCACGTACAATTGACATAATTATAATTGGTGTTACCCTGAATGGAATGTAGTAACATACGGTACATAAACCCTAGTTAAATGTAAAGGTTTAACTTTCCTGCTGTATATCAGACAAAGAACATTGTAACAGTATTTAATAGCCAAATTATGAATGAAATTCTGAGGTAGGCTGGCACCAAGCCCGGGGTTTGTTTTCTGCCTTGCGCCCTGTGTTGGCTGGGATTGGCTCCAGCTGACCCCCGTGACCCTGTAGTTAGGATATAGCGGATTGGATTTTAAAATGATTTAATTCTGTGAACAAAAAATAAATGAAGACAGAACTCATAAGACAGAACCTACTGTAATAGAGAGATGGACAAACTAACCTCTACAAATTTTAGTATTTCCATTTTTTTTCATCAACTGCTACAGTTGCCAGTTGGGCTAGCATACATTTTCAGGATATGGGGAGAAAATTGGAGCATCCAAAGAAAAACTTTTACAATTGCTAATGTAATGTGTAGAATTCATATACTTTAGATATTACCCAAGACAAACCAAGCATTTATGACCTGTGAGGCACCAGTGCTAGCCAGTCATCATTCATTCAGTCAGTCATTGTCCAACCCGCTATATCTAACACAGGGGCACAGAGGTCTGTTGGAGCCAATCCCAGCCAGCACAGGGCGCAAGGCAGGAACAAATCCCGGGCAGGGCACCAGCCCACCACAGGGCACACACACACACACAAACCAAGCGCACACTAGGGACAATTTAGGATTGCCAATGCACCTAATCTGCATGTCTTTGGACTGTGGGAGGAAGCGAGAGCAACCAGAGGAACACCTCTATCCTATAATAATACCCTTCAAAGTAACTCTAAGGAGTTCAAAGCCAGTTAACAGTATTTAGTGTCTTTTTTATTTTTAGATGTATTTATTTTGTTTTTTATTTTTGCATTGTTTAGCTGGTGATCTTTTTGGAACAAATTTAGGATTCTTTTTTGATGCTGTTTAAATATTCACTCCCTAAAATAAAGAATACTAATATTATACAATATACTGCAATATATATTACATAAAAGATATACTGCTCTATTTAGAGCTATGACCTAGTGAAAGTAAAATAATAAAAAATTGGAAAACAAGAAAACATTTAATTAATTTGCAATTCAACCTGAAAAGCTCAACTATTTCTATTCAGCCTGTATGTCTGCACTGCTACTACAATCATTCCATGTCTGTCTTTGCAATTTTTTCAGGTAATTTTTTATATAGTTTGCATGAATAATATTTTTGACCATATTTCAGCAATCACTATTAAAAGGTGTCTTCTTAAATTACCGGTACATCCATCATAATTTATACTCTGCTGTAATGTGTTGTTAAGTTTACAATTGCTTAACCTAAAAAGAAATTCAGAAATCATACATTTTTAAAATTACTTATCTACTGTACCTATACATAAATAGACTACAGAAGACAATAATGAGTGCACTTATGCTTTTAAGTCTTTGATTGGTACTTTCTTCAGTGTACCTCAAAATTGATAAGAGGTTCACATCAAACTGATTTATTCAATAGTTTTTAGGTTCACTGATGCAAATTCTTGTCTTTTTATGTTTTTTGTGCTCTAAGCAGAATCTCAGTGAGTTGGTAGTGGCACAGCTAAAGTTTTATATAATAACAGTTATGGTGGTTATGCCACTATGATCAGAGATATTGTATTGTACTAGCTGTTAATAGAAAGATCTGAATATGATCCATCCATTTTCCAACCCGCTGAATCCAAACACAGGGGTCTGCTGGAGCCAATCCCAGCCAACACAGAGCACAAGGCAGGAACCAATCCCAGGCAGGGTGCCAACCCACCACAGGACACACACAAACACACTAGGGCCAATTTAGAATCACCAATCCACCTAACCTGCATGTCTTTGGACTGTGGGAGGAAACCCACGCAGACATGGGGAGAACATGCAAACTCTACGCAGGGAGGACCCGGGAAGCGAGCCTGGGTCTCCTAACTGCGAGGCAGCAGTGCTACCACTGCGCCACCGTGCCACCCCTGAATATAATCTGAATCTGTAAATATGTAAGTTTTAAATATAAAAAAAATAATAATAATATCAATGTTATGATACTTTATATATATTGGTCAAGTGCAGGAATGACAGGTCGTGGAAGGGGAGAATAGTTGGGACACCAACCGGGTCATCCCATTTAGTAAGGAAGTCCAATTCATTTTCAGCTAGTCCAAAATGTTGCTGCCAGGTTTCTAAGAGGCACACGAAAACAGAATCACATCATTTTAGTTTCTCTTCACTGGCTTCCTGTTCACTACAAGATCGAGTATAACATTTTTACTGTTTGTTTATAAGTCCCTGAATGGTTTAGCCCCCTTTTATCTTATTGATCTCTTACACCATTATTCTTCTTCACGATCACTGAGGTCCTCTGACCAGATGTTATTGGTTGTGCTAAGATCTACACTTAAGCTTAGAGGGGACCGTGCTTTTGCGGCAGCTGCCCCTAAGCTTTGGAACATTCTACCTTTTAATCTTAGGTCAGCACCAACTTTGGTAAACTTTTAAATCCAGCCTGAAAGCTTATCTTTTTGCCTTAGCTTTTTAAACTTTTTACTTTATTAATACTATTACTTATACTATTTACACTATTTATTTAATACGTTTTGGTGTATTTATTTATTGTATCTGTATATGTATATGTATTAAGGTATTTATAGAAGTTGTACAGCACTTTGGTCAACTGTTGTTGCTTTAAAAGTGCTCTATAAATAAAATTGACTTGACTTGACTTGACAACTGAAATAAATGCCTTTATGGCCCTTTACCCTTTTGAGCAAAATCAACAAAAGAAATATCTGGCTCTTTGCCGTCACAAATTGGGATCATTGGCGGTCTGTTCAGCTTGAAAAAGACACCTCCTTCTGGGTGGCCAGGCTTCTTATATTATGCAGACTAGAAAGGGCGGGGTTAAGTGCTCTCACTGGGCGGTTTCTCTGTGCTGTGGAGAAAGAAGGAGAAAAACGTTTGCAACAGTGCCCCCTCTTGCCCTAGTACATTATCACGTACCTCGAATGAGCTCATGAGGAGATCCTCAGACATGCATATGTGATTATAAATACATAATAATATTCTGTCCTGTGTAAAAAGGAATTAATAGCATATAGTGCAAGTTTACTCCAATTTGCACAATCTCCATTAATGTTAAAGATACTTTTTTAAAAGAAATTAGGCAATGCTGACGTTTGCAAACAGCATCCAGATAATTGGCACTACAGCAATTAAATAATCTGTTTCATGCAGTATGCTTACAGTGATCAGGTAACTGTACATTTCTCTGGATGATACTGGTAATAAAGTTTTATTTTTATTGCCATACACGTGTAACTTTTGTTGTTGAATCTCAGTTAAGCGAATCATGGTTAATATGTATGAATCACTGAGAGTCTTTTCTGCTGACTTGCTGTTTATGATAACAGTCCTTTGGGTCACAAACCCAATTTTTAAAATTATTTTTAACCTCTGACAAATATCCTCACTTTGTGTTTAATAGGTTAAAAAAATAATTGACTTTTTAACAAACTCAATAGATACATATCTTAATGCATGACAGGTTTACAAGGTTACTTATTTTTCATTAAGTACTATATAAGCAAAACAAAATTAAACAGGATATGCACTAAATGAACATTTCATTAGATTGACACAAAGCTATAGCTACATTTATCCTAAGAACAGCTTCAACTTGTCAGGACAGAAATCATTTGTAAGTGCAGCACAAAGTAACTGGTGCACATTAACTGTAAATTATCCTGCAATTGCTGTATTTTAATTTTTGAATAATCATTACTCCTAATAAGTTAGTCCAACACAATCTGTAGTTTTTCAGCTGCAACAAATTATTTCATCAAGGGTCACACAAGGTGCAGCAAGCATCTTGCGGAAGGCAGGAACAATCTCTGGATGGGATGCCAGCTCATCGCTACCACTGTGTCACCATGCCCCCATGTTTTATTCATGCTTTAATGCCTATCACCATGAAAATGATATCAAGTACAAATCTTAGTATTTAAATTGTTCAGAAAGCTGTACTATCATGAATGTAATGTATTCTGTGTCCTTTCGGCGTAACAGAAAGCCTGTTATAATAAGGTGCTATATATGCGCCCGACCCGACACAGATTGGACATGGAGGAACATGTATAAAATAAATAAACTTTTATTTTCTTCAGTTGGAGGGCATGTCTTCCCCGTGTCCCCCAGCCACAACACAGTCCCAAAAACACAAAAGCAAACCACTTTTCCTCTGCACCACCACTCCTCCCAGGCAACCTCGTCCTCCTCCACCTGACTGGCTGCTGTGTGGTGGGTGCTGGCTCCTTTTATTGGGCACCCGAAAGTGCTCCAGGTGCTTGATTGCCGACTTCCAGGTGTGGCGAATATGCTGCCCAGATGGACTCAGGAGTCCCAGCTGCAGCACCACCTGGCGGCGCCTGTGGGACCCAACAGGGCTGCACCCAACTCCAATTCCCATGGAGCCCTGCGGGAAACCAAAGCACCGCTCCAACCCAACTCCGGCCGTCCACCACACTATTTAAGAAGCACATAGTGATTCACACACATAGAGTACATAGAAGAGCACACAGAATAAGAAGCGTTTAATGTGCTACTTCAGTTACGATGGGATTTGAGAAACAATTTTAAGATGAAGTTTATGATGTTCTACTTTAATGAAAAAAAACTACATGATTAAAGTGGAAATTTTGACCTTTTTTCCACTATGTCCCTGTTTTTTTTTTCTCTGTACCCTAATATGCTTCCATATGACACTCAGACTGTAGGCAAAGATTCGCCTTTTCACGGCAGCTTTGATATCTGACCACTTCTTTTTAGTTCGGGCACTGTGCAACTTTCTGACCTTGAACTTTCGAGTGTCTTCACCACTCTATGTCACTCTATCGACTTTCTTTTGTTGTTTATACCACTGCTTAAACCAAGAAATAGTATGTTTTTCCTTGCCTCCACTTGGTATTTCGCTGAAATTCTTCTTTTTTTCCCGTGCTTTTGCCATTGTCTTTTCACAGAACGCTGAACTTAAGAGGCTATTTATATTGATTTACATTTCAAAGAGGCATAATTCTGGGACGAGTAGGGGTGGGGCGGCAGGAGCATGCACGTGCGTTACATTTCACTCTGACAGGATTTATGTAGTGGAAGAATGTGGAAGTTGGCATACTCGCAGATTTATGCATCCGGATTTTTTTGTGCGTACGTATATTTCTATTTTTGTCCGTGTGATATGTTTTAATGTGAATTCTGCGCACAGCGTTATGCATGAGGCCCCAGATCACTCACATCAAAATCAGAGTCTGAAAAGTCAGAGTCCATATCAGCAATAATATGCAAAATGTTGTTCACTGAGTATTTTCCTTTGCACATTTGCTCCACTCTCTCGCCAGGTGTCGATGCCATTTTTACTATTATTTGCTGTTTACTCTTTGGTGGGCTGGCGCCCTGCCCGGGGTTTGTTTCCTGCCTTGAGCCCTGTGTTGGCTGGGATTGGCTCCAGAAGACCCCCATGAACCTGTAGTTAGGATATAGCGGGTTGGATAATGGATGGATAGATGGATGCTGTTTGCTACTCACACACACAGGGTTTATTAGACGTGAAGTAAACAAGTCTAAAATTCCTCCTAGCAAAGACAGTCTACCTATAACGTAACAGCAAGTTTAAATGCTTGGTTTCGTTTACAGCTGATTATTGTCCTCTGGACAACTTTTGTCAACATCAGCCCTCAGAGCTATGTGTCGACAAATGTAGAAATCTACCCTAAAAGAGTTAAGGCCCTTGCACTGAACTGACTAGCCTAGCATAATGACAAAATTCAATAAAATCAACCTTTTGTGTTTATCTTTAAAAATCTACCCATGATTCATGTTTACTGCATCTTCGCTAATATATGCAAATAATGCAATATCACCATCCAATCAATGCCCGTTGTCAGTTT
Source organism: Polypterus bichir lapradei (assembly GCA_026402145.1). Taxonomy (NCBI): domain Eukaryota; kingdom Metazoa; phylum Chordata; class Cladistia; order Polypteriformes; family Polypteridae; genus Polypterus; species Polypterus bichir. The sequence continues at coordinate 76,339,994 of JANRMT010028174.1, forward strand.
TCCTGGTGATCACACTATTCCTGAATCCTATTCTTCCATGCATGCCAGGGCACAGTACAGTTGGCCTGGTGTGTAGCGATCACACTAGTCAAATAAACTAGACTTCAGGGGTAATTTGGACAAATGTGCTCAGGCACAGAACAAATTGCAAGTGTGAGTACACCCTTAATGGCCTCTAAAAATGTAAACCCCTAAGGATACTCTTTTTCAAGATTAGGCTACCAATACTTTGTTAATCAGTTCTTTGTATTGTCCAAACTGTTGCCCACGTTTGAATTTAAAGACCTACAGGGACTTTCTGTCACTCCCTATATGGCTATCTTTTTTCTTGAGTTCACTGACATTTTGCTTGATGGTCCCTATCAGTTGTCAATGGCATATACATGGGCTTTCATGTCAACCATTTGGGAATCTCTGTCTTAAATGGTCACTGCCATGCATTCATTTATTTCACAGTCTTCCTATAACAATGACATTTCTGTTCAACCAAGTTGTGAAACTGTTCATATACCAATTATCGCCATTAGCCAAGAATGTGATCCTACATGGTCAGCATAACATATGAAAATGAGTTATTTATTTATTTATTTATTAAGAACTAGCCATGCTATCTAACAAAGACTGGTAAAAAAAAAATAATTTAATAATATTTTCTATCTCTTGCCCTATGTATACCTTCAACGTCTTTCCTCTTTAGCCACTTGTGTATGAACCTCTCTTTATTGGGATTTCCTCTTTCAAATTTATTCTCAGAGTCTGCTTCTTAGACTGTCATTATTTTTGAGACACCTTTCTCTCTTCTTGTCCGGTTTTATACTTCTCATCTCTCTTACTGTAACTCCTATGCCTTTTCTTCTCCTCATATGCCACACACTCACGCCTCCTCTTTCCATCGTTTCACCAAAGTCAAACAGTCCAATCACACCAAAACCAATCTGACCAATAAGATTTCTTTGAGAGACTGGGCACAAACATACCATACTGTTTTATTATACGTATACTAGATTGCCACTTTAACACTAATACTGTATATATACAACTCTCCAGGACAACTTTAAACATAAGAATAATGTGTCTTAAATATACAGAAAGTCAGCTAAAGTGGATTTAACTTTTTATAGGAAAGTTCCTCTGGCCTATTTTTTATATGGAGCAAGCAGAAGGAAGCTTGTACACTTTACTATTTTCTATTATATGATTTTAAGTGATGGATATGTGAAACTACTGCAACATAAGAAAAACATTTTCTTGTTATTTATAAAATATTTTGCACCTGGCAAGTCTACTTTAACTGAAAACACATTTGCCTCCAGATCACCCATGAAAGTGACATACTGAAAGACCTTTAGCAAAATTGTCATGGGAAAATGTGTGATTATAACAAATTGTATGATACAGTATATATGAAACCCCCAAAGATCTAGGAATAGCAATTCAAACTATAGATGTGATAAAGCATTTGAAAAAGTTTATCCACAGCTTTTATGTGTTGCTGTGTTTACTAGATTTCCTCATTTTAATATATCTGAAGGAAATAAGTCACACGTCTTAGGTGATCCAAACAGTCTTCACTAAAATTAAATAAGCAGGCATTGTTTTCAAAGTTGAATTTACTTAAGTACTGTATTAAAAATTAAACATGTCTAGCCTCCAATGAATTAAAACAACATATAAGGTTCAAGTAAGAAATTCCAGTATTTTTTTTAGCTATAACGTTTTCAGGATACTCCTAATAATCAGTAAATTGTCATGTATTTAATTGAATCAGTATTTACGGAATTTTTAGTTATATACATTGCATCCGGAAAGTATTCACAGCGCATCACTTTTTCCACATTTTGTTATGTTACAGCCTTATTCCGAAATGGATTAAATTCATTTTTTTCCTCAGAATTTTACACACAACACCCCATAATGGCAACGTGAAAAAAGTTTACTTGAGGTTTTTGCAAATTTATTAAAAATAAAAAAACTGAGAAATCACATGTACATAAGTATTCACAGCCTTTGCTCAATACTTTGTCGATGCATCTTTGGCAGCAATTACAGCCTCAAGTCTTTTTGAATATGATGCCACAAGCTTGGCACACCTATCCTGGGCCAGTTTCGCCCATTCCTCTTTGCAGCACCTCTCAAGCTCCATCAGGTTGGATGGGAAGTGTCAGTGCACAGCCATTTTAAGATCTCTCCAGAGATGTTCAATTGGATTCAAGTTTGGGCTCTGGCTGGGCCATTCAAGGACATCCACAGAGTTGTCTTGAAGTCACTCCTTTGATATCTAGGCTGTGTGCTTAGGGTCGTTGTCCTGCTTAAAGATGAACTGTCACCCCAGTCTGAGATCAAGAGTGCTCTGGAGCAGGTTTTCATCCAGGATGTCTCTGTACATTGCTGCAGTCATCTTTCCCTTTATCCTGACTAGTCTCCCAGTTCGTGCCGCTGAAAAACATCCCCACAGCAAGATGCTGCCACCACCATGCTTCACTGTAGGGATGGTATTGGCCTGGTGATGAGCGGTGCCTGATTTCCTCCAAATGTAACGCCTGGCATTCACACCAAAGAGTTCAATCTTTGTCTCATCAGACCAGAGAATTTTGTTTCTCATGGTCTGAAAGTCCTTCAGGTGCCTTTTGGCAAACTCCAGGCGGGCTGCCATGTGCCTTTTACTAAGGACTGGCTTCCGTCTGGCCACTCTACCATACAGGCCTGATTGATGGATTGCTGCAGAGATGGTTGTCCTTCTGGAAGGTTCTCCTCTCTCCACAGAGGACCTCTGGAGCTCTGACAGAGTGACCATCGGGTTCTTGGTCACCTCCCTGACTAAGGCCCTTCTCCCCCGATCGCTCAGTTTAGATGGCCGACCAGCTCTAGAAATAGTCCTGGTGGTTTCGAACTTCTTCCACTTACGGATGATGGAGTGCCTCGAGACAATCCTGTCTTGGAAGTCTACAGACAATTCTTTTGACTTCATGCTTGGTTTGTACTCTGACATGAACTGTCAACTGTGGGACCTTATATAGACAGGTGTGTGCCTTTCCAAGTCATGTCCAATCAACTGAATTTACCACAGGTGAAATCCAATTAAGCTGCAGAAACATCTCAAGGATGATCAGGGGAAACAGGATGCACCTGAGCTCAATTTTGAGCTTCATGGCAAAGGCTGTCAATACTTATGTACATGTGCTTTCTCAATTTTTTTATCTGTAATAAATTTGCAAAAATCTCAAGTAAACGTTTTTCACGTCGTCATTATGGGGTGTTGTGTGTGGAATTCTGAGGAAAAGAATGAATTTAATCCATTTTGGAATAAGGCCGTAAAAAGTGATGCACTGTGAATACTTTCCGGATGCACTGTGTATATATATATATATATATATATATATTGGCAGATAGGGGGCAGTATCGCTCCCTTGAACCCCTGTCCAATACGCCAGACACCAGATAAAAGTCCACAAGTTGACTTTATTAATACAGCACAGTGCACAAAGCACCCTCTCCTCCACTATACTCATTAAATTACTCAAAACAATCACAATAAACAATCCTCCACTCCCAGACGCGTTGCCACCCTTCCACCCAGCTCAGCTCGCCGTCTGGGAGCTCCCACAATCCTTTTATAGTCCCTGACCCGGAAATGTTCCAATCCCCAGTCCATGTGATTTTCTATCACCCCGGAAGGACGTCATTCCCCTTGTCCATGTGACTCGGACGTACTTCCGGGGCGTAAGGTAAATAAACACTGTTCCTCCCTGCAGCGTCTCCTAGAGGCCCCCATGGTATCCAGCAGGGCTGTGTATAAAAACTCCAATGTCCATGATGCCCTGTTGGTTTTCGGGGAACCTCCATACTGCAGGGAGGGCTCCACCTGGCGGCTTGTGGGTATTGGCCAGGATGAACGGACGGCCATACACCACAATATATATATATAAGGCCTGGGAAAGTTAACACATTAATTAAACTTGCAATAAATATGTACTGTTTAACACGTTAGAAAATATTGGTAGTACTGGCCATAAGGTAAACAACTCAGGTGGTGCTTTGGTTAGGCCGGCATTTTAATGTAATTTTTTTACAATTTACATCCACATCCAGTACCGTATTTACTGTATATACTACCTTTAAAAATTTTATGAAAAAACATTTCATTGAAAGGTTTAAAATTTCATATCACACGATTCCCAACAATATATCACATGTCAACACATAGCACAGGAGGTTATGGCAGTCCAGGTACAATGCTAAAGAAAACTTGCATATGTAAAAATTACGCGCTCTCTCTTTTTTTTCATTTCATGTCTCTGTAAGATCAAATCTATGTCATACCACATAAGTGCTAAATAAATTATCTTTGAGTAGGTGTAAAACCAAAATAAGTCTCTAGTACAGGCATCACTAAATGGTGGACCCGGACCAATTGACTGCACTATCCTGACCGTGACGCATTTTTGATAAATTAATGAAAATGACTGATAAGATTTATGCAGCAATTTTTTTTCCTTCTTGAGGCGTGTGCTTCTATTTGTGTCACTTAACGGAGAGAGAGAATCAAAGCGATTGTTACAGTGCATAGGTAAAACGTGGATGCCGCAGAAGAAAATAACAGATACAAAAGAGTGACAGGGAGCATGGCTTGTTCCAAGCAAGGAAAGTAGATGCACAAAACTGAACTTTCAATGATGAATGGACAAACCAATATATGGTCATTCTTCCTGTGGTTAGTTCAAAACCAGTTTGTCTCATTTGTTCCAAAACCATGGCTTTAGTAAATTGTAGCAACGTGAAGAGAAAACACAGATTGTCTGTGCAAACATAGCATGTAAAATTACCATACTGACAGATCCACCAGAGTCCTCTCATATTCTTTTACAGCCCAGAAGCGTGCAAATGAAAGTTCAATTAAAGTAGCATGGATTTTGGGGCAACAAAAAAAAATATTTTCTGATGGGACCATTATAAAGGAGTGTACTTTCAGATGGTTCTGTTGTCTTTTTACTTAAAATGAGAATGTGATAGGTCTACTTTTACTTTTTACTGTAGAGTTGTTTATTTGTTTTATATGGTATGCTAAAGATAGCTATTTGTGTTCCATACAAATACATGACCAATTAAATTCAAAGGGTCCACATGTTTAAAGTCCTTACTGAAATTTGAAAATCAATATTTTTGAAATGCAATTGTAATTATATCTTGTTTAATTTTTTATAGACATTCAATTGCACATATATGGGGATCTGAATCATAGCACAAATTTGAGGTCCAAATCTTTGATAGGAGAAAATTTTGTTGGATGGACCTCTTTAAATTTTAATTCAGTACCCATGCTCTAGTACCTCTCTATTTAATTTGCTAATCTGCCAGATAGCTTACAGTGCTGACTGCCCTAATATAATGAAAAATTTCTAAGAAATTGAAGTGTAATGATTATTTCTACCCATTATTCCAGTTTGCAGTATCTTTGCTAATTTATGCAAAGAACAGCACATAACCATCCGTAACACATGGTGTCAGTTTTTAAGCAAGATGGCAGCTATGGAGATCTTGTTTAGCGTGTCAGGAATAAAGATGTAGGTAGAGAAATGTTTCCCAATCTTTTCTCTGTGGTGGGACATTTTTATAACCCAAAAAATCCCAAGGCACACCACAACTCTACCAACCAAAAAAGCATTAAATCTCTTAGATGTGCTAAACTGTCTGAAGGGGTGGGATTGAGGACAGCAAACAAGCAGTTTGGAGATTTTTCGTTTGCAAACACAGCACTTAGTGAGCACTTTGGACACATTTCCTAGCTGCTTTGTCCGTTGCCCATTTATACAAGCAGTCCCCTCTCTGCCTCATCACTCCTCTGACCCAGGGTTAAAGGCAACTCGTATGCCCACTGGCCCTCAGCTCTGGAAGAGCTACTGGTGAACATGCACCCAGGCAGATTGGTCCCCAACATGTCTCCTGGCTCAGTGATCACAAAGCTGCTTTTATGTCAGCTTCTCCAGGTAGTCCTGTCCTTCTCGGACAGGTCTCGACCACCTGAGGAGCATGTCTCTCTTACGTCTAGAGCCAGGGGCACTACACTATTATTTTCATGGTGCATCAGTTGAAAAACACTTGTGTAGAGTAGAATTATCAAGTCGTTGATGGTGATGAACAATTGAGGATAGTATTTGCAGAGTTTTAACACAAGTTTTAATGTATGCCCAATTAAGATATTCAAATCATTTCAATTAAATCAGTCTTTAGTAGTGCATTCAAAGACAACAGTCATTTCAATCATTTTTTACTTTCACACGTCTGTGTCTCATATTTTATGCCAGTTTAAGAATAAATACATTGGCCTCATTTTCTTGTTGTCTTCTTTTCAACTTGCCGTTTAGGAAGGCATTCAAATTCAGGTTGCACTTGCTCAGGTAGTATTTTGTTAAAAGTTCAGGTTTAAGGTCATTGTTTAAGTTTAAATTATGCCATTAATTTTTAAAAAATTACTTTTGATGATTCTACATTAATTTTGTGATATAGTATGTATTTACATCATAATTTATGTATTAATTTTATAATCATGTTTTAATGCTAGATGCAATTAATCATGATTAATTAAAAACATTTATGTGATTAATTAGGTAATTTTTTAATTAATTCCCACCACTAATACACATATTATATATATATGAATCTACAACAAAATGAATGATTAAACACACATAAAGACAAGGATTGAATGTAATTCAGGGGTTAACTAAACTGAAAACTGAAAGAACAAGAGGTCTCTGCCTTGTCTTGAAGAAAATACCAGCATATTTTCCAAGTTTAGAATGAGGTAAATGAGTAATGAACACCCCTCCAGAAAGCAAGGATAAACTGATGGAAAAGCCCATCCTTTGAAGTAGTGCTAAGATTAGTAGAACAATCTGCAAAACACCCCTTTTAATAATGCGGTGTCCAGGGTAATGTGAAAATTGACATGGGCCAGAAATTACTGGTAGAATTAGTTGATTGGAGGAGGTAATAAACTTCGGCATATTATGAGTCAGTTGATGTGATGTATTAGATGAAATAATGATGAAAAAAGTATAAAAGCAGATGAATCTCTTGTACAGTGGAACCTCGGTTCACGACCATAATTCGTTCCAGAACTTTGGCCGTACAGTAATCCCTCCTCGATCGCGGGGGTTGCGTTCCAGACCCCCCC
>JANRMT010028174.1:76365231-76377493 GCA_026402145.1 Polypterus bichir lapradei
AGTGAAGCCGCGAAAGTCGAAGCGCGATATAGCGAGGGATTACTGTATATATGTATGTCTATGAACGTACAATTAAGAAAGCACACATACAAACAATATTTCACATTAAAGATGTAAGTTGATTGTTTCGTAGGAATATACAATAGACTGCACAGAATCTACCCTAATAGGATAATAACCCTATCTACCAGGTGGGGAAGCTGGTGCACTTTTTCACATTCACACTGCTCTCAGAACTCCAATTTCTCTTTATAGGCTCTGGCATTAACTGTCAGGACTTGTCCACATGCTTGTCCATAACTCACGTACTGACTGAACTTTAAACTCAGGCTTCCTTTTTTATTATTTATTATTCCTTTTAATTTTAATTAGAAGCAGATAACATTCTATATAATTAAGTCAAACTTAACAAAGCAAATAAACAAAGAACAATTCAACCCCCACCCAAGAGAAAGAGACGGCAGCCAGAATCCAGAGCTACTCTGTAAAAGGAAACAAGAAAGCACCCTTTTCCCCAAAGTGGAAGTTTATTGTAAAATGTTATTGATTAGATCCTGTCATGTATTAAAAAAAGTTATGAACAGATCCTTAAAGAGAGAAATTGATTTTTTTCCAATTTCAAGTAGTATAGAACATCAGTTACCCACTGACTTAAAACTGGTAGGGTGGGATTCTTCCAGTTGAGCAAGATATGTCTACATGCTAGTAGTGTAGGAAAGGCAATTATAGTTTGTTTGTCCTTCTCAATTTTAAACCTGTCTGGGAGTACAACAAACACAACTATTAATGGGATCTGAGTGATTGTGACACCGAGGCTATCTCATAGGCATGCAAAGATTTTTGTCCAAAATGTTGTTAATTTGATGCACATTCAGAACCTACAGCCCAGGCTGGATCTAGATTATGATGTTCACAGATTGAATCTTGTCCTGGAAACATTTTGGACAATTTTAAACAAGATGAATGGCTTCATCTGGGTTTTAAATAGCTTTAAACTTCATCCAAAGACTACTTTGGATCAAGCTCAAGAATCACTATTTGTAACATGAACACCAAGCTAGAGCTCTGCCTGTGAGCGCCGCATGTCCTGGTATGCTTGATTCTTCTGTTGACCTTAATGGTTAGGCCACAATGACAGCTGTACAGCAGGCAGTAGTATCTGAAATACAGTATAAAGGTATTCATTCTCTCCTGGAGCTGTGTGCCCCCTGGTGGCCAAGAGATATGTTCACCTTTAATGTTCCCTCGTTTTCTTCTTTTTCTCTTTATCAGCATCCTATTTCCTAGTAGAGGAAAGGCAAATATTTATTAAAAGAAACATGTATGAGCTGTAGAGCTGTACAAATAATTGTATATTAATCACAGTTACATTTATGACTGCATTGATTTACTAATCCTATAAACTGATGATTACTGCATTCCATTTAATTCTTCCATTCTCTCAGAGATCGAGCATTCCAAATTACAGGTTGCTCTAAACAGCAAATGAGTATTGTAATCAACCGCAGACACATTCTCTAAGGGTGAGTGCACTGGTGAATCAGAGGCACACATTATAGGACTAACTACAAGTCTGATCCCAAACAACATCTTTTAAAAAAAGTCCTCATCTTTGACTTTTATATTTACTGCAGCCTCCAGAAAAATTGAGAAGCATAAGTAATTTTGAACCTGGATCACCTCAAACTTTTTAGATGAGAATCTTCTGTAATTTGGAAATATTTGGTTTATACAGTCAGTTAAAATTTAACCACAAAATCCAGTGTGAAGAGTACATGAAAGTCCCGTTAACATTAGATCCATGACACAGATAGCCATTACCTGTTTATGGTAACACAGGTCCATATACAACAGGCTATCGAACGTAAAATAAGATGAAAGTTGTCAATATGTTTCATTTATCAAAAACAACGCTTCAATTAAGATTGTGTGCAACGAAGGTTTTAAAAAATGAACAGCACTCAGGGTAGGAGAAGTCATCCCCCCTGTGATTATTCTTCTAAAGTTATGTTGCTTTTACTCTTTTTCCCAATGTCGGAGAAAATCAAAATGGATCTGAAATAACTGAATCAAGCAGAGTTTTATGCAACTACGACTGATTTGTGATTGAGTAGAACTACACTCAATGCATGCCTGAGCAAAATGCTTTATTATATCAAAGAGAAATACACACTGAAGAGCAATTCTTGCAATGCTGCTTCTTTAAATGAGTGAGCCATTCATTACAATACTTTCCTCAAGAACGTGGATGCCACTGCTCAAGGAATGAATTTGGTAGCAGCACATAACAATGTGTTTCAATCAAAATTCTTATCGAGCTTGCAATATCTTCATGTTGTTACATTTTATATGTTTATGTACATATACAACAGAACTGTCAGGTTGTATTAACATTAACTTCGTAATCTTACCTTACTGTCATTGAAGCTTTTATTAACCAGCTTAGATTTTGCATAAACATGCAGCATTTGTTTTCTTAATAGAGCAGAACTCCAATTTAACATTTTCTTGTTTCAGTCATATTACACATTTTACATTTTTGAATGGTGAGTAGTGGTGATGCTGAAATTACAATTATATTGCAAAAAAAGGAGAACTGTTTGTGTTAAATTTAAATTTTATTTTATAAATATTATCAATAATTTGCTGTATGTACTGTATAAAAAAAACAAGTTTAGTAATCATGCTGTATCTTTATTGTAAAAACTAAAAAAAGCATTATTAAACACTTATTTTTTATTTTTTCACCTAATCCAGCATCTAACATTTATATTAACAACTTTTTATTTGTCTTTCTGCAAAATGAATATTATACTGTGTGTATAATACAGTATAATGAATACAGAATACAGTATATGCAGTTAACAAACAAGGTGTATATTGCTAAGTACTGTTAATTGAAATTAATAATCACAATTATAATATCAAAACAATAAACATCTAATATTAATTTTATCATAATAGTGCTAATGAGCTGGGATAGTAGTAATATATGTCATCTGTATGTAAAATAACAGTTTAAATGTATAGAAAATTATTTTGTTCTTTAATTGCTTTGAATTGTGTTCTTGTGTGCTTTGTAAAGCTCAGATTTTTCACAGAGGTCAACTCTCTGAAGAAGATGCTAGCATCATAAAGAGCTATGATGACATGTGAGCCCATGTTCCTTCCTATTAAAGGGTTTTCAGAGAGCATGTGATTATTTTAAATAGAAGAACACGTCACTTATACTGTATGCCATTTAAGTGTTTCTCTTTTCTCATTGAAGGATTTAGTGGTAATGACTGACTCTGCTGTAAGAAAAAGAAAATACGACTACATCTTCATACACTTATATTTTGCAGATCATCTTGAGAACTCACTGCAGCTAAAGGTGCCTATCTAAGATGAGGTGCTGAATGTGTTTGAGGTCGCCAGAGGTTCTGCCCTTCTGTGCTCTTATTCTATCTTTTTATGATTCTCTAGGCCATGTTGAGTTTGCAAGAATTTAACACAATGCTTTTTTTTTTTAATTTTGAAATTATAGTGATTCTCTGAACAATCAGAGGGTAAAATATTTGTTGAGGGAGTGTTATAGACAGAAATGCAGCAATGTGCCACTGCTGCACTTCCAAGCTATTTCCTTTCCCATGAGAAGGACACCAGAGATACTGGGAGCCCTGGAATCCAATGATGAAAGGGTTTGGTCTTCTTACTAGACTGCCCAGCTCAAACTTATATTGCACTGTAGAGTTCCCAAATTGGTTTGGGGGCGGCTAGTGAACTTAAGTCATCAGAAATGTCTATGTGCATTATAACTGACCATGGCGTTTTTGTTTTTGCATTCCTTTGCTTTCTTCTCAACTAATTATATCTTATGATATTTAATGAACATACTGTATATGGTTAGGATTGTTTCACATCACTCAGTTTGAAATTGCTTTGTTTTACTGTGTGTTTAAAGTAATCCATATTTTTATGTCATTGTGTTTTTAAGCCTTGTCATGTACTGCAGATTCTCATTCAGTGTTAATTCCAGAATAGTCTCTGGCACTTTGTAACTTTGTATTCAAAATAACAAGTTCAGAAGAAGAATCAACAAATGAGTGAATGAATCAATTGATGAGAAAAGTTTAGAAAGAGCCAGAGTTACAGTAAAGTGAAAGGATTGCAATACAGTTGGCTTTGGGATAGCTAAAGGTTGGATGTCAAGATCTAATCTGTATCTAAAATGGTTAGTAATACTCACAAAATCTTCAGTTTTTGTGTTTGTGTGCTTTGAAGCACAAGAGCAGGAAAGAGAAATGAGCCAAGGCAACCCTACAAACCAAAGAGGATTATGATAAACTTCGCTGCTATCCTTTTTTAATTGTGTTTATTATGTTATACAAAAATCAGTGAAGTTTGAGCCTAATCCAGAAGACAAACAGTGAGGCACAACTGCAGCACATTAACAACAGGAAAGCATCAATTTTAAAGACATTATTAACATTAAGCAAAAGAAGGCAAAGTGGTAATTGTCATTTTAATTCCTTAATAACTTCAAAAGCCTTCTGCCAACATTAGAGTTACTCTAAAATAGTTACTATTTTAAAAAGCTGCTGTAGTATGTTACAATGATAATTATATCAATTATAATTTCTCTATATATATATTTTCCGCTTATACCATTAAAACATAAAAACTAAATTATGCAAATATAAAAAAGATATTAAGACAGGACTGAAATGAGTAAATCTAGGAGCAATAAAATACTTCCCACCCTGGACATGTTTATTGTGTTACTATATGGAAATTTAATGTATTCATTTGCATTTTTATCATTAATCTTTACAAGTTTAAAATGGAAAAAATAATTTAAAGAAGCCTCTGAATTAATTATAATTAGAACACAGAAAATAATCCAATAACTATTCTCACTTGTGAGGTAGTATTTATCAGATTAAGCCCGGCAGAAAATCTAGCCTTACGACTTTGCTGGTAAGTCTCCAAGTTTATTGGCTGCCAATGGCAGAGCAGCAGATAACACTGTACAGAGTAACGCATTACTGTAACCTAATTATACTTCTCAGTAATAAAGTACTGCAATGCTTTATACTTTAAATTCCTGAACATTTACACCACAGTTACAAACTTAGACTAGAATTCAGTTAGCTGTGTTACACATACTGTTTCTTTCTAAGCAAATGAAATATAAAAGTTGTGAATACCATGAAGGGCTAGCATTCCATCTCATATTATGCTCAAGGAGGTGAGCATGGCTACCAAATCTGCATCCCCCACCTGACTAGACTGCATATGCACCCTAATTTCATGCCAGTGTAGAATACATTGAATTCTAAAATGCAGCCAGATCTGTCTGTTATTTTACCATATCACATGATTTTGGGCTTTTTTGAAAGATGACAAGTGTTCAGTTTTACAATTCATTGAAATAATAGGATAAGCCGAGTGAATTTTATGGTATCTTAAGGAAAATATCAGTGTGCATTTCTGGAAATTTTTATAAACCTATGATAGCTGTATTAATGTTTTTGTTCATTGTAATGTACAACCTCTTGATCAAAGAGTTTGTAAAGAATTAGATTTACAGAGGCAAAAAAGTATTTGATATCTAATCAAATGAGAACGTTATGAGCTTCATATATTGTTCAGTGTAGGCACACATTTCACTTTTTCTTCCTTTAACATTCCTATAAAATTACAACACCTTAAATGTTAATGAAATGTTAGACAGTTAGTAACAAATTGTGAATGCATTCTTTTTGATCTCCATGTAGCTTTTTTGTTAGCATAACGAGTACCGAGGTGAGAGAGACACAAGTGTATTAATTGTGTTACACACTAAATAGTGAGGGTAGTTGGCACCATCCAATCAATAACTTATCTCATCTGCTGGCTGCTGCAGTATCAATAATTTTACCATTTATTGACTGCATCCTTGCAAGTACTCAAGTGGTAAAGTCAGTTTTATTTTTAATTATTAAGATATACATTTACATTTATTAGTAGTTATGTTTGTAAACTAAAGGCCTGTACTTGCTGGTTCAGATGTATGAAATGGCACAGTGATATTGAAGATCATGTAGTTTACTTGTTTACTGCTGAATGTATTTTTGTTATTGATTATTTCCTCCTTAATACAATATAGAAGGGGAAATTGTCATCCTTGTATTTTCCTCTTGGTATATTTGGTATTTGTATGGGGTAAGAGAGTGATATAGAAGTAAAGTAATTAACAAAATCATTATTTATTCAGGACGTAATAAATAAAGTGATTCGGTTACAATCTGAGATAACTAAATAGTCATTTGTAATGGATTACTTTCTTTGAGTAACTACCCCAACTCCAGCCTTTGGTAACTGGCAGTGACATATTCTTCCTTGGGCATAGTTTGTGAATGAACCACTCCAAAATATTACTTTTATTTTTTTTAATCCACTCCAATATGACTTTGGGGTTATTGTCCTGCTGCAAGATGACTTTTCTCCAAATCCCAGGATCTGCAAGCTGGTATCGAGGTTTTCTCGATATTAACTTTTATTTCGCAGTATGTCTCTTCATAGAGAAGCATTCCCATAGCATAATGCTGCCGATGATCCCAGGAAGATGTGTTGTTTTACATGTGTGCCAAACATTTAAAATATTACCCTAGTGATAAACATTTACACTAAAATCATCAATTTTGGGTACATCAAACCACTGAAAAAGCAACTCCATGGTAGCTCTGACCTTATATTTTGGTTATTGTCCTCTATGAATGTCCAACCCATTTTTAGTACTTTTGTAGATGTCATCATGTTCCTCCTCAGAATCTGCCTGTCCATCCATTCTCTCTTCAGTTCTGACAAGTTCCCCTTCTCTGCAGATGAGAGACATTCCTGTAACATGATCATGCCAGCACCGTGCTTCACAGTCAGGATGGTGCTGTTTGGTGAAAGGATATATTGGGTTTTCTATAGGCATAACATTTGGAATTTATGACAAAATGTTCCACTTCTATCTCATCTGGACACAAAAACATGTGAAAGTTTACTGCAGGATCCTTCAGGTGTCTTTTGGCAAACTTCATGTGGGACACCAGATGGACCCTTTTGAGAAGTGGCTTTCTTCTTGCTACCGTCACATATAGGCCAAATGTGCAATTTCTTTGATATTGGTGTATAATGCATATCTTTAGGCCATTGAACTGTGTAGATTTTCTAAGGCTCCCACTGGATTTCTCCTTGGCACTTAGCTTTGATGAAAGCTCTGGTTTTGGGAGACCTTGAGGGCCTTGTACGTTCCATTTCTTAAAGATCAACTGAACAGTGCATTAAATTATCTTCAAAACCTTGGAAATCTTTTTACATCCCTCACACGACATTTACCCAGTGCTTGTGCTAGATTATTTTGCACCCTAGGCCAAACTTTTTCATGCACCAACCAACTGTTCGGTACTTAACCCCTGCGGCTGCGTTTCCCCCCTTATGATCTTAATGGCCATCAGAAGTAACACCATAAACAAGTTATCTGGTAAGTTGCAGTGACTTCACACTGGTATTGGACAGTTAAGTTAATATGTCATCTTGGAGGCAATTGTTTATTTCTGTAATAGTTCAAGTGATGGTATATTAAAGTGGGTGCTTACTTATCAAACAGAGATATTACAGTTGTTCTTGTTTAATTAATGTAAGATAATTTTTATAAATGCTTTTCATTTTGAAAATGTGAAGTATTGAGCGTAGATTAATAGGAAAAATACATATTAGCTGTGTTTAAACTCTAGGCTTTAAGTTAACAAAAATGCGAAAACTATTAAAGGGGGAATATTATTTTTCTCTCCACTGTATGCACCTCTTTTCTGGGCTGTCTTTTTTCTAGCATAACATTGTTGGGAGTCACCATTTGGTGATGGGCAAGAATGATAGTGCATCATACAACACACGCCTATACATATAACACAATATCAGAGTCACCATCTAACTTAACACATATGTTTTTGGATGTGGAGGACCAGAATGCTTGGAGACAACCCATGCAAATACAAGAAAAGCATGCAGGTTCTATAGAACTGTTCTTAATTCACACTTGGTTTACTAAGTCTCAAAGATAGCAGTGTTGACCAGTGCACATGTCTGAAGATGTCATATCATTAAATCAACTGAATGCACATTGATAATCAAGGGGACTTAGTTGTAAGTTGCATACCTAGGCTCAGAGATCTGCATGGACAGTGATTGCAATCAAAAGACGTGTTTGCTAAGAAACAAGACATTACAAACTAGGGGATACAGTGTTCAGAATGAAACAAAGAAAAGTTAAAATAATGGTATACTAATTAAATTGCTCTGAAAGAGGGTGTATCAATAAAAAAAGCAAATCTTTAATTTCCAGTAGAGACTGACACACTAGAATTATTCTTAGCCATTCTGATGCTATTATATGTTGCAGGAATGATACTAAGGGCCTCTCAGTAAAAGTGCCCATACTGTATGTGGGAAGGTCAAAAGCAAAGACAAGATGACCTAACTGTTGTGATGTGAAATTTTGCATACAAGTTGATAAATATTTTGTATGCCTTTATTTGTAATTTAGGCAAAGCAGTGTAATATTAGTGTTACATTAGTGAGAAGCATTCATGTTTACCCCCCTTTTAGGGAGTTTTACGACAGGGTTGGCGGGAAGTGCCTCAAACAAGTTTGGTAAATGTTTCTCTGCTGTTTCTCAGTCAGCCCCCCACAGGAAAGCCAGACTGCCTAACTGCCAAACTTTAGGTCAACAAATGGTTTTCAGGAGTGGCAGGTGTGAAGATGTTCTCTGCCCCATTGGTTTGAAGTATGGCTGTTTGGAATTGGCTTGTATAAGAAGCCATTAAGTACTATTGGATCTAGGGTTGGACAGAAAACCTATAAATTTACTTACTTACTTTACCTTACTCTCTCTCTCTTACCAAACTGATGAAAGACCATCTCACACCATGAACTGAAAAGGACAACAAAATGAAGAGCACAGCTTGGCAGCCATATTGAGACAGGCATGCGGCCTGTTCTGAAGAAAGTTGACCACAAAATGATGCCTGAACTAGAGACATTTTAAGTAACTAACAAGTCTGTGTGCCACCTGAAACTACACATCACCATTTATAAGGTTGTATGGTTGCCAATATTCAAATATACTTTGCATATTGTTATTATTTATGAATATTATCAGTAATACATTATTTAAATTGTAACTTAACTTATGCTTGTCTTTTACTACACCTAATTGCTGGAGGTTAGAAATGTGGAAGGGAAGGTGAGGAGAAGTTATATAATATAATACCTTATACACAGTTGTA
The DNA here is from genome assembly GCA_026402145.1 of Polypterus bichir lapradei. Taxonomy (NCBI): domain Eukaryota; kingdom Metazoa; phylum Chordata; class Cladistia; order Polypteriformes; family Polypteridae; genus Polypterus; species Polypterus bichir. The sequence goes on from JANRMT010028174.1 coordinate 76,374,531, forward strand.
AGTCTGTGAGATTTGAGGCATTCTGACAAAGGCTACATATTAATAATACAAAAAGGGAAAGCAGAGCAATATAGAGTTCTACCAAGACAAAACACCTAACATTGAGGAGTGTTCCAGTTTTTCTTTCCCATTACCATTTGTGTTCTGGTTTTCAATAAACAAAGGGCCTAGCTATCACTGATCAGTAGTAATGGGACATCTAGCCCATATTGTTTATACAGTTTGGATTTTTAATACTCGGCTGCAGCTGAGAAAATACATACTTTTTTTAAATAAATGTATATTATTGTTTGGAGTCTAACAATTTAACTGTTCTGGCAATCAAAAAGAAGGCTTTTATATGTTGTAATTAAATGTTTTACTCATTATGACATGGATGAGACTGAAGTACAGGCACAAAACATGTAGGTCAACAGATACATTTATTTATAAATGTCACAGCCATGCTCATTTTCTGACTTATCACCATGTCTTCTCTGTCCTAGCTTAATTTAATAAAAACCTGTGTGCTCTAGTAAATCAGGAGATGAGCAGTACATGGATGGCATCATGGAAGGAATTGAAACCCATCCACATAATTTCTGAACCTGCTCAGTCTAATTGTAGAGACAGGTTTTGGGGGCAACAAAGATTATCCAGGAATCATTTGACAAGTGGAAGGAGCCAGTCATAGCCAGAGACATCAGTCCATTGCATAGCACAAACCCACATCTCCAAGTAACTTAATACTGCATATGCAGATACATGTTTGGAATGTTGGAGAAACACATGCATACTCTGGATAGAAACTGACAGCTCCAAAATGCAAACTGTTCTCCAGAGTTCTGATGAGGTATTATCAACCACCATTCCTGCATACCACATGTTAAAATTTAATAACATATATAGCAAAATAAAGCCTGCAGAGTTCTTATACATCAGGGAAGCAAGAGTGAGAAGTAGCAAAATATAATGCAGTAACTTTTTTTTTCAAGTGTCAATGTATCCATCCATCTATTTTCAAACCTGCTTAAAGCAGTCAGAGGGTATGGTGGTACCAGTGTTTATTATGGCAGTTTCAGGTATGTAACAGGAACAAATCCTGGATGAGGCACCACTGTTCCAAAGTACAAATCATTTCCAAAAATGTTTATTTTCCCAGTTATGAGGAAAAACATTTATATTTTCTTCAGTTTTTAATTAATGAATTTTTATCATGTTGACATTGCAGCCATGTAATGGGGACCTATTAAGGAAATATTTTAAATCTTTAAACAAGTATTTCATTGACCATTAAGATGTTACTGCTGGATTGTGCTGAACAGGATAGAAAATATTCTATTTTGCTGTAAATGTATCAAATAGTAAATAATTTTAGTTTAGTGAAGGGTGAGAAAAGTATTCACCATAACAGATTTAGTTTTTTTTTTTTCGTCATAAATCAAGAAATTCAGTGTGGTTTATAAAATAAATTCAGCGTCATTGTTTTCATTATGACCTCCAGACTGTTAAAATCTAATCAGTTCATATTATGTTTATAATCTTTTCTGAAGTAAATGTGGGAAAGAAAAAAAAAACATGCTGAAAGTGTGCAGACCTCAGCAGGACTAAGGAATGACACAAATGTACATGTACTGAGACTGATTAATGGGCTGTCACTTTATTTGTTGATTGGTGAATTATTTATACTTATAACTGTTTAATAATTCAGAACTGCTATCTTAACAAATTACAGCTCAAAGCAAAAAGAGGGAGGTGGTACAAGACTCAAACTTGAGATCAATGCCCTTGTTCTCACTGCACTTTTTAAAACATGAATTCTGCTGACTCTACTGAGCTTGAGCATAAATACATATTTTATACTTAAACAGCCAAACGAGAGACTACCCTCCAAAAGTGGAAAACATGGCATTTTCAATCTGTGCTGACATCTTCCAACATTTGAATCTCAGATTTACTAGAATTATAATCTTTCACCTCAAATTAATTTTAGAGATAATTTATATTAGTGCTTTACAACAAATACACATAAGCAAACATTTGGCATAATGAACTATAATGTGATACATTGTAGATCAAGTTCTCAGAGTATACAATAATTATATTTATTATGGTAAACAAAATATTGCAGGTTAGATTATTTGATAGAATATTGACAAGGTGTATAGTAAAAAGAACACACCCATGAACATAAAATAATAATAATAATTGTACTTTTATTTCAGGATCATTTATTGATTATGGGTAAGAAGATTTTTCTTAATTATAAGATTTTTTATAATGCATTTCAAAAATTCATTTTAATTTGTACTTAAAGTAAACATTTTTTTAAATCACTTAAAAACAATATTTTTTAGCATGTTACCAAACAAAAGAATTTAGTAAAAAATGTAATTTTCTATCTGGACCTCTTCTGAACATTTTCCCAAAGGTATTTGTTAAAGTCCCTTTAAATTACGTAACTGGGCAATGCAAATGAGGGCTGACTAATCTTTGTGTCAGAAGATTAATTTCAATACACTGGAAAGGATTCAGCTGTGATGTGTGCCATAGTTCTTAGGCACAACGCATGGGCTGTTTGATTAATAACTACATACATGATTTATACTATCGATTCTACTCACCATGATTCTTGTACATTTGATTTTCATTCTCCATCCAGAATGTGAGAATGAGGAGGCACACAGATGACTCAGCCAGCTTTTAAACCCAAAATAGTGAGCCTTTAAAAACTCTGCATATTGTAGTATAATGTACGTGAAAATGGAATAAAACCATACTGAGATTTTAGAGAATTAAAACACTTTTTCAGCTGTCTGTTCTTTTTTTAGTTGTTTTAAATTCAAAGTCTTAACCCTCAATACTTTTCTAGTGTGAGAAAAAAAATTGAATTCTTCAAAATATGTGAAGGGCTTTGATTTGTTTATTGTTTTTTGACGATATATATATATATATATATATATATATATATATATATATATATA
>JANRMT010028174.1:76377503-76415635 GCA_026402145.1 Polypterus bichir lapradei
ATATATATATATATATATATATATATATATATATATATATATATAAAGCAACATATAAAACACAAGTGCGTTGTGGGGTTGTGGCTATGTGCAACCAGTGCATGCTCCAATCAAGTGCCAGTCCATGGAAATGCTAATTCACAATACATTTTTAACATAAAGTTAGGAGGTCTGAAAGGGGGGCATGTAGCTAGTTTCAGAAAAAAATATATATTTTTTTGCCTGGATTATTTATTTACATTTTTTAAATTTCAATGCAGTTAATATGGTTAAACAGAGTAAAGTGTGATTAATTCCTTGATTAACTGAAGACCTATAAGTTGACAGTCTATTATAGGGAATATTGACATGTTAAGTACAGTCCTTTTAAAGAACAGTGAATGTTTGCCTTCCAATACAATAATTTCAAATTTTACTCTAATCATTAACTGTAAATACCATAAATATTTTAGGTATAGACCAAGGACTAGCTATTAATGACCCATGAATTGGACGATCGGGTTAGGAAATGGATGGATTTACAGTTTATGGCTTTAAACTGTTTTTCAGTCTTTTTTAAATTTTGGAGTATTTGTTGAATTCCATTTAAAAATAATAAATAGTTGTTTCATATACAGTGGGAGCCACGTCAAACAGCCGCCTGGAGCATGACAGGACCATGCACGATCCGTGAATGGAATGTGATCCCCAGCGATGACGCAGTTAACGATGCCCCGCCCCATAAACGCCCCCATGCGCTTTCTAAAAAGATGGTTGCAATGCTGTATAATCCCGCCAGATGGAGCATTGACTACTTCAGTTAACTGCAGTGTCCAGGAAGCGCTATACCGTATCTTTAATATACTGTACAGGCAGTTCTTGTATTGTCAACATACTGTAGTTTCATAAATAGATGACGTGGTAAAAAAAACAACAACAAACCGATTAATAAAACAGATTTGTTAAATCACTCAATACACAACCCATGATGATTATGCTATTTATTATTAAATAATGAATTAACAAAACTAGTTAGTAAAATATTTTTTAAGACATCCTTAATAATCCTTAAAGACAAACGCCCTCTGCCAGACATCTGCCAGATGAAAAAGATGACGTCGCATAGACGTCTCCGCGACGTGTGTGTGCTATCTGGGTTAACAATCCTTAAAGACACGGTACGTCTGTAATTTATCTACACCGATCATTGTAGGTACGGAATATAAATGCAGGCTATGTACAGTATTTTACATTACGGTGTATTTTACCTGGTTCCATTTAATATACTGATAAATTATATTTTGCTGCAAAGCGTCTTTTTGATTAAAAGAGGAGTGACATTGTGAGTTTGTGACACTGACAGTAAGCTGTAATGTTAACTCCAGACTTGGTAAACAGACCATTAAGTTATCTAAAGTTACATCTGACTGCTGATGGTGCTGCCAGTGATTTTCAAAACGGCCAATAAAAAACTAAACTGGGAAATAATCTGTAAACTACCCCAAACACATTTTATAAAAATAAATAAATAAATAAAGTCACCACTTACCGCGAATAGTCCATTAACACTAGAATTACCAGAGCCTACGAAAAAACTCGTAGATCCGTCCCACCTTAAATCGCTTCTTAAAACCATTCTCACCTCTCCGCCAGCGTCTTTTGTTAATCTAAATGTGTTGATAAAGAAAAGTTGCAAGTAGCCGGCTATTCCATCCCCCCATCGACTTAGAAAGTGCACAAACTTCTCCCAGCTCATGCCTTGATTGATTATCTGGGAGTGAAGTGGAGTTTTAGAGTGGAAATAATAGATCATTATTTGGAATACACGTATTTCACGTGTGTTCCGTTTCTACAGTAATCCGTGTAAACACATTTTTAAAACAGAAACGTTTTTCATATTGTAGTAGTAAATGTCAAAATGTAGGCATAAACTATATAATGTATGAAGCCTGAAGTCCAAATATCAAATTAACAACTTCACAAAAGGTACAAATATAACAGAACAAGTATACTTTTATTCAAAAATATAACTGCAGGAAAAAAGCCGCATTAGCATGCCACATTGACACATACATACTTCAACTGCCATGGTAGTGTAATGGTATCAGCTGCTGACTAGTAACCAAAAGGTTATGAGTTCGATCCTGCATGATTCTCTTTTTAAAAGTAAAATGCTCTTATTCTTACTATTTTAAAATAAAAACATACATTTGATTTCAGTGTGTAACAGCCAGTGTAATTTATGATACTTGTAAAGGTTAGTTTTTTTTTTTATTCACTTTTCATTCTCTCAGTCGTGTTCAAGATTCTTCCCTACCTCCCCCCTCCCCCAATCTGAAGACGCGCTATAGCTCTGCAGCGTACTTGTGACTGCATTCTCGTACCAATGCTTTTGCGAACTGCTGTGCCTGCGTGCACTTTTCGTGGTATTACACGTCTATTTTTTTTGAGCATACCCGGGTCGCTCAAACACAGGAACATCTGTTGTTTACAAGTATAACAAAACAAATGCACTTTTATTCTAGACTATAAGTGAAGAAAAAATAGAGCAAGTTACAGTAGGCGGTTGATACGATAGCTTGCGTGGGGCAATGCTAAGAACTGCTGATTTCCGATCCGTGCTATATAAAATCATCCCATTCAAATATTAACAATTCCCACACACCCTTCCAACATTTACGGCATGTGTACTTGTTGCAGTGTACACACCTCTCTGTGCTATGGTTCCTATTACACTGAATGAGCACCTGACACTGTACTTTCTTCCTTATATAAATAACATTCAAGCTATAGCGCATCTCCAAATAAATCACATTTGAGCTATAGCACGTCTTTATGTGAAAACAGCATTGTCAGATGGAGGGGGGGGGGGATCGTGAACGCGACTGAGAGAATGGAACTGAATTAAAAAAAAAAAAAGCTAACCTTTACAATTATCATGCATTTACACTGGCTCTTACAGACTGACTGAAATCAAATTATGTTTTTATTCTAAAATAGTACAGTACATGCAATATTATTTGAAAACGAACAACGTCAGATCGGGTTTGAATACACGCTGACGCTCTTACAGAAGAAGTCAGCTTATTCAGTGCAGCAGTTTCAACACACAGCACATGCAATATTATCTGAAACCGAACAGCGTCAGATCGGGAGCATATTCAAACCCGATCTGACGCTGATCGTTTTCAAATAATATTGCATTAGTGCAATGATGTTTTTACATATATTGTCTCTTTCATTCATCTTGCGGTTTGTAATCAGTGACCGCGTGTTTTTTTCCCCCGATCTTGCCAGTCCCCACATGTTGCTGTATGGTGGTGTTTCTTTTGTACTCCAGGAAACGCAGAGGCCAGAATAGTACAGAGCAGTAAGTTCAGCGCTATATGCAATCAGACAGGCAGAGAAGGCATTAGATATATAAATAAACAGGGAAGGCACTGTATAATAGATATATAAAAACAGCTAAGGGGATAGATATATAGATAGGTAGGAAGGAAAGGCACTATATGATAGGCAGACAGGGAAGCTCCTATATAATAATAAAATTACTGTTATTACTATATAGATAGACAGGGAGTTCAGGCAGGCAGAACGGCGAAGGTTATTTATTTATTTTTAACTATTTTAGAATAAAAACATAATTTGATTTCAGTCAGTCTGTAAGAGCCAGTGTAAATGCATGATAATTGTAAAGGTTAGCTTTTTTTTTTTAATTCAGTTCCATTCTCTCAGTTGCGTTCACAATCCCCCCCCATCTGACAATGCTGTTTTCACATAAAGACGTGCTATAGCTCAAATGTGATTTATTTGGAGACGCGCTATAGCTCGAATGTTATTTATATAGGGAAGAAAGTACAGTGTCAGGTGCTCATTCAGTGTAATAGGAACCATAGCACAGAGAGATGTGTACACTGCAACAAGTACACATGTCGAAAATGTTGGAAGGGTGTGAGGGAATTGTTAATATTTGAATGGGATGATTTTATATAGCACGGATCGGAAATCAGCAGTTCTTAGCATTGCCCCACGCAAGCTGTCGTATCAACCGCCTACTGTAACTTGCTTTATTTTTTCTTCACTTATAGTCTAGAATAAAAGTGCACTTGTTTTGTTATACTTGTAAACAACAGATGTTCCTGTGTTTGAGCGACACGGGTATGCTCAAAAAAAATAGACGTGTAATACCACAAAAAGTGCACGCAGGCACAGCAGTTCGCAAAAGCATTGGTACGAGAATGCAGTCACAAGTACGCTGCAGAGCTATAGCGCGTCTTCAGATTGGGGGGGGGAGGGGGGGGGTTGGGGAATGAGGTAGGGAAGGATCTTGAACACGACTGAGAGAATGAAAAGTGAATAAAAAAAAAACTAACCTTTACAAGTATCATAAATTACACTGGCTGTTACACACTGAAATCAAATGTATGTTTTATTTTAAAATAGTAAGAATAAGAGCAGTTTACTTTTCAAAAGAGAATCGTGCAGGATCAAACTCATGACCTTTTGATTACTAGTCAGCAGCTGATACCATTACGCTACCATGGCAGTTAAGATTTATATGTGTCAATGTGGCATGCTAATGCAGCTTTTTTTCCTGCAGTTATATTTTTGAATAAAAGCATACTTGTTCTGTTATATTTGTACCTTTTGTGAAGCTGTTAATTTGATATTTGGACTTCAGGCTTCATACATTATATAGTTTATGCCTACATTTTGTCATTTACTACTACAATATGAAAAACGTTTCTGTTTTAAAAATGTGTTTACACGGATTACTGTAGAAACGGAACACACGTGAAATACGTGTATTCCAAATAATGATCTATTATTTACACTCTAAAACTCCACTTCACTCCCAGATAATCAATCAAGGCATGAGCTGGGAGAAGTTTGTGCACTTTCTAAGTCGATGGGGGGATGGAATGGCCGGCTACTTGCAACTTTTCTTTATCAGCACATTTAGATTAACAAAAGACGCTGGCGGAGAGGGGAGAACGGTTTTAAGAAGCGATTTAAGGTGGGACGGATCTACATGTTTTTTCGTAGGCTCTGGTAATTCTAGTGTTAAGCCGCCATCTTAATCTCTGTAGTGCAGTTTGGTAGCGTCAGTTCGGCAGGGGAGGGGGTGGGTTGTTAAAATCACGTGATTGCAACTCAGCGCAGCTAAATTGCTGGCTTGTGTTAACGTGTTCTTGAGAACAAAGTGCCATCTAGTGGTGGAACCAGGTAAATGAATAAATAGGGCATGAATGGGCGTGTTTACTGTGAAATCTTGACACGCCTTCTGTCAGTAGAGGGAGGGGGGGATCACGGCGTGCATAGGGCAGCCGTATGCCATTCGCACGCCATTCCCGCGGCTATTTGACGTGGCTCCATCTGTACATTTATCATGTATGCTATTTTTAATAATGCAGTGTGTGGTGGATGGCCGGCCGTTTATCCCGGCCAATACCCCCAAGCCGCCAGGTGGAGCTCTCCTTGCAGCATGGAGGTCCCCAGAAGACCAGCAGGGCATCATGGACAATGTAGTTTTTATGCGCTGCCCTGCTGGATGCCATGGGGGCCACTAGGGGACGCTGCAGGGAGGAATAAAGGATATTTTCCCTACGCCCCGGAAGCACACGTGGACAAGAGGAATGACGTGCTTCCGGGGTGAAGAAAAGAACTTGTACCTGACCCGGAAGTGATTAAGAGTCACATGGACTGGGGATGGAGAACACTTCCGGGTCAGGAGATATAAAAGGACTGTGGGAGCTCCCAGACGGCGAGCTGAGCTGGGTGGAAGGGTGGCAACGCGTCTGGGAGTGGAGGATTGATTTAATGTGTATTATTAGTGATTTATATGAGTATTGTGGTGGAGAGTGTTCTTTGTGCACTGTGGCATAAAAATAAAGTCAATTTGAGGACTTTTACCTGGTGTTTGGAGTCGTGGACAGGGGTTCAAGGGAGTGAGAGCGCCCCCAATCTACCACAAGTGTTAACAGAAAAAAACATAATTCATTTTAATTTCATTTTTAATGTAAAGGTTAATTAATTTACTTACATTTTTTAAGACTTAACTATATTCAGCCCTTCTATTATGTAAGCCTGATTTGCCCAGTTCAGACAATGGCGGGACTGATGGACAGAAATCTGTAATCAAAAACCAACACTGAACAAAATGGCAGTCCATTGCAGGACAGTTTAATATGCTCAAATACACTTGTGTCATTTTAGAGTTATAAATCAACCTGATAGGCAGATCAATGTTTTAAACTTCATTCATTGGTCAAGAGTCCTGTCTTCAATGCAAAACTGCAATCCAATTTGTAGACTAATTTCATTTTCCAGAGGTACTTATTTAACAATATTTTAGCAAAAAATGAATTCATTTTGCAAACTGTGAGCATACGACTGGATGACTTGACATGTGTTTATGTGACATGAGTAATATCATATTTTTTGGAATTTTTTAATATGTTTTGTATTTGTTTTCCTACTTTGGTGGCCATAGGTTCCCATTCTATCAGAAACGTCATTACCGGTGCTCTCCGTGAAAAATTTTTCTTGCCAATCACAACAAAGCACAAGGGGTAATTAACATATTAAAAATATATCATTTTTGGTTGGTGTATTTAGTTCTGTTATAATTACACATACTGTACTTCACATATAATAGTTTTTTATTCTGGTCTGCCAATGCAATATTATTTTCTGTAGCAGTTAATTTCTAGTGAAAATGTGAAGTTATGCATCATAATCTCTCCTTTAAATGCAAAAAGGTAATATAGAGTTTATAAAACATTTTAAAACTTTAAATTATTTGAAAATCTCAGCACAAAATAGGCAACACTACTAATAAAAGGCGAAGCCCTCACTGACTGACTTACTCACTCACTCACTCATCACTAATTCTCCAATTTCCCGTGTAGGTAGAAGGCTGAAATTTGGCAGGCTCATTCCTTACAGGTTACTTACAAACGTTAAGCAGGTTTCATTTTGAAATTTTGACATTTTAGATTCACAGGTGATGATTTGAGTAGTGGACACTTTGATGTTTATGAATGTTTCAACTCTCAAAAGCTGGATGCGAAGTTATCGATGAAGCCGATTGTATACATACAACGCTTGACAGATGCCGAATGTCACTTCAACACAAGTCCTGCAAATACTAACGTAATTGAAACAAACCATGAAACTCTAACCGATTATGACAGAAGCAATCCAAGCTGTGAGAAAACAGTAAAAAGGAGGCGTGTCAGACGTCGTAGTACATTTTCTGATGCAGCTAGACAAAAACAACTTTGTGACGCTGCCACCAAATACTCGCAGAAAAATTCACAAGTTAATAGACATGCTGTCGCTAAATACTCGCAGGCAAATCCACAAGTTCATAGAGACGCTGTCGCTAAATACTCGCAGACAAATCCACAAGTTAATAAACATGCTGTCACTAAATACTCGCAGGCAAATCCACAACTTAATAGAGACGCTGCTGCTAAATACTCGTAGGCAAATCCACAAGTTCATAGAGACGCTGTCGCTAAATACTCAAAGGCAATTCCACAACTTAATACTGGGAATGCCTGTTAAACATCTTAGATTCACAAGTAGCGATTTGGGTAGTGAACACTTCGATGAATGAAACCTGTTATCTTTACAATGGTTGACAAACATGGAATGTACGAGTAACTTGAACACAACACGTCCTCCAAATACGAACCTGATTGAAAGAAATAATGATAATGAAATCCTTGATGACAGCAACACTCATAGCAGTGACAAAACAATTACATTGACAATCATGTTACGTTATTTTTAAAATGTTTCTTTTTCTTTTTCATAACTTATTTAACACAGTACTTCTCCGCTGGGAAGCGTGGGTATTTTGCTAGTTAGAAATAAAAGTATTACCTCAGTATTAGCAACTTTTCTTATAAACCAAGGTAACATTTTTCAATATGCATAAATACTACAACAACAACAACATTTATTTATATAGCACATATTCATACAAACTGTAGCTCAAAGTGCTTTACATAATAAAGAATAGAAAAATAAAAAACACAATATGAAAACAAAATAAATCAGCATTAATTAACATCGAATAAGAGTAAGGTCCAATGGCCAGGGGGGACAGAAAAAACAAAATAAAAACTCCAGACGGCTGGAGAAAAAAAAATAAAATCTGTAGGGATTCCAGACCATGAGATCGCCCAGTCCCCTCTGAGCATGCTACCTAACATAAATAGGTCATCTTTATTTGCTTCCATAAGGGTTCACGGTCATCTTCTTAATATGCAATTGCATAATATGACCCAGGGTGGCACGTGAGTAGCGCTGCTGCCTTGCAGTTAGGAGACCCAGGTTCGCTTCCCGGGTCTTCCTTGCATGGAGTTTGCATGTTCTCCCCATGTCTGCGTGGGTTTCCTCCAGGTACTCTGGTTTCCTCCCACAGTCCAAAGACATGCAGGTTAGGTGCGTTGGTGATTCTAAATTCTCCCTTGGGTGTGCTTGGTGGGTGTATGTGTGGGCTGGTGCCCTACCTGGGGTTTGTTTCCTGCCTTGCACCCTATGTTGGCTGGGATTGGCTCCAGCAGACCTCTGTGACCCTGTAGTTAGGATATAGCAGGTTGGATAATATGACCCACTCTTACAAAGAGCTTTAATAAATGTGCATCAGGTTGAACTTTAAGCTTTAAACATTTGTGTCTTTCTGTTTAGTTTCAGACCAATAGATATAACATTTTTAATGGTTATTTTTTCTCATACAGCCTCCATAGACTCTGAAATATGCATAAACTCTGAAAAATCACAGTTACAGATCACATAGTCCGGCATCAGTATTTACTTTTTGATGGGATAGACCGGTATGATATGCCATCCTTGGCTACTGAAGGGTTTCAATAACGCAAACAAGTGCCACTTGTTAGAATGCCATCAATGCAATAAAAAATGGATAATTTACCATGGACAGAGAAAAATCATTAATTACTATACAATATAATGCAGGAAAACAACAGTATTTTCAAAAAACAAATGAATAATTGAACTGGCATATACATATTAAATATCATATGTTATATGCAAGATATTAATTTGCAATTAGACAGATATTAGAAAATGGCAACATACAGGATTTTAAAAGCATGTGAGTATGTGCTGTGGTAGCCATTATTACTTTAAATTTAAATAAGAAGAATTACAGGAGCTTTTAAGTCAGCCTTCAAGATAGAAGAAGGAAACACATCACAATCACTGTGGATTAAGCTAGTATGGGAGAAAGTCAAAGATCAGGTTATAGGAGTTTGGAACAGGCCTTCGGATATGTTAGATAATAATGTATTATTTAATCAAAAAGGTATATGGGCTACAAAAAGGATGTAGTTGTCATGGGTGATTTTGACTTTCCAAACATTGATTAGGGGGCCCCTATCAGGAATACAAAAGAGAAAACTGAAATGGTTCAGATGGTGAATGACTGTTTTCTCATACAGTTTGTCTCAAGCCCAACAATGCAGTGATGCCTGTCTAGATGTCATCTTTCCAAACAATAAAAACAGAGTAACAAGAACAAATATTATTGATATTTTAAGCAACTGTGATCATAACATGGTAAAATTTGTGATAATCTTTGAAAACACAAAAAATTGTCAACCAAAATGAAGACTTATAATTTCAGGAAAGCAGAATGTATTGGGATGAGGAAGTATTTACAAAACATCAAATGGGAAAGCTAAAACTCAGCAACTATAAATTAGATCTTCTGATACAGGCATAAAAAATTATTATATAACAATAAAACAAATGACAAAAAAATCTGCAAAAATGGATAAATATGAGCATTATTAAAAATTAAAACTGAAGATCACTGTAAAAGAAAATGTAAAAAAGCCAGATAATTCCAACATAGAGGAATACCACAAACTACAGCAAGACATCTAAAATCTGGTCCCTGGTGCATCCCTTTGATACTGAAGTCTCCTCTGCTCATCCCAATTGGGGCTTCGCAGCAGAGGAGATGCCCTGCCAACAGACACATATTTCCATCTGAACCCAATGCTTGGGTCCCCAAAGGCCATGGCACTCACAATGGGGCTCTCAGACTGTTTTGCCAACCCCTGCTGCCTTCCTGGACTTACACGGAGAGTCGCTCCTTTCGGCACTGCATCACTCCGGCTCTCTAATGCTGCTCAGCCGGAGCAATCACTTCTTTAGTCCCTGAGTGTCGGCTGCGCACTCTCCTGAGCTCTTCTTCCTGGCTGCCTTTGTCCTCTCCCTCTCTTACTCACACCAGCACTCTCCTGTCTTCCTGCCTGCTTCTCTTCATGTCTGTCTCTCTCTTTCTCTCTTCTCTTTGACTTCTGTTATCCCGGTTGGTCTTCCTTTCGTTTTTTTTTCTTCCCCCTTTGTCCCGTGTAAGCTCCTTTATTCTCTAATGCCAAGTTGGATACAGCCACAAGGAGCCACTCCATCATTTAGGTGCCTGACTGATCCACCTGCCTCTACATGTGTATATGGCACAATCGGCCAGTTCCCTAAATTAACCATGGAGTGAAACACACCCCCACAGACCCGCACCTGATTGGAGCCTGCACATTCAGGGCATGATTATTTATTTAAAAATCAGCTGCCTTTTTCTGAGCCATGAACCCGCTATACCACAGTATTACTTCTGTGCCATGCAAAATTATGGAAACCGTAATAAGAAATAAATTAGAAAATTACCTAAAAGAAAATAATATTCTAAATAGCTGCCAGCATGGGTTTATGAAAGGAAGGTCCTGTCCTCTTAGATTTTTTGAAGAAGCAACCAGAATAGTTGACAAAAACAAAACATACAACCTAATTTACCTAGACTTTCATAAAGCATTTGATAGAATCTCACAACAACAATTAGTTCTTAAACTAGAAGCTGTAGGCATCAGAGGCAACCTACAAAACTGGATCTATAGTGGATTAACTGTCAGGAGACAAAGAATAGAGAAAGGAGGAGAATGCTCTACATGTTCCTCAGGGATCTGTCCTTGGACCATTACTATTTCTGATTTATATTAATGACATTGATTCTGGTATTGTCAGTAAACTTTTAAATTCGCAGATGACACTAATTCTGGATGGAATAATTGCAGCGTACTCCAATAAAACCATTTTCAGTTTTATAATAATTTACCTCTCTGTTACTAACTATAGAGTGAAATAAAATATAGTGTGACGTACACTCAGCCCCGCCGCGCTACGCGTCCTGCTTCAACAACGCCTTTGTAGCCCCGTCACACAGTAGAGCGTTTATCGGCCATAGAAAACTCATCACCACGACAACAAGTTCGCTCGCAGCTCTCTGCGTGGAGCATATGTCAGCCAGGGACTGATCACCGATATGGGGGGGTATTTTAATTCGGGCAATGACCTGGCCCAATTTCTCTTTGCCCCGACTCCTTCGGGACAATCCAGTCCCAATCCTGATTATCAGTGCCTGGACTGAAGGAGGGAGCCGAGGCGGAATAACTAATGAGGTCACTGTTTCCTTGCTGTGTTTGTGTGTTATAGAGTGGTAGCTCCTGCCTCAATGCTTGCTGTTCCTGTTTGAGGTTGTTAATAATGCTGATCATTCTGATGATTGTGACTCAACCTCCTGTTGAAGGGGTCTAAGACAGCGTCTCACTCATCACAATGGTTATTTTAATATTTGAAAGGGTAAAACTTGCTGAAAGTTAAAGGTGTTGGCACACAATGTTTGTACAAAAACAAAGGAAAAAATCACAATATGAAATCGAAAACATATAAAGTTACATTGTTTACACATATATGTAAAATTAGGTGGAGCCAAATCTGGGTTTATATACCTAATTAAAGGAAAACATTACACAGATGGGGGTGGCACGGTGTCGCAATGGTAGCGCTGCCTCACAGTAAGGAGACCTGGGTTTGGTTCCCGGGTCTTCCCTGTGTGGAGTTTGCATGTTCTCCCTGTGTCTGTGTGGGTTTCCTCCTGGTGCTCCGGTTTCCTTCCATGGTCCAAAGACATGCAGGTTAGGTGCATTGGCGATCTTATATTGTCCCTAGTGTGTGTGCTTGGTGTGTGTGTGTGTGACCTGCGGTGGGCTGGCACCCTGCCCGGGATTTGTTCCTGCCTTGCACCCTGTGCTGGCTGGGATTGGATCCAGCAGACCCCCGTGACCCTGTAGTTCGGATATAGCGGGTTGGATAATGGATGGATGGATAATGATTGGCTGACTGACTGATTACATAGATGTAAGTCAAACAATTTTATTGTGAGTAGATAATATAAAAAATAAAAAGCTGAAGCGTATTAAAAAAGGTGGAAAATTAAATTAAACATGCCATTACTATATCTGCTGGTGAGAGTATGCAAATACACAAAAATACAAACATTTTGCTATGAAATATTTATTTCATTCAATAATTTATTACCTTCAAGCTGTTTTTATAATATAGTGGGAGAAATGTAGTTTATCTGTTATATAAATTTTTGGCAAATGTTTTTAGAAATATAACTATTAAAACCTTAATAACATTTAAGAGTACGATTAGGGAAACTCTAAGGTGAAGTATGTTACCAATCAATTGGTTGAGTTAGCGCTAGTAGTGAACAACTTCCCTTGTGGGTGGCATAGTTTTCCAGGTTTGGATAGCCTTTTCTTCTTTGACCAAGAGTGATTTCACCAAAGAATTAAATTTAAGCCAAAATGTAATATATAAAACAGAGTGTGTGTTTGTTTGGTATGCAAATCCACATCGTTGAACCTACAACTTCAGATTTTGTCTTGTTCCAGAATCTACCCCTTGGGGAAGTTTATTTACTGACCCAATACAAAATTCTTAATAACACTACTCTTTCAAGCCCCTGTAAAAATTTTACTGTTTAACTATCATTTTAATAGTTTGCTGATTAATTTTGCTTATATTTACTAATACACACCAGTTCTTTCTACAGTCACAGTTAGAAAGAACGGAGTACAAAGTAAAGCAGTGCTGTAATCTAGTTACGTTTCTCTATAAGTAAGTGTTTAAATTCTTGTAATCACATTACATCTACTGATGCAGTTAGAATTTCATTACTTGTATTACAGACAGCAGGGACCCACACCCATGGAAGGATTGTGGTGACTGTCGGTTAGGCGTCTTCTCCTCCTGTGAGGTCCGGTTAGGATAAGGGGAGGAGACACCAGGCTCAAGGGAAGCACTGGGGACTAGCATGTTAAGGATAGATTCCAGCCTGTGGTGGTTTTAACCTCAGTTTTAATGGAATAATTTATTTAATTGATTTTAACCTGCACAATCACTTCTTTTTATTGGATTATTTATTTATTTATTTATTGAATTCTTGAACTGCACTGTTTTGAACACTTTGGTTTTGACTGTTTTTAACAAAAGCATTGAAGCACTTATACACCTACCCCTTGCTAAATGTGTGTTGTGTCCTCTTCCGCTGGCTCATCCCTTGGTTAAGTTATCAGCGGTGGTGGGTTGAAGAGACTCCCAAGAAGGAACCAGTAGCATGGGGTCAACCCACATAGTCACAGAGGTTTATCCAGGAACTTTTATACCTAAATGATAGCCACTTTAATATTTGTGGTTATTATTACACATGGCTTCTTGATCAAAAAGTTCATAAGGAATTAGACTTACAGAGGCAATAAAAGTCTTTGATACCCAGTTAAGTGAAAACCTTATAAGCATCATGTAGTTTAATATCCTCACATGCACTTCTATTTTTCCTGTCACATCTTTACCTTCCATAAAAATGGAGATGTTTGTGTACAGGTAAGATAACTGAATCTTTACCTTAATTATTTGTTAATTGGCATGGGCATATTGAGTGTGTTACACAATGAACACAGCAGGTAGCTGATACCATCTTAAAAATCAAATCAAATCAAAGTTTGTGTGTCACATACAAATTATACATACAGTAAACTATGTAGTGAAATGCTTACTTTACAGAAGCTCAAGAAAAAAGCCTCTGTACGAGTTGGTCTACATCTTGCCACGTGTTGGAGTGCACCTAGCCTCTGCTTAGCTAGCAATACCTGTTTGTTCAACAGACATTATCATCTACAGACTGCTAAGGAGTAACGTTTGACGTTTTTGAGAGAGAGATCAGAGCTGCATGTGTTTTAGAGGGTAGCTGCTGATTGCCAGAGATATCATGGCCATCTGCTTTTCTCCCCACGTGGGGAACACTTGCCCGTCAGAGCTTTACATGATTAGATATAGTGCCAACGTCTATTGATTTTTAAAGTTTGTCCTGTTTCATTACTATGTGGGTGCAGCCAAGGGGTACAGCTAGTATATATATATATATATATATATATATATATATAAATATAAAAATTGTGGCAGATGACTAGGGACCTTGCCCCACTGAGTCGGCTTGAGAAGGAAAGGACTGGGAGAGGGGCCATATCTTTCGTGGCACACAAGAGGGCAGCACCCCTGGATATCCAGGGGGCACCTGGATGGTTCCCGAGCCATGGACTGCAGCACTTCCACCACAGCAGGAAGTGCTGCCGGAAGATCATCAGGGATCACCTGGAGCACATCCTGGTGTGCCATAAAAGGGGCCACCTCACTCCATTCAGGGAGCTGGAGTCGGGTGGTAGTGTGCAGAGCTTGTGAGAGAGGAGTGGAGGCGGCAGAAGGAAAGAGTCAAAGAAAGGATTGAGTTATTGTAAGTCTTTGAGCCCTGTAAGTTATTGTGACTGTGTTGTGCAAATTTAAAATAAAAGTGTGTGTTTTGGACATTGGCTGTCTCAGTGTCTGTCTGTGTTGAGGCTGATCTTCCACAATGTATATATATAAACAAACAACAAAGTAAGTTCTCTTGTCTCCTGGCTCCTACAATGGCAAAAAAGGTTACCATTTACAGATACCTTGTTTTTATTTTTAGCTGTTAGGATTTATGTTTTTTTTGATAATTGGATAACAGTTTAGTTTAGGTACTGCAAAACTGCATCTACAGTATTACTCACTTACTGCCATATAACAAGACTTTAACAAATGCTTATTTTGGTCTTCATAACACTTACTAAACATCAGTAGGTAGGTTATTCATCTCTGTGCAGCGTGGCATATTGACAGGAAGGTAAAATGACTTGTTAATATGAAGGATTCACAGGTCTTACACTAAACATGTAATATCAAGAGAAATGTGTCTCGGTTAAGCCACCTCAGGACACTCCAAACTGAAGTTTCATTATTAGATCACATTGCAGAAATTAATAAATTGATAAACACTTTACTGATGCTTTGTAAATGTTACAAAGATCCAAGGAAGCCTTTGTTGATGTCCTGTTACATAATAATTGATTAATAACAGATGCATTTTTGCAGTACCTAGGCTATAGTGTTACAATAATTCTTTTTGTAAACCAAAGGTCTGTACTTGCTGGTTCATATTGTAGTGCTGTGCAGTACTTATCAGTGTTAATTCAATAGACTTTTAGTCTTTTCATTGTTGTTATATTTAACTCACTATCCTTAGATGGACCATTTTTTTGCCACATTTCAGTGGTGATCAAGTGCCTTTGAATGACAACTTTTTTATGCAGCTGGCTCTGAAGTTGCTTGTTTGAATATGAAAAGCCAGCTCATAATGCTTCTGACTCTGTTGATGTTATGCTTGCCTAATACAAATGTCAATGCAATCGCAATATGTCTGAAACAGCACAAAGCTAAACATATACTTTACTTATTTAACAGCTAACATAATGGTCACTGTTATTGGTAACTTCTTCATTATTAAAACAGTGAAAGGACTTCTGGGTGTCGTCCCAGTGTTGTTCAGTTGGTACATATTTGCATGGTTTTAGTGAGTAACATAAAGTAATTAGTAAAGAGATTATTTTTTTCAGGAAGTAATATGTCTCGTAGTAAAAGATTACCTTCTTTGAGTAACTAGCCCTCTGTCTACAGTCAACTCATCATTGACTAAATGTTTTGTGATCCACCTTCTCAGCACAAGTCATTGCCAGCACCCCATTAGCTGACTGCATTTGCACTATCAATCCAATCATCTATTCTTCAGGTACAATCTGGACAGCAGTACCTTCTTTGTAAGAAAACCTTTTTTGAAAAGGCTGCATAGTCTTCATTAACTTTTTACTCTATCAAATGACAACAAATGATACATTTTCTGAAAACTGATGCTAGCTCTTTTTTGTATTTATTTTTTGATTATATCTATTATCTTGGTCACATTAAAATATAAAGTATACATA
Source organism: Polypterus bichir lapradei (assembly GCA_026402145.1). Classification (NCBI taxonomy): domain Eukaryota; kingdom Metazoa; phylum Chordata; class Cladistia; order Polypteriformes; family Polypteridae; genus Polypterus; species Polypterus bichir. Next base: position 76,393,706 of record JANRMT010028174.1, read on the forward strand.
TATCAGTGTAAGCTTAAATTTGTGTTATTTGTTCTAGTTAAAGCAATTTACTGTTAAAGCACTGCATATAGATATTTAGAGCTATTTGCTTTCTGTAAAGAGACACTAAGAATAATATTGCTTCTTTTTCATTTATTAATAAAAATCAGACTTACAGATATGCCTATTTTGATTTCAGTTTTCTAACAGTAAAAGAGAAATAATAATTAAAAAAACACTTACCACAGAGTTCTTCTGCCAAAGACACATTGGAAATGTGATGGAACACCAAGTGTTTCTGAACAGTTGTCTTTTAGAAGATTTACACTGCATTTCTTCAAACTGTGCATACTTGGAATAGGTGCAAATTTTCCATCTAATTTGTTTTTTTCTCATGCAGTGCTATTTAATCAATATCAAATACCCTGTTCCTGTTATTTGTATATCACGCTATTTTCTGTTCGTTTACTGACACTCACTGTGGCTTTTATGCCTGGGTATAGTATAAATTATTGGGGCATTTTGTTATTTTTAAATGCATTGGTGCATATTCTTTCCTAATTAAAACAGATATCAGTATTGGTGTAATGCACTTATCTCTATTTTAATTATTTTAAGGGTACTGAGTGCAATCAAGAACAACTCTAATTAAGTCCTTAAAGAACAGAAAAAAGAATATTGTGCACTACAATACAGATTATTTAACTTTGCAAAATTAGTGATTCCATACATATAATTTGTGTTTCAGTTACTATATATATTAGTATGCTGTTCATACTGGTGTATATTGCATATTTGAAATACAGTACAGAAAATGCCTGTCTTCTAGTGCCAAATTTGATTATCATACAATGCCCATGATCCAATAAAGCTTAACATATGGGCTTTATCCAATCCTGAAAGCATCCAGCTCAAGGGTGAGTCCATCCATGCACATTAAACACTCACACACTCTCCTACCCACCCTCATTCACAACTGGCTTATTTAGAGTCGCTAATCAGCCTAACTTGCATATCTGCAAGATGTAAAAGAAAATGGCAATACATGTGGATAACGTACAGGCAGTTCACAGAAAACAACCAGTCTAAAATTTAATGTCAGATTCTTGGAGCTGTTAAGCAGCTGCAGGAACCTCTATGCCAGTGGCATTTCTGCATTAAGGGCCACTGTTCCTTGCCAGATGTTGTGTAAAATAAGTAATACAGTCATCTTCCCTTAGTAATTCAATTTAATAATAAAATATTTATAACATCTATTAGCCTTGTCTTCCTAAGCAATTATTTTTACAGTTTTGTATTATATGCTCAATATAATTATTTATCTATAAAATGTTGCTTCTTCTAGTAAGAGAAATTGTTTTCTCATTATGTGCTGCAAGACCCTTTGTCCCTGCAGCATTCTCTATACCCTTAGCTATATGTATGCATGTACAACCTGAACTGTTCAATTTAGTGACTGGGTTGAAGGTCATCACCTCTATTAAAATGAGAACCCCCTGTTGTTGTTTTTTTTTGTTGTTTTTTAGTTTTATTATTTCACGTTTGAACATGGGCTTTTCCTAGTCAAGGCCATGCAGTGCCCACCAATGAACAAGTACAAAAACTCCATTTGCTCCCCTAAATGCAGACACAGTAATCTGAAAAAATGAAGGGAGATCAATAATAGGAATGCATTGTTAACAAGACATTACGCTGCATCTTGATTTTTATTTTTTTTGATGTGAAAGGTGCATGAACTTGCATGTTTCACTAGTCATTCGCAAAGAGGGACATGCTAATGTTTATGTTAAAGACGTCTACGCATATATAGAGGAAAATTCTGGTATGGCCTCACTAGAATTTTCACACTAAAAATAACACTGCTCTAAGCAACAATGTAACTTATTTTCAAATTGCTCAGATTAAACAGAAAACATATTCTAAAACCTAAGTGATTCTTAGAAAAAAAAATTGAAATAAAATATTGAACTAAAAATAGTTATGGAATTTTTGAAGGTGAAAAATTAAAGATGATTTACTTGTGTGTTGGCCATTTTTCTTGTGTATTCTGCTTGTTATTAAAATTTCAAATGCTTTTTGTCCCCTCCTAGGACTGCCTACTCAGTGTGATAAAGGCATTTGTGCCCCTTTATGATCCTCAGAGCTGTGTTGTCTGGAGATGAATGCTACTGTTACAGTAGATTTTCCCAAACAACAGTCCCTTATAAATGTTTAAATTAAATTAAAGATAACGTCATTGGGGACACTGAAACTAATACTCCTGGAGCCAAGCCTGGGAGTAGAGTTTACTAGTAAGTTCATGCTAGCTGGGTGGCTCACATAGTCCAGTCAAGCTCAAGCTGAAGTTTGCAAGCCTTTATGTGGACCAACCACCAACAAGTTAAAGAGTAACAGTCAAGTGTGGTGGTATTTGGGTGACAGATATACTAGATCCTAGCAATGGAAACTGCCTCTGTGTAACTGCTTTGGCAGGGAAAGACCTAGAACTCATGATGGAGGTTGAAGAATACTAGCTAAATATATTGAGAATAATCTCTATATACAGCATTAGCACTAGAAGAAAAAATCTTCATCATGTGTAGTAACTCTGCTAATTTGGACTTCTTGGGGAGGCTCAAAAAGCTCCTAGTCGTTGAAGTTTCTTCGAAGAAAGACTTATTTAAATCCAACCTTAAGCTGAAGAGATGAAAACCTTGACCATTGTTTATGGTATACACTAAACAACTATTCAGAGTATTCAGGCTTTTTAGAGACATTAAATTTGGTACCAATTACTGACGTACTGGGAGACTTTAATGGTCATTTGAGGAAAACATAGATCACTGGAAGGTATTTGGAAGAACATTCTGAAAGATCTGAAAACAAATGGTGAATTGTAGCAGAGTACCTTGGATAGAAGGTTAATGATTGACTTTGTATTCATGTCATCTGATCTGAGGCCATGTGATCTTGATATCTGAGTGCAGAGAGTTGCTAAGCTATTAACTGTTGACCAATTGGAGGTGAGCTGGCTCAGACAGGCACCACACGTGGTGGAAAGACTTAGAAAACAGGTAGTGAGGGTATGCTACAAACAAGTAGTGAATGTTTCTGTTCAAAATTAGTTCAATTCCCTCTTTCTGTGGAGCTTCTCCAGTGTCTTGGGAGAAGGCAAGGACCTGGGCTATGTTTGCACATATTGCAAAGACAATGCCACAAGATTATCAGACTAGAGTGGTGGTCACCTTTTATGAAATTAGATACAAAAGACTGGGTCCCTCGCAGCAAAGCATATCTATATAAGAATTTAAAAAATATTGCAATGGAAAGCAAACAGGTTTAAAAAATGTATACCATACACAGCCCTTCTGTATACAGCATATTTGAATATTGTGAAAGCTAATGATCACAAAACTATCCATCTTTTCTGTAAACCTGCTGTTTAAATCCCATCACAGCTGCAATGGATGAAAAGTAGTTACCTATCCTAGATTTATTATTACAAAGCTGTATGTAATCGGTCTACTAATCATGAATATCAAAAAATGGACTATTTTATAATTTTTATCAACTTGTACAGTATAAAAAGGTAACATAGACTTGGAGTAGTTCAAAAATAAGCAGGCCATAATTTGCTTGTAAGATTTAGAAATTAAATGTTTAGGCTACTTGTGACATAAAAAATATCAGATATGGTATTTATCTGTTCTTGAGTAGAATTATAATTATGTGAGATATTCAGATACTTTATTGATCCTGAGGCATGAATATATTTCTTACAATAAGAAAATACTGAACACTGCAAATATTCAGTGATGTTTGCTTGACTGCACTGTAAACTAAATTGGAAAAATATAACAGCACTCGCTGTTTTATTTTTGTAAATTTAAAGTAAAGGCAATATTTTGCTCTCTTTGACTTTATTTTCAGATGTTAAGTCCGTCTGGTAATTATGCCCTGGCTTAGAGATCACCACACCCAAAATCCAAGTAGCTCTCTTTTAATTGCTGTGATTACGCCAGTGCTTTGTGCTCCTCAACAAGATGTTAATTAGCTCATGCAGCCTTATCACATTGCACTGCAAATTGTGAGGCAATTAAAGTATCTTAGCATTTGTACTTTTAGCCTGAGGTGTTTAGTGTTAGGATGTTCTGTTCTGTTTTCAACAAAAAAAGAAGGTTTTGCAGAATTATTTCATATATCTTCACTTGAACTTATAAAAAACAACAGACACTCTATGTAAAAGATTTTCAATAAAACAGAATATATATATATATATAAAGATATAGATATAGATAAATATGGGCTGTTAAACATTTTTCAGATCTCATTATGTTTATAGACAATGATTGTATTTAAAGTGATGTTTGCTGGTCAATAATCTGTATAGGATGAATAAAGAAGAAGAATGTAAGATGGAAAATAAATAACAGCTGGATGGATTAAGATAAGTGCAATATTGATAGGATAGAGAAATAAATAGTGTAATGTCCTTGCAAACTGTAAAAATAAAATCAGTAATCTAAATGAAAAAGTACATTATCACAGACACATTACCCAGCAAGTCTGCTAAAATGCAGTTATAATTGTTTACACATGGAATGCTTATTGCTAGAGTGTAGGCTATCAGTGCCAAAGGTATGTGATCAACTAGGAGATATGTATACATGTAATATATATATATAAATATTTTTGTGTTTATGCAAATTGTTAGTTAATAAGTACAGATAATATGTTTCAGGCAACTTCATTTCATTAGGTGTCAACGGACCACAGCATGTTACTAAGGGAATGCACAATGAAACCAGGGTGTGCAAATAATGTTTCTTTGAAAACTTAAATCTTTAGTTAAACACTGAGGACTATGCTGATAATTTTTTTCTTGCCTTTCTGCAGTTTAAGTGCCTTTCTGATTGGTTTCTTAATTAGTCTGCCAAAATGAAATGTCAGAATGCCCTTACCAGCATTAAAGGACATGTATAATTTTATTACATGAAAAAAGAAAAAGGCATTATTTTGATTGAAAATGTGTGACTTATTAAAAATAAGTATTGCTTATTTAGTAGAATAAGACAATGAGAATTACAGACAGTTACTTATGTATTTATATATATATATATATATATATATGTTTGTCTATATATATATATATGTATATACAGTATACAGCACTAGCATGGTACAGAAGATATGCCATTTAAGGAAAAAAATGTAAACACACATTCATATGTGAAAACTGGAAGACAGTAGCCAGGCCTGATGTATTTTTTATTTTTCAAAAATATTCTGCTGAAGTAATGCTGTAGTTTATGGAGAATAAATAGTAATTTTATTGAATTAAATGTTTATTTATGTAGATGTATGAATTCAGTATGCATGTACCATCATTATGAATGCACTGTATATATGATTGTTTATACACTAAAACAAATATTCAAAAACAATTACATTCATACAATATAATCATGCACATATTAAAAAACAATAATACAATATAAAATAAAACTACCAAACTTTGATAACTCAAATACACAATGGAGTAGAAAGCTTCAGGCTGTAATCTTTAGAACAGAATGTGATTATTAAGTTATTCTTGCAGCAGCAAGTTAGGTTATTTTATTCAATAAGAAAGGAAAAAGGTCAGTATTGTACATAAGGAAAATTAAGCCAATGTTCTTGGTTGCCTTACAGTTCTCCTAGTTCAACTACTCCAATAAATGAACATGTACAACAAGCCAAAGGGCCTTTTTATTGCAAATTTAATTCATTTCTCTAGACAACTGTGAAATTTGCCATTGACATTAGTCATTACCCCAAGGCGAACTAAAAGATGATCTCAGTTAATAAATGATCCTTAACAAGGAACACTCCTATCTACAGTGATAATGGCACAGGCACATTTTATTAATGTGAGGTTCGCTTCCTGCTTGAATCAGAGCTTTCTCAACTGTTTGGTGTGCAGGCTTCCTGTTTCTGCTCCCAATATTAATAATTATGCAGTGGGATAATTAGCAACACAAAGCAACAGTCCTATAAGCTTGCAGCAAAATTTTCAGCACTTGAACCTTCTGGGAGACGCAGCTAAGGAGCACAGAACCTTAGCCAAATAACTAGAGCAGGTTGATTTCACAGTGTATAAAAGGCTAATTATCTGTAAAAACCCAGAGTCCTAAAAGAAAGATGGCAAAAAAAAGCTTATTTGAGAAGAAACCTTTAATTGTAAATGTATCACTTGCAGAAAAGGAGTGTGTATGTGGAAATTTACAGTATGCCTTTACTTGTGTTTTATTTTAAAAATAAAAATAGTTTAATAGTGAAAACAGATTCATAAGGACAAGAACAAAACACCTCATTAGCTACGTACTAATGTACTAGTGTACTTAAATTACATTCCAAATCATACTGTATAGCATGCTTGTATAACACCATTAAAAAAGGTATACATGTAGCAACATACGGTGCATGCAACATAAAATAAAGATTCTCAGTTAGTGCTAATTGTGGTTTGTTTCACCCATTACCAGGGACTTTTTTCCCTTTATGCATTTATGAATCTCTTTGATATTAATTTCCAAACTACAGATCCAGCCTTTATCCTTGGCTTGAATTTACAGGTCTGTGCTGTTTGTTTTCTCTTTAAACACTATGCACTGATCAGCGTCCTACAGTATGTTCTGCAGTACAGCTATTGTTGAACTTGAACCTGAATTACTTCAAAAGCAAGTCAGAAAAGAGACAAACAAGTATTCTAAAATCTTTTAAAAGTATTGTTTACTTTTCCAATTAATATAATAAAATGCAAGGCAATACATTTTTTGAAAATAAATACCCGCCAAGCTTGAGGTTTAATCTTCCTAAATGCATACAAATCTAGTGTTCAGTCAATATTTTGAATATGTGAATTTATCATTTATTTTCCTTTAGTATTGCTGGCAGTAAACACCATACATGATAACATTCAGAATGTTTGTTAAGCATCTGAAACCTCAGATGAGATATCAGCTCAATAGATCTGAAAATGTTACCTCTAAAGCAAGGTGTTGAGAAGGAATACATTGTAAGTCAGCTTAAAGTTTATATTATGGACTACTATGGAGAGAAAAGAAGCAAATGCTGCATGAACCTGTTGTAAAAATAGTGTGTTGTTTCTTTGCCTATTTCATCCACTAAATATAAACATGGGGAAAAAAAATAAATATGTACTGTAGATAACTGCAAAATAGGCTCATTTTCATGCACTGTGACATTCTCATGTAAATGTTTTAAAACACAATTGGGAGTTGTATTACTTATAAATCATCTAGTCTGTATGAATCATCCTTTTACATGTATATTGTCTGTTTGAATTCAGTGTATGTTTTTAATTATTGTATTTCAGTTTCCTGAAAATTATTTGCAAAATGAGCATGAAACCAAATGTGATATCAAAGTCAAAAGAAACAGAATGGTGTAAGAGTGAAAAGGGACTTACAAAAGAATGACAGAGTGAAAGTAAAAAAGAACGGAATGACTTATTGAGAACATTAAAAATATTTTATAAAGAAGAAATGATAGACACAAGTTTGGGTGTAACACATACTACAATTCTTGTCACCTTCCTGGAATTAAACATTTAATTATTTTAAAAACAATACAAGAATATTTGAGCATGAGAAATGCAGTAATGATATATGTGCATCATAAAGAGAAGAAGAGGTATACTGTATACCACATATGGACACTCATAATTTAGAATAATGAAACATCAACTACTGTTTTGAAATATATATACTGTAATGGCCAACACAGATGTTGCATTTTCTCAGTATACAAAATTACCTATTTAAGCAATTTTATAGTAAATTAAGTCTGCAGATGTTGAATACACTGAAGAAATGCTTTGTAACCGCAGTAGTTTCGATACATGTTTGGAAGGCACCAAAACTGTTGACCTAACACGAGACAAAGCAAAAGATTTACAAGTTCTTTGGGGATCAAAGACTTTTTTATTTTAGAGTAACATTTGCTCATTGGTAATGTATAATTTTGGATATTTCTTCACATTTTATCTATCTTCTGTCGCATACTTTTGAAGTGCTTGAATTTTTTTCCAGTCATGTTATTGCTATGGCTGTAGTATCAGCATTTGACATCATCACAGCTAACTAGTATTAGTACGAAGATTGCATATGTCAGGATCTAAACTTCAATTCAAACAAAAGAGTAAAAATGAATATAATGCCGATCAAAGAATTGAAAATACTTCAATATTATGCTTTATATATAAATTTAAGTTGTTTTAGTTTTTGACTATTTACCTGATATAAATTTTACTTCTAGCTGACAAAGAAATTAACTTTGTTTCATACTGACCTTATCTTCTATTTTAACTACAGTTCCAGGTAGCTTTTATAACTACCTTTGCCACTCAAATGAAAAAAAAAATGGAACCTCTCTGTACAGTTATGTAATGACACAGCTATTGCCAGTCCCACAGAATAGCAAATAGCTGTTTTAAAGTATAGAGAGCAGCTTAAGCAGCCTGTAGAAGCAACCATCACATGCATTTAGCTGGCAAAAAATAATGTATGAATGCCAAGTAATACTTAACAGAGAGAAAGAAATGTTCATGCAGAAAGAAACATTGAATCAGACCAAAAAGCATGCTGCTACTTCTGTGGAAATGCCAGTCATAGCTAATACTGGTACTGCCCAGAGGCAAAGAGTGCTAAAAATGTGAAAAAAGAACAATCCTGTATACATGTTTTATTCAAGTTGAGAAAGAGGACCACATATTGTGAAAGAAAGTCATAAAAATAATGATGAACTAATTGTCAATGTAATGTCACAGGAAGACAAAACCATTATTGTAAGCCAAGTACTGTACATGCAGATATCAAAGTGGACACACATTAAATTATCTAAGATATGGATACATTGCCTTCAATTTTGGCTGAAAAAGTACACTTAAACAGAAATTCAGTTACATTTTTTGTTGCATTAAGTACAATAAATAGTATTTGTTGATGTTTTCACAGAAACAGCAAAAAAGACAATACAGTACATGGTACAATGACACTGGATAGCCACAAACAATACAGTATGGGTACAATGACGTCGTAGAGCAGACAAGGATTGCGGTCTAAAATCTTTAAGCAAAAACAATGAAAATCAAGTCATATGCAACAGTATCAAATTAAAAATGTAAATGTCATACACGTATATGTACGACATACACCTGACAGTATAAATAACAAAGAGATGAAATAAGTAACTGTGATACAGATTGGTCGATAATATTGAGTCAGTACTGCAAGGGGTTTGGTAGTACATGTACGCAAATAGTGAAATTTGAGATGCACGTCTAGCCATGTTTAGTGACATGGTGGAAAAACCTCTTTATAACTTTGCTAGAATGTCATCAGATGCTGTGATATCTAAGAGTTTGTTAGCTGGTGTGTGTGGAATCTGAGATATAGGTGTACTCAATAAGGGCACTTTTTCATTGAACCCTAAACCCAAAATAAGGAAACCAAAGGTTTTAAAATAAAATTTATTACTAAAATAAATCATAAAAATATATAGTGTGATACGTCATTCACTCCAGACATCATAAAGGTTTGGGGCAGCCACCCATATATTATAAACCGGCTGAAAAACTTGTATTTGAACAAAGGTGTTCACAAGATCGAGTCCAAATCAGAACTTTCAGACTGGAGGCAAGCTGGCAGCTTTAAAGGGCCGCAGAGGAAATAACATCATCGGGGCCGGAACTGGAAGTGATGTCATCTCTGGTGCTGGAAGCTGGTGGGATTTCCTGGGACTGACCTGCAAGGAACTGAGAAAGACAGTCAGTAGCTGCCCCCTGGTCTGGTGTAGTATTAGAATTACTCAAAGCCTTTAGCTGCCTCCTATTCACACATGTGTGACAATAGTTAATTGGAGAGTAATATATTTTAAAACACCATAATGGAAAAATTAATTACTTGAAGCTAAATTGGGCCTCATTAATGTTAAGGTACACAGATATATGAGAATTGTTGTGAGACAGAAATGGACCAGAATTTGATAAACAGATATAATCATAGTTAACACAGGCAGAGAGTCAAATTCAGGAAATCACAAATGAAAGGGAACCAAAAACAAGAAAGTAAAAACACCAGACAACCAAAATTTGTGTAGTGTGGAACTTTCGGTCCACTTTTTTAGTGATTAACCCTAAGCTCCCAGTTCATTTCATACAGAGAAAAATAACAAATTGTGGCAAAAGACATTCAGAAATTCCCCTGGACAAATTAAAAACAAAGAACAATAAAAAGAAAATTATTTTACAAGATAAAAAGAATTATTTTAGAAGAGCAGTTGGAGGTGTAGTGAAAGGACAGAATCCAAATAAGACAAGCATAGATTCAGTATGCAAACTATAATGTGAATTAAAAAAGGAAATCGAAAAGAATTATTCTTGAATGGAACTACATGACCTTTGTTAGCTTATGGATATGCAGTGAAAGAGTTTTCAGGGCACACTTGCTTTTTCCACATTTTATCATTTTTATGTTATACTACCAAAATACCCGCGCTTTGCAGCGGCTAAATACTGCCTTAAAATTTTTATTAAGAAGAAAATTAAACCTTTTTAAACTGAAGGAAAATATACCAATAATTATTTGTTAAGGATCTCTTTGTACACCACATTGTCATTTCGGCCCTCCAGTTATAATATGACCAAGGTGTGCGCTGAGCTTACTCTTGAGCATGCAATGTACAGTAGGCCATGTGAAAAGTAATCTTGTTTCAGATCTCACAGCTTGGATTGCTGCTGTCATAATCGGTTTGAGTCTCATGGTTTGTTTCAATTACAACAGTATTTGCAGGACTTGTTGTGTTGAAGTGACATTCGGCATCTGTCAAGCGTTGTGAGCTTACAACCGGTTTCATCGATAACATCACATCCAGCTTTTGAGAGTTTAAACATTCATAAACATCAAAGTGTCCACTACTGAAATTGTCACCTGTGAATCTAAGATGTTTAAGAGGCATTGGCGGTTGTCGAAAGCTGTAAAATATTTGGCCATTTCAGTACACTTGAAAGCGACAACTGAACAATTCAGCGGCAGCCATCAACTCACATGCAGAACCATAGGTGAAGGGCTTAAGCATTTCACTCTTATAGTGCTCCTGTGTAGTATAATTATCTCCTGTACCATCATCAGTCCACACCTTGAACCTGTCCCAGTCATTCAATACATAAGACAGAATGTTCCTCCGGATATCAAGAGTAAGCCTGATATGGCCGTGCAATATGTAACAAAGAGAATGGAAAAGGCAGGTGCCATCTCCGGACATGGAAACCACTCGGTAAGTGACAGTTCTTTGATTGATGGTGATCACCTTGATAGACATGTTAATAGGGGTATGGTTGGAACGATAAAGGAAATGGGTACCTGAACAATGTAAAGTAAGTCTAAAATACCTACACAATAACTATAATCGTAATAAATGAACAATAAAACAGCGGAGAACCCGTGGATTAAATAAAAAGGCTATAGTTATCAGCAGGGAGACGTGAATCCCGTGGCGAAGCAAGGAAGGGAATGTAGAGACCGGAGCGACGGACGGCCTTATATAGGCAGGCAGCCAACAACGTGGTCCCCCATCCCAACGCCGCCTCACACGGTGACCAAGCTGCAGGCTATGGACGTGTATATATGTATGTAAGTAGGATTCAGTTAGCTTTGGGAACCCGCGTACCAAATTTCTTGAAATGGGCCCCTAAGTGACAAAGACCATTGGAAAGTTCAATATTGCAGCTGATAGTGGCGTCATACCACCGAAATAAGTACGTACAATTGGTTTCGGTTAGCGCAGGGAAGCCGCCTACCAAATTTCGTGAAGATGGGGCCATAAATAAGAAAGTTCAACATGGCGGACATTGTCGACTGTTATGACCGTTACGCATAGAATTTCGAAATGAAACCTGCTTAACTTTTGTAAGTAAGCTGTAAGGAATGAGTCTGCCAAATTTCAGCCTTCGACCTACACGGGAAGTTGGAGAATTAGTGACGTTGAAAAGTTCAATATGGCGGCCGACAGTGGTGTCATACCACCGAAATAAGTACGTACATCGATTTCGGTTAGCGCAGGGAAGCTGCCTACCAAATTTCGTGAAGATGGGGCCATAAATAAGAAAGTTCAACATGGCGGACGTTGTCGACCGTTATGACAGTTACGTGTAGAATTTCAAAATGAAACCTGCTTAACTTTTGTAAGTAAGCTGTAAGGAATAAGCCTGCCATATAAAGCCCTTGACCCACAATGGCAAAAATAAATTCTTTAAATAGTTAAGGATTTATTTACAAAAAACATTAAAAAGAAATAAGAAAAAACAAAGGAGGCAAAAAGATTATGCCTAAACTAGACTGTTCTCTAATGACACGGTTCAAATAGCAAAAGCAAAAAGTCCAAAACCCTAAAATCAATAAAAACAATAATCCTAAACAGAGCCAAAATATAAAAGAAAAAACATATGTGGTTGTCCCACAGATGCAGCGATTGGAGATCCCATCTCCTTTGGATCAACCTAAAGTAGACAAGTTACATACTATAAATAACAACATAAACTGCAGAAAAACAAAATAATATTCACTTAGAAATCAAATAACAGAAAGAAAACATAAATGATAAAACAAAAGGGATGAAATCCTGGTTGTGCCATTTCAGTAGCGCTGGGCACCATCCATGCAATGGCTTACCTTTAAGGCTTTTCTGTTCTGGTTTCAGTTTGCATGGAGGGACTGTAGCAGGGGTGGAAGAATGCTTTTTGATGCTGATTTTTAGAGGGGTAGTTGGGGGAAGGGTTTTTAAAAGAGAGCCTGTAAGTGGTTTCAGTGGGTGTCATAGCAAATACAATAGTATGCTTCAAAGGCAATCCTTGAAACTCAGTATTTGACCCTCACCCAAACAATAGTGCTTTATGAATATACCAAAAAAACAGACCTTTATATTGGATAAAACAGCAAGAACGATGAAAAGGTCAAGCACTGTATCTGAGAAATACATAATGTTTTGTCAAAATGGTTTAAATGTGATTTTGCACGCTCATGCAGGATCTTGCTTAGAAATTGGAACTGGCCCTGGGTGCATTTTAAGAAACTTTTAGTTGAGATACCTGTTATCGATGAACAACGTTTAGTTAAATCGTGTTGTGCTGTGGTAAAGCGGGGAAAAGATGTCCATTTTAATAAATGAATAATTAATTGGCCAGCTCTTCATGGGCATGGTCATGCTAATGCAGTTGCGGGGGTTGGTGGAGTACTTGGGGAGAGAAGCATCTGCACATGATGATGCGGTATGTCTTAATTACTTCATTGGCTTCCTGAGGCGTGCGATTGAGACGCTACGCACATGGAAGCATATAAGAAAGAGCCGGCACGAGAATCAATGAGAACTGAAAGGTCTGAACACTGTTAAAGAAACCGATCGGGAGAAAAATAAAAGACCAGAAAGAGGAAAGGAGAGAGAAGGCAGGAGCAAGGAGCACGTGAACAAAAGAGAGAAGGTAGACAGCTGGGAGAAAGTCCCTTGAGGGAGCATGCGGCTAAAGCTCAGAGGCTGGTGGCCACTCCAGCTAAGTAACCTGGAAGCTGGAGTGACTGACACCCTGCTCAGTTGGTGTGACTAGCTGGAAGGAGAGGCTCAGTGAGGCGTCCTGTTGCAAAGGTATAGACCGCAGGGACACGACCCTGCAGCAGAGTGGGAGGCTCAGAGATGGTGTCCTGCTGGGATCTAGAGATGGCTACAGGGGCCCAAGCCTATAAACAGTACTGAAGGTGGGCAGAGCTGCCATTTAGGAGCCTCCTTGGCTGCAAGAGCTCATATAGGGTTAAGCTAAGAAGATGTCCATTTTTAAATGACTGCACCAGGGCTCATGTTTTTATGGACAGCTTCCTGCACTGTGTTTTTAACCTCTGATTTTATTTAATTATTTGATTGGAACTGTTTTTAACCTCCACTAACACTCTGTTTTATGGATTACTTATATATTGAACTTTTTGCACTGCTCCTTTGAACACTGTTTTGGGTTTTGACCATTTTTAATAAAAACACTTGGCACCTTTATGCACCTACCTTTGTGTTTGAGTGTTCTCATCCACTGGCTAATCTCTCAGGTACTTTATTGGCGGTAGCGGTTTCAAGAGACTCCCCAGAAGGACCCAGTAGTGGGAGGCCGACCCGCACCTTCACATGTGCTTGGTGCATATTGTGCCAGAGTATATTTTATGAATGGCAGAATCCCATTTTTTACTGAAAGTTTTACTGAGAGATCCCTTTCCCATCTTTATATAATATAATTTAGGAATAAACACCTTCAATTTGTTTTAGATATTCTGGAGCTGCTATTTTAAATTGTTGTTCACACTAGTCAGTATCACCTCATTGCTCGTTGCTGTTCTTCCCAATAATATCCACTTGCAGAGGCTCTCGGCGCCAATAAGTTAGCGATATCAGAAAGTCAAGTGCACTGCAGCGGTCCGTTTATTTTAATTTTTTTCTTCCAACTTACTGCCAAAGTGGAAAATTAAGAGTTTTAAAACTAAAGGAAAATAAGGAGGACTTTTACAAGAAAGTGATGGAGATTTTCATGGAGAAGGATAGGATTTCATTTACAAATAAAGATAAGACCATAAACGGTTTTCAATTTTATAAATAATGGGATCAGACTAAGAAAAAAATACAAAATTTAAAAACTACATTTTGACCTTAAATAAAATAGTCATTTGTATTTCTTGTTATCCTTTTGTTGAATAGTCTGTATTAAAATTGTTTAAAGCATCAGAATTAAAAGCTTTTAAAAACAACTAAATATTTCAATTAAGGTCAAAATTGAAATCAGTTTTTTTTGTACACATCTCTATACTTTCATATGTATTGAATGAGTATGAACTGTGAAAACTGTGAAATTGCAATGGCAAATTTAGAACACATGGAGGGTGCAGAGCAAATGCGCTCTCTCCGCTCTCTCTTTCAATGCTATAAAATGTAACGTTCTTTCTTAGCCAAATATGTACCTTACCTATGTGTGTGAAGAATGCTGATGAGATATGAAACATAACCAGCAGTCAAGGTGCATGCTGCCAATTGAATAGTGAATAAGATATGGGTTCATATATTTGTAAATTTGATTCTAAAGGAGTTGGTACCTCACCAGCCATGAACCTCACTGTATGTCACTGCTTCAGTACTGAAGAAACTGTTGAAACATTTGATCTTGCTGACTATACTCATTAGGCCACTTAATCTGTTTGGTCATTGATAGTCAAGCTGTGTTTAAAGGCATTATGAACTGTGTGACAGATAGGGGGCGCTATCGCTCCCTTGAACCCTTGTCCAAGACGCCAGACACCAGATAAAAGTCCAAAAGTAGACTTTATTTATACTGCACAGTGCACAAAGCACCCTCCTCTCCACAATACTCATTAACAAATCCAAATCAATAATCACAATAACAATAATCACTCCACCACTCCCAGACGTGTTGCCACCCTTCCACCCAGCTCAGCACAACGTCTGGGATTTCCCATCGTCCTTTTATAGTCCCTGACCCGGAAGTGTTCCCAATCCCCAGTCCATGTGATTCCTTATCACTTCTGGGTCAGATAAAAAGTCTTCTTCACCCTGGAAGCACGTCACTTCCGCTGTCGCTTTGCCTATGACGTACTTCCGGCTTATAGGGCACATGTGACTCTCTGGGGCTCCCTGCAGCATCCTCTGTTGGCCCCTGGGGTATCCAGCAGGTATGTAGGGGAAAACTCCATAATCCATGATTCTCTGCTGGTATCCGGGGCACCTCCATGCTGCAGGGAGAGCTCCATCTGGCGGCCTGGGGGTATTGGCCGGGATGACAAGCCGGCCATAGACCACAACTGTTAATGCATTTTGTTGACTGAAACATAACTTGCATTGAAATATGTGTAGGCCAGCATTTGTGGTCTTGCAACAGGAAAAAAAAACTAAAATTGTACTAATATTATATAAAAAAGCCAGAACTAAATAAAACAAAAAATAAAATTTTAAACACAGAACTAAATAAAAATAAAAAATTAACTTTATAAAATAAAATAAAAACTAAAACTACAATTAATATCAGAACTGAAATATCTCTGCAGGGGCTTGCACCTCTCCCGTTAGGCTGAAATGAAAACAGGAAAAAAAACACCAGCACCAATCAAAAGTATTTAGGTGACTTTGCTTAAGCTACTGACAGACCCATCAGCAAAACACCATATAGTGTGAGACTTTCAACAGCTTACTAAAATATTGTGTCCCTATTTCAACTTATTTCAGGTTTGCAAAGTCTTTTAACAGTAATACGTTGTTTTAATTTTATTTTTGTCACTATGTAGAATAGTTTATTCTTTTGTTTTTTAACAGTTACAATTATATGCCATGCAACTTTTTTCAATTTCTTTCTTATTTTGCAATACTCCAATAAACCTGTGGTCTGATTTTTACCCACTGGCTATTTTGTTTTACGTTTTCTTTCAGTGGAGCTGTGGTTTTAGTGATTTCTCTCTCTGACAATTTTATGTAAATCTGATATATACACACCATTCATCTGTTGGTTGTGTGCTACATAACTAATGTTGATGAAGCATAATAGTATTCTTGGTTATTAATTACATCTAACGAGGTTACAAATTTACTTTTTGTTGTCTGCCTTACTTCCTTAAATATTGTTCTGCACCTTTCTGCCTTTCCTTTAGTTGTCAGGAGACATTTTTTATTGTTTTAATTGTATAGAAATTTGCACATTGCTTATTGCCTATGATTAAGTGAAGTCTGCACTCTTCAGCCTGTTAATGGCAATGCTGGAATGCTAAAATGGAAATTCCATCCAAAGGTTAAACCTCATATCAAGGAAAATGAATACAAAGACTTAGGCTTAGAAATAGTGGCACAACCATGTGTTATTTTCCAGATATTCATGGCTTATTGGAGTTGCGGACTTTCAAAGAGAATGACTGTTCTGGAACTGCAACGTTGCTGTTGTTCCAGAAACAACAGGAACCCAACAACATTAGACTGACTGTCTTGTTTACTCTCTATTTCATGAATTTTCTGGATAGTAAATTAAGGCATAGCCCAGGCTTAGTGAGAATTAAGTCTGAAAGCCTAATCTACATGCTCCAGGTAACACTCATCATTGTCAATTTACCAGGAAGCCAGTTGTTCACAGTTTACTAAAGAAATGGAACTAATGTATGATACATTTTAAAGCAGAGAAGCTCTTACTGTATTTGTTACCCCTATACAAGATTATCAACTATTCCAGCCTTCTTTAATCTATGTAATATTCAAGTTATAAAGGTATTATGATATTTACAGATCATTGTATTAATAATGTAGATGCATCATTTGAAATGTTTTGCTGCATATTTAAACTTCTAGTGATGTACCTTTTCATCTGTATAAAAACAAGAAACTTGTTAAAAACAATGGGCCCCAACTTTATTCATCTTTCATTCATATCTGTCTTTGACTGATTAGTGTTCATAAAATATAAACAAAATTAGGGAACTTATCCATTAATTATCTTAATTCGTATTGATCAGTATTGAATTTCGCCAAAACGTTATTTGCACCTGTTGGGCTCAGATCCTCCCCCTTTAGTGCGGCACGGTAATGTCTGACTTACCTTGTGCCTTTTCACTGTGGTTTTATGTCCGATCAGCAAGACTAAATATGTCATACACATTCATTAAAGATATTAGCCAGACTGTGGAAAGTCAGGTGTATAATAAACACGTGTGCACACATTATATTGGCGACATACAGAGAGACAGAAACAGGCACATGCCAATTGCATACATCAACCCAGTGTGTGAGGGATTGCACAGTACGAAGTGAGGCTCGGCTCGTTGCTGCCGCACCTTGCGTTTCTACCCTGTATTTGATCAGGAAAAGTGCAAATTCAGTGATTTTGACTATAAAAATTATCAAAATTATAGCACAGACCAATGGAACATTTATTTTATGTTATCATTATTAGTTTTTTTTACTTTTCATGCCTCCCCTAATCACATGTCCCTGTACTGAAGTGCAGTCATGGTGTCAGAGAAGTGTTGGACTTCCACTAAGTAGTGATCCAGTTAGTCCTGCACTGAAACTCTTTTCTTCTCGCACGCTACATTTGCTTTTATTATCAACTGCGCTGTAATTAAAATATTTCTGCATGTTACTGTCTTGTTTCTACCCACAAACATCTGGGCAAAACTCGGCATCGTCAACCACACGTGCTTATTGCTTTAACCCGATGAACCAAATGAGCTCAACAAACAAACAACGGTGCTTTATGGAAGTTGTGTCACGTGACTAGTAAGCCCAAGTTACAAGATCACTGCACAGTAAACAGCGCAACATAACTGAACACTCAGGGTGAACTAAAAACAACCCCTCTGCATGACTGAACCGGATTGAACGAAAATGCTATTGCTGTGTTTTTCGTTTTTACTCAATTTTCGTTCTCATTTTAGTTTGTTCACATATCAGTATTTTTTATTTTTATTTAGTTTTAGTTTCTCTTTTTGGCCTAATTTCAGTTCTCATTCTTGTAAAACGAAAAGCAATATTTTTAGTTCTAGTTCTCATTATGAAAATATCACTGCCTGCAACCCTAAAGTTGAATAGATAGATAACATTACTTGCTAAAAATAAAATATATTTGTGGCAAGTAGCCATTTTAGTGATCTAGTGTGACAGAAGGCAGCTCTTCTTTTGGGTTCTGATGTCAATACAGAGTTGTGATAGACTGCTGTTCAGATATGTCTTTGAGAAAATATGCAAAAAACATAACCCATTAGCATTAGCTTTTTTTTTTATAAATATCAGTATTAATTGCTGTATATCATTAGCCAGCAGTTTTAGATCCCTTTTGAGTAATTTCACTCATTTTTATAACTTTATCATAACCATCCTATTGGTTGCTGCATCCTCCAGTATGCTGTGCATGTTTAGCAGTTGCCTTGCTGCACATACTGTATGTGCTAAGAAGTTCTTTTAAAAGTGGATGAAAACAAAGAAACCGTCCACAATCAGTATATAAGTAAAACACAAACAAATATACTGTATACTCCTCCACTGATGTTTTCACTAGACATGATAATAAACTGAACATAATACCTCATTTTTTGCCAAAAGTAGTACGGCCATTAATTACGTCTTTCCGCAACAGGTCATCTACAAGTCAATGAATGCTTAAGGCACCCAATACAATTTCAGAAAAATCCACTGAGTTTTCTGACAGTGGCTCACAATGAATGATGGATTAATTTTTAACTAACACCTGCATGATCCATTTGAAACTAACTGTAATTACAACATGACCTAAAATGCACATATACAGCATTTTTTTAGCATAAGGAAGAGACATGTTTTTAATTTAAATACCTTCTTTTACAATAAAACTCACCATACAAATGAAATTGAGTGGACTAGTCATTTCTTTAGCAGCATTGTTTAATTAGTAATTCATGTAAATATTTAGACTAAAAATCTGTCTATTCATTCAGTATCTGACTTCCTGATTCCAATTCAAGGTCATAGGCAGTTGGGCATTCTTAGTTTTACCAATTTTAATAAAGCAATATAAATAAATAAGATCGGTTTTATAAAGAAAACAATAGTACACTAGAAAGATGTAAACAATTTTGACTAGCGGCTATGAAGTTTTTGAAATCTACAAATTATTTACCTAAACAAAAGTATTCAATATCAGTAATAAAATTGTGATGTTAGGTTAATTGGGGACACTTTAATAACTCTGGTGACACTGTCAAAGTGTATACACTCTACTAGTTGTTCAAAACAATGGCGGATTTGTAAAAGGAGAGCTTCTGCGCTGTCCCTCTCTGTGCAAATTAAAAACAAAAACATACAAGTAACTTGCTTGAGTTTCTTTAGCTGGATACAAGCCATCAAAGGAGACAAAGGACCAGACTGTGTTATACTGTACACATTGTCAGCATGTATGTTTGTATCCAGCACTTCGGATTTGATGAGTGCATAGAGCATATAGGCTGCCTTTAGGCTGAAGACGTGTTGAGTTTTTTCAACTGAAACAACATTGGGGTCCTACTGAAAATATAATAAGCTTTTGAAAGGGCAAAATAGAGCCTGTTCCTTTTCAATGGACTATGAAACATCACATGATCTTGGTTAATATACAGTGTATATATACAGCTTAACATAATAATGATGTGATTAATTTTTTCTGACTAGCAACATGTACTTAATATCTCCTTTGAACTTACAAAGACTATGTTTACACACCAACCTGAATTTTGTTAACCATAAAAACATACAGTAAAGTTTCCCATCTTACAAGCTGATAGTTATATAAATGTATTTTAAAGAATAACCTGAAATATATGTGGATAATTGTTTATCCTTCTCTTGTTCTCACATGATCCATTGCTACTTGACAGAAAACGTGTTTACTCAATGTATCACTTCCATATTTTGCGATAAGAGCCCATTGATGTAATTGATTATGAGTGTGTATATGAGTCTACCATGCAATAATTTGATCAACTCCTGTAGCTGTATTGCCCAACCGTGGCTGTGTATTATTTCTAAACGTGTCTATAAATGCTCAATGTCTTCCACTCAGTTTTTCTGTATATATTATACTAACAGGTATCAAAAAGGTAAAGTAAAAGGTTGCAGTTGACTGAGAAATTTGAACAATATAGATGAGAACAGCCCAACAAAGTTTATCAGCCCTATCCATTTAAATCTTCCAAAACAATGTCATCTATTTTGGAAAAATCCAAAATTGCAACTGTCTACCACGCTACTTGGTAGCTTATTCCAAATGTCTATGGTTTTCTGAGTGAAGAAAACCTTTCTAATGTTTGGTCAAAATTGACCCTTAACAATTTTCCAACTGTGTCCCCATGTTCTTGATGAAGTCATTTTAAATTTCATGAAAATAAATACACCTGATTTTGCTTGATACCAGAACCACCATACAGACATTAATGCATACAGTACATGCAATATAAACAGACGCCACCTAGATAATCTTTTTAACATGGAATTCAGTGGATTTAGTGGATTCTGCTGTTAACTTACCTTTTTTATGAGTCACAGAGATATTTTTGTTGTTGTTGACTACCTGCTGAAATAGCTTTACTTTTATTTGTATTTTTTAATTCATCTTATTTTCCAGCAAAAAAAATTCTTTGATAGAGTTTTCTGGGTTGATGCACATGGTTCAATCGGCCTTTTTAATATAATCCAAAATCCGTTAGACAGTTGTGTGTTTTGATCAGGATTTGAAAAATACATTTTGTTGCCAGGTTTCCACAGTTGCAATGAATTCAATTCTGTTTTGGGTTGAATTCTCACATAATCATACAACATTTTCTAAAATGCATTCTATCTTAATATATACTTATATTTAAGTTTTTTGGGTTTTTTTAACCTCCCCTTTGAGAGCAATAGTGACTAAAAAAGACAACCTGGGCCAAAGTGTGAGGTAATATTTTATAGGATATAACATCCTTTAAGGGATTGCTGACTTTAAAAAAGTCATTCAGTTCCCATTTGGTGAAAAAATGAGTAGCCATATTACTTCTATTCTAAAAACAACCTTTATGCTAGTTTCACTGTGTGCCTTCTTCCTGTTTTTCCACACTTAAAACACCAGCTGTTTTGTAGATGATGTTCTTGAAAATGGAATCCAGAAGCGTAGTGATTCTACATAGGTTTGAGGTCAGCTTCAATGTCTTATTTAGTGATATACTTAAGTGATTTTGCACAATGAATTATGCTACCTAAGCATTCACATAAACTTGTTTAAAAAAGCCAAACTTTTTCTTTATTATTCCAATCCACTCCTACATGATTAGACAGACAGATAGATAGATAGATAGATAGATAGATAGATAGATAGATAGATAGATAGATAGATAGATAGATAGATAGATAGAT
>JANRMT010028174.1:76415645-76474279 GCA_026402145.1 Polypterus bichir lapradei
GATAGATAGATAGATAGATAGATAGATAGATAGATAGATAGATAGATTCTTCATTTATCCCAAGGGGAAATTCACATACTCCAGCAGCAGCATACTGATAAAAAACAGTATTAAATTAAAGAGTGATAAAAATGCAGGTATAACAGATAATAACTTTGTATAATGTTAATGTTTACCCTCCCGGGTGGAATTAAAGAGTCGCATAGTGTGGTGGGGGGGGGGCGATCTCCACGGTCTGTCAGTGGAGCAGGTCAGTGACAGCAGTGTGTTACTGAAGCTGCTCCTCTGTCTGTCTGGAGATGATACTGTTCAGTGGATGCAGTGGATGTAGTGGATTCTCCATGATTGACAGGAGTCTGCTCAGTGCCCATCGCTCTACCACGGATGTCAAACTGTCCAGCTCCGTGCCTACAATAGAGCCTGCCTTCCTCACCAGTTTGTCCAGCGTGAGAGGCGTGAGGCATCCTTCTTCTTTATGCTGCCTCCCCAGCACACCACCGCGTAGAAGAGGGCACTCACCACAATCGTCTGATAGAACATCTGCAGCATCTTATTGCAGATGTTGAAGGACGCCAGTCTTCTAAGGAAGTATAGTCGGCTCTGTCCTCTCTTACACAGAGCATCAGTATTGGCAGTCCAGTCCAATTTATCATCCAGCTGCACTCCCAGGTATTTATAGGTCTGTACCCTCTGCACACAGTCACCTCTGATGATCACAGGGTCCAGGAGGGGCCTGGGTCTCCTAAAATCCACCACCAGCTCCTTTGTTTTGCTGGTGTTCAGGTGTAAGTGGTTTGAATCGCACCATTTAACAAAGTGCTTTATTAGGTTCCTATACTCCTCCTCCTGCCCAATCCTGATGCAGCCCACGATAGCAGTGTCGTCAGCAAACCTTTGCACGTGGCAGTACTCCGAGTTGTATTGGAAGTCCGATGTATATAGGCTCGAACAGGACTGGAGAAAGTAAATGCAGTTTCCGAGATGCACATACTGAGGTCTGTCTGTAAGATAGTCCACGATCCATGCCACCAGGTATGAATCTACTCCCATCTCTGAAGCTTGTCCCTAAGGAGCAGAGGTTGGATGGTGTTAAAGGCACTAGAGAAGTCCAGAAACATAATCCTTACAGCACCACTGCCTCTGTACAAGTAGGAGAGGGATCGGTGTAGCATATACTGTAGATGATGGCATCCTCCGCTCCCACCTTCTCCTGGTATGCGAACTGCAGAGGGTCGAGGGTTTGGCGGACCTGTGGCCTCAGGTGATGAAGCAGCAGCCGCTTACAGTGGTTCCCGGGTTCAGTCCTTTTGGTTCGGGTTTTTATTCTAGCAATTTTCACAATCAGTGTACCATTCTTACTTGTAATTGATCTCATTGTTTAAGGATCAGGCATTTTTAATTCTGTTACTGTAAGAAATTCAGAAATATTTATATTTTTCCAGACCTTTATACTTAAGATTCCTTTGCCTTTTTGTTTTATTACTGCTGAATGAATGTGTATACTGTTTAATTGCTTTTGAATAATTTTCATATTTTTGTTATTTCCCTTATGTTTATATGTATATACTGTAACTTTATGTATGAATCTATTGCACATACATTGTGGGTGAAGCCCTATGAGGTGGGCCACTCTGAAGACACCAGTCCTGGCTTTTTAAGGTAAAAGAAGAGGGAGTACAGTTAGCAGATCGTTGAGGTTGTGTTGGTGTTGTAAGTATTGTTATTTCTTTGAATTTACCATATTTTTCTGATGTTCTTTTTTTTTTAAATAGGATTTTGCCTTTGGATAGAGATTTCAGACTTGTTGAATTACCTTTCATGTAACTCCTTTTTACGTTTTTGAGCTTTTACTCTATTTTCGTTAAATGTCTCAATTTATAAAGATTCCTTAGGAAACATTATCTCTACAAACCAGAGTTTCATAGTTAATCTGTCATTTGTGAGACATTTTGATATATTGTGGGATTTTGTATTTTGAACTTTTAAAGATGGCTCCCCATTTTTGCAGCATGCTTTAGCTGAAGCCAGCAGGCACTAGTAGGGGCCTAGCTGGGTTAAAGTGAAGTTCAACTGCTTTTTAGGTCTTTTAGAAGCCTCACAACACCTCTCCCAACCATGCTTATGACATCATTGCAAAACACATTTTCTTTGGAATCTAACTATACCTGTATAGTGTGCTCCTTTAATTGTTTCAAAATGGTGACAATAATGAATGCTTTGTGGACAGCAGTTTACTTCATATTCAAAGTTTATTGCACCCGAGTCTACATTACTTCCTTCAAATCATCAGCATTTGGGTACCATTAAAGTATCACATTCTACAGTAAAGGGTAAATTAGAAAGACAATGGCAAAAGAAACAAAAGCATTTGAAGCTAATGTTTATATATTTATTAGAAATATCTGTAGGCCAGGAAACTACACAATTACATCAATTAAACTAAGCATGACACGCTGAAACTAGTTGAAATGAAAACCTGTAGCTACTGAAGTAACCAGGACTGAACTACATCATTGTTAAATGAATTATGTCATTGGTCAGTTGTCTCTAACAACACACACCCTCCAGGGATGTGACAGTTGGTAGATTCTGGCATTCGATTTTTTTCACTGCCTTGACATAACAGCAAGTAAATTTTTCAATTGCAGGATACACATTATGATAATTTTATGGTTATGCTTTAATCTTTATTTTTAGCTTCCTCCACAATTTGAAATAATCGCAACTTTACCTAGCATAAACCTTTTTACTTTTAACTGTAATGCCTCCATCTGGGATCCATTCAGAGAGTCCAGGTGGGGTGTCCTTATGACAAATGTCAAGAGTCTTGTACACATTTCTGCATACCAATCCCAAAGATGAGATTAAATTCAGAACTCCAGAGATGTGAAGTCACAAGCTCCAGCGTCAAAAAGAGTATATTTTTCAACAAATGTATATTTTGACACAAAATAAAAATTAATTATAACTAGACAAAATTCACATGTTTTAATTGCAGAATATTTATTTCTACACTCCGATATAGATATCTACACTACATCTGTACTTAAAAATATATTGTAGTATTTTCTTACAAGGTAATGTACAGTATATACTGAGTGGACTGGGTTACTGCATTGAGTGCAAAATTCCCATTTTTCCTATTCAGGGGTCCAATTTATTGAAGTAACAGACCAGAAAATACATTTTACTGCAAATTAGTATATACATTTTATACCCAGCGAGCAAATGTGATGTACATTGTATTTTAGTAATTGACACTGGCTTTCCAAATGGAAATGGAATGACTATGATGCAATTACATTGAAAGGAGCAAATGTGACAGGAGATACATTTTACATATCACTTTCAAACCATCATAAAGTTTTCTTTTTGATAAGCATTGATAGCTGCTTAATTGTGCTTTTGTATATTTGCATTATTAATTTTAACACTGGGCAAAACAGTATAATATACATAATGATAATTACAGAAGACATACTGTATTTAAGGTTTCTGATCCTCGGATTTAATATAATGTGTTTTATGTTTCATATAAAAAGGATTTCTTTTCATAGAAATTCTATTTATAACAAGAGAAACATCAGCTGAATGTATGCACCCTGTTATAATTGAAAAATGGGTTAAAACATGTCCTAGTAGAAACAAGCACATATTTGTAATTAATTAAAATACACATTACAATGTAAAATGAATATAAAAATGTAAAATTAATATAATATAAAATACAATTTAATACATAAAAGAAACTTTCCTAGGGTTGATCAGAACAAATACTGGTTATCCTCAATGCAGCACTTTTCACGAAAACTGTTGTCAGTTACAGTATCACAGTGCATTCAGTTCACAGGTGTAATGCAAAATAAAAATCTAAATGGAATAATCATTATTTTCTTTAGTTGTGAATAATGGTCCAAGCTAAATGATATGACAATACAACGTAAAAAAATCTACTAATTGATTGGTTTTTGGATTTAGATGTGTAGTGTAACATTTCCTTTGCTTTCATATACATCCACAATGTCAGCTAGCTTATATCAATCCATATAAGAAGGGTTTAGATCCTCTAATAGAAAGCAAACATCTTTCACATCAGTTCAAAAAATAATCAAAAATGTGTATTTTTCTGGTTTGGTATTTTATGTTTTTTTTTTTGACGTAGACTATCCACAATTAGATTTTATTAAAGAAGACTTTCTTCTACATAACATTCTTGTTACAGTGACTATCAAAATATCTTTTGAAATCAATCAACATTACAAAAATGTAATTGAAATCATCAGCATTACATCAGATATGCATAATATTGAATAAAGCAACAGGTTACATCTGGAGTTATTTGTTTTCAGTATTTTCCACGTAACAGATGTCCTTTTTTGTTATATATATATTAACTGGAATTTTCTGTGAAGCAATGCAAAAAGATGTGATTGTAAAAAAAAAATATTTTGGCCTAATATATTACTAACCATCCTGACATGTTCTTATCCACTCCTTTAAGTCAGATTGTATGCTTTGCTCAGTTGAGTAGTTTAATAAAGGCAACTGTCTCCTCCCCTCTAGTGGCTGACAATATTATCTGCAGAATGGCCCCAAGAGTAAGAAACTTAACACTGTCTGGTAAAGGACATAACTGAAGTCCCCAAAAAGATAAAAGTAAACATAATTGCATGGAATTATAGTTAGTAATCTAATTTTAGTCAAAGTAAATGCACATACATGCACCTTCCTGGCAGAAAATCAATTTACAAAAAATTTTAGCCTCTATTTCCATTTTATGAGGATTACAATGACAATACAAAATTACAAACATGTTACAACATGCAGAAAAATACATTAAGAATTGCAAGTGATTACTTTCAAACAAATGATTTATAAAGAAAAAGGCTAAGACATAAAAATCAAACTTGACAGTAAATTTTAGATATGGAAAAAAAGAAATATGTAAGAATCATAAATACTGGTTCTGTATCTTTTTTTTTCAACTGAACATGCAAACATAATGAGTAACTGAGTAATTTCATTACCATATATGATATTATTTTATTTTCAAGAAATGCAATGTAAATTAATTATCCATCATTTGTGTGAAGACCCAAAGAAAGCAATAGTGCAAGACACATTTGCAAATTAAAGCCCATGGTTCTGCAAATGATATGGTACTTTTGGCCATAATTTTTTGATGGTTTCAATTTCTTTTTGCAGGCACTGAGCCACATAATGAAAACGATTTTTGGACTTTTCCTGCACATCACTTTCTTGCTCAGGACCAATAAATGGGTTTGCCTACTAAAGTATTTATCCTCAGCTCAGGAGAAGACAGTAAGATATCTGTCACAGTATTTAAAGTACGCATGTTGTTTTTTATATTAATAAATGTACGCCATGTTGATGTAAGAGTTAAATTTTTGCAAAATACAGTTTTCATAAAAAATGTTTTTTAAAATCTAATAGATGTCACAGAGGCCTATTGTTTATTTACCACATGGTCTTTAATATGTAGTGGAGTGGGGAAACAAGTCCATCCAATCAATGCTGGGACACCAATCCGGTTTTCTCCATTTACTTTGAAGCAAAATTAAACAAATAGTACAGGCACTGCAAGGAGCAGAAGGCAGCAAAAATAAAAGCACCAAACAAGGGTAGCCAAGTACGGTTCCAAGGTCAGGATTCCTTCTGGGAACTTCAGGTATGCAGGAGCTCCATCTGTGGACCTCGTGATTTATAAACGGGAAACCAGAAGGGGGGGGGGGAGTCTGGTGTCCTCACTGGAAGTCTTTTCAGCACAATGGAGGGAATAGGAGAGGAAATGGTTAACTCCAGCGCCACAGCACATCCTGGGGTGGTTACACTTAGAGGAGCCCTAAGGGGGAACCACTGATGAGCATGCGTGGCAAATAAGTCTGTGAGTCAGGACAGTGCAGCCCCATGATATAAAATGTTTATTACTTTTTTAATATATTTGAGAAAAGGTGGTGCAATGTTTTGGTCTGCTACATCATAGCTGTAGTACACAGAATATCAGTCCTAGCCTTGTCTTTGTCTATAGATTTAGCATTTTCTCTTTGTGTCTATGTTTTATGCCTACAGATATTGTTTTTTCTCCATTGTCCCAAAGATACTAGTGTTATAATGTGAATGAATGTTAGTGTGCCTTGTAATATACTGCCACCCTGTTCAAGGATAGTATCTGCCTTGTCCTACTAGCTTATGCTCCAGCACCCCATGACCCCAAAACTGCTAAGACTGGGTTCAAGAAAAGAATGGATATATAAGAATGTAATCCATTTGAATTAAAACACTGTTCATCAATTCATGAATTCCTTTTCTGATCCACTTACTCAGTTTCAACCTAAACAGTAAAAATTAAAGGTTTTTCATTCTCCACTCAGACTTTGGACTGTAAAAGGTATTGGTTGATTAGTGTAAATATTTTTTGTGAATTTGAACTCTGCTGTGGATCTGGCAGAAAATTGATAAGGGAGCAACATGTGAATGATGATCCAGGAGCATCGAAAGGTCAGTTTTATTTTATAATTGTTACTTTGCTTTTGAGACACTCCTACACTGTAGCTTGTGTGTTTCTAAGGCACATGACATGTTGGGATTGTGCTCAACTGTTTATATTCAGTTGCCACAGGCAGGCTCAGTTCATGAAAAATCATGGGCTAATGGTCTAGCATTTATGTTGTATATTTGAGACTGGTGAAAGGTAAAATAAACTGGTATAAATGAGAGACTTAAGGGGATGTGATCGTTACCATAAATTGTGACCAAATGTGCTAAAGGTGGATAGTGCTAGACATATTACTTACAAAGATTTTCATATTTTGCATTCTTCCTAACTTACCAAATTACTTTGTGTTTTTAGGTTTTATGAAAGTTGTTACAGAGAATTACAACTATTGGGGAATGAAGCTTCTATGTTGCACTCAAACATGTACACTGCATTATGTTGTTTGATTTTTTTCATTGACTGTACCTGGAAAGTTTGTCATCACAAATAGTACAAATGATTAAGCCAAATACGAGAGAATACCATTGTGAAACGCAACCTCCTGTATTAAAATAACCTAGAGTAAGACTAGTATAGAAATCTATCTTCCATCAGAATGCTGATCTAAACCTCCAAAACTATATTAGAAAAACTTCAAAATAATTAGGAAGATGTCCTGGAGTAGTCAATTCAAAGCCTGAACTTCAATTCAATTGAAAATCTGACAAGAATTAAAGATTATGCTTATCCATCATATGTAGGAGTCTGAATGATTTTACCCAGAAAAGGGAACACACATTGCACTATCCAGATATGCCAAGCTGATTGAAAATAACAGATTTATAACTGGCAAGTACTCGTGGGGTGTGGGATTTACACTAAAGTAACCAAACATCCATCCTCTATCGGAGCGTCCTTGCAGCAGTCTGTCCTGGCAGAAGTGCACAAGGCTAAATCCAAAAGCATTTGCTACATCAGCCCATCACACTGAAAGCCAAATAACAGCATAGCACTGTGTGTTAGGATTTGTAGAAAAAATCTGTGACCTCATGGAGAATTTAAGGAAAAATTGAGAGAACATAACATCTCAACACAGAATGTATCCAATTTGAGAACTTACAGTAGCAGAATTCCATTTAAGGGAATAATATTTTCCAATGAGCCACAGTAGTGCTCCACTTAACAAGTCATTTAAATTCTATTTTTTTATGCTTTATATCAAAATAGCCTTAGCACTTTACAATGTGGAGTCAGCTTTAACAGTCAATTAAATAAAAAAAATAATAAATGCAAAAAAAAAAAGAAACTAAAAACACAGCAGCCATTCCATATCCAAGGAGGGGTGCACTGTCTATAAATTTACAATATTGTCATATTTCTTAGTGAAACAAAACATCAGCACTGGTCAGCCAACAATCCAGTCCTCTTCAATGGTATTGGATATACAGTAACCTGTGTAAACAGGGGACACAGATAGGATAAAGCTAATAAATTATTTGAGATAAGTATTGTAAAGAACAGAAATAACAACATATTAATATTCTCCTACTCAAGTAAGTTTTTTTTTACTGTCTTCATCTGGCCCCACTTCCGACACTATACATATACATTATGGGGACATCTTAATAGATTCCACATGGACAAGTTGGGTGTAAGATATTACTTTTTTTCCCTCATTGTTTCATATTGTACATTTAAAGGTAATAACCAACCTTTAACTCTAAGATTTTGGCTGATCTGTCTCTGTCTGACATTAAATAGAAGATACTGTATATATTTCTTTAATTAAATTACTGTTTAGACAAGTAAGGAAATTAATATTTTGAATTTAGGGCATGTACACACTTTTATTAGAAGCCACTTCTTTATTCTGGTATTTAATTATAACACTGATGTACTGCATAAATAAAAAGAACAATGACATACAATATTCAAGCACAGTTGGTCCTTGTGTTCTCAATTTTATTATATGCTACCCAGAGAAGAATAAAAAGTTTAAATAACTCATCACACTATGCCAATATTTAAACTAAAATTCCCTGTAGGACAACTTAGTGTGAAAGGCTTTGCTTTGCACCAATAATTTGTATTATTACATAATTTACTTTCTGCAGACTACCTACTACAAGATAAACCAGGATCCTCCTTAAATATGTCCATTGGACTGCATTCAGTTTCACTAAGAAATATAAAAATTAATATACCAAAAATATTGTGCAACATTAATACTGCAACTTGTATTGCCTGCACTCAGCAGGGGTGTCATTACGCTGAATTTTCTGGAAAGCCTCATCCTGGATGATTAATGTATGAGAATTTCTGATTTAAATGACTACAGTGCTAGCATACTGTATTTTGAAAGTTTTATTACTGAATAGTGTGTGTGTAAATCTTAGTAATTATTTGACAACCAAAATAATCAAATGGAAGGGAAAGATTTAAAGGTCTCCTTCTATTTTGAAAACATGGGTGTATTTCTGCTACAGTACAGTTTTATTTTTTCTTGTTTTCAATATGACAACAATAAAATTATTTATAACAAAAAGTAAGCAGCTGAAATTAAAGAATGTTAAATTTAATTAAAACTACTACTATACTATTCTATGTTTTTTGTTGCATATTTCCATAGGACAATGAATCCCAGTAATAATACAAAACACATATAAGTAAAGAAAAATAGTTCCATCTTTTTGTATTAGCTATTTTGTCATGTTCCAGACAAGCACTACCCTAAAACTGAAGGCTTCTTTTTCCACCTTGATAAATTGCTTTCACACCTACATTTTTGCAATAGAAATTAAAAAATGGTCTTCTCATCGAAGCTATTTGTGATGTTTTTCCTCCACATATTTATTCAGCTATGCTGTCTTTTTAGGTTCCCAAGAATATTTCTCAACAAATCATCAGTAATAGGGAACTTTCTCCACAGCAGCATAAAGTACACAGAGACGTGAGAGGAATCCATGGCAAATATTTTATTAAAAGGGTGTAGGCTTTTTACAAAAACACTTGCAGCTCACCCAGCATTTAGTATTTGTCAAAACTGCTTTTGTCCCATTTTAATCTAAATAATACTATTCTGGTTGAGCTTTCTGGTGATATTTCTGTCAGACAGCAAGCAGCTGTAGATGAACCCATTGTCTCTCAACTTTCTCTCATTTGTTATGGGCTTTCAGTATGTTAGTGTATTTTGACTATCTTGGCACTCCTTTAAAGAAAAGGTTTGCCATGAATTTAGGAAAACTGGTCATTGCTGGTTTTGGTTATGCTTTTGGGAATTTGAGATGTAGGACCTCTTCCATTAGAAACATCTTTCATCTGAAAGCACCTGAAATCCTGTGTGGACATTTATTTCAGATGTTCAGCTAAATTAAGATCATTTTACAACTCTACAAGTTAAACAACTTTCTGAGGTCCATCTGATTAATCAAGGTAAGGTGACATCTCTGCATGCTTATCACGACCAAGAGGCACTTAGAACGGCATTCTTTTTAAACTTTGTAACCATAATCTGACTGCTTGCATTTTGACAGACTTTGACCTGTATCTTGAGGTGGACTCTGGTCCAATCAGCAGAAGTAATGCCTTGCACATTGTGTCTCTCTCTCTTTCCTCGGGGCAATTTGGATTGGACATGCTCTGAAATCCCTCTGAATACCCTACAAATCACTAGCCCTAGAATCAGCTTTTCCATGCTCTGGCTCTGTGTCAGTGACAGAATTCAAACAAGAGAAAAAAGCTTTTGGGGAAGCTTTTGAGGAAGACAATCTCAACAACTAAACAGGTGTTGAAAATAGATATGTTCATATATTAATAGGCTGCCACAAAGAGTGGCGTTTTTACCTATAAAGTTGCAGAGGACATGACAGAGAGACCACTGAGAAAGGCCACAGTGCAGTCCCGACCAAAAGGCCATATGCAGACAAATAAGCATACTCTACTACAAACAGTAGTCTGCCAGTGCAGACAGCATGGGGCATCTTGTTCAAGGCCAGTAAACAGCCAACCAATTATTGGTCACTCATGTTTACATTTTACTGCTTAAAAAGCCCAGAAATAATTAAGTTAGGTAAATGTCTAGCTTTTACAAGCTTACAACTAAACTATGTGCAAGTGAGCAACAATTAAGCCCACTTAATCACTGAATCAAGGAAAGGGTAAGCTGCCTGTGATGTCTGGTGACAGTTTACAAAGAGAAAACACTAAACGAAAGTTAGTAAAATCAAGAAACTACCAAAGAATCTTATAAAGAGAACTGCTTCTTCTCTTTTATTTATTGTGTCTGTTTTGTGCCCTGTAATTTATGACATATAATATAAACTTAATTATATTTCAACAATCCTTGTGTTTTTCAATAAATTAATTTCTTCTGGTTCTTAGAACAAATGTGGTACAGTCACTTTAACATAATTAGGAACCTTACCAAAAAGTCACTAATCATTGCTATTATCAAAGACAAAGATTATAGTTTATTTCTGATTAATAGACCTTAAAACATCTGTACACAACAGTAATTAATACGACAGCCATTAGTTATACTAAACCCCCGCTACACTGGTAGTATCTGACAGACTAACTGATCACTTGAAACTACTTTGATAGCTACTTAGTAACCATATCAATGTACACATGAACAAGCTGAAACACATGGTAAGAACCATGACTCCAAAATAAACACTTGCATGTCCTACTGAACCTGCTACTGTCAGAACACTCAAATTAAGAAGGACAAACAACAAAATAATCATCAATATATCTATTGTAAAGGTCAAGTACAAAGCCTAGACAGGAGGCAAAAATACTCTTCCACTCAATATGCATAAGTTCCTTCCTACTACCAATGGTAACTGCACAGTCTAGTGATAAAAGCTGATATTATAGCTGAAAGGACTGAGGCTGAAAACATAGTTCTACTATTGTTATGTGGGTGTGCATAACAGTGACAAGGCTCTAGTAGTGTAAATATCAAGGTCTAAATTAACATCTGCATAGCTGATATAAAAAATGCATCACTGAGAGAAACCAGGCAACCTTGGATACATACCTGATGTACTAGAAGACTAAATATCTAGATATTGTCTGGGAGCTCAAGATTTCTCCTATTCTTAATAAAATAAAATTAACTACAAGTAAGGGTCAACTGCTAAGTATACATTGATCTATTGTGTGTACCTGTATTGCTTGAGTGTTGTCAATAGGTAGCTGTTTTTGACAATTAGGTATATATGAAGAAATATTATATTTATAGTGTAGAAAAAGTTGTAGCTTAAAGCTGCCAAACAATTGGAGAAAATTTAAGTGACTTTATACAGTATAAGAATGGAGATCTTCATCTGGTGGTCTTGTTAAGCTCTCAAGGAAAGCTGAAATAAGAATTATGGAACTGCTGGATGCAGTAACAGTGGAGTGTTGGTGGTTGTTCAGCTTACTAATTTGGGAAGAAGAAAGAACTGGATATTTGTGGGTTTGTAACAGTGAGACAGCAACTTGTGTTGCTAATGAGAAGCGGAATGGTAGCCATAGCTGTCTGGTGGTAATTGTCTGTAGAATCCTGTGTGACTGATTAGTAATAGAGAGTTGACCATTGTTGGAGACTTGTCTAGAATCATTTTGTCAGACCACTGGGCCATCTTTGTTTTCAGTTTTGAATGCAATAGTGTGTCAGTAGTGGACATCCCAGAGTGTCTGCAGTTCACTTTTGGCCAAGCTGAGCATTTGGTTAAAATATTGGATGACGAAGCAATCTAGAGATCCAACATATCCATGCTCTAAGTCCAGAAACTCTTCTTTTTATTTCAGATAAGTATAGTAATTAGACAAAACTTATTTGAAAAAGTAACAGAGAAAAATGTATTCCTGCATGACAGCACAGAAAGCAAACACTGCTGAGAACTTATTGAAGTTTCTTGTTAAATCTGGGAGAAAAGTATTACAAAACATGGACTTTGGCTTGGTGATGGACCAAGACATTCTGCACTTTCTAAAGGTTTTGTAACCTCTTATTCAATCTCAACAAAAGCAGATGGCACTTCCTTTGATTCATGTACAGTATATGAGTACCAACTTCATTTTTAACTGCCAATATGAAAATTCTTCACTTTTATAGTGTTTTAAAAATTAAATTTCAGTTTAACATTCTTATGACATATATACATATAATTTGTCTGCTATTATATTCTCTACCATAGTAGAATAAAGAAGTCAAATATTAAGCCAAAGAGTTTCAGCAGGTTTTTATATACTCATATGGCACCATATACTTGCCATAATATTTCATGATAAAAGGAACAAATCAAGAAAGGTTAATTAACCAAGTCATCATCACAATCTATAAACCTTTTTAGGGCTAATACAATAGAACAAATTAATATTTAAAATAAAATTTAAAACATTAAATGTTTCTATATTTCTGCTAGATTACATTTGTGAAGTGCTCTCTGTACAGTTACCACAATATCAGCCAGATTTGCTGTGCTGTCGATCTGAAGAATGCAACACATTTCAAGACAGCTAGTAAAATGTGGCAAAGAATAAATGTGTTTATTAATGTGCAGATAAAGCAAATGGCCACTGTAAAATTTGCCAGCATGTATTTGTTAAAATATGGGATGCAATACTGTAGATGCTGCTAAACGCAACACCAGTGAAAATTGTAGTTTAAGTTAATGGGTAAGTTTAGCTGTGAGAAATTCTATAACAAGTCTTGTGATTCAGAAACAACTTAGCAAGGCGATTATACTGGAGATTAGGATATGCTATACACCTTTCAAAGAATTACAATTTTGAAATCAAAAGTATTGCTGAAAAGTGTATTCTGGAAAACAGTAAATATTATCGTAGCTTCACTAATAACATGATCATTTGAAAAGGATACATTGTAAATAAAGCATGTATGCATGATCTGAGGAAAAGCAAGGAAACATAAACATTCCTCAAAGGATTTAACTGAAAAGCAGCTAAGAGAAACCATTCTTCCTGCGAATTTCACTATAGCTGATAATGAGGAGTTGTGTGATGTGAGCCAACATAGCCTAGAAATTAAGCAATTTAAATTCAGATAACCAAACTTCTGCATTTGCAAAAAAAAACACCTTCTTGATTATAATCAAGTATTAGCATTTTTTTAAAAAGCTTCAGTCACTCTAAAAATGAAAAAAGTGTAAACGAATGTAAAAATAGAACAAGGAATAGAAAGAAAATAATTTTATATCATATACTATACATGAGTTTCAAAAACTTGATACTTTACTAAGTGTCACATTTAGAGTGTGCATAAAGTAGAGCAAAGCTCATAACCTCAAGATATGAGGGCATCTAGAAGTGAAAATAAATAAGTAGCAATTTAAAAAGCTAAAAATAATATTTTGGCATTAATACAAGAATAATTTTTTTACTGCACATGGGGCCATCATTTTTTTGCAGCAAAGCAACACAAAATATAAATCGGTATATACATGATTAAACAGAATAAAAACAGAAAAACTTTTGGGCTCCCTGATGGAAAAGCTCCATTTAATAAGAGATGATTTATGCTTGAAATAGGTAAAGACATTTGTCGGTATTACCTTGATGAGCATTAGGTGATAACAGATGCCTCGCTACTGCAGCACAAATCCTTTTTTAAAGTCTCTGCTTTGCAGTATTTAACAGAGCAGTAGGCAGAGCTGACTGAATTTTACTGGTTTTCATCCAGATCTGCATCTTTACTGCTGAAAGAACAGCAGAGACCTGACCTCTCCAGTGTTTTCCAAAACCCTTAATTATTTGGGCCATCTTGTTGGATCAAGTCAGATAGTAGTCAACACATTTTATAATGTATAATTTATAATATCTACTGCATAATGTTTCTTTCTTTGTGTTTCAAGATGATGTTTTCTGTTTATGGTATACTTCTATTTTTTCATACTGTATTTTTAATTATTGTATGGTTTTCTGGGTTCATAAAAAGGAGCATTTATATTGATAGTAGCTTTATTAGAATAAATACAATTAAATTATATACATATATGTATGTGGTATTGCTAAACTACAGCTAATGAGAGATGAAATAGGTTACACAGGTATGAATATGAGAATTACCATAACAGTATTGTACCAACTAGGGTTCCCTTTATGTTTGTTCTTTTTTGCTACTTTGAATTCTATCTTGTGCTTATTTATTTTTTATATAAAATATATACATACAAAAAAGAGGATAAAAGTACATACTGTAAACAGTCTAAATAAATCACCATTCTACCCCACTTAGCAAGTCTAATACAGTATGTGTATCTGACTCAGTAGTAGGGGAGACCATTCACCATAAAGTCTATCACAATGTAGTTCTAGTAATCACACCCCATCATCTTTGTTGTCTGATCACATTTGTTCTTTATTTCATTGTCTCCTTCCACTCAATGGTTACATAAAGCTGCTTTTCCACTACAATATCAATGAAGCCTGAGCAAAAGCATGACTGCCAAAAATATTAGAGATCTGATACAAAAAAGATAATTAAAACAAAGTATCCATCTTATTTTTGAAACAATTCTTCTGGTTATTTATTTAACTTTAAGACACAGAAGACTAGAACAGTTTTTTGAGGATAAAAGCATTTCATACTGTGTGGTACAGTAATATATTAATGAGAACTAGCACACCAGTAAAATATTTCAGTGTGCTTTGTTAGATATTAAGCAGCTCTAATATCAGTGCAAGAATAAGATTTTTTTTATTCCACTGAGTTTTTGGGGCAGATTGTTGCCCTAGCACGTCCTCTCACTCAAGTGGCCTTGTTAGGCCGAGTTATATGTGCAGTACATGCACCTACAAAATGTATGAGCATTGAAAGTGCAACAGACTCGTTACCTTAGATTTAGAAGAGCACCTTTAAGCTGTAGCTATCTGATAATCACCTGTAAGTCACAGTGGAAGTTTTGCAAAGCCACAGAAATAGCTAGTAAATGTGACCCATCTTAAAGTTTAAATTGGATCCATGCTATCTACTGAAATTTTATTCTGCAAAAATAAAAATTGCTGACATATTTAAAGATTTAGAAAAACAGTTTAATTTAAATGGGTCATTGAGATTAGCATCAGGATTTTAGATTACAAATACCAACTTTATAGATATCTGTCTAACAACCTTTTCTGTTTCATGTAGATAATGAAAAGATACCCATTAATACTCTGTCATTCTTCATGTGTCCAAAAACATATTTTAAAAAATGTTGAGTATATATATATTAATATAAAGATATACAACTTATACATTGAAACTATGAACATTACCAATACCATATTCTCACTAATTCTGTCTCAGTAATTTAATTCATTATAATTAATAGATAGCTAGTATTTTGTCTTTTTTCCAAATAAAAACTAATGAGAATGAAAAATTTGGCAAAAGTAAAACATCAATGATGTCAATTAAGTAATAAAATTAAAAAGTCTGACACAATTTCAATTATTGGAAATGAGGCTGAAGTCAATTGGCCTGGTTGGCACAGAAGATAGGAGTTCTACCACACAGATCTAGGGTTCTGGGTTTGAGGTTTGTACCCAGTTGCTCTCTGTGTGGTGTTTACATGTTCTGCCATTGTCGGTATGGGTTTTCAATTGATGTCCCTGTTTTTCCTCATACATAAAATGAATTTACAGTTAAAAACTGGCACTTTGTGAGTCTTTGAGAGAGTGCAACCTGTGATGGATATGCATTCCATTTTAGGGGATGTTATTCATGTGGCTAAAGGTTACGCTGTCCTTGCAACCTTAGGTTATTAGGACTGACAATGTTATGTTACAGACAAAAGGCTGTAGCAGGAATATAAATAAAGGAATGGCTGCAGTGACTGAAGCCACTGCCCATTTCCCTTTATTGGTACAAGTGCCCTTTACTACTGAGCAAAAGCACAAGCACTCTTTTTGTAGTTAGAAACAGGGAAAAACTGGCATTAAGTATTGCAACGCGTCTTGTTAAAGCTATGTAGGATACATTTTAAAATCCCATATGGAAATGAAATGTGGTCTATGATCATTTTTGCTTATTAATTTCACAAGAAAGGGTATAGTAAATATTTGTGTCCCGGTGGTTTTATTTAATACTAGCAGAATACCCGCGCTTCGCAGCGGAGAAGTAGTGTGTTAAAGAAGTTATGAAAAAGAAAAGGAAATATTTTAAAAATAATGTAACATGATTGTTAATGTAATTGTTTTGTTATTGATATGAGTGTTGTTGTCATCTCTCTCTCTCTCTCTCTCTCTCTCTCTATCTATCTCTCTCTCTCTATATATATATATATATATATATATATATATATATATATCTATATCTATATATATATATCTATATATATATATATATATATATATATATACACATAGCAAAATACCCGCGTTTGGCAGCAGAGAACTAAAAAGAAAAGGAAACATTTTAATAATAACGTAACATGATTGACAATATAATTGTTTTGTCATTGTCATGAGTGTTGCTGGAATATATATATATACACTCACACACACACACATATATAAACATATATATACACATCATATATATATATATATATATATATACATATAAATATATATACATATATACACATATATATATACACACACACACATATATATACATATATACACATATATACACACAAACACATATATACATATATACACATATACATATCTACATATATACTGTATATACACATATATATATATATATACAAATCTACATATATATATTAGGGGTGGGACTCGATTAAAAAAATTAATCCAATTAATTAGAGGCTGTGTAATAATTAATCTTGATTAATCGTATGTAATCGCACATGTAAATTTGCCCCAAATCGCAAATGTGTTTTTTTAATTTAAAAGGGTTTTAGTGGGCGACAGAATCAAATAATAGACATGGACATGAATATTGTAAACTCAAGCTCTTTTAATTTCTGAAAAAAAAAAAATGCTTTTAAACTGCATTTGAATTCAAAACAGAAACAAAAATATCATCCCTGGTTAAAATTGAGCAGACTTAAAAATAAAGTGGTAGTTTAAGTACTTTAAGTACATTTTCAGAATGGTATTGTCTTTAAATAATAACCCAAATTTCAACAGAAAGTGCAGTTTTTCTTCTTAAAAAAATAAGTCAGAAACATAAAAGGTAATTTGACCAACTTAATCTTTAAACTCTGAGTAACCTTAGCCAAAATTATTTTGTACATTAGGCTAAAACAGTGTGATCATTGAACATTTTGTAATTAGATGTAATTAGAATTACTAACGGTCACGGAAGTCCAATGATCCCCAGTAAGAGCCACAAAGTCCGCTTTTTGTAATGCATCTAATTTTGCTCGGTTTTCACTGTGCACAAAACCATGCTTTTATCAAGGCTTCGCTCAGGTAGTTTTTTGAAATTAAATTTTCCTCCGATCAGGAACGCGCTTCATTCAGAGTGTAACATTTTTGTAGCTGTGATGTGTGCATCAGTGTAATCGATGTACCAGGAAATCTTGCATTGACAAAAGTTCACCTTTGCTTGGAATTGAAAATGTGATTAAATGCGTTATTTTTTGTTATGGAGTACATGCATCGAAGCTTCTCAGCTGTGCTTGTGCTAAGAATAGGAAAGATTTTAAAAATAACGTAACCTGATTCTGCGTTAACTGCATATTTTTCCATACGTCTCAAACCAAGGAGATGCGAGGTTAAAATGAACCGAGAAGCACGCGTACATACTCAGTACATCCCCTCTCGGGAATCAAACCTCGGATGTAGGCGATAGAGGCGAAGCCTCTACAATTACGCCACGGTGTGTGGCTTATTTATTTGAGAGTATGTAGATCGGGATATATATATATATATATTCGCAGCGGAGACGTAGTATGTTAAAGCAGCTATGGAAAAGAAAAGGGAACATTTTAAAAATAACGTAACATGATTGTCAATATACAGTAATTGCTTTGTGAGTGTTGCTGTGATCAAGGATTCGATTATCATTATTTGTTTCAATCAGGGTCGTATTTGTACGATGTGTTGTGTTCAAGTTACATTCTGTGTTTGTCAGTCGTTGTAAAGATTAAATTCTGTAATTACAGCCACATTAGCTCCACAAATGAGACACACAGGTTTACCGGCAATGTCAGTAAACATATACTCAGCCTCCCATCGGTTTTTAAAGGCTCTATTTTCAGAATCAACGTTTCTCTTCGGCATCGTGTGGGCTAGCTTTGCAATAACTTGCAGCAACGCGGTTAAGTGTTTGGCAAGGCAGGTGAAGCGCTGCATTATGGGATCTGTAGTTTATTGTGTTACCAGCGCTTCATATACCCGGGCCATTAATAACAATAATACAGTATATAAAATGATCTCGCGGGCCGGATATAATTACACGCCGGGCCGGATGTGGCCCGTGGGCTTTGAGTTTGACTCATATGGACTAAATTGAACTTGAAAAGAAATATTTTTTGGAATGTGATCGCGCAAGTCAGTACATCGAGCCCGCGTGCTATTGTGGTTTTGCATGTGTGCTTCAGTAAGTTCTTACTTTTTTTACCGTTCATCTAATGAATACACTGAGTATGGCTTTACCAAAACAATCATTGATCGCGAATAAAGTATCCATTATTCATGAAGCTTCAATAGGTGAATAGGTGATCTGTCTTTCTGCGTTAACCGCATGCGTTTTCATACGTCTCAAACTAAGGGGATGCGAGGTTAAAATAAATCGAGAAGCGCGCATACATACTTAGTGCATCCCGATTCTCAGGAATCGAACCTCGGACGTGGGCGCTACAGGCGAATGCTTTACCATCGCGCCACTGAGTGTGGTTTATCTATTCGAGCGTAGCAGTGTAATTAGGTTTTTGTTCAGCACTCTTTGGAACTGTTACTTTTTGTCTGCGCACTGCGTCAGTTCACGTGAGCCGCTGAATATGGTTTTATATGTCAGCCGCTCGCTTCTAATTGTTTCGCTGCCTTCTTAATTATATAAGGCATGTTTTCTAAAGCGCGTTTTGTAGCTCTTCCTGGCTTTCTACGTAATGCGTGATTACGTGAGAGGCGTGATTATGTCATACGAAACTCCGCCCCTCCAGCTCAACTCCATTACTGTAAATGGAGAAAATCAACTTCCAGTTATGACCATTACGCGTAGAATTTCGAAATGAAACCTGCCCAACTTTTGTAAGGAAGCTGTAAGGAATGACCCTGCCAAATTTCAGCCTTCTACCTACACGGGAAGTTGGAGAATTAGTGATGAGTCAGTCAGTCAGTCAGTCAGTCAGTCAGTCAGTCAGTCAGTCAGTGAGTGAGTGAGTGAGTGAGTGAGTGAGTGAGTGAGTGAGGGAGGGAGGGCTTTGCCGTTTATTAGTATAGATTACATCATAACATCCAAGGTAGCTGTAATATCTTTGCAAAACCCAAACAAATTAATTTTAATATGACACCAGATTTTATACTTTGGGTGTCCCGTGGTGTTAAAAGTTTGCCTTGTACCATAAATAATGGAGTTGGAGAATCTAACAAACCATAGTGCTGGAAAGTTTAAACTTTATGCATTTAAAAAAAATAACATGCTACAAAGGACCATTGTTTTTCATTGCTTTTGTTTAAAATGTAATCAAGTTCTTGTTAGCACTAGGTTAGCACTATTTTAATACTGGAAGATGGAAAACTGTATTGTCCAGGAACTGGTAAATATGAAAAGTATCTGCATATCATTTGACAGAAACCAGGACAAAATGACTAATGATGTGTGTGACTGTTTTATTTTTGTTATATTGGATAATGATTTAGCTGGCTTTTTTGAGTATTGGCAGCATAGCACTTTTTAAAATTGGAAATTACAGCTCCATCAGGGAGTGAAAAAGAATCCTACAAGTTGCTGCATCCACCCTATGGTAAGGGAAAAAACTGAGTTTTGACAGCTAAATGAACTAAATGAAAATGTCCTTATTGTAGGGCCACTGACTGCCAATTTATGACAAGACTTGTATACAGTATTTCGCAACAGGTTTTCATGCATTAGAGTCATGTGTTGCACTTCATCCTGTGTGGAGAGTAGCTCACTGGTCAGCACTAATCTGTTGAATGCAGATCGCAGCACCAATGAGATGATTTCTTTTTTAAAGAACTATTGCTTCACCTCCCAGAGGATACTCACCTTTGAGGACATGACTTCTGAGGGTAGCAAATTGTGTGCCCTCCATGTGGAGTGGCAAAAATCAAAGATTCATAGTAAAGAGAACAGCAATGTCACTGATATACTCTTAACTCTTTGAAGCAGACTCACTCGAGTGCTGTTAGAGGTCAAAGCTCTTTTTAGTGAACAGTTAACGTGTAAACATAAGTTATGTTGTAACCTTAAGCCATATGTTTTGAAATGGGTACTGATTTTATATTTCTTAACAATAAATTCTGATACTTGATAGCACATTCCCCCAGTATTTGATGGTTTTTATTTAAAGACTCCAAATTCTTCCCACAGTTTAAAATCAGACACACTGTTTTTTCAAATGACTATAGAAATGGTAAATTCTATATGTGTTGATAGTGCCCACTGTTGTACCGGCACCCAGTCGAAAATGGCACTCTATTCTGTATGTTGTTGCTGGAATAGGCCCCAGTGAAGAGAAAGTGTACATAAGGTCGGTTGTTGGGTGCTTTTTATTATTTTTTTATTTTATCAGAAGAATTCTTACTGAGAATCAGGGAAGCACATTTTTAAAAGAAGAGTGTAGCAGTCTTTTTTAATTTACTGTAAGTGTAATGCTAGTATGATGCAACAAGGCCATTTCATTTCGGAGTTTTTTACCAGAGCCTATGAAAAAACTTGTAGATCCGTCCCACCTTAAATCGCTTTGCACCTCTCCATCAGCGTCTTTTGTCCCGTAAATGTGTCGATAAGCAGCAAGCAGCCTACTATCACATCCCCCCACTGCCACACAGTTTTCTCAGCTCAAGTCTGTTTACCTGCGTGTCAGTTGCTTAGAGTTGTATAGAGTGAGAAGTCAAGCAAAATGACACCTTTTATAAATACTATATCGTTATTTGGAACACATGCATTTCATGTGTGTTCCGTGTCTACAACGATCTATGTAAACACATCGTTAAAACAGAAACGTTTTTCATTATTTTAGTAATAATTGACAAAATGTAGACATAAAGTGTATAATGTGTGAAGCCTGAATTCCAAATATCAAATAAACACTTTCATAAATGGTCCAAATATAACAGAACAAATGCACTTCTATTCAAGAATATAACTGAAGAAAAAGAACCCATGTTAGGGTGCGACATCGACACACATTTGCTACGACTGCTTCAGTGGTGCAGCGGTATCAACTGTTGACTGGTAATCAAAACTTCACGGGTTCGACCCTGGATGAGTCCGTCTTGAGAAGTGAGCTGCTCTTATTCTTACTATTTTAGAATAAAAACATATACTTGAATACAGTCTGTAACAGCCAGTGTAAATTTACGATACCTGTAAAGGTTAGCTTTGGTTTTTTTTTATTCAGTTTTATTCTCTCAGTCACGTTCATGAACCCTCGCATTTGACACTGCTGTTTTCACATAAAGACGCACTATAACAGAGGTGAACTCAGATGATGACGAGGGTGGATGTGCCCAAAACATTAACATTTATATGTTACTTACATAAAAGCCAGATCGAATGTTATTTACCTTGAGTTATTTACTTACTTCCTACAGCGTAAAGTCACAAGTAGACTTCAGAGTAGACTGTGTTTGATCGACATGGGCATGCACAAAAAATAAAAGTGTAATCCCACAAAAAGTGCCTGCTGACACTTTAGTACGCAAGCAATGGTATGAGAATGCAGTTAGACTTTTTTTGGGGGGCACATACACCGTCCAGATCT
The DNA here is from genome assembly GCA_026402145.1 of Polypterus bichir lapradei. Lineage (NCBI taxonomy): Eukaryota > Metazoa > Chordata > Cladistia > Polypteriformes > Polypteridae > Polypterus > Polypterus bichir. The sequence continues at coordinate 76,438,005 of JANRMT010028174.1, forward strand.
AAACACTAACGTGGAAAGTCGCTCGCGTACTGAATAGTCTATAGCTGAAGGTTGAAGCTGCCATCGCTGTACTTTGTATATAAGAGCCAGATCGAATGTTATTTACTTATTTACCTTTATTTATTTACTTACTTCCTACAGCGTAAAGTCACAAGTAGACTGCAGAGCTTCCCGTGTACATATACAAAGTACAGCGATGGCAAAAGTGAGACGTGCATTCTTGCTCCGATGTAGAACCATTGTCATCATCTGAGTTCACCTCTGTTATAGCGCGTCTTTATGTGAAAACAGCAGTGTCAAATGCGAGGGTTCATGAATGTGACTGAGAGAATAAAACTGAATAAAAAAAAACAAAGCTAACCTTTACAAGTATCGTAAATTTACACCGGCTGTTGCAGACTGGAATCAAATGTATGTTTCTATTCTAAAACAGTAAGAATAAGAGAAGCTCACTTCTCAAAATGGACTTGTCAGGGGTCGAACCTGTGAAGTTTTGATTACCAGTCAACAGTTGATACGGTTGCGCCACTGAAGCAGTCATAGCAAATGTGTGTCGATGTCGCACCCTAACACGGGTTCTTTTTCTGCAATTATATTCTTGAATAGAAGTGCATTTGTTCTATTTGTACCTTTTGTGAAAGTGTTTCTTTGATATTTGGAATTCAGGCTTCACACATTATACACTTCATGTCTACATTCTGCCAATTATTACTAAAACATAAATAACATTTCTGTTTTAACAATGTGTTTACATAGATCGTTGTAGACATGGAACACACATGAAATGCAAGTGTTCCAAATAATGATATAGTATTTATAAAAACTGTCATTTTGCTTGACTTTTCACTCTATACAACTGACAACTGTGCAACTGACACGCAAGTAAACAGACTTGAGCTGAGAAAACTATGTTGCGGTGGGGGGATGTGATAGTTGGCTGCTTGCTGCTTATCGACACATTTACAGGACAAAAGACGCTGATGGAGAGGTGCGAAGCGATTTAAGGTGGGCCGGATCTACGAGTTTTTTCGTAGACTCTGGTAATTCTAGTGTTAAGGGTTCTCTTTGAAACAGAGTGAACATGTTTATGTTTTCTTTATATTCTCCTTTTTAACAGTACAAGTGCTGTAGGCAGGAATTAGGAGCCAGAACTAAAATAATAGTTTTTTGCTATAAAATCCAAAAGGATTTTAAAAAAACCTAGAAGGCAAAATGGAAGTATTATTTTTATTTTGTTTTATAACTGAAAGATCATTTTACATTGTACTTGAGGGTTCTAGATCATAGTAAATTTCATTTTTATTCCTGAAAGTTTCATGCACAAAAAATATTTATCATCTGTGGTACCACATGATCAGTTCTATTGTCTTCCTAAATAGCTGAAATATAAAAGGCACATTTTGGAGAAACAAATTCTTGATTTGATGTGCTATGTTGTGATCTGGGTGGCGCAGTGGTAGTGCTGCTGCCTCGTAGTAAGGAGACCTGGGTCCGGATCCTCCCTGCGTGGAGTTTGCATGTTCTCCCTGTGTCTGTGTGGGTTTCCTCCCACAGTCTAAAGACATAAAGGTTAGGTAGATTGGTGATCCTAAATTGTACTTGGTGTATGTGTCTGTGTGTGCGCTGTGTGGCTGAGTTTGTTCTTGCCTTGCACCCTGTGTTGGCTGGGATTGGCTCCAGCAGACCCCTGTGACCCTGTGTTAGGATATAACAGGATGGATGTAGCTAAGTTTTATTTGCTCTTTTGCCTTGTTAAGGTTTTTATATTATTAAAATATAGTGCCTCTGCAGGTGTAGTGGGGTTTTTTCCAGTAATCTGACATAATCAGCAATCGGCTGCTGCTTCACAACCTGAGGCCACAGGTCCGCCATGCCCTCGACTCTCTGCAGTTCACATACCAGGAGAAGGTGGGAGCGGAGGATGCCATCATCTATATGCTACACCGATCCCTCTCCCACCTGGACAGAGGCAGTGGTGCTGTAAGAATTATGTTTTTGGACTTCTCTAGCGCCTTCAACACCATCCAATTTCTGCTCCTTAGGGACAAGCTGACTGAGATGGGAGTAGACTCACACCTGGTGGCATGGATCGCGGACTATCTTACAGATAGAACTCAGTATGTGCGTCTTGGGAACTGCAGGTCTGACATTGTGGTCAGCAACACAGGGGACTGTACTTTCTCCGGTCCTGTTCAGCCTATATACATCAGACTTCCAATACAACTCGAAGTCCTGCCACATGCAAAAGTTTGCTGACGACACTGCTATTGTGGACTGCATCAGGAGTGGGCATGAGGAGGAGTACAGAAAGCTAATCAAAAACTTTATTAAATGGTGTGACTCAAACCACTTACACCTGAACACCAGCAAGACCAAGGAACTAGTGGTGGATTTTAGGAGGCCCAGGCCCCTTATGGACCCTGTGATCATCAGAGGTGACTGTGTGCAGAGGGTACATACCTATAAATACCTGGGAGTGCAGCTGGATGACAAATTGGACTGGTCTGCCAATACTGATGCTCTGTGTAAGAAAGGTCAGAACCGACTATACTTCCTTAAAAGGTTGGCGTCCTTCAACATCTGCAATAAGATGCTGCAGATGTTCTACCAGACAGTTGTGGCAAGTGCCCTTTTCTACGCGGTGGTGTGCTGGGGAGGCAGCCTAAAGAAGAAGGACGTCTTACGCCTGGACAAACTTGTTAGGAAGGCAGGCTCTATTGTAGGAATAAAGCTGGACAGTTTAACATCTGTAGCGGAGCGACGGGCACTAAGCAAACTCCTGTCAATCATGAAGAATCCACTGCATCCTATGAACAGTGTCATCTCCAGGCAGAGGAGTAGCTTCAGCGACAGACTTGAGTCACTGTCTTGCTCCACTGACAGACTGAGGAGATCGTTCCTCTCCCACACTATGCGACTCTTCATTTCCACCCGGGGGAGTAAATGCTTACATTATTCAAAGTTATTGTCTGTTTTTACATGCATTTTTATTACTCTTTAATTTAATTTTTTTTTGTATCAGCATACTGCTGCTGGATTATGTGAATTTCCCCTTGGGATTAATAAAGTATCTATCATCTTGGGTAAAGATTTTTTTCCAAGGCTATGAAAATTGTAAAGCCCCTGAATCCTGTCCCATACAATGCCCCTTCTTCATTTATGACCCACTGCCTGCCAAATAGTTTATGCATATTATTAGGTTAGAATGTTTAGGATTGTACATAATTTATTATGTTTAGGAAGTTCATTGGAAGACTATTACTGTAGCACTGTGATGCAGTAGTTCATGAAACTGCCTCACAGCTCCAGAGTCCAGTGTCCAAATCCTGATCCAGGCATTGTTTGTGTGAGGTTTGCATATTTTCGCAACGTCTGTAATGTTTTTCTCTGGATATTCCGGTTTTCCTCTCACATCCAAAGACTTGCATGTTAGATTAATTGCTGACCAGTATCGGACTGTGAGTGTGCCTTGCAATGGAACTCCAGCCCCACTTTCCCTTCAGGCTGGTTCCTCCCTTGCTCTCGGTGCTGCTGGGATAGGTTGCAGGTCCTTCAACAATGAACTGGATATGAGGGATCAGAAAATGGATCGATGTGTTAATTGACTGACATATGTATAAATTGTAGCATTTTAACTTTTATTATTGGTCTTCAAGAGTAATACACCCTTCAACTTATAAACCCAGCACACACCTTAACATTTTTAAAAATGTTTTCTGATAAGTGTGTGGCAGTGTTTAGTACTGCAGCCTTATTGATTGACTGTCATGGGTTTAATTCCACACTCAGACTATCTTTGTTGCATCTGGATATTCTCCCCATGTTTGCATGGATTTTGTTCAAAGTGCTGTGGTTTACCTCTCACTACATGTTTGTTTTAATAACTACCAGTTCTTAATAAACTCTGTGTGATTGTGGTTGTGTGCAAAAGTGAGTTATTCAATAGACTACCAGGGTCCAATCCAGAGTTGGTTCCTGATTTACACCAAGGACTGTTGGAAAACGATCTGTTCCCTAACAATCCTGAATTGGATTAAGTGGGCTTGATATTATAATGTTATGTTATAATGTTATTATAATAAAGTTACTTTTCTGAGAAGAAGGAAAGCCATGGATTTTAGTTTGTCTAAAGCAATGACATCTCTCTGATGGAATGGAATCTCTCTGTCTTTCTCACCCTTGGGCAGCCTGTTCTTTATGTCAAATGATCACAAAGGATTTTGGACCTTGTAGTGTTATGCACACTGTAGATACAGTAATTGGCTAACTTCTCTGATGATGGACAGCTTTGTCTGAAAGGTCTGATCATAAAAGTATGTGCGAAACTCTGTTTTTTCAAGGGTGTTTTTCTGTATGTTATGTCCATCATTCTAGCCTAAGTTTATAATGTGAGTTATGCTATGTTGAATTATAACAATCTATCACAAAGTTGTTCTGAATGGAATATCTGCATGTAAAGCTCCAAATATGGAGCATCCTAGCTTGTCAGCATAAAATGAAAGCAGTCACCTGTAGACTTAAAAGCTCAAATTCTGCAGTACAAAAAAGATGATTAGCTCTCTAGGACACTCGAGTACTGTAAACAATTATCACAGTCAGTCACACAGTGCAAAAGACTTGTTCATTAACTCATGTAAAGAACGATCAGTTGTGGTCCTGAGCCTGGTAATACCTTCTGAAAAGTGTGATTGAATTAAATTATTTTATATGTTTTCAACAAAAATGTTCACTAAAGTGAACTTGAAAATGATGTACAGTTAAAAATAGTGTCTAATAAATAACTGAGTGATTTTTTTTCAATAAGTTAATTTTACCCATTATACAGAAATTTTTATAAAATTAACAAGTAGCAAATTTTAATTTGGGACCAAAATAAAACCAATGCTGTAAATTAACATAGAAAATTACAATAAGGAAAATGTGAGTAATATAACAGTGCTATCATCAGTGTGATATTGACTGCTTTTGTTTGTTATTCTTGTTATCTTTGACACAATTGCCTTTTTTAATAACATGGGAAAACCATTTTGTAGTTGGTGAAACAGATGTACATTTTTCTTTCACACCCATTCTTATAGCATCTGGATACATTCTTTTCATCAATCATTTCAGGCATGTGAAATGCTCAAAAATGTTCTCACATATCAAGGAGATCTTTGATGATGTGCTTTTTATAATCTCATCTCTTTTAGCTGTGTTGCCTGGGTGTCGGCATATATTCAGTCTCAGGCTAGTGCAAATAGGTATTAGAATCAAAGGTAATGCACTGGGAGTTTTTATTCTATTATCTGTTCAGTGCTGTATCAAAAAGTGAACCGTATAAAAGTAAATAAATTTAAAGATTTTCACCAGTTTATTTTTTGAAACCTAGGCTATTGTGCAAATCATTCTTTTAAGTGTTAATTTATGAAATTTCTTAACATCTATTGTATCCATCTATGCTAAACAAGGGTAGCACTGGACAGAACCCAATGTGAAGGTGAGTTATCCAAAAATATAATTAAGATTTACTGTCAGTTTGAAAATGTGTGACTCATTTACATTTACATTTAGAGATGTCAAAAATGTGTTTCTGTGTAATTTAAGATATTTCATAAGTAGTTCCCAATAATTTATATTTTTTAATAGGACTTCCTATCTGTTTTACTGAATACATCTAAATGTTCTTTTTTATTGTATAGGTTGTTTTGATATGACTGTTACTATTGTATTTGTGCTGTATGTTTATATTGATATCTATATCTGTAGTAGTAGGAATAGTAATAGTAACAATAGTAATAGTAAAGTGAAATTCTTACTTGCATGTCTGAACAACATGCAACACATTACCCCTCACTTACATAGCAAAAAAATATTTTAAAAAATCTGTAAGAGGATTACAAAATCAAATTATTTAAAATTGCATTGTTACTACAACAATAGCGTAACTATAGGTAATGTGGAAGGGTAGTTGCAACGGGGCCCATGGGTCTGCAGTGTTGACTGCATGGTTGTTGTTTGCCTACTTGACATTGAAAAGGAAAGGGTAATAGTTGTATCATTCGAAGAACTCCATAAAGCTTAATTATGACTACTGACCTTTTATGTAGCTTATATTTTTGATATATCTCATGGATTATTGTGATTATTTTAAATGGATTTAAATTTTAATTTCACTTGATGGGGGTGCTAACTTATTTTTTGTACAAAACCCCATCAAATTGTAGTTATGAAACTGTGGCAATGGCAATAAGATAATGCGGTAACCTTGTTTTCTGTTTAAGTAAGTAAGTTTAAGTAAGTAAGTTGGGATGTGATGCTGTCAGTATTAAAAAAGCATTAGTTTGGGGAATTTTTATTTTAGCTGTTATAGTCCACAAGCCCTTGTATTCAGGATGGTATATTCACTAGGGAGTGGTGGTTCCTGTACTTAATGTGGCATACTGCATAGACATGCTGCACCACACCTCAGTACTTTACTATAACAAAGAATGTTTTTTTTAAAATCAGTAGTAAGCAATGTAGGCTAAGTGTGTTCATCTTTATATCATAGCTACGTAGTTTATGTAGGTGAGTATCATTATTATGAAGATGGTTTTATGGACTATAGCAGGAGTGGCGAACTCCAGGCCTGGAGTGCTGCAGTGGCTACAGGTTTTCATTCTAACCCTTTTCCTAATCAGTGACCAGTTTTCACTGCTAATTAACTTTTTCACCATCACTTTAATAGCCCTGTTAGAAGAGTTCAGACCTCTGAATTGATTCCTTTCTTCATTAAATGACAGCCAAGCAGAAATTAGATGTGAAACGAGCTAACAGATGACCAACAAAACTGGGGCTTCAAACTCCAACCAATTTCACTCCAATCACTTTCTTCATGAGAAGGCAATTCTTGCTGTTAATTAAAGCCGTTATTTAATTCCATGGCTTGTTGCTGCTCTCATTCTGCCACAACACACATTTCGATAACTGTTGTTTTTCTGTTCTTTCTAAGAGCACCGTCAAAATGTTTTGGTGACCTGAGGGATCAACCTTACCAAGACCATCACCTCTCTTTAATTTCAGATATTGTGTAAAGGGCACAGGGGAGCTGGTCATGTGGTGGCTTGTTTTGTGTCTCATTATTGTGTGGCTGCTAATTAAAGAAAAAGAAAAAACTATGGGGTCTGAGTCAAGTTAACTAAAAGAGGTAATCAGCAGCAAAAACTGGTCACTAATTAAGAAGATGGTAAGAATGAAAACCTGCAGCCACTGGGCCTGGAGTTCGCCACCCCTGGACTATTGTATATGGCAGAAATGTTTCATGGCATAAGCAGGCTAAGTGACTACTAGGGCCCACTGGCAAGTGGGAAGCCATCCACTCACACAGTTGAAAAAGGTGAGAGTCCCCAAATAGCTATACTGTTTAGGGCCCCAAAAATACCAGGGGAGTTAAAGTCATCAGCCTAGATGAGGACTTATATTGCATAACTCAAAGCATTTTGTTAAGTATCATGAATCTGAAAGAAACACCAAATAACATTTATGATTAGTAACAGGGAGCATTTCAAGATCTCATTTGTGAGGTCTCACTGAGGTTGCTGATTTTCATTGTAATCACATTTTTATTATGAAGAGAATAAATGTTGTCGTTCAATCACATCATTTAGCGAAAATATATATTTGCTATTAACCTGCAATAGCTTTCAAAATTCCAGAAAGATTCCTATTGCACCTTTTATTTACGGTTTATTGCCTCAAAGCAGAATTCTTGAATATTAAGATTTACATTCCTATTTCAAAATAAGGTTAACATAAAAAATTAGTCAATACTGTAGAAGCTAAACTAATATCATTTGGAACTGTGCTAATCAGCGCTGAGCCTGATGCTCTGCCCGGGGTTTGTTTCCTGCCATGACCCTGTAGTTAGGATATAGCGGGTTGGATAATGGGATGGATGGACTGTGCTAATCATAATATAGCCATTTTACTCATATAACAAACAATGCTTATGTTATAGCGCCATTAACAGCATGCACCATGACAGAGCACCTTTTAGGGTAACCAAGATTACAATGCAGAATTAAATAGGGGTGGATTTTAGGTTTGTTAAGTCTGACCTGATTGTATGTAATGCTGCTTTCTTTGTTGTTAAAGTAAGTCTCGATTGTATGGAATGTTTAATTCTTTAAATAAAATCTACAAAAAAAGGAATTAAATAAACACACTGTGCAGAGAAACATGTGCTATCTAATTTGGTTTACAAAAATTCAACTTTTTATCAGAAAGCTAAATATACACTGGAAGAAATGCCTGATAACACAGAATGAAAGCAGAAACAAGCTGTCTTACTGAGTGATGTGTAATGCCAGCACTGGGATATTCCACAATTCACCTGTGGATGAGTGGCTTCTCACCTAAAGCACTTTACAGAGAGGGTTCTTGCGCCTCAGGCACTGAATCACTTCTATGACTAAGCTGTGCAATTTGCTATAGAAAAAGCTAGCAGAGTCACAAAGTTTGAAGCAGCCATTTTAATATAAAAAAATAGCTTAAGATGTACAGTAGTTTGACAGAGGGATGCCAATAGTATAGTATAGTGGGAAAGGCATTGGACTTCATGTCACAGGCCTATAGTCAAATTATAAAAAGATACATGTCATAAATTGTACTGCATTCTGATCTTAGAAAATGTCACCTGGCACATATATGGTATAATTATTGTCTAAGAACTTCTGTTTTTAGCATAATGTAAACTATAGCAATACAGCATCAAGGGGATTATGGGTTCACTTCCTGAGTCCTCCCTGCATGAGCAGCACTTTGAGTAGTGAGAAATGCGCTGTATAAATGTATGTCATTATTATTATTTTCAGAAGACAATACATTAAACTTAAAGTAATCATGTCTCCAGGTCTGTGGTGAACATCATGAATGAAATGGAGTCCATTTACTGAAATGCATATTTTCTTAAGAGTTAATGAGGAATATTGTGTTGTGCTTATAACACGGCTGCAGATTTTGCAGATTTGATACTGAAACAGACTAAGCATTATACTGTATGTCTCCATGAATTCAGCCGCGTCTCATCACAGCATCAGCAAAAACTGTTTTGTCACCTTAGTTGTGGTGATTGCTCTTCATTTTAGTGTCATTTCCATCAGAGTATGTCACAAAAGAATATTTGTTTGGAAATGTTCTGTTTTGTGACAAAGCTTTAAGAACAAGTTAACTATTTACATGAATTTTAACAGCTGAAGGAAGAACAAGTACAATTAGACTAGTTATGCTGGGTTTATCTATGATATCCTTTTGACTACAGATACAGTATCACTAAATACATCCTCTAAAAGGATAAGGAATCCATTTTCCAATGACCACAATTTAAACAGAACCCAGTAATTAAAAGTCATTTGTAAAATTTTTAAAAATGTCCTCTAAAAAGTATCCATCTTGAAGTTTTACTCAATCCAGTTTCTTAATTAGAAGATAATTCTTGCCTTACAGTTAACCACTTTTCTTTTTTGTCAAATGTACACACATTCTCTGACAAACGTTAGTAAGAAATCTAGGAAAATAATGAATTGACACTCATGGCAGTAATATTTTTCTGATGAATATATTATGTTTTAAAGTCTGACAAACGTTAGTAAGAAATCTAGGAAAATAATTAATTGATACTCATGGCAGTAATATTTTTCTGGTGAATATATTATGTTTTAAAGTCTCAGATATGTACGGTATTATGGTACAGCGGGTAGTGCTGCTGCCACACAGCTCTAAGACAGTGGCTTTGAATCACAACCCAATTAAATTTTTGTATACATTCTGCACAAACTTTTCATGTCTGCATAGGTTTTTATTTAGGTGTTCATTCTACACCCCATAATGTGACTGCTAGATATCTTCAAAAACTGAAATACCACATACAAATATTTTTATACAGGCTAGGCACTGCTGGGAGCTCTAACACTGCCAACCTACATATGCTATGTTGTGATAGGAATCTAATATAGCTGCAAAAAATAACAAAAAAACTATCAAACCAGGAATAAATGCATTGAAGATATTAAATCAAAGTTCTAACTAATGGGTAACCACACCATCCTTTTTTAGATATTAAATAGAAACCATGTGATTAACAGCATAATAAACCTCTTATCCTTCTTGCTAAGTTTTATACTTTTTCTCAGAGTGAACAACACATGCTTAAACTCTACTGCCAATATGGTTCTTCTCACTGAACATGTACAGATGGTAAACATAGGCATGGATAACTAGTGGTTTCCACAGAAATGATGTCCACTTTTCCTTATAATTTTTTATAATTTATTTGTTAAATTGTTCACAAGCTCATAAATGATGACTTTAATTATCCAAATATAAACTGGAATAACCTAACAAAATAGTGGAACCCAAGAGTTTGAATTCAAAGATCTAATAAGTGACTGTATTTAAATTAGTATGTAATGGCATGACAAGAGAGAAAAGCTGCCTAGCCATAATATTTTCTAATAATCAAGGCAGAATCCAGAATATAGAGATTAATGAACCATTAGGATCCATTGATCATAATAAAACAAGTTTCATACTGTTTTGGCTGAGTGAATCTGTAAAAGCTTATAAATTTAATTTTAAGAAAGACGAACGTAAAGAAAACCTTAGAGAAGTAACCTTGGACAACCTTCTAGATGTGGAGACAGTTCAGTTGCACTGCATTTAAAAGTATGGTTTATAGAAACACAACAAGTAAAAGCACCATTACTTTAAAATCCATTCTTCAACAAGAAGGCAAGAGAACATGTGCACGTTGATTAAATGTAAATTTTGCACAAGTGTTATTTTTTTCCATCTGACAACTGTAAGCAGATACATGAAACAAATCAGTGAGTAGTTTGTTGATAGTACCACTTTGGAAGCCTTCACATTTCAGCAATATCATACATAAATTAATTGAATAGAAAAAAATGAGGTATGTTGTAATGAATATCCTATTCTCATCAAACTTAGACTTTGAAAGTAGAAATTGTTGCTTTGTTATCTGAACACATAAAGAAAAAATAACACCAGATATAGTTAGCTGTAGAATATCTGACACTGAGTCACCAAAGTGATGACAAGAAGATTGCAACAGAAATGTCAATATTTTTTGGACAAATCCTTACACAGGCCCCAGTGCTATCCTGCTTTTATGGATAATGGCAAGTGTAATGTTGCATTCCAACTGCCATGATCACAGCAAATGTGTTATTATGCCCTGTCTGACTTTTTAAATATCACGGCACATTTGGAAAAGAAAGGAAGACAGATCCTCTTAGAAAACAATAATGTCAACATAGTGAAATGAAAATCACTAGGTACTTAATTCTATTTAAAACATTGTTTTAAATAAAATTAGCAGAAATAACTAATACATTTATCAGAGTAGTTGATATTCATAAGTGGCCCTTTTGATGGCACTTTTTCATGTTGTGTGCTTTGATGTATACGTTTAGCATCTCAAGCCAACAATAAAGATAGTTTTGGTTGTCAAAGATATTTAGCTAAAACAGGGATTGTGAGAGAAAAAAAAACATGGATTGGAGGACCACATTAGATACACAATAGCGATTAGGCAAACTAAAACTGAATTATTTAGATGATTTGCCTATGATGTATTTTTGTTATTTTCGTTTTAGTTAATTTGCATGCTGATCTCAAATTCTTCCAAGGATCCAAGATGTTATGATATCAGAGGCCATGGATACATGTTGCAGTAGGCATGGCAGATATTTTGGGAGCAGTATGTAAGCAGGTGTGGAAACATGGTCAGATCACCAGCTCTTTTGATTTAATTTTAAAAAAAATAAACTTCTTTGATTTTCAGTTGTTCAATATCTTTAAAACACTTTATTGCGCCTATACTTTCAGCATATTTTTAAATATTTTAAGTGCCTTTTTTATCTTCTTTTCCTGTTTCTTTAATTTGTTCATTGCATTGCCTTTTCAGTGTTAGTGTTATACTCTTATAGGAGCAAATAATGTAAGCAGGTAGCTATGCCAACTGTGCTGAGCCAGGAGTTGAAGAAAGCTTTGAATATTTTCCAATTATTTTAGGCTATAGATAAGGTTTTTGCATAATATTTCATATAGGTTTTCATATTTTTCTCCCTTTTGCTACTAAAAACTTTTCATACAAAAACATTTTTTTTACCTATCTAATGATAATGACAACCCATTGCAGTCAGCGTGTGACCAAAATCAACAGCGCCAGTTCCAGTACATTGTGATTAGATAATAGTCAATATCCAAGTCAACAGTTCAGACCTAGAGCAGGCATTCCGCACACAGAAGCACATCTGCTGGTGCTGACAATAAGCTGCTTATCACTCAGGAATGTCATAATGGAAAAAGATGCAAATCCAAACTTCATGACCTCAGCAGTAAAGTCAAGATGCCTCCTTGGAACCAGAGTACCTGCAGTTGAGGCTAAATTTGACTTTCTTTCCAATGAGATGGAATATTCACTATTACTGCATGTCAACATTACTGATAAAAACTATGCAGCAGAATTTTGCAGCAGAGACTGGTCTAGGAAAAGGATCAGAAAAGTGAATCAAAAAATAAGCCAAAAGTCAAAAACCAGGAAATCTAAATCAATCAAATATTCACTGTAAATCACTAAAAAAAACTTGAAATACCCTAGCACTAATCAAAAGCTCTTGAAATCTTTGAATCAAAACCCACTTTAACCACACATTAGTTTTATAAAATCAGAATGAATATTGGACACAGAAAAAAAAGTTGATGCCATCTTAAATAAGGTTGCAGTGATGGCATCATGTGCCACAGCTTCTGGTAGATGCATCCCTATGCTCCTCAGATTGACATAGATCTAAATAAAGGTTCAATTGGAATGAATGGTTTAATTGAAATGATACTGTAGGGATACTGATGAAAACTGACACATAAAATTTTTATTTCAATTGCATTATTAAAATACCTGTGTTCTTAGTGTAGCTCATGTCTTTGATCTGTGCCAGAGAAGGGTATTGGAGAGGTGCAGTACAGCAATACGCAACCCATCAATTAATGCTTTTATCTGGAGAATTCAATGAGATGTTTTAAAGTATGTTACAATTACTCGTCACTTTTTATTTTTTAGCTCCTGGATAAGTTGCTTGGCTGATGATATGACTATATTCTTGCAAAACAGATATTTAAATTTCATTACAATGTTTTGTGGATACAAAATACAATTCTTGAAAGGGCTCCTGAATTTGTATAACATTACACTAACACAAGTGGCACCAGTTCTTTGACTGTCAACTCTTTTGGGGCTGAGCACATTATCATTAATTTACACAGTTTACAGAGAGAGTGTTGCGCTATGCAGGTATCGTGATTCTACTGAATATCTGCAGTCACTTATCCTGTCTCCTTCTCCAACACAATTGAAATTTTAATCACTCATTCTTATCCGTCAGGATGGTACATTTTAAAAATAGACTAGGTGAAGCTTTTTAAATCCAAAAGAAAAAAGTATTAGTTTTTATGGTGTTTCCCATGCATGCAGTAAGGCTGATGCTTTCTGTGGCAAGTCCCTTACATATGGCACCACACTGCACAAAAAAGTTTAAGAAGGAGCACACTTTGTAAAAGAAATTGTTTTTGTGCGTTACCACAAATCATGAAGTAAAATACCCACTGTATATGTGGGCTTTACATTACATATATGTCAAGAACATCTGCCTTATTGTATTACAGTTCATTCGCTAAAGAATGGTTGTAAAAGGACAGCTTTATTTTTAATACCAAGAACAGTTTTCATCCTAGTGTATCCACCACAAGTATACTGTATCCTAAATATTTTGACCTCAACCAGATGAAATGGGAACCTCTAAATATTGTGGAATATGGCCGGCCAATACTGCCAGGTGGAGCCCTCCCTGCAACATGGAGGTGCCCCGATATACCAGCAGGGAATTATGGGCAATGGAGTTTTTATCCACAGCCCTGCTGGATACCAAGGGGGCCGCTAGAAGGCGCTGCAGGGAGGAATAATGATGGTTTTCCCTACAACCCGGAAGTGTATCCGAGTCACATGAAGAAAGGGGATGACGTGCTTCCTGGTTAAAGAAGAGGAGTTTTTTCTCTGACCCGGAAGTGCTAGGAAGTCACATGGACAGGGGTTCAGAAGCACTTCCGGGTCACGGACTATAAAGGACTCTGGGAGATCCCAGACGAATGAGCTGAGCTGGGTGGAAGCGCGGCAACACGTCTGGGAGAGGAGGATTGTGATTATTGATTGTGTATTGTTTATTGAATGAGTATTGTGGAGAGGAGGGTGCTTTGTGCACTGTGTATTAATAAAAAGTCAACTTATTGGACTTTTACCTGGTGTCTGGCGTCTGATCGTAGGGTTCAAGAGGACGATAGCGCCCTCTATCTTTCACAATCTGTTCACGTACCTATTTATTTTTTACCTTGCTGCATATTCTTTTGCTTAAAATTGCCCTCCACTGAGAAGATTAAGTTTGAATTCCGACATTTGCTGCTTCACTGAGTTTAACATTTTTTTATGTAAACTACATTACTGGCTCCATTATGATTGTAATTTTGAGGAAGCAACATTATTAGTATTTTCTTCATTTTATTTATCATTATGCTCTTGTACTTTCTAATATTAATGTGTGTATGTCACAGTTTCAAAGCAAGACTGTGTTAATCCATTCAATGGTGGAGAGCGCTAGAGACTATCCACTGGGTGCAAGGCAGGAATCAATTGTAGGGTTAGGGTTAGTCACACATTCACTCATGGTGTCACATGTTAACGTTGCCAGTTAAACTAACCTGCAGTTAGTTTAGTTATGAGAGAAAAAAAAAGGTAACCAGAGAAACATCCACAACGGTGGTGACCAGGCCAGAAATGAAACCCAAGGAAAGAAAGCTAAAGAAGACATATGTAAAAGCAACCCACTGCTCATCACATCCATATTGTTGCATGAGAAGATATTGCAATGTAAAAAAAACAACAAAGTGGCAGTAGCAGGAGTCTGCTGCAGAGCAAACCTGCTGAAACTCCTCATATGAATTATCTCATGTTTTTTTAATAAATGCTTTTAGAATAGTTAATATCAACGCAGTATGATTCCTTCTGTTCTTCTAGAATCAGAGCACAGCATCCGTTATTCTACAAAGGTACTGAGAAAGTAATTCTTGTACTTAACAGTAGAGTACTTTAATCAAAATTAAGTGTTGAATATTACAAATCAATTCAAACAAGTTCAGTTAGACCTAATAATACATGCTTAGTTTCTCTTCCTCCGAGTACATACTTTTAAGATACACTATTTGTTTAATGCCAAGATCAAATACTTTTAAAGAAAGCTTCTAGAACCAAGAAACAAACTCTTCAAAATACTTTTTGAATGGTTTGCTTGTACTGTTCATTCTCAGGTGTGTCTTTGAAGCCAATACAGACCTATAATTCCATTGTATGTCAGGGACTTTTGTCGAAAAGCTGAAACATTAAACTGTAAAGTACAAAATCACCACTTTGATCCGTACCTCTTAGTTACTATATCAACCTTAGCAAGTGTCTTAAACTGCCTGTGCTCCAGATATAAGATGAATATAAACAAGTGAACTATAGAGTTGTATTTTGGGATGATGTTGACTACAGAAAGACATGAAATAAAATAAAGGTTGTTTGATTTTAATTAAAAAAAATAATAATAACATGCAAGTAAGATTGTGTTATAGTTTATCAGCATCAGGTGGTACCCTAAATTCCCAGAATTGTGGAAAATCAGCACTACTACTATCAAATGCTTGTGACTTAAAATGTCAGTTTGGTTTATTGGCATTCTATTAAGAATCTGAATTGTGAACTTCAAAACTAATCCGCAACATGATACATTGAATGATTTCTCAGTTGCATTTACTGTACCAGCTTAACTTTGCTTTGCAAGAAAAAAAAAACACTCCTTTTATGGCATGTGTTGTTGTTTCCTGTATGATGATGGGCATTATAAACAACACATCCTCTCTGTGACACATTATCACTGAATACTTTCTTACTGTGACAGCATTCTTCTCTTTAGCCAAGTCAGAGGTTTTCTTCTTTTTTATAATTTTGGTATGTCTTTGAGATTTGAGGATGGTTGTTATTGTTGTTTGTTATAATATTTATATATTTCTTGAGGTTCTGTAAAAGCAAAATTTCTCCCTTGGGACAAATTAAGTACTATCTATCTGTCATTTGAACTCAATATTATCCAACAATTAAATAATACATCTAAATAATGCAAATTATTCTCAGTAACAAAGATTGTACAATATCACTGAATGCACCCATGCAAGATTTATGGAGATGGCAAGTTGCAGCAAAAGGGATGAATGTCACCATTATTGATCAGTTTATGTATCTGGTCTATATTCCACTTAAGCAGCATAGTACAAAAGGCAGAATATTAAAGTTGAGAAAACATTTTATTTCCATAAAACTAACCTTTTACATGAAATCTCTGTTCCAATTTCTTTGTTTACAATTAATAAACAGGACATAGAAACATAGAAAGCACATTTTGTTCAGTAACAGACATGTTGCACAAACTAGATAGATAGATAGATAGATAGATAGATAGATAGATAGATAGATAGATAGACAGATAGATAGATACTTTATTAATTCCAAGGGGAAATTCAAACTAACTGAACTGGAAAATAAGAATTTAAGTTTAAACAAACAAGAGTATATCATTATTCGACCAGATTACTTTGGAATTTAGACATAATTTTTCCAATGGCCCAGTTTCCTAAACCATAATTATTTTAAAGAAAAATGAGCAAAATAGTTATAAGTTTAATTTGTAGATTTTGACTGTCTTATATAGACCAAATTTCATGACAGTCATATTAAAGTTGTAAATTCAGTTGGAGGTGGTGTAAGGTTATTGTGGTGACACATCTCTTAGCTCAGAATATGCTACTCTACAGTATTTTCTCTTTAAAGCTGCATGCTTTGAGAATGTAATGTCAGAGAAAATTCTCTTTAAATAAAGAAAAGCCTTGAGTCATCACTACAAATAAAATTTAAGATGGATGCCCTTTATCTACACCAAGTGATGGAGTCTCAACAAGTGAGCTGCCAAGCTCCATTTGCAAAATTAACAGAGCAATCTCTTATCATTTAGGTTAATTTACATAACATTCAATTATATTTAAATTTACACCAATCAATACACAGATAAATGGTATATATTTTAATAACATCCCTAAAATATTAGGTATAATCTAAATGTGCCAAATTAGTTAAACATATTAAATGTCTTTGACACACACAAGTTTCTTATCTATAAATTATTTAAAAAGTTAAATATATTTAATTGTAATTATCTAATCATTCCCTTGTTTAGAACCTGGTAGGTACCTGACAGTTTAGCAACACAGAAAAAGACACACCTGTAACACTCAAAAATAATAAAACACATGCTGGGATATAGTTTTGTATTTTTCTTCTACGGTAATTATATAAATTATATAAGTATTAGTACTCAGCAGAAAGAATGAGTTAAAGTCATTATGGATATGCCTTTTTTGTGAAACAAGTAAAAAATATGTTTACATATGAATGTGGTTTATGTAAATATAAAATGTATTTCATTTCATATTTATATAACACAAAATGTTTGAACAAAAATTTAAATGCAGTTCATAAGTAGCTCCATAATAACAGTTTAAATATCAAAACTAATGTCACTTCATAATTTTATAACAGTTGGACAATAAAATGACACAAGTAATTGTGTAAAAGACAAAAGAAGGGGGCGGCACGGTGGTGCAGTGAGTAGGGCTGCTGTCTCGCAGTTAGGAGACCTGGGTTCGCTTCCTGGGTCCTCCCTGCATGAAGTTTGCATGTTTGCCCCGTGTCTGCGTGGGTTTCCTCCGGGTGCTCCGGTTTCCTCCCACAGTCCAAAGACATGCAGGTTAGGTGCATTGGTGATTCTAAATTGTCCCTGGCGTGTGGGTGTGTGTGTGTGCACACTGCGGTGAGCTGCCACCATACCTGGGGTTTGTTTCCTGCCTTGCGCTCTGTGTTGGCTGGGATTGGCTCCAGCAGACCCCTGTGACCCTGTAGTTAGGATATAGTGGGTTGGATAATGGATGGATGGATGGACAAAAGAAGGCAGAAAAAGAGTTGGTGAATCCATCCTGTACATTAAACACACTGCCAGAGCACCAGAGAAATACCGGGTTCAGTGTCCAAATAGGGACAAAAAAAGAAGGGAAGGTGCTAAACTTTTATAGTCACTGGGGAGGAACAGGCAGGCCTGTGGGTGCTCAAGGAGGAAGTGAGGTCAATAGGAGGCGTGTCTAGGAGGGAATGCCGGAAGTTGGAGGAGTTTTAGGCAGGTTTCTGTTCAGGTGATCTGCAGAAGAGGAAGAAGACAGGTTAGTGCACTTTGTCAATCCCTTTTCTTGTTTTCCGCCGTCGATTCCTCCTTTAGCCTGCCTCTCAAGTGCATGTGCGTAACATTTGTTAAATATACAGTATAATGAAGAAAACTGTAAAATTTAATACATGGCTGCTAAGACTTTGACATTTGATTTTCTGCCATTTGTTAGATTCCATGATTTGTTCTAAAAGTAACTAATAGCCATAGAAAAGGACAGACTGCAAAAGGTAGAGGGATTCCATGTGTCTTCTGATAAGTATTCTGGAGTTGAATTCCATGTGGGGTCATGGTTGTAAAGATGCACATTTTTATAGGCAAGCCCTACACTTGTTTATTATAAATTAAAGTGAAGATGTTAAGAGACATGCTGAGGACAAGGAATGCTGTGTGTCTCACAAGTCAACATCTATGGTGAAAGCAAACAGCAAGCAAGACATTAAAATAACTTGCAAGTGCTGTCTTTTGCAAGAATGATAAATCAACATTTTTATGCTTAACCCTAAATAGGAGTGAACTTGACTTAATTTTGTAGAGTGTTAATGTTTCTTTATTCTCTTAACCACACAAACTATTTTTCCACCCTTCAATAAATTCCAGGTACAGTGCTACAGATTTCTTTGTTAATGTACAGTATATATTTACAGAGTATAGTTTGTGTATTGTACGATATACTGTAACAATGTTCAGTGACCTCACAAATAACAGCAACACTTGCCACCTAATATATACCATATAACATTATTACCTCAGCTGCTTAGGTTGCTTTCTGTTCAACTCATGGGACTGATGGCCCAAATGATAACATCCAGTTCAAACTGGTGAATGTGCCAGTGGTGTCTATAGCATGAAAAACTGCTACAGCCATTAAATGTACAGTAAAAGCCATACCCCAACAGATAACAGCAACATTAGCTGCCTGAGCATGTGTCGTTCTTGTTTAGCAAGTATTGTAATTTGTTTGTCTGTTTGTAAACTGGAGTTATGAAAGAAAAATCCTCCAATCTGGACTACAGATAAAAGGAAAAACTAAGGGGCAATTTGAAGAACTGGATGAGCTACAATTTGCAAAGAGGATGAAACTAATACAAAGTACAAAAAGTTGTCAAACGGGCAACAAAGTTCCATATAACAGGAGAAGGAGCTGATGAGATCTTCTAAAAGGTTATTGAAAATATAAGGGACAATTGCATACACCCCAAAGGGAAGTGCTTTAGAAGACTGGGTGGAATTTCTGTAAAAATACACTGAGGAATGAGAAGAGTACTTGTAACATAGTTTACAGGTAAGAATATAGAAATTGAAATTATTCACCAAGTTCAAGAGTAGAAGAACAAAAATGAAATGTTAATGATTTTGATAGAAAGCACCTAGAGGTGCTAGCCATGTTTGGAATAACATAAAATCAAAGTTGCTCCCAGTGTGAAATTTGGGGGGGTGGGGGTGGGAGCACAGTGCCCCAAACCCCACACACAATACACAAAAAAAGTCCAGGGTTAAAAACAATGAAGATTTAATACAAAAATACCTCATTGTAACAATTATACATGGTGCCTCTGGTCTCTTCTATTCTTCTCACTGTTCTCCGCACTGCTACTCGTCCAAGATGAGTGGTGCCTGTCTCCATTTCCAGCTCTGACTCGCCTGGGCAAGGCAGTGTGGTCTCTTTTATTGAGGACCCAGGAGAATTTGCTAGGGCTTCACCCATTGGAAGCACTTCCAGGTCATATGGAAGTAGCCAAGAATAGGGAGTGTAACTCCCTGTATTACCCCTAATAGAACCCAAAGACCTCAGCAGGGTTGCACTATCTGACTAAAATTCCCGAGACCCAGGGATGCTGCCACCTGGTGCAAGGAGGAAGACAATAAGCTGTATATATTCTCCACTGTCCTTCCATGTTATGGGTGTCCCAGCCAGGTAAGGACTCCAAACCATTTCCAGCCTGAACACCGATCCCTGCATGTTGTCCCTCACATGGCCCCTCCCTCAGCTTGCCCTGTAGGGTGAGGAGATCTGTCCTGCAAGGGATATACTGTTCAGTCCATGACTCCAGTCTGAAATAGAAAAACAACAGGAGGATACATCACTCTGACAGAACCTTCTGGCCTCTTTATGTTTGGCATACAGGCAATGTCTCCAGCCACGTCTTGTGTGATGGCCTTCATAGCCTGCGAGCATGGAAGCAGGAGGGAAATTCTGGTCCCTTTCTTGGCTCCATGAGGTTTGAATCGACGCTTCGAAATCCTTGTGGCTGGGCTAACCACAGCACTTGATTCAAAGAGTATTCTTACTGGACTGTCAGGAGAACCGATCCTCTTCCTGAAGTCCTCCTTTCTAATCTGGGGTACAAGGACAGTCTGAGTTACTCCATGAGGTAAAGCAGCAGCCCATATTGTCTGCACCCCATTCGTTTTACACTTAACTGCTTTTGGATTTGTAGGGTGTTGAATAGTTAGGATATGGGTATTGGGAAGCTGGTTCTTTGAATCCTGCCCCCAATTTTCTTTTCTAATTTGAGCTTTCCCATCTGAGTATGGATTCCTCTAATGGCAGACTCAGACACTCAAAGGTCAGTCATTACATGTTTATCAATTGTTGGAACAGCATCTACTTGATTTCTTTCACATAGGTCCAGAATCCTTTCGCTCAGTGTTCCTGTTACTCTTCCCAGGCTGACCTCTACAGTCTGAGTAGTAACCTCCAGGCTTGTAGTTCAGGCAGGGGAAACATTTCTAACACATATCATATTTGTCGGAGCGAATGTTACTTGATTCCCATCACTTTTATCAGGAATCTTTTCATACTGTATTCCCTTATTATGTACCATTCTGAGATCAGTCACCTGTATAGTGAAATCGATGCTGGGCAGTGCTGTTAAACCCAGATGCTGAAAATAGTGATGTACAGGAAAGGAAAGTGGTAGGCGGAGTGGTGGCTCTGAGGCTAGGGATCTGCACTGGTAATCAGAAGGTTGCCGGTTCGAATTCCGTAAATGCCAAAAGGGACTCAGCTCTGTTGGGCCCTTGAGCAATGCCCTTAACCTGCAATTGCTGAGCGCTTTGAGTAGTGAGAAAAGCACTATATGAATGCAAAGAATTATTAATATTATTATTAAAGTAGGATATCAGGAAAGACCGGGCAATCGCGTGCATGACTGATCCATCTTGGTGATTTGTTACCAGGATTGGAACACTTATTCTATTCCATCTGATTGCCCCCAGCAGAAACAGAGACACTCATCAATCTTTTCCCTCTTTGTGGCTTACTGGAGGTGTAGTTAGGCCCTGGTGGCTCAACAGTCTAGTTGCCATCTTGGCAACCCCAGAGCTATCCACATTCCCTTCATATCCGAAAAGGGTTCCAGGATTCATGCAGCCAGACTGGCACAACTGACCCTCTTCGCCATATTGTCTAGGTAGGAAATAATGCAGTGAGTTAACAGTCAGATTTTCATTGCTGAAGAGATATCAACACGGTATACAATTATAGTGTTTTCCTAGCATGTCAAATCCCATGGTGGTACATACCTCTGAATCCAAGCTTTCATTGCAAACATTGAAGAGATTGTCTTTAGCATTCTCTTTCAGACAGCACTCTTGCATTTGTTGTTGTCACAATTCTGCGGGTCGTATCACTGCCCTCTCCTCCTTGCCTTATACCAGATACTTCCACAAATGAATGGTACTGTCTGAAGAACTGCTTCTTGAAGACTTTCTGTGTTTCTTCCTGGATTGTTTCCCAATTCCAAAAAAGGTATATCAGTCACGGGAATAAAATGTAAAATCATGTTGGGGCTTTCTTCCAAAATAAATTTATAATACAGGTTTCTGCCAAACAAATGGCTAGAAAACCTTGCCGACTATGCCAATTATGAAAGTGGGCAGCACATACGAGCCCCGAACTCCACACACAAGTCCCAGGTTTAAAACAAAGAAGATTTATTACAAAAACACATCAGTATAACAATTACACATGGTGTATTTTCTCTTCTCTACTCCTCTCTCTTCTCCTCACTTTTACTCCTCCTAGGCGAGTGTTGCCTGTCTCCTGGCTCAGGGACAGATACCCGGGGCAGTTCCTGGGATTCTTGCTGTTCTCCATGCCAAACAGGGCCTAAGCACATCATTTTTAGACCATCCTGACACCATGTTAACAGTGAAGAAACATGGATCAACCCTTGGTAACTCCTTATGATATGACCCTATATGCTGTCAAGTAGGTAGGTGTATTAGTCTAACATTTTAATAAAAACAAAATTACACATCCCCTTGCCTTTGATAATTACTGGATACTCAGACTCGGCAAACTGCTCCAGGAAGAGACTTTTCTTTTGACTTAGACACACTGTGAAGGGAATGCGGAGCTACAGCTAACTGCATATTGGTTTCTCTGTATATCTTCCATAATGTAGCATTTCTACTGATTCACTTGTTAGGTGTCTAATACTGACACCCAGTGTTGCTAACCCTGGCCTTTACATTAAATGGGCAAAACCTTATTTAGACTTTATCCCAAGTCAGGTATATAGGGTTTAGGAACTTGGCGATCTTCTAAGATGATAGGAATCAAAGGTAATTTAAAAAAAAAAAAACTAAAAAATAATGTGTATGCATGCCTTTGCTTAGTGGTCTTAGAAAAAACTGGAGATGATCTAGAAGTTCCACCTATTTCTGACTAATATTTCATTGATTTTTTACTTGCTGTACTCTTACACTGTTTACCCTGCTCTTGAGTTAATAATGTGTTGTAATGTTGTTGGTTCCTGTAAAAAGCCTCTTAAATGGTCTGTGCTGCTAAATGACTTTCATAAAATAAAAATTGATTTCTTGTTACATAAAAGAGAGAAAGATCTATACACTAAGAAAAGCACTGATCTTTAAATTTAGTACCACCAGCTGTATATAACTGCATAATACAAACGATTTCAGGCTCTTCTAGTTGCTATCTTATATATTTCCAAGAGTCTGCCACCATGTTGATCACATCTGCAGTGGACTTGCTGTACTGTGTGTGTGTCTGCAAACCACCTGTAATAAAAATAACAGTTTTCCTGGTGCTTTCCTTTTATTGTGATACGCTGACATCCTTAGAAGGTGATAAAAAATGTCATCAAACAATTTGCTGTTTTACAGACAAGAGAGTGCCAGAAATAATAGAGTAGCAGCTACAATACACTGTAATTGTTTAAAAGGCTTAATATAATTAGTGTGGAACTGCAGTCACTTACAGTACAAGAGATCGCATTAGCAAGTGAAACAAAAGGATGAGGGCACAAAAGGGATTCTTGCAAATGCATGTATGGATTAATCACTGTAATTTATTTATTGATCCAAGAGTCTAGTTTTCAATGCCTGCCTAGACAGGCTGTCACCATGGCATCTTTTCAAATGATAAAGGGAGAATGATCTATTAATACATGGGTTTATTTTTTTTCCTATTGATTTATTGCCATTACAACTGTCTTAAAAAGAGAAAGCTTAATCCAGCAACATTACAATACCAATGAATACAGTACAGTGGCAATCAATTGCCTTTTGCCTTTTCCTTTTGCTAATTACTTTGCCAATGCGATCACTTCTTTACCCCTGATTGTTTCCTGTTGGCGCAGATATATTTATAGAAAGACAGATAGGTAAAGACTGTGGTGATAAGACTGCGATAATTACACTATGCCAAGTCTCTTTGAAATGTGAAAAGCTCACATGCATTGCTATTTGAATTCACTGGCTCTCTGCATGAGCAAGGAAAAGTGAGGGCCTATTTAATTTCTCACTGAATACAAATGATTTCCTATATATTTGGATGTGTTCTGTGTGGCTTGCCACTTCATGGTATACTGAGATTGCATATACAAGTTTTGATAACAGGAACAGGATAATAATAAAAACGCGTTGCTACAGTTTATTGTTGTATAGAGAGTACAGTATAGTATATAAAATATAAAAAATAAAGTTTCTCCGAACACAACAAAAAACAAGGACATAATTTTAATTGAATGACTTCTTTGAATCTCCAAATTGAAACAGTTTGAGTCTGATACCTTATTTGTTATTTTGCTAAACTTCAAAAAGATTGACTTTGATTAACTTGACTTCATATCCCTCAAACATTTATAACATTGCCACTGAATAGAATATTATCGTCAAAATTTACTTGTACTTTAATATAGCTGCTTTACGTGTACAGCCTTAACTACATGCAAACATAAGCAGACCAAACAGTTCTCTTAAGTCTTAGATACATCTGTGCCAATCACCAAAGCAGATGCCCAGTCAGCACACTATTTCATTTTGAAAATGACTTTTCTCAGCCACTAACCCCTGTGGGAGTATGGCAAGCACCCACACCAGGGTATCTTACTATACTATAATACTATACCTTGACCCAATCAAACCATATAAAATCAATATTACTATAAAGTAAAATTAGTAAAGCTAGTTGTAGCAAAATATATTTAAAAAGATTATTTTAAGGATACTTTTTGTAAGGATGCAGATGATGGTGTAGATTTTTCTTCAGTCTACAGAGTCATATATCTTTGAGAATGCAGTCTTTTTGTCTGGGTACTCTTCTTATTTTTTCTCTTCTTTGTTCCCTTTTTATGCACAGCATGCATCCCACTTAAAAAGACCTTTCTTCACCTAGATTTAACAATAATTGCATGAATAATCAATAATCTTAAAATTACTGTCATGTTTGAATTACATCAATGTTTTCCTTCCCATGCTGATGTCTTTTCTGATCCTAATTACTCCAGGCTAATAAATTCCAAAAATATGTCTAACATTCTAGTTCTTTTTTAAGATTTTAAAAGAATGACCTAAAGGTACAAGGTTCAAATCAATAAAGATATACAGTTTAAATCCAAACACTGCAATAATTTAAAAGATATTTTAATACAGCAGTTTGTGTGAGAAAAGATTTAGTATCCAGCAGTCTGTAGGGTAATATGGTGTGTTTGATAGGACTGTAATCAGTCTTAGTTCACAGAGGCTTTGTTTTAAATCAAGGTAATAGTCCATGTGTCCTGATTGCTGCCTGTTTAATTAATGATAATTTTATGACATCATATCTGAGAATTAAAATCTGTAGTTCCGATTTGTAATGGTAATAAATATTTGAAGTCCAAGTTCCTATTTTATACATTGTTTAATAGTGATGATCGAACCCTGCAGGGTTTGTTCTCTGTGATTTCAGTTGAATCTCATAAATATGTATTGAATTCTGAATTCTGCAATATGCATTCAAATCAATGGGGAAGGAGGGACTGAACTAGTCCTTAGTGGATCATAATGGTGCAATGGTCTTGTAAATATTCCTGAGTGTTAGGGATGCGTCTGCCAACTACGCTGGATCAATTATTGTAGCCAAAAATGTGACCTGAGCTGTGAGTAGGCAGTGCTAACTACTGTGTCATCATGCCTCAAACAACAAAAGACACAGATGGAACAAGTACCACAACCAAAACACAACAAATGGTCACAAACTAGCAATACGCAAATAAATAAAGATCATTGTGCTGATAGCATTTCAATCTTGGGGCACACATTGGGTGTGCTATGAAATGGCAGCATTGGACTGGTTCTTTCCATTATTTATTGTGGTGGTATTGGGCACAGCCAGTGCACAGGGATCAGTGTTATATATCAATATAGCTGTACTCCTTTTGCTCTTCTAATATACCCCTAATGACATACGGCCGGGGCCCTTGCCCAGCCAGGACACCTCTACACAGGAATGACTTGGGGAAAAAATATATCCAGAGAATTATCTCCCCTGGAGCACTAAGTGACAGCTCCCCTGGGTTGCAGTAGTACCTCAGACTCCCGCTGGGCTCCATGGGAGTTGGAGTTTGGTGCAGCTCTGTTTGGTTTTGTGGGTGCAGCCAGGGGGTGCTGCAGCTACTGCTGAGCCCATTGTTGCAGCACTTATGCCACACCTGGAAGTGCTGCTAGAAGAAGGTCATCAAGCACCTGGAGCACTTCTGGGTGCCTTATAAAAGAAGCTAGCAGCCACTACTCTGTGAGCCAGAGTAGAGAGGAAATGAGTGAAGCTTGCCAGAAGGAGTGGAGGTGGAAGGAGAGGAAGAAACGGAGAAGTGGTGTGTGCTTATTTATTGTGCTTGGTGTCTTGTAGTGTGTTGTATAAGGAAGGAAGCAAAAGAAAAGCGCTACCCCACTGAAATAAAGCCTGTGTTGTGTGTCTCTATCTGTTGTGTCAGGTGTTTGAGGAGCTGTGCGCCCCCTGGTATCCGCACCCTCAAAAAAAAATACTGCAGGTGGGATCAAAATCTGGCAGATCATGACAACACACATGCATGAAGCAGAGTGGCAACGATCTTACAGTAGGCATGCACGAAAACTCTGTGTATGACTGCTGTAGCTCTCTTATGTTACTCTAGACTCAGAAAGCATCATGGGGAGCTGGGATAAATGTTCACCTAAACTGTCTGGAAAATATTTGATGAACACATCATATTCGCTGTGAAAGACATTTTAATGATCAACGCTGTTGTTTAATTCCTAGTTCATTATTGTAAGTTTGAACATTTATTAAAATAACACTGATATGGTGTATTTCTATTCTCATACACAAAGTATTACTAGTTGGTTATGGAGGAAAATTTAGCTGTATCAATTTCTCTCACTTTCTTTGACGCCATGAAGATCTCAAAGCATGTACAAAGGAAGGATAGTTCAGAATGATTTACAAAAAACAATAGACACAATTTAGATTACTTATTTAATTAGATTTATATGAACTGTTTAACAATACATAATTGTGATAGTCATGAATTATTAGGTCATACTCAGCATCTACTATTTTCTACTTATTGCCATAAACACATATCCTTTTAACATTCTTTAATGTGAAATTTCCTAGGTCATAGTCCATACCTGTTTAAATAATATCCTTATTACATCTAAATATCTATGAATTCAACTTTGTATACAGATTGCATTTATTAATTATGACACTTTAATTAGCTGATGTAGTGATAATATTTTTAATGTAATGTTTAACCATTCAGCTTGATTTATAGTAGAATTATTTGGAATGCTATAGTTCAAAAGTTTGCTTATTTTTCATACTTTGTAATGCTTTTAATGGTGCCTTATTTGTAAAACCAGAGCTGTATAGCTTACAGTACTGTATAAGAAAATATTTTCTTACTTATTTGCTTCATTAAGGATGTAGAGAAGACTCTTTGCAAAGAATGTTTATGCCTTTACTTCACATAATTTATAAGAAATAGCATATTTGACGGTAAAGATAGATAGATTACGAAATGAGTAAAATGTGAAATATGCAGTGATTGAAACTGTTGATAGTCACATTAATTTCAATCAACAAATGCATTTCTATCAGTTTTATAGCAGCATAAAAATAAAAGAAGAAAGAGTAAACTGACCATGACATATGAGATAATTTTTTATTTCTTGTAGTTCAATACATAATCACATAGAATTTTAAATTAATTTCCATTGTTTTATTCAACTGATCAGTAAGATCCTTCACTGAAGGTGCAATATATTATAAATGACGTGTAGAGCGTTTTTTTCACCCAATAAAAGCACTTACCGTATCTACAAGAAGCATTAGAAATGTAATAGTACCAATATACATGAAATAATGTGTGATCACCCTCTTTAATTAATGTAGGCTTAATTAAACACATTACTAATTAAGCCATAAATAATGACAAGGTGTGCACTTATGCTAAGATAATTGTACACCTTGGGTGCTGTGTGGCCCAAGGCAATCAACTAACCAGTTTGTAAAATAAGTAAACAGTGTGCATTTTAATGTAATAAAAATACATTGCATGTGCAATATTAATGAATGTCTCTTTAGTATTTAAGATATTTATTTGGGTTTTGTTCTCCAGTCATCAAAGAAAAAGAAAAATATATTTTTGACATTTACATTTTAAATGATCAATTCATCTTATATTTGCTTCATGCCCATTTAATAAATTACATCACAACAAGGGCAGCCTAACCACTGTTTAGGCTCATAGATGGTAATCAAGGAGTTTATTGAAAACAACATGGAGCAGTTATAAATTATGTGCTGATCATTTAAATGTTATTTTATTAGAATGTAACATGTTAGACAATCAGCTAGTAATCTGCTCAGTTATGTGTTTATGCAGAGTAGTAATAATAATTATAAGCTGACAGAACGAGTTACAAGTTAGGCTTTCTTAGCATTTTCTCAACAAGAGGCTGTCTGCTTTTGCCATACACATTTTTTCTACCAAATGCATAGTCTTTTATTTGCCATTATTATTGGAAAAGGTGTGTATTGTTTCACAGAATTGTTAATCATTTACTATACAGCCATATAATCTGGCAACATTTTTGTAGTGTGATGCATTCTTTGAAGCACATACAGTATTTGGGAATGGTTTTGTGCACATAAGTAGGTCACTAGGATATGGTTAGAACACTGATATTAATTCTCTTGTTTTTCAGTGAATAATACACTTCATAACATAAATAAAAGGAGGTGTGGTCATCTCACGAGTTCTAGCCTTAAATTATTCATTATTTAGTAAACATTTTTATCCATGTTTGCACATTGTCCACGTCATCCCATTTTTCAAAGCAATGCAGTCGAAGTTGACCAGTGACTCCTCATTGGCTTTTTGCACATGAATGTGCTTTGCAATGGACTCGCATATTATCCATGCATGGCTTTCCCCCCTTTGTACCTAAACCAGCTAAGACTCCAGCCTTACCAACTGTGTTTTGTAAATGAAGGGTTTCAGAAAATAAATAACTCATAATGAGACTCCTGTATTTTTTCCTGCTGGTTAGTTACTGTATATTCACAGTGTTAAATGTATTCATAACATGTTGATATAGGTAAATGTATCATAAAGTGTTTAATATGGTACTAAAACAAGAATTTTTCTATCATATTACACATTAAAGAAATGTAGCTTATATTCAGGTGTATAATGCTCTCAACTTTGTTCTTCTATATTTTTGTTGTTTTAATGAAGAATTGATTTATCTTTAGATTTAAACAAAAAGTACCTCTACATGTCAATATGCAGACTATTGAATATAATGTATTCCAAGATGAAATAAATAAATGGGCAACTATGAAATAAATAATCACCTAAAAAGCATGAGACACTGTACCTAAATCTGTCGTTAAATTGTGAAAAAATGTGCAATTTAAAGGTCATCTAATGAATAAGAAGTACAAGTTCATCATTTTGTATTGGTTCAGTAAAGCAGTTTGAAGCCTTTCATTTATTTGTTACAGGTTTTATTTCGAAGTGGCCTTATTTTTAAAGATTGTTTTTATTTTAAAAATTGGACTTTGCCTTGTAGCGCCTTTCCAAATGCTACTATTTCTTTCAAAATACCTCTTTTCTTATGGTTTCATCACTTGTCAAGCAAGACAAAGACAAATAAGCTGAACCTGTTTCAACTGGAAAATATTGTGTTGTTGATTAGTTTTGCCAGATTGTATGCAATTGATTACCAAGGGTCTTTAGTGCTCCTTGTATTCCAACTAGTAGTTTAGAGTTGGTATAGCTAATTTAGCAGACCAAATAGAAAAATATCATTTAGCATATGATACTGTTTTGAGACACATTGACTATATGCTGGAAATGTTTAGATGGTTTGGTACTTTTCAAAATGTTTACACAAATGAAGAAGTCATTAGTAATTTAAGACTGACTGAGCAACATGTCTGCCTATGATGAAATGACAGAAACATATTAATGCTTGTGGTTGGAAATTTCAAGTGACCTTCTAAACATTGCAAACAGTGTTCAATCTGTGTTAAACTGCTGAAAACATCTTTAACATGAACATTTAATATGAACATTTCGAAAAGAATTTACCCAAATGAGTATACTCAGTATATCATCAATTAATCCCAAAATCATCATATTGGGGGTGTCAGACTGATCTTCAGTCTAAAGGCCTCAGGGAAAGTGAACCATTAGATAGGGTTAGGCCTCTCTTTCATTCAGCAATCCTCGAGAACATTCAAGTAGACAGATGAATCTTTCAGGGAGTAGATAAATAGCAGCCCCATTCAGGAGTTGTTGTTGGTGGATCATGGAGTGAGAAACAGAGACAGAAACAAGAGAATGTGATGGTGAGAAGGAGAGATTGGATGTACCGGAACCATTACAATTATGAAGGTAAGAGTGCAAGACTAGAATCTTGTCCTGGGTGTGTGTTTGTTGTTTTATGAGGTATTTCTCATTAATTGTACAAGTGGGAAAGTGTAACTAGGTCTAGGCGTTTAAAGTGCAATTTGCCTTTTCTTCTTACACACTTTATTATTATTCAGTTAACATGCCCATTGCTCAATACATATTATAATTAGCTTCACCATAAGTTTGACAAAATCACAGAAATGTTCAGGAACTTTGCTGAATTTTGCAAAATGCATTGAAGTCCATGGGGATGGAGGAATGAACTAGCTTTAATGGATTATAATGGTGCAATGTTCTTTTAAGTGACCCAGATGACTAGAGAAATGTTAATCAACTATACTGGACTGATTATTGTGGCCAACAATGTTATCTGAGCTATAATGCATCGGTGTTAATGACTGCACCACCATTCCTCATACAATAAAAGGCATAGATGAAACAATATACACAGGCAAAATACAAGAAATTACCACAAACTAGCAATAAGAAACAAATATATTGCACTGATGAATTTCAAATCTTGGGGTACACATTGGTCCTGTCATAAAGTGGCAGTGTAGGACTGGTTCATTCCATTGTATAAAGTCAGGCTGTGGACACAGATGGAATGTCTTTTTTTCCTGTTTATCTGTGCAGATACTTTTGCATGTTTTTCTTCCATCAAGAAGATAAAAACTACTTGTAAATCTTTTGGTAGTATCATCATTTCACAGTGTCAGATTACAGATTACAGTCAGGTAATCTTCTCCTCAATTGAAAATAATACAATTTTTTTAAAACATACACAGGTGCAAAACCTTCTGGATATAGCTGTGACATTACACATGTGTGAAGCAGATCAGTCAGCAGTCTTACGGTAAGCATGCATGAAAGTTCTGTGCATGGCTGCTACAGCTCTATGATATCAGACTAACCTCACAAAACATCATGGGGCACTTGGAAAGAAAAAGTTCATCTGACAAACACAGCATAGTCAATGCAAAAATTCTTTGTCAAATTTTGCCAATCAACACCAGTTATAATATGTTGAATTACCTGTGTATCTTCATCTGAAAAACTAACAACAACAACTCATACATCCTCGATATTTTGGCGAGTTTGAAAGCAACAAAAGTACAGCTAAAGATCTTTGGTAGTGAAAGTAATAAACCGGAAATTACCGGAAGGCGCTGGGCCTTCTGATCCAATATCTTGCATTTCTAAATAGATGAGTAGTAATTTAATCAGAACAAATAAGAAAAAAAAACCCTGAAATCTTAGTTGTTAGCAAAAAACAGAAATAATAAGGAAATTAGAAATAAACTTGATCTTTTAGCTTTAAAACTTAATGCGGAAGAAAAGAATTTAGATGTAATCATTGACTCATTGACCCCTTGTAATACTGCAAGATGCTGAGAAATTAATTCACGCTTTTGTTTTTGTCAACTAGATCGCTGTAATGCACTCTTATCAGGACTACTTAAGAAAGAAATCAATTGGTTGTAGTTAGTTCAAAATGAAGCAGCAAGAATTTTAAATAGGAAATGAAAATTTAAGCATATCTCACCAGTCTTAGCATTGTTACATTATTTCTCATGTCCTTTAAAATTGACTTTAAAATACTATTAATGGTATATAAAGCTTTAAGTAATCTTACTCCTTCCTATATTTTGGAGTACATTTCCGCCTAAATTCCAGGTTGTAAAAAATATTTAAAAATAGGAAAAAAAACATTAAACAATGTATTGAATAGGAAGTGAATGTCAGTATTTCAAATAGCTTGGGTCAAAAAAAAACCTCAGATTTCAAAATGGATTTGTAACCCAAAAAAGCTTGGGAAACAATGACTTAGGTCTTCTAATAGTGGTCTGCTTTTTATTCTTAGAACTGACAATGAAATAAGTGGTTAGGCAGCTTTTTGCTGTTGTGCACTAACAACCTGGAATACTTTACCAATAGAGATATGCCAAGCTAAATATTTTTTTTAGTCATAGCTACATTTTACTTATATTTCTTATAAATTAGATATGCAATATGACAATAAATATTCAATGAATTTGCAATCATTATTAATTTCTACTTTCTTTTTATTTTTTTATGTGGTGGCATTTTGTGCCACCACCACCTGATCAAATAACTGTACACTGCCAGTGGTGTTTAAATGAAAGTGGATATTCCATGTTTTGATAAGACCCACTGCATCAGTCTTCAAATTCTACAATAATCTATCAAAAATATCGGAGAGGGTATATCAGCCGCAATTTTTAAATAAGCTCTGAAGATGCATTATTCCAGCATTGCATACTCTAGTTACAGCTATTTCTATTGTTTTTTTAATTTACTTTCTCCACTTCTAATTTTTTTCCTGTTGTCATTCTCTACTCTGTATTCTATGTTGATACTTAGTTCAATACCATTTTGAATAAAGTATTCCTCCTAATTGTGCAGCAGAACTTTAGAATGGATGGATCTTCATTAATAATCATATTTTTTTTTACATTTGATGGACAAGGAATAATCCATGTCACCTATCACAGGGTACACTTACATATACTCATATTAGGTCAACTTAAATTCACCAATTAAATTAACATTTTAGCATATTACTTTTATTTATTGTTGTAATCCAGCCACAGGGAATGCACAGACCATTGTGTTTCTTCATGCTGGTCCCAAGCCCAGATAAATGGGGAGGGTTACGTCAGGAAGGGCATCTGGTATAAAATTTTGCCAAATCAATATGCGGACAACAATACAAATTTCCATACCGGATCGGTCGAGCCCCGGGTTAACAACAACCGCCACCCACTGCAATCTTGCCTTCCTAATTGAGGAAAAAATCTGTTTCCATCTGCTTTGCTCAAACGAGGCTAAGATCAAACTTTTCATAATCTCAGTCCATTGACATGACATGTACTGTATATCCCCCAGCAAAAGTAATCAAATGCTACAGAAAACTACAGAAGGGCTAAAGAAGTGTAGATTAATCTTTTTTAAAACACTTAATAAAACAGTGAATAAAATAGTAATCACCAATAGAAACAGTGAATATCTGAGGTAAATGACAACATTGTAAATAATACTCAAGTTAATACTAATGCTTTAATTCTTCTGAGTAATAAAATAATGCAAATACCAGTACTGCCTCTACTAATAATAATAGCAATGGTAATAGTAATAGTACAGTATTATTTTTTTGTGGATTAAAGAGGTGTCATAGTATGTGGTTAAATTTTTGTAAATGTACAGCAAAGTTTAACATTAATAGAAAAACAGAAGATCCATTTAAAAATATAAGACAATGTTACTGTGCATGATTTGGAAAATATATGTAATTGCTTGATGAACTGCAAAGAAAATGTTAGTGTTTTTTTTAATGATATGTGTAATCCTTTTGACTGGGAGTATGCTAACATAAGGAGTAATCATTTCATTAGTGTCATTAGATATAGAAAGCACTTGGCTACCAGAAGAGAGCTACTAAATATTCTGTGGAATAGTGCTATGGAACATAACAATTCAATATACTGAGAATTAGCACAGTTTTAGAAGGTGCAATTGAACCCTGAATGATGTTAAAATTAATAGTTCAGTGTTCATTCTAGGAATAAAAACATTTGGTTATAAATGTTTTTGGCTTACCAAATAAACAAAATCAACACTTTTTGCTTTTGAAGTAATTTTCCAATACTGAGAGTATATGTTTAATGCTGAATTAGACATATGTTGTATTTTACTATTTGTGGAGACTTTGTGAATTAAAATATGCAAAAAACCATACCTAAAATATTACATGCACATAAAACATTCGAAAATGACAAATATAAATAAGGCTGCTTGAAAAGAATGTATATAAATATCCTGCAGTATCTGTCTTTCAGCTCAGATATTCATTTAAACTTTCCCTGTCCATCGCCTTCCACTTCCTGCCTTCTGACTTACATTTCTGCTCATAAAATCATTTCACTTATGTTAACACAGGCTTTCTCTCCCTGTCTAAGTTTTTAAAACACTGTAGAGCTTCCATAGAAATGTAGTTTTACTGAGAATCGATGATTAATTCTCATATAGCAAAGCCACTCTAATGATACATGGGAACTTTTAATTAGTGCAATGCTTTTGACACTCATGCTCTCTTTTTTTCTTTTCAAATACACACATACTGCACACAGTCTAATACACCTGTTTAAAGCATTCTTGTTGTTGAGACAGATGTCTGCAATAGGAAATAGCTAAAAAATAGCTAGAAATTCCTAACATAACCTAACCTTTACATAGATATTCTGTGCATTTCTTCCTTGGTGAAGAAATCAGAATATAAGATGTGTATCTTTAAGTAAAGTTGCCTCTGATATTGCTGTGTGTTTCCCATTATGTACAATCAGAAGAGGATACTGAATTCACCACAGCGATTTGTATAAAATTCACATTATAAAGAGGCTTTAGACCATGGGTCTTACATTTGTGTTAGTAATTCTTTCTGTGGAGTTTCATTTTCAGAGTAATCAAAGTGTGCTTGTCTGTAAATAAAAACCTTTTGTCATTTCAGGTAACACTTACATTTATTCTTAATTTGGATCTATTTTATTTTGTACTAGCAATTCTGCAAAGAAAAATGGAATGGCAAGAATGCATGTACAGTATATAGTTTTGTCAGCTTTCAAATACAGCTTTAAATGGTACATTGAAAGTACATATCAGAAATGTTCTGTGTCTTACAATATATCTCTAAAGACTAGACATACAATACACCGGAATAATGGGTACAGTACATCAACAATGTATGATGATCTTAGTCCTTTCTAATGATGTCTAAAAGCAAAGAGAAATGTGCATGATACTGTGAAAAGACAGATATACCTGGCTCTATAAAGTACCTTAACTTCTCATCCTGCCACTAAACTGATGGTTTTTTTTTTGCTTTAATGTGGGAGGAGGAAAGATCTGTAAGTATTTGAAACAGCTTACAAGCTCAAGATGTGAACACTGTCAATTAAAATTTGCAATATTCCTACCACAGCCTCCATTTCATCCTTCTGCCAAGCTGTGAAAGAGCTGTTAAGGTCAATGATAATGAATAAAGGCATCTGCTAAGTGGAAACTTGAACTGTCTTTGGTAAATGAATGTCCCTGAACGAACGTATTTCTCTTAAACTGTTCATGTGGCCTTTATCAAACTTGCTTGTAGTTTCTATATGCAAAAAGTGAAATTTTAATGAAAATGTATAGTTTTACTTATAAAGAATACAAGATGAAAAATCATTAAAATTCATTGTGGACTAATGACATCTTACAAGAAAACCATGTTCACAAATGATTACCAAGGTAACAATTATAAGTCTTGGAGTAAAGGGCATACATACTGAAAGAGTTATATCTTCCATAAATGAGACTTCCGCTAATCATCTAAAAAGATTTTCTTCTCATAAGAAGAATTTAATGGCATTAGAAAAAGGTGGAAGAATAGGTAACCTATACAGTATATACACACATATTAGGGCTATAAAAGTTAATGCATTAATGCAAAATAGCCCTGATGTATACAGTATATACCATTTTATTAGGTATAACATGTTGTTTTTCCTTAACACTAGAATTACCAGAGCCTACAAAAAAACTCATAGATCCGTCCCACCTTAAATCGCTTCTTAAAACCGTTCTCACCTCTCCGCCAGCGTCTTTTGTTAATCTAAATGTGTTGATAAAG
>JANRMT010028174.1:76479279-76491439 GCA_026402145.1 Polypterus bichir lapradei
CTTTATCAACACATTTAGATTAACAAAAGACGCTGGCGGAGAGGTGAAGCGATTTAAGGTGGGATGGATCTATTAGTAGGCTCTGGTAATTCTAGAGTTAATCAGGTTAATTGACCACTCTTCCTCTCTAAGCCAATGGTTTTTACACAGGGGACCATGGCTCCAGGGAGGCTGACACTACGCACAAAAATAACTCTCTGTAATCACTTGTTAAAATCCCTATATGCAATGGGAGCTAAAAATCTCACTTCTAGTTATTTTTATTAGTTTAGTAAGCCTGAAAGAAAATGGGGTTACATTAAACCAAAAAAAAAATCAATCCTGAAAGTGGTACGCTAAGAAAAATGGATTAAAAGCCCTTGCCCAGGGAGATATCATGTGACATTTTATCACATATGTGCCTGTTGTAGTCAAGAATTTGCTTTGATCCATAGTCCTACTATTTTACACTGTATGAACAGATGGAACAATATATTGGGGGCCTTTGACTTCATAATTGGGAACCCTTGATCTAAGCATATTCTGTTAACAGAGGCTGACAAAGAAAAATATTATGATGATTCTTTTTGATTTAAGGCTGTCCCAGATGTCAATACTTGTAAATTTAGTGTGGGCAAGTTTAAATATCACAGAAGTATAACATCCTCACTTAAGAGCAAAACCTGCATGATTCCACTGTTAAAAATGCTACTGTCAGGCAGCAAAATCTGCAGCTGTCAATAAAACAACTTATGTCAATAAATGAAACAAAACTTAAAGCATTAACTACCACTATTTATTGTAAAATAGATGGCATCAGACTACAAACCTATAAGTACAGCTGAAAATACAGGGCTGAGACACATTGTTCATGTAGGTCTGATAATTCTTACACAATACCTGCACATGGGAGAATTGTGTCATGTGTCAAGGATTTATAACACAGGTGACCACAGGACATTGCTGAAGTACCTTGGTTATACATGGTACTGATCACAATTAATCGAGTGCCATTTTGCAATTGATTGAAATTAAAGAATTTAATCATTTGACAGCCCGAACATATGAAATAACTATTATATAATGTCAACTGCATGTGGTTAAGGGACATCTTCAGGGCTCCAGCCAGATAAGCAATTCCACCCCAAATCAAGAAGAGGTGCTTTTGCTAATACAATCTCTTTTTACACCAGCAGTTCCAAGGGATTCTAGCTGGAAGGTGAGAGTCCTCAGTTCTGCACTTGTCAAAAAAGACCCTCAACCTCTAGGAAACCAGAATAAAATACTGAAGGCCACAAGAAGTATGAAATCTCTACAGACTCAGAAATGAAACTTTTTAAAATGACAGACGTTGTTTTGCAACCTTGTGTGCAGTTTACTTTACAATTTTTTTTTTATTTCCTCATTAAATGAGGTTTACCATAGTGGTATTCCAAATCTTTGCTCTGACTCTCTCTCCTTATTCTTGTTATATAAATATAATATATATTAAATATATATTTATGTTTAATATTTTATCTATAGTAACAGACAGCTGGCAGCTCAACCCGGGACTGGAAGGATGGAGAAAGGAAGCTACTTCGGGACACTGCCTCCCCCAAGATGCTAGATGGCAGATTCCCTGCAGGGCATCCTGGGATATGGAGTTCGGCATCACAGCCCTGCTGGGTACCATGGGTGCCTCCAGGGGATGCTGTGGAAAGATGGTGGGAGACGAGGTATGGTAGATCACGAGGAAAGAAGCCCCGAAGTACTTCCGGGGTGAATAAAAACTTGAATTCTTCATCTGACCCAGAAGTACTGACAGATCACGTGGATGGAAGAGCAGAAGCACTTCCAGGTCGGGCACATACAGTTACAGTAGGTCCATAAATATTTGGATAGAGGCAACTTTTTTCTAATTTTGGTTCTGTACATTACCACAATGAATTTTAAATGAAACAACTCAGATGCAGTTGAAGTGCAGACTTTCAGCTTTAATTCAGTGGGTTGAACAAAAAGATTGCATAAAAATGTGAGGCAACTAAAGCATTTTTTTAACACAATCCCTTCATTTCAGGGGCTCAAAAGTAATTGGACAATTGACTCAAAGGCTATTTCATGGGCAGGTGTGGGCAAGTCTGTCGTTATGTCATTATCAATTAAGCAGATAAAAGGCCTGGAGTTGATTTGAGGTGTGGTCCTTGCATGTGGAAGATTTTGCTGTGAACAGACGGTCAAACAAGCTCTCCATGCAGGTAAAAGAAGCCATACTTAAGCTGCGAAAACAGAAAAAATCCATCTGAGAAATTGCAAAAATATTACGAGTGGCAATATCAACAGTTTAGTACATCCTGAGAAAGAAAGAAAGCACTGGTGAACTCAGCAACACAAAAAGACCTGGACATCCACGGAAGACAACAGTGGTGGATGATCACAGAATTATTTCCATGGTGAAGAGAAACCCCTTCACAATAGCCAGCCATGTGAACAACACTCTCCAGGGGGTAGGCGTATGGATATCCAAGTCTACCATAAAGAGAAGACTGCATGAAAGTAAATACAGAGGGTTCTGGAAAAACATTCCTTGGACAGATGAAACCAAGGTCAACCTCTACCGGAATGATGGCAAGAAAAAAGTATGGAGAAGGTGTGGAACAGATCATTATCCAAAGCATACCACATCATGGCGTGCATGGCTGCCAGTGGCACTGGGACACTAGTGTTTATTGATGATGTGACACAGGACAAAAGCACCCAAATGAATTCTGAGGTGTTCAGAGGCATACTGTCTGCTCAAATCCAGTTAAATGCAGTCAAATTGATTGGGCGGCGTTTCATGATACAGATGGACAATGACCCAAAACATACAGCCAAAGCAACCCAGGAGTTTATTAATACAAAGAAGTGGAAAATTCTTGAATGGCCAAGTCAGTCACCTGATCTTAACCCAATTGAGCATGCATTTCAATTGTTGAAGAATAAACATTGGACAGAAAGGCCCACAAACAAACAGCAACTGAAAGCCGCTGCAGTAAATGCCTGGCAGAGCATTAAAAAGGAGGAAACCCAGCATCTGGTGATGTCCATAAGTTCAAGACTTCAGGCTGTCATTTGTCAGCAAATGGTTTTCAACCAAGTATTAGAAATTAACATTTTATTTCCAGTTATTTAATTTGTCCAATTACTTTTGAACCCCTGAAATAAAGGGATTGTGTTAAAAAAATGCTTTAGTTGCCTCACATTTTAATGCAATCTTTTTGTTCAACCCACGGAATTAAAGCTGAAAGTCTGCACTTCAACTGCATCTGAGTTGTTTCATTTAAAATTCATTGTGGTAATGTACAAAACCAAAATTAGAAAAAAAGTTGTCTCTATCCAAATATTTATGGACCTAACTGTGTATATACTGCATAGATACAGTATATACACTGTGTATATATTGTAAATGGCATAATGAATAAACCGGGTGGCATGGTGGTGCAGTGGTAGCACTGCTGCCTTGCAGTTAGGAGACCCGGGTTCGCCTCCTGGGTCCTCCCTGCGTGGAGTTTGCATGTTCTCCCTGTGTCTGTGTGTGTTTCCTCCAGGTGCTCCAGCTTCCTCCCACAGTCCAAAGACATGCAGGTTAGGTGCATTGGTGATCCTAAAGTGTGCTTGGTGTGTGTGCCCTGCCTGGGGTTTGTTTCCTGCCTTGCACCCTGTGTTTGCTGGGATTGGCTCCTGTGACCCTGTAGTTAGGATATAGTGGGTTGGATAATGGATGAATAAACTGTTATCCTTATTGGGATGCAGGGTGAGTCTTTGCCCACCTGGGAGGACGACGTGGATGAAGGCTCAACGCAGCGGGGATAGTTTTTGGTTTTTATTCCAGTTGGGGTAAAAAGGTAATGGAGGGAGTGGATGTGACACTCTGTCAAGAGCAATCCATTCCCCAGTAGAGAGGTGGCAGCAGTTCTCTGACTTGGTCCTAGCTTGGACACACATAGTGTTACCTGGAAGGCATGCAATACATTTTCCTAGGTATAATGTATTATTTTTCCTTAATTATGTTAATTGACACCCCTTCTTATCTAAGTTAATGGTTTTCAAACTTGAGACCATGGCCTTATAGAGGTTGACATTATTAAATCAATTACAATTTTAAAGACTGTCTTTAAAATTTCTAATTTTTAAATAAACATACAGGTAACTAGTACTTTAAGTGGGCCAGTTTGCATTTCAAGCACTGATTACATGTTTATTAACTGGCAGTTAATGTATGCATAGAGGTATGTATCAGCACTTCTGACAATGGATGTTCCACTTTCAATGAGCTTGGATGCTTCCGCATGCATGTAGATCTCCAATGTGGCCCAAACAACCCTCTATACCCCTCCCTTGCTCAGTGCACGCTCCATGTAGTTCTGAAGGGAAGCCCTTTTAGGGTCCTTGGGTACAACCAGAGGGTGCTACCGGGAGAGGAACACCCAGTTTTGTTTAGCTTCTGTATGACCCGGAAGTGCTTTCGCCATGCAGTGCCATGGCACCAGAAGTACTCCTGGGTGCAACATAAAAGGAGCCACCCCACCTCACTTCAGGAGCTATTGTCAGGAGGAGGTGGAGAAAGCTTGCATGTTGTGGGGGGAGGGGCGGGGAGGTTGAAAGGGAGGGTGGAAGAAGAAAGGAAATTCTGTTGTATTGTGTTGGCTGGAAATAACCTGTTACAAGGTACCTTATAAATAAAACATTTTCTTTTAAAAACTGGACTGTGTTGGTGTCATTGTTTCTGGGGTATTTGGGACTCAGAGCTTAAGACTTCTTGGCTATTTAGAAACAACATTCATTTAAAAAAATTGAACTTTGTGCAACTGATTAGAATTTTGTATTTTTAAAGAACTGTTATC
This sequence comes from Polypterus bichir lapradei, assembly GCA_026402145.1. Taxonomy (NCBI): domain Eukaryota; kingdom Metazoa; phylum Chordata; class Cladistia; order Polypteriformes; family Polypteridae; genus Polypterus; species Polypterus bichir. Next base: position 76,484,124 of record JANRMT010028174.1, read on the forward strand.
ATTTTGTTAAAAAAAAAAAACTTACCTTTTCATACGACAACTTACGTAGTTCCTTTCTTATACAATAAGATACTGTATGCCTTATCATATTAATTATATGGAAGAATAATAACATCTTTTGATTTCCTTTGAATTTTCCATTAGTACATTATGTATTGTGCAATGCCAATCTCCCTTAAGGAATCAGAACTATCATTTGTCTGTATCTATCCTAAATTGTTCAAGACTACACCACTTGCTCCTACACAATTATTTAGCTGAGTGCATAAAATTAACATTCCAGCTCATAAATAAGTCATTAGTATTCTATAAATGTCTTTGTTCCTATATGTACTATCACATTAACTGTTACCATTCCAAGGGAAAAACAATGCAAGCCTTAATTACTACTAGTGTATAACAAACAACATGGTATGCTGCATGTTTCATAGTAAATACCATGCCAAGCCACTGAAAAGCTAATAAGACCAGATGGAAAATTAACTGGAGTTCACTCTGTGAACAGACAAGCTAAAATGTATTCCTTATTATTAAACCATGGCATAATGCTGAGTCATAATTGCTTCAAAAATAAAGACTTCATGAAATACTGTAACTGCAAGAATAAATCCCGTTCTGATCTCCCATTATGTATGTGAGTGTGTCATTTGTAATTCAGCAATGTATGTATTTAATGACAAATCTAACCCACACACTGTAGGTTGAAAAGTTTTCAAGGGAGCTCTCCAAAGAAGTTGACATTTATGTAACTTGAGACATTTGCTTTAACAGGAGAGATTTGATTTGTTTGACAGTTTTATTTATCTGCCAGCATTGCATGAATAGATATTAATGGCAGCATAAATCCTCATAAAAGTGTCAGAGCTCATAACAATTTGCCATTTTTATTTTTACTAATACAAGCCAAGCAGTAAAAAGTACTTCACTCTTATTGGACGCACAGTCAACAGCATTTAGTACAAGTAATGTTAATCATATACCATTAACCAGCTTCACTTCCTTCTATAAAATACATGTTTTCTTTGGTGCTAATTTTACTGATATTATATTATACGCAGAGCACTTTACTTTAAAAATAAAATATTATGTAAAATTTATAGTCAAAAGGTATACTCAGCTAATTAATTTATATCATATTCTAATTGTGTGTATAATTTCTATTGAAAAAGACAAAAAATAATTCTGTAAATACTGCATATTTTTCACATGAGACAAATAAAGCACATCATTTAAGGGAAGTTTTTATCTTTTTGCTGATCTCTGCCATGTTTCTGTGGACAGTTAATGTAAGATTTTTTTTTTTTTTGCCCCAGTGATAATAAAACCTGTAGGAATAGTTTATAGCACTTTTAAAATCCTAAGATATTGTAGGTTTGGGGAAATATTGTTAGTATTGTTAAATTTATTTAATGATTTTATTTTTAACTCTAACGTTTTGATTATTCAACAATAGCAGTGGGCAGCATGGTGGAACAGTGGTTAGCAGTGCTGCCTCACGAAGCCAGCATCCTGGCTAGTCATTGTGCATGTGAAGTTTACAGGTTCTTCTTGTATCTGCAAAGGTTTTCCATCGGGTACACTGATTATCTCTGAAAATTCCCAAAGACGCATGTGTTAAGCTACCTTATGATTCTAGTTTATAACTGTTTGTTAGTGAGTGGGACTGAGTACATGAAATGGACTGACATCTGGTCCACATCTGTTTTCTTTGTTCTGCTCAGTGCTGCCAAGACAAGCAACAAACTCCCACAACCCAGAAGTAAAATAAGCAACTTTGTAAATGTTAAGTTACAAAAAAAAGTGTAACTACTCAAAGTATTTTCCTGCCATTATTAAAAAGAGTTCTGTGTGGTTTAATTTTCTGCTTTAAAAGATTGTAAGTAACTAAACATTAATGAATTAGTAAAGGGAAATAACAACAGGTATAAATTTGTGTTTATTATTTTTAAAGCTTTTTAAACTAAATAGCTGCTCTAGACAAGCAAGTTGATCTGTTATGAAGACATTATATTACACTTACACCTGTATTTCACATCTGTGTGTGTGGTTTACTTAAGGATACAATTGAGGAACTCATATTTCAGAGTAAAAATATATTTTGCTTTTTGTTTGGGTTAATAATTAATTCATTTAAGATTAGCACTCAGTACTTATACATGTTATCGCTTTTTTTGTCGTAACAGCTCTACACAGGCCACACCTCCTGCAACAGAATGGGCCACTCGTGACTTGAGTTAGGAATGGCTTTTGATCTCAACACCCATACAGAGTCATCAGAAAAGAACAGGTAAAAATAAGACACTGTATTGTTCTTTGTATTTTTGTGGATTCTCACTGTGGAATATCATGTAAACCAGGAGATTACATTTGAAATTCTAACATAGGAGTTTGTCATTATCCTGGCACCCAATCTATATGTCATACAAAAATATAACCTCACCTACCAAGAGTAACAACCATCCAATATGTGAGCCAATGTGCTCTAATGCACTGGTGCAGTACTTTCTCGCTCTAAGATAACCTTTACCTGAATATAAATGGGTGCTTTCATATTGGTGAGATCAAGCCTCTTTCAACTCTCTTCTGAGTTTTGCTTATGGCATATTATTCAGAAAAGTATTTGAAGATTAATAAATATTAAAAGAAAATTCCTTAAGACTTTTTAACTACCCTCAAAAATTAACACATTCAACCTCCTAAGTTAGGTCTTTAATATCCTGTCATCCGCACATTTTAAATCTAGGTCGAAGAATCACTATTTTTTTTTTTACATACAGAACATACATACAAACAAGTCAAGTTTTACAAACTACCCCACCCATGAGAAAGAGAGATAGGCCAGCACAGTAAAACTTTAAACTAGTAAAAATAAGTAAATACATAAATGAATAAATGAATAAAAATAAATAAAATAAAAAGAGGGGAGAGAATCCACTTCCTCAGTTTAAATACTTATTCTAAAATGTTATTGATTAGATCCTGCCAGGTTTTGAAAACGTTTTGTACAGATCCTGTATGTGAGAATTTGATTTTTTCGAAATTCAAACAGTATTTAACATCAGCTGCCTACTGATTTAAAAGAGGTGAGTTAGGATTCTTCCATTTGAGCAAGATAAGTCTATGTGCCAATAGCGTAGTAAAGTCAATTACAGTTTGTTTGTCTTCTCCACTTTAAGCCCATCTGGAAATACACCAAACACAGCTGTTAATGGATTAGGAGAGATTGTGACACCAAGGCTGTCTGATGGACATTTAAAGATTTTGGTCCAGAATAATGTTAATTTGGTGCAGGCCCAAAACATGTGGCCCAATGAGGCTAGAAAGAATCACTATTGTAGTCTATGGTATTCTTATTACAGCTGTTGATTATGTGACAATGAATCCTCTGCATCAAGGTTGCTAATAACACTGCGCCATATTTTACTGTGGTTGTAAAGTTTGTGCAGTTGCAGATTTCTTCAAAGGGCACTGGAGCTGAAGAAAAACTCAAGGGAGGATAGCCATTTGGCCTAGATCAGCAGAACTATGATTTTGTTTGTTAAAAAAGGACCATAATTACATCCCAGTGGTTCCTTTTGGGCATGGAGCAGTGGTTCCTTTTGCTAGCTGGAGCTTTTGTTTTGTTCCCTCCAACATTTACTTGACAAAGCTTTTGTTAGATAAAGCTTGATTTAATTTTAACCAAAGATATCTACCTCTGTGCCATTTTTTATTTAACTAGAAATTTGGGTAATAGGAATAGGGTCCTAAATGGCATTCTGAGTGTGGAGTGTTGCTATGAGAGCATCCATATTTGGTTGTAATATCTTTATGCTTACTCGCTTATTGGTTATTTCTGCTAATATATATTGCAGTTTGTCGAAACACAATGGTTACACACACATTAGCCTTTCAATCTAGCTCTGGCAATTATAAAAGTCACAGTGGTCTGCACATGTCCCAGACAGGAGTTCTATACCATTAAAACACATAATAATCCTTACACTTTTGCCTGGTTTGGGTTTTCTAAACACACCGTTCTCTGACTTGCCTTTCAAGTTCATAATGTCCAACCTGCTTAGTAATACTTCTGCAAGACTTTTTATGATACTTTTCAGTGTGTCTTATACCTGGACCTGTTAGTTAAGACATGCTTTTCAAACTGAGGTTTTACAAAAAAAGTAAACAGTTCAAAAATAAATATGCATCTTCATAACATGCAGAATTTATTAGACTGACCGTCATATTGGGAGCATTTCCATTTATGGCACATCTAAAACCAAAATGGTTACTTTAATTGCCTGTGTTGTTTATAAAGTTTGTAGTTTTTAAACAAGCACATTTGCAATTTTTAGCTGATTTGAGATTTTTAAATTTGCTTCTTGGGACTCATATCAGACTGACCCTAGAATGTTTACTTTTTTCAAATTTGGATGTTATCTGTCTGATAAAAGCATTCTTCTGTAATCCTTGATTTTACTTGCAGGTTCCTCGCCAGCCATGGGCCACCCATCAAACTGGTCCAGGAGTGCCATAATGGATCTCAAAGTTTATTCAAAGTAGTTGATTCATTTTCGAATAGAAAGAAAATTCTACAGTCACTGCACCCCTTCAGGATCAGGGTTGCAAACCCATCCTCTGTTTTAAGCTAAAATGCTAAATATTGATAAGTGAATGAGTAAAATCTAAGTGTCTTCCTGAAATCCTTCTACAGTTTCATTTTCTGTGCCCCGTCATTTCTGTCTTAAAAGTATAATCTTGCATTTATGGCACAGTTCTTTAAAAAACTTGTTTACTACTTGAAAATATTTTCCTCTGACACCTTTCCATTTTTCTCACATATTTATGACCTGATATTTGCAGTCTGTTGGGAAAATGAGCCATGTTTGAATTCTTCGCTGTTTCTATATTTACAAACTAGTAATGCAAATAACAGCAGGTGGTGGAACATTTGTATGTCTTTATAGTTTGTTCGGGTATTGTATTTTAGATATGTGGGTTTTTGCATGTTAGCAACTCGATTAACATAGTTTTTATCTTATTTGCATTAAGGGGCGTGGGTGAAAAATAACGATGTAAAGCTCCAGGGCACAGTAGACACATACTAGTAATCTGCCCTAAGCCCCAGACAAAGTAGTTAGTGCCGCAATAGTCCTTTCCTGAGTGATGTATTTAATAATGTCATATTTAAACCATATATATTTTTGTTAAATTAATTACTAAAAGCTTGGGAGAAGAAAGTTTTAATGTTTACTGTATTATTCAGCCAGCCTTATGATGGTTACACCTAGATGGTGATATATAAAAGAAATATATCAAATGATTAATTTCCTGCCTACAGAATTCGGATATAAAATTTGCAATTTTCAAATTAATTCTACTGTTTCAAAATATTCAGAATCGTAGTAATCATTACTGATACCTTAAAAAAAGAAATGTTATATTCCAAGTGGTGTTACCCTCAATTATTGACTGGTAAATATTTTAAAGGAGATCAGCACACTAATGGATGTTTTATTTAAAGTGTTTGAGAAACATGTATTTGGATTTCTTGCTAGAATAACTGGTGTCTCTAAAGTGGCCTGACTGTGTCTCTATGTGTGCCCTGCTATGGGCTATCATGCTTTGCAGTGTTTGTTCCAATGTGGCATCCAGTGCCTGCAACATTGCACTGGAATATGTAAGCTCAGTGATAGATAGATTTGTATTTTACACAGGAAGTGTGACATTTGTGATGTCTCTAACATCCTAGCAATATGTATGTTAGAATAACAAGTATGTGTAGTCATGTTTGATTTAAGTAAGCATGGGTGTGTACCGTCCAATGCTTGGCGTCTGTTGACATTAGGTCTCAAGTTGCCCACATTGCTGAAATGGAAAAAGCAAGTGTTGGAAGTTCCATCAATATTTAATGTACATATATTTCACAGAAATCACTGTAAAATTATAAACTGAAATATCTTCAAGATTATTTAGAAAGCATATATTTGCTCGAGCATACTAGTCAAACTAAAAAAATTCAAAACATAGGTATTGTACAGTAATATAAGGAAGCAAAAAATATCAAAGGACAGTAAATTAAGGATGCCAGTTTAAAGCCATTAAAGCAGTTTTTTACTTGAAGTTGGATAACTTTCTTCATTAGATTAATACAACAGTCTAAGGAGGAAGAGGTTGGGAGCATAGTCTAAAATACAAGTTATTTGTTCACTCAGTGCTTTTAACAGCTCTTCACTCTATTATCTTCATATATTTGCCAATGGCCGTATAGATGTGTCCCTTGTGCCAATTCAATAAGCTATTTTGAAAATATATTTTCTGTTAAGACTGAGTGTGTATAGTCATTATCATTCATTTTAAATGGCACTTTCACTTTTATAAGGAACAATTAGAAGTAATTATTTTGATGTTTTGTTTTACAAACCAATGGTATTTTTTGAACAAAGAATGAAACTTAAAGGAAAGGTTTAGGTGTTATTGCTACAAAAGAGTGAAGTGTGAGTATTGCATACTTCCTTTTTATTTTGAAGAATTTATTTTTAGCATAAAAGATGGGATTGGACTACCAGGACAACTCCCATTGGGCAGCGTTCTCTTTAGACCATGGTGTTGGGCTACAAGCTGTGTGACAGAGCAAGCAAACAAGCAAATGTGAGAAAGAAAGAGAATGTAAGTGACACGCACTGCATTATCAGTGGTGCACTGCCTGCACTGCTGATCTGGGCAGTCAGAGTTAAAGGCGAAATGAAAACTGGAAAGTCTATAAATACAGTATATGTTGCCAAACCCAAAATGCTAAACCCAACTTGTAGTCAAAACTTGTAGGATTGCTAATATTCTTAAATCAAAGGGAACACCAAAATCACACATGAAGCTTTTTTTTCATTTTATCCACAATGATAATTTTATTTACATAATTCCAGTTGCAAAAAATAATTATGCAAATACAATCTCTGATATTCCAAACTTCCAAAAATGCCAAAGAACAACTCAGAAAAAATGTATTCAAAGCATAAAAAAACAAATGCACTTCTTCTTTAGCATAATCCTAATAACTCCCAGGAAGTCTCCCACTGCCCTTACCTAAGTATCCAAGTAGTTTAACAAACAACTAAAGCAGGACACACAGATGAGATGAAAGAAAGAGAAAATGTCTTCAAGAACTGGAAATGGGGAGCGGAAAAAGTAAATGAAAAAATAAATCTCTCCAATATAAGAAAATTAGTGATTTATTGATACATAGATCTTTATTTGTCCCCAGGGGGAAATTTGGCTTTTTACAAAAGTTCTTAGATAGATAGATAGATAGATAGATAGATAGATAGATAGATAGATAG
>JANRMT010028174.1:76491449-76522383 GCA_026402145.1 Polypterus bichir lapradei
GATAGATAGATAGATAGATAGATAGATAGATAGATAGATAGATAGATTTCTGACAATTACAGTCTCAGTGAGACATTATGCAGACATATTGCTGTTGATATAAAGAAGCCCCAGTAGCTGTTCTTGGCACACTTCTGCTCAATAATTTGTTGGTTGTAAGTCTACAGTTTTAGTTGGTCAGAGAGAGGATGTGCAGTTTTTTCAAAATGGCACTCAGTTTTAATTCTCTCCTTCGCTACGACCTTCAGGAGGTCCGAAGAGTGTCCCATTACATTACATCATGTTAAGATGCAGACAATTCTCTCTGCATCAAGAAGCAAAGTTCCCCAACTGACTCTTATACTCTGACTCATCCCTGTTATCGAAACACTTTATAAATTCAGTTTCATTTGAATCCTTGAATCTCACAAACTGCAGTTTTCCCAACAGATAGTCCATTATCCAGCAAACATCCACCCTACACATCTGTTAGTTTACTCCTTAATAGGGATAGCAGGGTGGTATTGAAGGTGCAGGAGAAATCAAAAACATAATCCCCACAGTGCTGCCAGCTGTGTCCAGGTGAGAATAAGCTTTGTGGAGCAGATAGATAATTGCATCCTACACTCCAATCTTTGTCCGATAGGCATACTGCAGTGGGTCCAGGTGGTCTACTACAAGAGAACTCATATAGTCCAAGACTAGTCTCTCAAAGGTCTTCATGATGTGAGATGTAAGTGCCACTGGACTGTAATCATTAGGTGAAGAGGCATCTGCCTTCTTTGGAATAGGAATAACGCAGAATGTTTTCCACAGCAGCAGCACTGTTAAAAAAACATTTATATCTTTCTGCAATACCATTTTGAATTTTAATGGGTGTCGCCATTCTGCAAGTATTTTGTTAGCAGATGCTCCCGTATTTGTGAGGTTAGGATAGCCGGAGGTGTGTGACACGTGACATCGCACAAGTGACAGTGTAAAGGTCAGTGTCATGTATTTCCAGATTTCAAAAATGACTTCTTAGTTCTTTTCTCTGAGCTTTTCTGTATACAGAAATTCTATGTGTATTCTTCTTATGTTTACTTAGCATTCTGGTACTTTAACTCTGGTTCTTAGATCTTAAGATGATGAACTCGCCCCATTTCATCTCAAATCCCCTTTCAAATAAATGTTTTTGCCTTTATATTTTCTGCAAGAAAAAGTTTACAGTTTAGAAAAAAGGTATAAATATTCAATGTGAAACAAAACAATATCATAGGTAACAGATTTCAATTTGATCTTATTTCCTGTAGTATAAAGTGACCAGTATTCTTGTATACTTTATTTTATAATTATGAAAACTTTCAAAAATTTGTGTTGTGAAGCTAAGATTAACTAGTAAGCAGTAAACAGAACTACAACTTTGTCCTTTTGTTTCATGGTCTTTTGTTTTAAGTATTCTTGACCAATTTCTCTGCAAGAAGACATCAGGACCTCTGGAAACACCAATACTGCAGGGGTACATGTTATGGAAAAAAATAGTTGAAAGTTTGATAAAGATGTCAATCAGGTAGACTTCAGAATTTTAACATTATTATTCAGAAGTGAAATTGGTGTATCAGATAAATTCTCAAAGAAGTCTTTATTGTTTTTTGGGAAAACTGTAACTGTGTTCAGCAAGAGGATTTTATCAAGCTTCCTGAAATATAACTAAATTAACAGTGTTAATTTTACAATTGTGTTAAAAAGCTGCCATGACATTGTAGGGGATTTAAAACATATTGAAGTTTGAAGAGACTACAAAGGTTTGTCCAGATCCTCTACACACAGTGTATCAAACTTATGCATTTCTGTTCTATCAAAGCAAGTATTACCTTTGTTACATACTGATCTGTATAAAATCTTATTATTCTTGAAATATGTTATTTTTTGTTCTTGCTAAATTTAACTTCAACCTCATTGTTTATCTTTGTAATTGCAATCTAAAGTCCGTTAGATTGTATCTGTTGAGCTAAATGTTACTAGTTGTTTTTCATGTACATAGTAAGACATTATTAACAAAAATCCACCTATGTATTTAGAGTAGGCTACTCCTTAATCTTTGAAGGGGCTGGCTGTGCCTCTTCTTGTCAGAATATTCAGGTCTTTTCCTCTAAAACACAGTTTAGTAGTTCATGAATTTACAGTGCTAGATTTGGATTGGGGTGCCAGTGCTGATGGGGTGAGTCTTTGTTGTGTTATTATTAACTGCAGTAGGTTAGCTTTGGTGCAGATTTGATTTCTAACTTTATGCCATTTTGGTCGTACTTTGGTGTTGTACTGTGTTAGCCATTATGGATGTAGTGAGAAGTTAAGCAAAATGACACCTTTTATTAGCTAACTAAAAAGATTACAATATGCAAGCTTTTGAGGTACACCCTCCCTGAAGAAGGGGCCTGAGTTGCCTCACAAGCTTCCTTATTGTAATCTTTCTAGTTAGCCAATAAAAGGTGTCATTTTGATAAATATCTCATCAGAAAAATTTACATTATTGACGATGTTCAAGAATTTCCTGCAGATGTCTATTGCTATTTGGAACTGTAAGTGGCCGATAGTGACTGTTTAGCAATATTCTTGCTATATTTTCTAAGAAACATTACTTTAAGTGAAATACCAAAAGCTTTATTTTACTGTAACACATTTCTAATTGTGTCATTAGCTAATTTGGAATACCTTGGTATCTATTATTTAAGTCCTTGTTTACATATATTATTGCTTATTTAGTTGCTGACTATATCACACATAGCTTACTTATAGAAAAATTACCTGTTTTTAGAAAGGGTTGGAAAGTATACAACGAGGATAAAATAAGAGAATAAGTCAAATTAATAATATAAAGTACATAAATAATTAACATATAAATATGCATAAAAGTATGCATAAAACACATCACTAAACAAATATATTAACCACTGGTTGCCCCTGACATTCAGATATGGTTCTTCTTTTGTATAAGACAGAATATTCACATGTGTGAATTTATGTTAATAGCTCCTAATTTGTTTCTCCAAGTCAGAACTAACAGACTTGTCAGAGGAGGTAGGAATGCATTTGGGAGGAGGAGGTGTAGAAACGAATGAATAAGGACAACACTGAAGAGATTGTGCCTTTAGCCCAGGAAAATGGAGCTAAATCTAGAGAGGCACTAAAACAGAGCACTTTATACTGTGTCTGTTTTGCCCAAGGGCTGCTTCACTTGCAGTGTGAGAAGGAGTACACAGTAGGACTGTCCCTGTTTATATCTACAGCATACAGCACCGTTCAGAAAACGGCTACACAATAACGTCTATTTTTGACCCCAGCTGTCTATGACTGAAATTTTGTTCCATATTCATCTAGTGTCTCTGAGTTGGAAAACTGTTCTAAATGGCTTGAAAATCTAGCTTATTTATATATGTCTGTCTTATATAATTTTGTTTATTCCAAATGAGCATGGATCATTCCGTGGTTTATTTTCTCTGGAGAACAAAAATGTTTGTTTCCATTTCCTTTTTTAAGAGCAAAATCTCTTTACATTTACTTAATGTGTTTATTTCTTTACTTTAATTCATGCAATGTTATTTAAAGTTTATTGATTTGTCTTTTACTGTTCATTTAATTGTAGGCGTACTTACAAAATGTAATTTTTGCATTATTTTTTTTTTGTACTGGTACATTTGTACCTCTGTAAGATCTCTTCAAAGAACAAAGGTACATAAAATAAACTGAAATGAAATTAACTAAATGCGCAGTTAGGGAGACATTTTACTGGGAACATCAGACATTTACCTTCAGTTATATAAAGTTGATTGGCAAGAAACATTTATTTTATGTAGGGCAGCCTAAGGTGCAGTTAAAAAAGCCATTTAACAGCTTAGTACAAAGTACATAGTTAAAGAAACTGTGATTCAATCTCTTAATAAGAGAACATATTCAGCAGACTATGTGTAATTTGTGTAGGCTGTCTACACATCTGTTAAAAGATTGCCCAATCTTGGTTGCTAATATAACAAGAACTAAACATATCCAGGAAAGAGAAATGATTTCTTTATCTTGTATATGGAATAGAAAGAAAGAAAGAAAGAAAGAACATAACTCTGCTGGCTAGCTGAGCCTATCAAGTGTGTTGCCACTCCAACAATCAAACACCTTAGTAATTTTTCAAAACAGAGTGTAGGTAATGGACAGGTTATTAATTTTGACAGGAAGAGAGACACATGCAATACACTGAATAAAATATTGTTGAGAAATAAAAGGAAATCCAAAACATTAGAAAAAGGCAAAAATTGCAAGAGACAAAAACATCAAAACTTCCACCACAAAAAGAAAAATATATAAAAAAACAGACTATGCTGTACTTTTATCCCCCTGTTTCTTTTAAGAATAGACTGCCTCATAACAGATGTTATCAAGCAGCATACCAAAGGTTGGAATGGGTGACATGTGAAATGATGGGCTAGGGCAAATGTCCCGGAAATACCTAACAAGAAAAACTGTTTTTAAAGAAATATTGAGGGGCTGCATACTGGTATAATATCAAAATGTTAGAGACAGAAGCTGTGGAGTATAGTAATAATAGTGTATCATATATATATAAGTGAAAATGTAATAGTTCTCTGTCAAACGTGCAAAACCTGGACTTTTATATTCTTTCACATTATGTGTTTTGCCTTTCTGCAGTGTCCTTCTGACATTTTTTGGAAAATGGCTGGATTGAAATCTGTAATGCAGATCAATGTTAAAGACAGACAGACACACACACAGTATACTTGTATGTGCAAATGCAAAATAAACTTATAGGTTAATACTGTGTGTACAAAAATACAGCATATAAACCTGCACAAACATTTAAAACAAAAACATTTATACAAACATTAGTAGAAACTATTCCTTTCAGAAAAAAGTTGTGAATGTATAAACTCTTAAATGAAAAAGAATTTTCATCATTTTTAAAGATTATCAAATTCAAAATAGCTCTATAATGCAACCAAAGGTATTGTACACAATTGTCTGATTAAAACAATGCAAATTGTTATGTTAGAATTGGTACAAAATACCATGTTTCCTCCTATAGTTGTCACTTGTGAAGTGACTACTTTTTGACTTTTATAAGTTTTTAGTTATAGTCATTACACATTATTCTTATTATGGTACATAAAGACAGAGTCAGTCAAATCCCAGTTCAACATTGCTTATGTTGGTTTCTTATAATGTGTCCTATTCTGTATAATCTTTTATTAAATTAAGTTTATATTTATTGGATGGCAGAGTGGTGCAGTGGTAGTGCTATTGCCTTTCAATAAGAAGACAAGTGTTCAAGCCCTGTGTGCTCCCTTCATGGAGTCTGCATATTCTCCCCGTGTCTAAGTGGGTTTCCTCCCCGTTACGTGGATAGATGAAGCTAAACTGGCCCCTGATGAGTGTGTGTATTTAACCTGTGATGGGTTGGTGCTGATGCTTTCTGGGATAAGCTCCCGTGACTCTGCTATGGATAAGTGGTTTTGGAAAATGGATGGATGGATTTATTATTGTTTGCATTTCTTTCTTTTTATTAGTGCTTCTTAAGATGGTATGTTCTGTAAATATCAAAATATAAGATAAAACTTATATTGTACAGTCTTCCTTGAGAAAAATTAAGTGTGAATTAACAGGTAATTAATGAACCCATTATCAGAGCCTTTTCTAGCTTTATGCAGTACTAGCAAAATACCCGCGCTTCGCAGCGGCGAAGTACTGCCTTAAAATTTTTATTAAGAAGAAAATGAAACCTTTTTAAACTGAGGGAAAATATACCAATAATTATTTGTTAAGGATCTCTTTGTATACCACATTGTGAGTTTGGCCCTCCGGTTGTAATATGACCAAGCTGTGCGCTGAGCTTACTCTTGAGCATGCAACGTACAGTTGGCCATGTGAAAAGTAATCTTGTTTCAAATTTCACAGCTTGGATGGCTGCTGTCATAATCAGTTTGTGTTTCATGGTTTGTTTCAATTACAACAGTATTTGTAGGACTTGTGTTGAAGTGACATTCGGCATCTGTCAAGCGTTGTAAGTATACAACCGGTTTCATCGATAACTTCACATCCAGCTTTTAAGAGTTTAAACATTCATAAACATCAAAGTGTCCACTACTCAAATCGTCACCTGTGAATCTAAGATGTTTAAGAGGCATTGGCAGTTGTCCAAAGGTGTAAAATATTTGGCCATTTCGGTACACTTGAAAGCGACAACCGAACAATTCAGCGGCATCCATCAACTCACATGAAAAACCATAGGTGAAGGGCTTAAGCATTTCACTCTTATAGTGCTCCTGTGTAGTATAATTATCTCCTGTACCATCATTAGTCCACACCTTGAACCTGTCCCAGTCATTCAATACATAAGACACAATGTTCCTCCGGATATCAAGAGTGAGCCTGATATGGCCGTGCAATATGTAACAAAGAGAATGGAATAGGTAGGTGCCATCACCGGGCATGGAAACCACTCGGTAAGTGACAGTTCTTTGATAGATGGTGATCACCTTGATAGACATGTTAATGCGGGTACGGTTGGAATGATAAAGGAAATGGGTACCTGAACAATGTAAAGTAAGTCTAAAATACCTACACAATAACTATAATCATAATAAATGAACAATAAAACAGCGGAGAAGCCGTGGATTAAATAAAAAGGCTGTAGTTATCAGCAGGGAGACGTGAATCCCGTGGCAAAGCAAGGAAGGGAATGTAGAGACTGGAACGATGGACGGCCTTATATAGGCAGGCAGCCAACAATGTGGGAGGCGTTGGGATGGGGGACCCAACACCGCCTCACACGGTGACCGAGCTGCAGGCTATGGACGTATATATGTACGTAAGTAGGATTCAGTTAGCGTTGGGAACCCGCGTACCAAATTTCTTGAAGATGGGCCCAGAAGTAACAAAGACTGTTGAAAAGTTCAATATGGTGGCCGACAGTGGCATCATACCACCGAAATAAGTACCAAATTTCAGCCTTCTACCTACACGGGAAGTTGGAGAATTAGTGACGTTGGAAAGTTCAATATGGCGGCTGACAGTGGCGTCATACCACCGAAATAAGTATGTATATTGGTTTCGGTTAGCGCAGGGAAGCCGCCTACCAAATTTCGTGAAGATGGGGCCATGAATAAGAAAGTTCAACATGGCGGACGTTGTTGACCGTTACGCGTAGAATTTCGAAATGAGACTTGCTTAACTTTTGTAAGTAAGCTGTAAGGAATGAGCCTGCCAAATTTCAGCTTTCTACCTACACGGGAAGTTGGAGAATTAGTGACATTTGGAAAATTCAATATGGTGGCCGACAGTGGCGTCATACCACCGAAATAAGTACATACATCGGTTTTGGTTAGTGCAGGGAAGCCACCTACCAAATTTCGTGAAGATGGGGTCAGCCTTCTACCTACACGGGAAGTTGGAGAATTAGTGACGTTGGAAAGTTCAATATAGCGGCTGACAGTGGCGTCATACCATCGAAATAAGTACGTACATCGGTTTTGTTTAGCGCAGGGAAGCCGCCTACCAAATTTCGTGAAGATGGGGCCATAAATAAGAAAGTTCAACATGGCGGACGTTGTTGACCGTTATGACCGTTATGTGTAGAATTTCGAAATGAAACCTGCTTAACTTTTGTAAGTAAGCTGTAAGGAATAAGCCTGCCAAATTTCAGCCTTCTACCTACACGGGAAGTTGGAGAATTAGTGATGAGTGAGTGAGTGAGTGAGTGAATAAGTGAGTCAGTGAGGGCTTTGCCTTTTATTAGTACAGATAACATTAACACATTGACTGCTGGACCTTTTATTACCTGGGCGCTGAAGTATAGGATATATAATGAACATCATGAAAAAGGTAAAGAAATGTATTAGAAATCAACAATTCTTTATCTATACTAATAAACGGCAAAGCCCTCACTGAGTCACTCACTGACTGACTGACTGACTGACTGACTGACTCATCACTAATTCTCCAACTTCCCGTGGAGGTAGAAGGCTGAAATTTGGCAGGCTTATTCCTTACAGCTTCCTTACAAAAGTTGGGCAGGTTTCATTTCGAAATTCTACGCATAATGGTCATAACTAGAAGTTGTTTTTCTCCATTTACTGTAATGGAGATGAGCTTGAAACCCGTGGGGGCGGAGTTTCGTGTGACATCATCACACCTCCCACGTAATCACGCAGTACGTAGAAAACCAGGAAGAGGCCCAAAAAGTGCTGAAGAAAACATGCATTATATAATTGAGAAGGCAGCAAAACAATAAGAAGCGAGCGAGTGACATATACAGCCATATTCATGAGTTCTGCTACTTCGGAAACAAAGCATGATGTAAACCTAAACTTTAAATTAAGTTCATAGACAGGCTGCCGCTGGCGTTTGTAATTTAGTGCCTGCCCATATAAGGCCGTCCGTCAGCGGCAATCCAATAGCAAACTGCCACGGGTAAATATTCACGGGTGAAGGACTGTGCTTATGCAGAGGAAGATGACATGGTCAGGGTGGTGTTTGGCACAAACTCCGCGAAACTGCGAGAGAAAGTTTTAAGTGCCGGGACTTCGAGCCATGGACATAGCACGACATGGCACCAGCACAGCTGGGAAATTTCGATGCATGTACACCGAGCGGCTCATGTGAACTGACGCAGTGCACAGACAAAAAACAACAGTTCCAAAGAGCGCTGAACAAAAACCGAATTACACAATTGAAAAGGCAGCAAAAAAATATGAAGCGTCTCATACATACAAGCATATTCATAAATGCAGCTACTGCGGAAACAAAGCACACGGTGGAAAAAGTCAATGTCCCGCTAAAGGAAGACAGTGTAAAAAAAAAACCCGTGCATGCAGTGTGTCAGGTCTCAGATAAAGAAGAAGACGAGCTGTTTATTGATGCAGTAAGAAACGAATCGATGAATGAAACCTGTCATCTTTACAACGATTGACAAACACGGAATGTAACTTGAACACAACACATCCTACAAATACGAACCTGATTGAAAGAAATAATGATAATCAAATCCTTGATGACAGCAACACTCAGTAAAACTCACAAAACAATTAATGTATATTGACAGTCATGTTACGTTATTTTTAAAATGTTCCCTTTTCTTTTTCATAGCTTCTTTAACACACTACGTCTCCGCTGCGATACGCGGGTATATATATATGTATGTATATATATATATACCCCGATCTACATACTCGAATAATGGATACTTTATTCGCAATCAATGATTGTTTTGGTAAAGCCATACTCAAGTGTATTCATTAGATGAACGGTAAAAAAGTAAGAGCGAGGGGAGGATGACTTTTTGAGGCATGCAGGCTGTAGTGCGCGTCAACTCTATCTGAATTGCGCGATCACATTTGAAAAAATATATCTTTTCAAGTTCTATTTAGTCCATATGTGTCAAACTCAAGGGCCGCGGGCCACATCCGGCCCGGCGTGTAATTATATCCGGCCCGCGAGATCATTTTATATACTGTATTATTGTTATTAATGGCCCGGGGATATGAAGCGCTGGTAACACAATAAACTACAGATCCCATAATGCAGCGCTTCAGCTGCCTTGCCGAACACTTACCGCGTCCCCGCGGTCTCTTCAGTCGTTTCCTTACTTTGCGAAGGAAGCAGCTTTCTCACAGGTTCTGCACTGTTTTAAAAACGAACGACATATAAGAAAGTCCTTTTTGCTTGCTTCAACAACGAAGCAACCTTTTTATTTAATTCACGGGTTCTCCGAGCTTCGCCAAGGAAGCAGCTTTCTCACAGCTTCTGTACTGTTTTAAAATCGAACGACATATAAGAAGACAATGACAAAACAATTACATTGTCAATCATGTAACGTTATTATTAAAATGTTTCCTTTTCTTTTTACTTCTCCGCTGCCAAGCGCGGGTATTTTGCTATATATATATATATATATATATATATATATAGATAGATATGACAACAACACTCATATCAATGACAAAACAATTACATTAACAATCAAGTTACGTTATTTTTTACATTTTTCCTTTTCTTTTTCATAACTTTTTTAACACAGTACTTCTCCGCTGCGAAGCGCGGGTATTCTGCTAGTCAACAATAATGTAGACAAACTATTAATTACTTTATTTTAGCCAGTAACATGAGTAAAAGTCTCCTTTTGAATGAGAGTTCTAGAAGCATGGCACCTGGAAGAGTGCAGGATTAGAAGAACTTGTGCTGCAAATATAACATGTTTCTTGCACACAGCACATTTGGTAGCTGGTGACTGTTTGCGCACAGTGCGTGGCAGAATGTCCATGTAGGGCTGTCTTGACATTCGTGACAAGTTGTATGCCTTGTGATGAAGTAATTCCTTTGGGGCAACTATCCACATCAGTAACAGAGTCAACAGGTTCCACATTATTCAACTGATTATCACTGTCTCAGTCAGTGTCATGGTCATCAAAATATTCATCTTGCAACAAATCTGGTTCTTCCATAACTTTATACCTTTTTGCGATGACATACTTTAACTACAGACTTTCTATTTTATAGCACTATTTTCCGCAAGCTGTTGCCACCAAAAGGCAAGAAAATCTATATAAGCTATTTAGACAACAAAGGCAGCCATCAGGATAAAAAAAGAAAATAACTAAGCACTATCCAAATCAAGGAACTGGTACAAAAGGCCACTGCCAAACTACCAAACGTCAGATCTATGCTTAAAGCTTCAGATGAAGAAAGAATTAGTGAAATCCGTCCTTTGTTCCTTGTACACACCTTGTATGTCAGGCAAATCGAGCAAACAAAAAAGCTTGTTCTGCTTTTCCTCTTTGTCCACCTGTTCCCATTGCAGATATCCATGAGCCTATTTATAACAATGTGGTGAGCAACCTGACAGCCCCAGACCCCGCTGCCAAAAAGGATATGCAGTATTTGAAAAGAAATAAGTCAATAATAACATTGGGTTCTCAGAATGTTTCATTGTTATACTAGGGGGCTCTGCCAGCACCCAGATGGGCGCTATGTGCTAGCCAATTTGCGGATCTGCCACTCGCGTATGGGGAAGCAGATGTACAATTTAAACATATTTTACATTACAGTGAGTAGTTAACCGTAGCAAAAAATAGTAAAACGTAATAAATTGATTATGTTTCATGTCGCATTAGAGGTATTTGTTGCATTGTACATTTTAGTTCTGTTTGGCTTTGAAATTAACATGCAAATACTTTTTAAACTTACACTTTTACTGCAAAACTTCAGTAAAAACAATTCTTTGAATTAACGTTTCGTCAATATCGCATTGAATTTTGATTCAGTGTTTGGACTTACATCGTGACAATGCAACGTATAACTGCCCATGAGTGAATATCATTTTTTTCTCTCTAATAAATAAACCGACTTTTTTTAAAGTTTGTCCCTGTGATTTGTTAATTGTCATAGCAAAAGCTATTGCAACGGGAAACTGTAAATGTTTTAATATGAATGGCACATCAAGATCTCGTTTGGTGTCTAATGTTATCTGCGGAAGATGTACTACATTACCTTTCTTGTTGCCTATTAAAATTTTACACGTCATTGCTGTGTAACCGATCAACAATTTTCACATTAATTTGTTTGACTTTATCTAGGGTTGTTTGACTTTTGCTAGGATTGCCCAAGTACTCATTTCTTCTGTTGATAACCCTTTAGTATGAAATTCTTTAATAAAATTTGGACATAATAAGTCTTTTTTTTATTGGGAATTTAAAGTGAGGAAAACGTAAAAATTTATAAGAGCTGAAAGCACAGGAACTATGTCTGACAAAAGCATTTACATGAATGAGAGGTTAGAGGACCGTGGACGTGGCTGCAAATGGTTAAGAGGAGGGCAGTCTCGTCTCGCGGGACTTGAAAAAATCTCTTGGCAATAGTCTAGTCTCAAGATTTTCTTTTATAATAAAGAGATATTAATGCCACTGACGTTTTTCTCTAAACTGCAAAAGATTGACCAGTAACAGCACAGGTTTAATTTAGTACCTGAACATTTGTTTATATATTTTCAGACTTCATCCAAAAGGCACACTTGTTTGAAATAGGGTACATCACCCATGGAGCGTTTTCCTAAGGACCAATGGGAAAAGCTGTGTAAAATGCAGGAAGTTGTCAATTATTTCTTAGGATCTTCATTGTGTTCATGGTTTTTTTTGTAGTTATTTTAAGGATTAATACTTATCATCTTGTTTGAAATGTCCTGATTTGATCTATTTAATCTGTTTAATTATTAATATCATTTTTTTTGTTTAAGATTGTTATTCCATTTCATGAATGCCATTTTGTAACTGCACCATTCTTATAAACCACCTTGTACAACCTTTCGTTTGATAGTTGGAACTATAAGAAGCTACATTCACACTGCAGCTTAATTCGGATTTTTTCACTCATATGCGACAAAGATCAGATTTTTTAGAGAAATATGATTAGAAAAAAACATAATGGAATCAAAACCTTTCAGAAAGCATTTAGTCTGCTTTTGTAAAAAGTATTTTGTATCAAAAACACTCCTGTCTCCTGTCAATTGGGCCACTTGTTTCTATACACAGAATACCAACAGGGACTAATGCATTCAAATCAACAACTCTGATCTTTAATTTTTTGATTCTCTTCCTTGCCATCATAAACTGACAAATTCACTTGCATGCCGCACTGAAATAATGTGAAGTACAGTTGCACCCAGCATCTTTTAGTTCGCATTTGTCTGACAAAATAGCTTTATTAATTTTATGCATGCAAGGGGCACATTCAAGATAGATTTACTTGGATCAATTGCAAAGTTTATCTGAGCTATCAAAACAACAAAAACAAAACAATTGCGAGGCAAAAATCAGAATAGAGAAAATCACAATGGAGTCATTTTTAGCTATAGTATGGAAGAAGGCTTAAAAGACTCATACTTCATCAGACAAGATCTTTAGTATATCAATGTCAGCATCCAAAAAACATTAAATGCGTGAAAGTGCTAACTATGGGAATGTAAAATCCAGGTTCTATTGCAAATGCTTTTTTTCACGGAGGGGTCAATACCTCCATTATTGCAGGGGGAGCCTATGAATTCTGCATTATAGTACTGAATGGTCCAACATTTGAATCTCTTTTTTATTTATTAAAAATGTATATAGTTATAACAATGGCCAAAAATCAATCATTAAAAAAATATATTATTTGTAAAAGTTCAAGAATGGAAGTAAATTAAGTTTAAAAAAGAAAAGTATAGTATTAGGTACTTCTTACAGTGTGGCAGATTTATGACTCCAACAAAATAAAAGGGAAATAACTAATGGTTAGAAAATACCATCATTGAACAGAATTACTGAATTCTGCCAGAGTGAAATGAATAATTACATAGATTATCCCAGCAGAAATCTGACTTAAAATATTTGTAAAGAAAAGGAAACCTTTAGAATTTAAACTGTATTTTTGTCACAAATATTTCGTTCAAGTTTAAAAGATTTTACTTTGACTTACATAATTATTAGTTGAAGATCATAGACATTTACTTTATGTTAGACATTGTAACAAGAAAACTCTAAAATTAGGAAACCCTATTTAACATTCATTGTAAATGCATATGTAGCCATGCCACAGCCTTTACCCATGGTTTCATATATTTAGCCATTGTCTATGAAACAGTTTAAATCAATCAGGACTCAATGCAGATTGTTTAGAACTGTACGTAACTTTATCACACATTGTAACAAATGCACATTAAGTCATTCATTGCCGAATACTAGATAGTCCCAGTTAGTTAAAAAAAAGATTATATTAATATTGCATTTCATAAAATATATATAATACAGTTAAATTTTAAATAAAAAATGAGAATCTGACAAGATCCATAGGGAAATGTTTTTACATTATAATCTTTATATACAGTATGATCAATTTATTATTATATTCATATCCCCTAAGGCATGTTTCCTTTTTCAATAAGTATTCTCAATCAACAAAAGAAGTTTTTTCACCTTGAATCTGCAATGAAAGTCGTATTTTTCACACAATAAAATAAGGGTATCTAAAAATATATAGCTAGTGAAAAGAAATTATGGTTTTAATTATATTAAGCTTCTACTACTGACAGAATAAAGAGAAATTTCTCTTTTACCTCCCTTACTGACAGATGCAATCATTTTTTTCTTTTTATACCCACAAAATCTGAAGAAATTACTTTTGTAACATACAGAATCACCTAGTATTGTATTCCTTAATCTTTTTAACCTTTCATCTCTGCCTTTCTTCAATTTAATAATTTTGCAGTTCCTATGATAAAAATTTGCCTGCTTTAAGAAGATGACACATACAAATTGAATCATCAAAATAAAACAATACAAAAGTGAAAGCTTTTTAATTTTAAATATTGAAGCATAAAATATAAATTGGTATCTTTTAAAAGAAAAGACTCAGTGTTGTAAAATGTGGAAATAAAAGAAATTGTAGACAGTATTTTTTATTTCCCATTCAGATAATGGACAACTACTGTATATCTACTTCATGCTTGATGTCATCACACATTTTGCCACTTGCATAAATAACAGACAAGTTGCTATTACCCTTTAACAGAGGATGAATGTCATGAGTATCTACAATCAAGCCACACGAAAATCCATCTTACAAAAAAATGAATGGTTATAGTAACTAGGCAGAACATACAGAGTACATATAAAATATTTATTTCCACATAACAAAATGTGAGATGCCAGAAAGCTTACACAGCATAATTTACTGAATGTCTATATTATTCATGGCATAAAGAATTCCTGAGTTGAGATTTGTCAAGCGTAATAGTGAAATCAGACCCAAATAATGTTTCCTTTGAGGAACATAAGATGCAAAGGCAAAGAAACTATGAATTCCATACAATCAGGTATTCAATAAAAAAAAATATGTAGGATTATTAGTATTTCTGAAGTCATAGTTATTTTTTCACAAACATGGTATATATGCATTTGCCACACAAAATTGTCCTCTAAGGTAAAGTGTTTTTTATAAAATTTAAAAACTATCTTCAGAAATATCTTGTACTCACTGGTGCTTTACAGTAGTGGCTAATGGGGCATAGGACATCACATGAAAGTAAAAGTCTAAAAATCTACTGATGAAGCAGCAAACGTTTCAGTATAAGAAAACATGCCTTCTGTGTTTCCAATACGTATTTGTGACAAGAAAAGGGACATGGAAATAATAACTTTTCATATATTCCTGGTACTTTTCTACTTGTGGTAAGGACATGTTTTTTTTTCGCTCGCTTGAGTTCTCACATAAATATGGAAATATAAAAATACAAAACCAGCTACATGATGTCAAAAAGTTTACTGTGATTGGTCCTTTCAAAAGGAAATAATGCCCCAGATGAGGTGAAAGATTATTACGGAAGAGGGCAAGAGCTGAGATGGTGTATACTTCTTTTAAAATGACCGAATCTCATAACATCGGTGTTTTTTATTCAAAAATAACATGTATAAACACAAATCAATGCTCGACAAGTGCCTTGGACTTATTCAGACAGTTTTTAAACTTTTATTTTCCAGTGATGCCCCATTAGACTCTATTGTAAAGCACCAATGAGGGCAAGATACATTTTTAAATTTATAGAAAACAATTAACTTTAGAACACTGTTTTGTAAGGCAAATGCATATATACCATGTTTGCGAAAAATTAACTTTGACTTGAAATATCCTGGTTGTTATGATTCTCTTTTGTATTTAACTTGTACTTGAGATATTTTAGCCCGGTTTTTGATACCAATGAATCAATTTCTCACATTTATTTTGAGGTCAGAAATGTAATTAACACTATAATTACCAGAGCCTACAAAAAAACTTGTAGAATTGTCCCACTTTAAATCACTTCGCACCTGTGCATCAGCGCCTTTTGTTCTGTACATGTGTCAATTACCAGCAAAGAGCAAGCAGCCTGCTATCACATCCCCCCACCCTGCACAGTTTTCTCAGCTCAAGTCTGTTTACCTGCGTGTCAGTTGCTTAGAGTTGTATAGAATGAGAAGTCAAGCAAATTGACACCTTTTATAAATACCATATCGTTATTTGGAACACTTGCATTTCATGTGTGTTCCGTGTCTACAACGATCTATGTAAACACATCGTTAAAACAGAAATGTTTTTCATGTTTTAATAATAATTGACAAAATATAGACATGATGTGTATAATGTGTGAAGCCTGAATTCCAAATATCAAAGAAACACTTTCACAAAAGGTACAAATATAACAGAACAAGTATGCTTCTATTCAAGAATATAACTGCAGAAAAAAACCCCGCGTTAGGGTGCGACATTGACACACATTTGCTATGACTGCTTTGGTGGCACAACGGTATCAGCTGTTGACTGGTAATCAATGCTTCGCAGGTTTTGAGAAGTGAGCTGCTCTTATTCTTACTATTTTAGAATAAAAACATACATTTGATTCCAGTCTGTAACAACCGGCGTAATTTATGATACTTGTAAAGGTTAGCTTTGTTTTTTTTTTATTCAGTTTTATTCTATCAGCCACGTTCACGATCCCACCCCCCCTCGCATTGACACTGCTGTTTTCACATAAAGAAGCGCTATAACAGAGGTGAACTCAGATCATGATGACGGTTCTGCATCGGAGCAAAAATGCAGTTTTGTCGTTGCTGTACGTTGTATATGTACATGGGAAGCTCTGCACTCTACTTGTGACTTTACGCTGTAGAAAGTAAGTAAATAAATAAAGGTAAATAGGTAAATAACATTCGATCTGGTTCTTACATACAAAGTACAGCAACGGCAGCTTCCACCTACAGCTATAGACTGTTCAGTACATATGTCTCTGTTTTTTGTTTTTTTTTTTTGACATCATAGACCATAAGGTGCATACTAATTCAGCGTGAGCAGAAACACTCAATAAAACTGAATAAAAAAAAAAATCAGTTGGCGGTGAGATACGAAGAAGGCAGATTCACCAGCGTTTGTGTGTCAGCTTTTATCCATCCAGTTCAGAGAATGTCCAGTTCCCTTGCCTCAAAATACCACTCACGTCTACAGTTACTCCCATTTTCAAATTAAAAACTAACAGTGTCAGCTCCCCTTAGTTTGTTTCGTGATTGTGACTGAGAGAATATTAGTGAAAAAAGGTAACTTTAATAAGTCCTACAAATGCACACCGTCTGTTACAGACGCAAACAAAATGTATGTGTGTACTATATTAACAATAAGAGCAGCTCACTACTGAAAACGGCAAATATAGGAGGCAGTCAGGATCGAACCAGGGACTCTTGATTACAAGTCAGTAAATCTTAACCGCTACACCACGGAAGCTGTTATCTTATCCTTGAACCTTTTGTGAAAGTGTTTATTTGATCTTTGGACTGCAGGCTTCACACATTATATAGTTTATTTGTACATTTTGTCATTTATTACTAAAATATGAAAAACATTTCTGTTTTAACATTGTGTTTACACAGAATTTTGTGGAAACGGAACACACATGAAATGCATGTGTTCTAAATAATGATCTATTCTTTCCACTCTAAAACTCCAGCACTTCACTCCCAGATAATCAATCAAGGCATGAGCTGGGAGAACAGTGGAACGTTCTGCGACGGTGGGGGGATGGAATAGCAGGCTGCTTGTTTTAATCAGCATATTTACAGGACGTTGATGGAGAGGTGCGAACAGATTTATGGTGGGCCGGACCTATGAGTTTTTTAGTAGGCTTTGGTAATTCTAGTGTTAATGATGTTAAAATCATTTTATGATATTTCTGATGCCATTTTGTCCCAGCTATGGAAGGCGCCAATTTTCTTGTCTCGTTATTATGACACTCAAGGCAGCTGTTTTCTCTCCAGGTTTGGTGAATAAATACCTAAAAGACTTACAATGACCTTTGGCTGTGACTTTGACCTTGATTCTTGTATTTTCCTTAGGTTTAATGATAAAAACAACTTTGTTTCCCAGTTTGTGATCCTTGTGTGTCATGTTTCCTGGTGATTCCTTTAAGAAAATACTATCTCCTGCAATCAAGAAAGAACACTGGTATGCATCCAACAATGTATGCTGCTTGTTGTATGTCCTGCATATTCTCTCTGCTTCTTCCTTCCCTGTTGCTGTCTTTTCCCTAGACACAGTAAGATCATTTCACAGGATAAATTAGTGTTTAGTGG
Organism: Polypterus bichir lapradei; assembly: GCA_026402145.1. Classification (NCBI taxonomy): domain Eukaryota; kingdom Metazoa; phylum Chordata; class Cladistia; order Polypteriformes; family Polypteridae; genus Polypterus; species Polypterus bichir. The sequence continues at coordinate 76,509,593 of JANRMT010028174.1, forward strand.
AAGGTGCTAACTAGAATGGACTTCTACCCTGTTTTGTAACTAATGCAGTTAATTCTTCTTGTATTTCAAGGAGCCAAGAAGGGCTGTTCTCGTTCTTTGTTTTTCTTTATTCTCTTGTTAGAGCCTTATGATTTTCTATTCACATTTCTGGCAAAAGCACTTCAATATTGGTTAACACTAGAATTCCTGAAGCCTACAAAAATATTTGTAATGCCGGGCCACCTTAACTTTACTTGCACTTCCTCATCATTGCGTTAATTGTGCACTGATAGTGCCTCAGGGATTCTAGTGTTAAAGATTCCCCCCTAAAGTTTTAAACACTGAAAATATTCTACTTTATCTCAGTAATACCCCTGTTGATCTTACCTATTCTTATGAAGCAAGGACCCACAAACTTAAAAACAAAACTTTAAAGTCAAAACTAGGCCTTAAAACTCCAGTGAGGTCTAGAAATATAAAGCAGGCCTAACCCCAAAAGTCAGAGACAGGCTTATGGCCTGCAAAAAATTTGAAAAGAATTATGTGAAGCACAAATAATAATAACTGTAAGAGCTGCATTCTTTAAGTTAATGTTAATGGTAAATTTTCCTTAGTCTGCTTAGCTTGAACTTGAATATAATATAGCTTAACATAGATAATTGAAGGTTCAGTTTAATCTCCTATAAGTTGTAGAAAATAGAATGTTTGTAATTTTAGCTCTGTGTGACAATAGAATAGCCCTTAGATTAAAGCTAGGCAGCTAGAAAGAAACATGAACATTTAGACAGATAGTATTTAAGGGCATATAGTTTTCTGCCCATTGCATAGAACGATGCATAGAAACCTTTAGAAATGTAACCTCAATATTTCAGCAGAATATCATGTTTCCCTTTTTCCCTTTCTTTTTTGCAGGTATTGTCAACTTTTTCCTCTATTTTTTCTGTCAACTGTTTGCTTTGAATTTCATTAAAATCTTTATAACAAAGATACTTGGACTTTTTGTACAGCGAGTCATAGTGCCGGAATGCCTGTCTGATCCCTGTATTTGAACTATTTTGAACCATTTGGAAACCTTTGTCAAACACAGCTAGAATGACACATTTTATAAGGAAATAGAATGTAGAACAAAACAACCAAGAAATGCTTACAAAAATGTCCAAATCGAGGTCAAGAAGCATAACCAAAAACTAGAACAGAGACTCAAAACCAGACAAATCAACAACATAGATTGGGAAATCAAAGATGTAAGCTAAACAACATGTGCGTGAGTTAATGCCTCAAGGTGGTTTAAATAGGTCTCCCTAGTTCACACCTGAAGACCATATTAAATTATAGCAGGAAGAGTTGCAAAGCACAAAAAATGCAAAAGATAACAGAGAAGGCAGTGGATAAAATCACTAAATTTAAATAGGGCCACCTTAAATTCACTGGCATCTTCCTTCACATGTTCAGGGAATGCCCTTTGGCTATAGTTTCTGGCACTCTGTAACCAAATTCCCCTCCACGGTTCTTTCCTATCTACAGTATTTGTTCTGTTTCCTGAAGTCTTTTCTCTCTCTCTCTCATCCAGTGGAGGTTTTTAATGATTGCTGTCTTTACATCTATGTTGCTCTTAGTCTCCCACAGGAAATCACCTTAGCATTGACCTCCCTGCTATCTGGTAGCCTTAATTGTATAATCTTGTTCTCTGTGAGCTATCAGTGTCCTGAATCAACTCTTGTAGCTGTACCATTCAAGTTAGTCAAGAGCTGGTTGGGGGGTCGCTTTTAGGCACACTTGCTACTTTTGTGGTTTGTTACATCCCTTTTACTGATGTTTCAGGATGAATTGGTAGAGAGGTGTTGCAATATTTAATGTACTACGTTTTCATTTTATTAAAAATACTGCACTACTCACATGACAATATTTGCATCCTAGTTTAAAATTTTGCTTTAAATTAGTGAAAATTAAATTATCTCCATGTCTGTGTGGGTTTCCTCCAGGTGTTCCAGTTTTCTCACACTGTCCAAACATCTTCAATTTCGGTGATTTGGCAATTCTAAATTGGTCCTAGTATGTTTGGTGTGTGGGTGTGTGTTCATCCAGCAATGGACTGGTGCCTTGGCCAGGGTTTGTTTCTGCCTTGCACCCTATGCTGGCTGGGCTAAGCTCCTGCACCCCATATGACTCAGGGTTGAAGGGTTAGAAAAAAATTCAATTACTACTAATTTTTGGATGTGCAAATTACAATCTTTGTTTAAAAAAACACAAATCTATTTACTCAATATGAAAGATGTACAAATACAATGTTTCCAGACTGTGTCAATTTATTTCAAAGAGTGCATACCTTAATGATTTAAATCACCTTTAGTATGGGACCTTTCAATTAGAAATTCATTTAAGGAATGGAACTGAGTCATCAACAAGATACAGTGCAAATGTCATCAAAATGTACACATTGTGGTATAATTCAATTACAAATTGCACATCATGCCCACCTACCTGAAATAATAAAATTATATAAAATATATCTGGAACAAGTATCAAATTATGAACAATGTCATCAGGCATCTCCCTCAATAGATGATATGTTTTGGAATGACCAATCTAAATTTTTTGCTTATGTATTTGATAGTTTTGGAAGATTCTGGTAGCATTATGCACAGTAACTGGGACATTACGTCACAAAATGTGTATAGCATATCTTGCGTGACACTCCTTGATTGTCCCTTTATTTTAACTAGAATTTTAGAAAAAAAAAAATTTTTCTGTGAAGAATAGTCTGAAGCGTTTTCAAAATGTAGCACAAATGTATTAATTTACTTTTAAAATAAACAGACTGGATCAGCATTTAAATATTTTGATGGCTCGGTATTTAAGATGAAATAGTATGTGAACTGGATGAGTGAGGGATGTTGGCTTGGATTTAATTTGAAACAAAATTATATGTTATGTGGCATTGATTTTATTTTTGATTGAACTGTTCATACACTGTAATATGACTCAGAAAATGAAAATCAAAAAACAATAATGTTCAAATTAATTTATTTTCGAATTAATAGTTATCAAACATGAAACAGTCATGCTAAACAGTTGCTAACCTTTTATGTATTTCAGTAACTTTAAACAATGGGCTCATAATAAATCTTAAATTTATTGGCCTCTCACTGTAACCAGGACAGTAAAATGTTTACTGTAAATTAGTGAAAAACGCATTAAGTACATTATAAAGAAATTCTGAACACAGTAAAATAAAAAAATAAAACGGAATCACATGGAGCACTATTTGCATGACAAACGTACACTGCAAAAAGAAAAAAAGGCATGTATTGATGAAAGTTTAATTTTCTTTTAGTTGTGTTATAAAATTATGAATTATGTTTTAATATAAACTTCACATCCAAAGGGAATCAGACTTAGAAACATTTTTGTTAGTCTTGCATTTCCTTAATGTATATTCACTACAACTGTGTACACATTTGAAGAGAGGTTAAAAAAAAAAATTGGATATGAGCATCAGTAGGTTTTCCACCCTAGGAACCAAGTTTACCCAAACTATTATGTAACATTTCCGTAATTACTGTATTTACCGCTTTCTGATCATAAAGTAGGTCATTACAATAGCAATTGATTAGAAGAATTCATAATTAATTGCAGAATTGTGGTATTTGAGGGTCCGTGCCTTTTTCTCTTGCACGATTTGGCTCAAAAACTAATCAACACATTGTCATCTCATAACAGGCTTAAGTTTTGAGTTTGGTATTTTTATATCCAGCTATTTTATCTCTATACCATCCTTAAGAAACTGCGGCACACAGACACACACAGACAGACACACACCCATCATCAAGATATCAATGTTTTCAGTATCAGGGGAACCTAAAACATTGAGATCTGTCTAAAACCAGAGATCGAAATCTTTGATGAATCTAAGGCTTTTGCTCCTCCACCATAGAAGATAGGTTATGGTGGGGAGGGTACAAAGCAAAAATTAGCACATACTAATACATGGTACAAACCAAGGGGCTGACACAACTGCACCTAATTCGGTCTATAGCAAAATAAACAGGTAATTAAGCAGGGATCATTCATTTATTATACACTATCAAAGATGCCAGGGCCTTGTCCTGGCATAATTGAGTGCAAGAAACCAACTGGACCTACAGAATAATTCAATGTACATTCATCATCTAGCTTGACTCACATCTTTGGGATATAGTAGGACACTGAAGTACCCATATAAAGCCTACATATACAAGTGACTGGGCTAGAAATAAAAAAAAATATATATTTTTTTTGTTGCTATGATTTTGCACCCCAAACAACTGTGTAACTGTAAATAGGTCAGTGTAATATGTTTTTCAAACTTTTATTAACCTACCAATAACTTTAAATAACTGGTGATGTGGAAGGCCATAGCCTTACAACTCTGAATAGAAGAAACAACAAAAAATAAAGTGATATTAATAGGGTCTTGGCACTTGCAATACTTGCCTCTTTGTGGCTTTAAGTGCTTCTACTGCTACCAGCACCCATATTTTTTCAATACATAAATAGATTGCCAAAAAATACAAAATTCAGGGTCAGGGTCAGTCCTGAAAGCATCAGGTGTAAGGCAGGAGGCACCCTAGACAGCCCAGACCAATAAACAACATTATGCCATAAATTTGTTCTAAAAAGGTAGATTGACGGAACAGTGCCAAGATAATTTCTTTCTATATATACTTACTATATCTGAGAGGCATGTTATTTCCATCTAAACAAGGCATTTACCAGAATTTTTGGTGAACCTCATTAAACATATTACTAAATAACTACTATATAAACATACACTTCTTCAGTAAATCTGTGTCATTTTCAGCTATATCTTTTTCACAATGCATGAACATTGACTTGGCAGTCATTTATTTTGCAATAAATTAATATTCACAGTTCTAAAGTGCTGGAACAATAGACCTACATCATGGATGTATGAATAAATAATGCTAAAGACTAATAAGATCTCAAGAAGAAAATGATGATTATCTTTAATCACTAACCTTCCCCAGTAGTGAGCCATATGATAAAACACCTTCATTTCTTATAAAAATATGTATCACACACAATATAGAAAATGATGAAAAGGAAGGTGGATGTAATCAGGACAGAATGCCAATTACCTCATTACTTGTCATAGCACATTGTAACTGGAAATTGCTTCTTTCAGGTTCTGTTTGCTCAGGCAATTACAATAAACTCTCTGCTTGACATGTTGTTTGCACAGATGTAGTGCATTAATAAACATGAGGGCTAATCTGAATTATTGAACCAGTTGCAATAATTTCAACAATGGATTTATACTAAGTCAGACAAAGCTAAAGTATCACTGGAATTCCCTGTAAGCAACACTGTCATACTTTATCATACGTGAAATCCTCTAATTTAATGTATAGTAGTGAAACATGCCCCACAGGTATTTTAGACATCCAATTATTCTAAGCTCTGTTCAAGTTTAGTCATTAGATATTGCAATTGAATAAAAAAAAGATAAAAACAAATAGTGTCATATTATTGTATTAGCCTAAATAACTTTGTCAGTAGTGAAGTTACGCAAAATAGCAATTAGGTTTTATGCTATTCACTTTGTTTTTAGGGGCACTATATATGAATCTCTTCTAAAATTCTAATAATATGAAGGCAGTCTAGGAAATTTAAAATTCTGTGTGAAATAATGTAACAAACAAGCCAATTTAGACAATAAAGTTTCCTGGACCAATACATATACAATATAATACAAAACAATACCTCCTAGACCAAAAAGGTGAACTGAAGCACAGACAATACAAGTAACAATATCAAATAATATATTAATAGGTGTTTATACCATTTCCTTGGAGCCTGCTATAGTTCAGCTGGTTTATAGAGAAAATCAACTTTTTTTCTCTTTAGTGGCTTGCCCTGCAAATGGAATATATCCTTAAAAACTATTTTGTAACATTATTTTCACTTTTGCATGCAGTAATCTGTATACCAATCTGTGTCTGAAAAATGCCAGTGTTGTGCAATCAGTTCACTTTTGAAGTAACATTTATAACAGAAAATCACATAGAAATTCTCGAACCTGCCTAATCCAATGTGGGGGGGGGGGGGTATTTAGCTTATACTGGCAGCACTGGGTACAAGATGGGAAATAACCCTGGACACGGTGCCAGTTAATAGCACAGTCACATGCAGTGTGCTTACATTAGATGTTTGAGCATCACCTTTAAATGCAATTTAATATGTAATACAAAATTAACACTAGAATTGCCAAAGCCTACAAAAAAACTCGTAAACCCAGCTCACCTTAGATCCGTTCACACCTCTCCATCAGTGTCTTTTGTTTTGTAAATGTGTCAATAAGCACAATCAGCAAGCACCCTCCTATACCGTCCTCCCACCGGCAAAACGGCAAAAACTGCTCCCAGCTCAAGCCTTGTTAATCTGGGAGTGAGGTACTGGGAGCTGTATGTGTAAATAATATATTGTTATTTGGAACAAATGCATTTAACGTGTGTTCCGTGTCTACAAGAATCTATGTAAGTGTAGCATGACAGACATGTTGAACACATACCTAAAAGACAAACTTTTTTCAAGTTATAGTACTAATAACAAAATTTTGACATGAAGTGTATAATGTGTGAAGACTGAAGTTCAAATATCAAATAAGCACTTTCACAAAAGGTACAAGTATAACAAAACAAGTGCGCTTTTTTTCTTTTTCTTCGGTTAGAGCCTTGGACAGATAGATTCAAATCAATGCAGAAAGCAAATAATTTCAGTAGTTATTCAGATTAAATGCAGGTAAACAAGTGACCTATGAGCTGGTAAATGCAGTAACACTTTGAAATAATGTAAAATTATGTGCTACTGAATTTAAAATACATAGTCACCCCAGAACCATTTGATTACAACTCATGTAAATATTATTGTATACTTTATACAACGTGGTGCTGAAGCTATCATATCATAGTCAGCTGCTGTGATATATATGGTAGAAAGAAAATTAAGTCTCAAATATATTTGTTATAACATGACATTGACTTTGTTTTTATTTAAATGTGTGTTAAAATACTGCAATGTCAAATGATTTTCTCTTATTATAATATACCAGTAACGGCGCACTGCACAATAACGTGCAGTGAATACACTTGACTTCATCATTCATAGTTATCGTACTCTTTCTCTGTAAGTTTAGCATTCATTTGCTCAAAGGTTGATGCGCTTGCTGCTTCCTGAGCAACTCTTCTTTTCTCCACCCTAGTGGCTCACTTCTTCTCTTCTTTCATTGGTAACTTTTCACGTTAAAACTGATTAACTCAATGTTTGTGTTGCAATTACTTAGTACGCTTTCATTAATTTTTCTTCAATCTGCCTCAAGAATGATTTAAGATATGAAGAGGTAGGGGAAGTGACGGTGAAGGAGGTAGGGATGAAAACGGCGCCTGTACACATGTGCCGCACGGCCACCTGCTGGCTGCTGCCAAGAGTTGATTCTACACTAAAATAAAATAAAAATAAAAGGAATAACCTTGGAGGTCAATCATCACCCCGAAAGCGGATAGTAGATGTCATGTAGTATTTGTGTACCAAATTTCAGGTCAATAGTTCAAACGGTTTGAGAGCTACAGGTGATTTAAAATCCTGGACAGACAAACGGACAGCCACGGTAGCGTATTATATAAGAAGATTAAATGACAAAAAAAGTCATGTGGTGCTCCCTGGATCTTTATGTTTTAGGTTCCCGTATGGCTATGTCTGACTTAATGTACCGTCACCAAAATGTCAGCCAATTCATTTCAAATACAGTCAGTCTGGCCTTTGATTCAAAGGTTCTAGAAGTCATGGCAAGATTAAGCTAGATTAGCCAGAGAAAAACCATATGGACGCAGAAGTGTGGACTCGGCCCACTCTGTGATAGGGTTGGAAGTCAATCCGAGTTTTCTAGAGCTCTGAAGCAGAATTCCTGTCTACTGCACCATTTTGTCAATCATCTTTTGGCTTCCAAGTAAGTGAATTGTACTTAGAAAAAGGTGATACATTTTTCAGTTAACCACAGTCTGTTTTTACTTTCTCAAACATTCAAATGTATCAATACCTGACAATTCAAAACTGCATATTTTTGGGCATTTCTTTATGTTATTTTACAGGAACCCTGCCAAGAATATCTTACTATTCTATTTAAAAGAGTAAGTGTATAATGAATTACAGTATATTCACTTAGTGAATTAGTTATCAGAATCAGGTGTGTATATGATGATGAAAGAGTTATTTCTACTTTATAAATTCATGGAGGCAATTAGAAAATGAAAAATTAAACAGCACCAATCAAGTTAATGTATGTTAGAAAACAGTCTCTATGGGTTTAGATAGTGGAGACCCCTTTTCACTATACAGTCAACCCTCGTTTATCGCGGTTAATCCGTTCCAGACTCTGCTGTGATAAATGAATTTCTGCGAAGTAGGATTCTTTATTTATAAATCGAATATTTTCGCAGTTAGAACATAGAAAACCTGTTTATGACCTTCTAAATACATTTTCTAGACATGAAATAACACCCTTTAGTCAAATGTTTAAACTGTGCTCCATGACAAGACAGAGATGACAGTTCCGTCTCACAATTAAAAGAATGCAAACATGCAAACGTATCTTCCTCTTCAAAGTGTGCGTCAGGAGCAGAGAATGTCAGAGAGAGAGAGAGCGAGAAAAGCAAACAATCAAAAATCAATAGGGCTTTTTGGGCTTTTAAAGCGCGAGGCACCGCCGGACAAAGCAGCTACAAGGAAGGCAGCAATGTGAAGGTATTCTTTCAGCATTTTTTAGAGGAGCGTCCGTATCCTCTAGGCAAACAGCCTCTGTGTAAACAGACCCTCTGCTCACACCCCCTCCGTCAGGAGCAGAGAATGTCAGAGAGAGAGACAGGCAGAGACAAGCAAACAATCAAAAATCAATATGTGCTGTTTGGGCTTTCAAGTATGCGAAGCGCTGCACGGGAAGCATATCGTATATCATTGAGGAGTTTTATTTAATATGTAATACGTGCTCTGATTGGGTAGCTTCTCAGCCATCTGCCAATAGCGTCCCTTATATGAAATCAACTGGGCAAAGCAACTGAGGAAGCATGTACCATAAATTAAAAGACCCATTGTCCGCAGAAATCCGCGAACCAGCAAAAATCCGTGATATATATTTAGATATGCTTACATTTAAAATCCGCGATAGAGTGAAGCCGCGAAAGTCGAAGCGCGATATAGCGAGGGATCTCTGTAATGCTGAAATTCTGTGAGGAAGGAGCGTAAACATTTGTTAAGAGGGGCATTTACAGTATGACAATATTTATATTGATTTTAAAACAGCATTTACTAATTTACCAAATTGGAAGCTACTGATCAACAAAAAAGAAGTTCAAGGTACAGTGCGTAGATGGGTGCAAAGTTGTCTGAAACCCAGAAAGCAAACATTTTTGCTGTGAGGAATGTTTTCTGATTAGGTGATGTTAAAAGTGGATTTGAACAGAAAATATCACTATATGCAGACAATATGGTACTATACAGTATATATCAGATCCACAAACTACTGTGCCTACTTGTCTTAAACAGCATTAGCAGACTTTCAAAAGTTATCTGGATTCAAAATTAATTTGAATAAACATGTGCTTTTTCCAGTGAACTCTCTAGCACACAACATTAGAATGGACACCTTCCCTTTTATCATTGCAGACCAGTTTAAATATCTAGGAATAAATGTCACAATTAAATATAAGGATCTTTTTCAACAAAATTTTGCTATCTGCATGGAAAGACTTAAAGAAGATATGTATAGATGGTCTGCCCTCCATCTTACTTTAGCAGGGAGATTTAACACTATCAAGATGAATATCCTTCATAAGCTTATTTTTCTATTTCAAAGCAACCCCATATTCATTAACAAATCATTTTTTAAGAAATTAGATTCAATTATAACCTCTTTATTTTTACCTGTATTAACAATATGTGTGTCTGCATTCAGAATTGAAAGATCTCAGAATATTGGTGGAAGTCATAGCCTTTCTACTCCTAAACAGCAAATAGCCATAGTGGACATGGTTCTTGCAAACAAAGCAATATGTCTGCATTAGATTCAGAATCAGACTGGAGGGAGAAGTGCCACATTCACAGGAATTTACAAAGTGACGTATTAGTAGTTGACCATGTTGTAAAAAAAATAAAATTAGAATTAAATAACTAGAGTGTACCTTTCTAGAACATATCTAAACAAGTAACAGACCTGCATTACAACTATATAAAAGTAAGTACTGTAATGAGTGTAAGAGCCATTTGATGGTTATTTAAGTTATATTAAATGTTTGCCTATTGTTACATACGTGATCATGGGAGGCAGCTAAAGGGCTTTAATAAGGGTAATTCCGAACCGGGATGTAGCAGAGTGCACTGATTCTTTTTCCCGCTTTTCTGCAGACCGTTCACGAGAAATTGGTCCTGTTGATGTCACTTCCGGGCCCAAGCCTATGAATGAAGACCATTTTGGTCCAGTCCCCTTTGATGTCACTTCCTATACTGGCCTTTAAAAGCCTCCACCATTCCCCTATCCCCTCAGTTCTATTTTGGACCCTGATTTGTGCAAATCAGTGCTATCACTTATTTCAGTTTTGCAGCCAGGAAATAATATATGGATGTCTGCCCCAAACCTTGCTATGGCTCTTTGTCGAGTTTGTGACACTATATTTTAGTGCATAGTCTATGGGAGGTTCTTACAACCCCCACAAGCTGAATTGAATTGGTATATTCTAACTATTTCTTGCTGACTAAAGATTTGTCTCAGTTAGTGACCTGCCTTGCCATGTGCAAGGCATGGAGGGCACACAGTTTTAAACCGTGCCTTAACATGTCCTATAGCGTGAAAGTTAACATGCTCTATTGGACGTGCAGTGCCATATGTTTAGAGCGTACTGAAGGCAAAGTAAAGCATCTTTACGTATAGAAACAACTGAGGTTTGACAAGAAAAGCTAAGTTTACAGAAGAAACATTTTTTCCCATTTTTTTTTGCTTTTTATTCTACATGTGTAACAACCTTTTTTCTTTATTCTTGTGTGGATTGTTTGCTTTGAATTTTCACTAAATCTTTTAAAACAAACTTTTGGACAGAGAGATTTCTTTCGGTACACGTTTGACCCGTGCTTGATCCTGCTTTACTCACCAGCAGCTACAATGAGTTATCATTTGTCAGCCATATACTGTCATTCCCAAAATGGTAAAAATGATAAAAAATTACAGTTGACATGAAAATGAATCAACTGTTGATAAACAAGACATTACAGTAAGTTGTGAATAACAGAATAAATCAAGAATTCAACTTTATTGGTTCTTTTTCAGACAATTTTTGAACTTGATGCAAGTTCAACTCTTCATAAATACATTTTTCTTTTTTCTTAATATTTTATTGAATTTATTAAAATCAAACAACATTCCATACAAGCAAGTCAAATTTTCAAAACTAGGTTCAAATCAAGTCAACCCCCACCCATGACAAAAAGAGCTAGGCCAACACAGTGAAACTTTAATAGTAGAAAAGTTAAGTAAGTAAATAAATACAATAAAAAGGGGAAGGGAATCCTCTTCCTCAATTTAAATGCTTATTCTTAAATATTATTAATTACATCCTGCCAGGTTTTAAAAAAGTTTTGCACAGATCCTGTGAGTATTTCATTTTTTCCAATTTCAAGTAGTATATAACATTGGTTACCCAATGACTGAAAAGAGGCGAGTTAGGATTCTTCCAGTTGAGCAAGATAAGTCTATGTGCTAGTAGTGTAGTAAAGGCAATTATAGTTTGTTTGTCCTTCTCCACTTTGCGCTCATCTGGAGGTACAGCAAACACAGCTGTTAGTGGATTAGAAGGGATTGTGACACCCAGGCTGTCTGAAAGGCATTTACAGATTTTGGTCCAAAATGATGTTAATGTGGTGCACGCCCAAAACATATCATCCAATGAGGCTGGAGCTTGATTGCAACGTTTCCAGGTTGGATCTTGCCCTGGAAACATTTTGGACAACTTTAAATGAGACAGATGTGCCCAATATATAATTTTGAGTTGAATAATTGTGTGCTTTGCATATATGGCGCTCAAGTGAATTCTCTGCATTGCTACATTCCACTCCTTTTCTGATATGTTGAGGGAGAGATTCTTTTCCCACTGTCTTCTTGGATCTTTGAAAGAGAGGGACTGTAAAATGGTTTTATATATTATAGAAATGCTGACTGAGTCCTCAAGACTGATCAATATTTTTTCCAGCATAGAGGAAGGTGGGAGGTGAGGAAAATTGGGCAGGTTCTGTTTAAAAAAGTTTCTAATTTGAAGGTAGTGAAAGAAATGTGTTGCTGTAAAGTTACATTTGGAATGTAATTGTTTGTAGAATGCAAAGATGTTGTCTATGTACAGATTTCTAAGTGATTTAATCCCAAATATTTTCCAGGTATCAAAAACTGCATATATTTGAGAGGGTGTAAAAAGGTGGTTCTCCTGCAGAGGTGCCACAGATATAAACGTTTGGATGATTATAAGACTAAAAGATTACTGCCTTGACATCATGCAGCACACAGCTCATGCATCATGTGTCTAGCAAGCCACAGCATCTGAGCAACCAAATTCTCTAAAACAGATAAATAGGTAGATGGATAGATACCTTATTAATCCCAAGGGGAAATTCACATACTCCAGGAGCAGCATACTGATAAAGAACAATATTAAATTAAAGAGTGATAACAATTAAGGTATAACAGACAGAAAATAACTTTGTATAATGTTAACATTTAC
>JANRMT010028174.1:76522483-76592210 GCA_026402145.1 Polypterus bichir lapradei
TCTGTCTGGAGATGATACTGTTCAGTAGATGCAGTGGATTCTCCATTATTGACAGGAGCCTGCTCAGTGCCCGTCGCTCTGCCACAGATGTCAAACTGTCCAGCTTCGTGCCTACAATAGAGCCTGCCTTCCTCACCAGTTTGTCCAGGCGTGAGGCATCCCTCTTCTTTATGCTGCCTCCCCAGCACACCACTGCGTAGAAGAGGGCGCTCGCCACAACCGTCTGATAGAACATCTGCAGCATCTTATTGCAGATGTTGAAGAACGCCAGCCTTCTAAGGAAGTATAGCCGGCTCTGTCCTTTCTTACACAGAGCATCAGTATTGGCAGTCCAGTCTAATTTATCATCCAGCTGCACTCCCAGGTATTTATAGGTCTGCTCCCTCTGCACACAGTCACCTCTGATAATCACAGGGTCCATGAGGGGCCTGGTCCTCCTAAAATCCACCACCAGCTCCTTGGTTTTGCTGGTGTTCAGTTATAGGTGGTTTGAGTTGCACCATTTAACAAAGTCCTTGATTAGGTTCCTATACTCCTCCTCCTGCCCACTCCTGATGCAGCCCATGATAGCAGTGTTGTCAGCAAACTTTTGCACGTGGCAGGACTCCGAGTTGTATTGGAAGTCCGATGTATACAGTATAGGCTGAACAGGACAGGAGAAAGTACAGTCCCCTGCAGTTCTCCTGTGTTGCTGACCACAATGTCAGACCTGCAGTTCCTGAGATGCACATACTGAAGTCTGTCTTTAAGATAGTCCACGATCCATGCCACCAGGTATGAATCGACTCCCATCTCTGTCAGATTGTCCCTAAGGAGCAGAGGTTGGATGGTGTTGAAGGCACTAGAGAAGTCCAGAAACATAATTCTTACAGCACCACTGCCTCTGTCCAAGTGGAAGAGGGATTGGTGTAGCATATAGATGATGGCATCCTCCGATTCCACCTTCTCCTGGTATGTGAACTGCAGAGGGTCGAGGGCATGGCGGACCTGTGGCCTCACGTGGTGAAGCAGCAGCTGCTCCATGGTCTTCATCACATGTGACGTTAGAGCGACAGGCCGGAAGTCATTCAGCTCACTAGGACGTTATACCTTTGGGACGGGGGTGATGCAAGATGTTTTCCAAAGCTTCGGGACTCTCCCCTTTTTCAGGCTCAGGTTGAAGATGCGCTGTAGAGAACTCCCCAGCTGCAACGCACACGCCTTCAGCAGTCGTGGCGATACTCCATCTGGACCCATTGCTTTGCTGGCACAAAGTCTCCTCAGCTCTCTGCTTACCTGGGCTGCTGTAATTGTGGGTTGGGGGAAACTCTCTCCTATGCTGGTATCAGTAGAAGGATGGGTGGAGGATGCAGTACACCGAGGTGAGAGTGGGTTAGGGTGGTCAAACCTGTTGAAGAAGTTGTTCATCTGGTTTGTTCTCTCCACGTCTCTCTCAATGGTGGCACCCCGCTTCGAGCTGCAGCCAGTGATGATCTTCATCCCATCCCACACTTCCTTCATGCTGTTATTCTGCAACTTCTGCTCCAGCTTTCTCCTGTACTGCTCCTTTACCGCCATGAGCTGGACTCAGAGTTCCTTCTACACACGCTTGAGCTCATGCTGATCACCGCATTCAAAAGCCCTTTTCTTCTGGTTCAAAAAGCCCTTGATGTCACTTGTAATCCATGGCTTGTTGTTAGCATAGCAGCATACTGTTCTTACTGGAACTACAATGTCCATACAGAAGTTGATGTAGTCAGCAGTGCAGTCAACAACCTCCTCAATATTCTCACTATATAATCCCTGCAGGATACCCCAGTCCGTAATGACAGCGATCATAATGCCATTGTTATAATGGTAAAAATATAAACAAAAAATATGAAGCATTATTGACTAAACTCTATCTCATGTAATATGTATCTTATTTACAGTAAGAGGGTGTTATTACAGTAGTACATTGGGGATCTTGAAGTCTCAATTTAATGATAATTTACAGGAGTTAAGGTAAGCTGAATAGCCTGTTCTTGATGTATATTTATATGGTGAGTGTCAGAAGCAAATTCATTGGACACAGGCCATTGCTAACCTGTATCAAGACATAATTATTTAATAATTATTTAACAGAATCACAAATCCTTGTAAAAGATTTTTGCCCCAACAGAAAAGAAACGTCTATTTTGTGTTACATGACGACATTTTTGAAACTCAGATTTTTTTTTAACATATCTGTTTATTTTAATCAAGAGGTTTGTCTGCCTCTTTAAAATGCCTCATTAGGATAGTTAAAAAACATGGTTTATGTTCTGAAGCTGTATTTAAATCTATTGTTTATACAGTGTGAAAATTAAATAAAATCGTAAGAGTTCTTTTATCTAAATTATGCTAAAAATTTAAAAAAAGGCATGAAGATCAGTGACACAAAATAAATTCTGGTAAAAACCAAGGAATATAATGCAGAAAAGCCCGTCTTCCCAGCTAGAACAGCTGAAGAAGTAAAAAGTGAGATATACTAGTCAGTTTAGACAGGATATCAAGATATCATTTCAACAAGTCAGCCATTACTATGTAATATCTGAAATTTGTCACAAAACCAGAACATCTAAGTGAGCAAGCACAGATAGGGTTCGTAAATTTCACAGATAGTATTTAGCCTGAGAACAGTAGCAAAATCTAAAGCTAAATGACACCTCTGTCCCTCAAGTACCAGCCAAACACTGCCTTTGGTACAACAGTCCTGACTGCCTGCCTCCACTTCATATAGCACTGGCTTTCATGATTTTGACCTCTCTTTCTTCAGTACTGTCGTTCTATTCTCTGTCAGTCTATCGTCTCTTTCCAGCTTTTTCCTTTATATTTCTGTGGGTACAACATTCTACCTGCAAGCCGTAGAGTGCCAGTTTAGCTGACTAATTAAGCAATCATCTCGCCATCCACACTACACTCCCTGTGGCCACACAACTGCACAACAGCTCATACACCCATGGAACCCGAGCACATAGCTTTTTACAAACTTGCACTGCCACAAATCTCTTTTTCTTTACTTTTCCTTTTACAGTGACAGGGTCACCATTTAATATAAAATTTTTTAAAAAATCATTCCGAATAATCAGTAAACATATTGCTGTTATCTATGGCGATAGCTATGTAATAAACATGTATACTAAATTTCCATTTATAGAGACTCATACATTTAGCTTATTATAGGAAAAAAATATTAACAACATAGATTTGAGATGCAGTTGGTTAGGAGGCAAGAGGTGTGTGACGAGCAAACCCTACAGAGTTTGCTTCACTGTGAGTTTGGCTAAATCATGGAAATGCTCTGTAATTTTGCCAAACTCCTCAAAATGCATTGAAGACAATGGGGAAGGAGGAACTAAACTAGTTTGTAGTGGATTCTAATGGTGCAATAGTGTTTTAATTGTCCCAGAGAGTTAGGGAAGCATTTGCCAACTATCTGGACTGATTATTAAGGTCAAAAATGTGATCTGAACTGTTAGACAGCTGTACTAACTACTGTGCCACCATTCCCCAAAAGACACAGACAGAATGATAACCAGAAACAAAATACAACAAATGGCAACAAACAGTAAAAAAGCAAACATATATATATATATATATCATTGAGCTCACAGAGAATTTTGATGCACAGATTACCTGTGCTATGAAATGGCATTATGGGACTGGCTTATTCCATTGTTTACATTGTCATGTAATATACTTTTTGCTTCCCTTGGTGCAGATGCTTTGCACTATAAGAGAGATATAAATGTCTCGTAAACAGAAATAAACCTTTAGTTACTATCACTGTTTTACAGGGTTGCAGGTGTTTTCTTTTTAGGAAGGAGGGGGCTTTTTTAATGTTTCTCCACCATTCAAATTAGCCATGTGCTGCTGTGCCTCCAGCAACAAAGAATCAGTGTTATATATCTGATGTCAGTACTAATAATATTCTCATTATGATCAGATAATGTACCCCATAAATGAAAAACACACGCAGGGTGGAAAGCTTGAGTAATGATCAGGGGTCTCATGCATAACGGTGTGCGTAGAATTCACACTAAAACATGGCGTGCAGACAAAAGTTGATATGTGCGTACAAACAAAAAAACTCAGATACAGAAAGCTGTGTGTAAGCCAACTTCCATGCCTTACCGCTACATAAATCCAGGTCAGCGTGAAATGTTATGCTCGTGCACGTGCCTGCCGCCCCTCCAAGACTCCTCCCAGAATTACGCCTCTTTGAATATGCAAATCAATATAAATATTCCTTTCAGCGTTCAGTGAAACGACAATGGCTAAAGCACAGGAAGACTATCAGCAAATGCCAAGTGGAGGCATCCAAAAACGTACTGTTTGTTGGTTTAAAAATTTATATAAACAACAAAAGGAAGTTGATCGAAAGTTCAAGTTCAGAAAGTCACACAGTGCCGAAAAAAGAAGTTGTCAGATATCAAAGTCACTGTGAAAAGGCGAGTCGTAGCCCACTGCCTGAGAGTCATATGTAAGCTTATTAGGGTACAGAGAAAATAAAATAAAAATAGAGAGACAGTGGAAAAAAAGCTTGAAATGTCAACTTTAATCTCGAAACTTCCAATTTAATCACGTAGTTTATTTTGTCATTAAATTACAATGTAATAAACTTAATCTTAAAATCTTTTAATTTAATAGTTTCTCAAATCCCATCGTAGCTAAAGTAGCATGTTAAATGCTTCATATTTTGTGAGTTCATCTATGTACTTTGTGTGTGTGAATCACTACGTGCTTCTTAAACTGTCTTTCTCCTATGCCGACAAGACACAGAATACATTACATTCATGATATAACAGCTCTCTGAACAATTTAAATACTAAGCTGTATACTTGATATCATTTTCATGATGAAATGAATTAAAGCATGTATTAAACATGGGGCCACAGTGGCGCAATGGTAGCGACAAGCTGGTGCCCTGTCCAGAGATTGTTCCTGCCTCCATGCAAGATGCTTGCTGCACTGTGTGTGACCCTCAATGAAAAAAATTATTGCAGCAGTACTCTCTTTCAAACATACCAACCCCCAATTCCTGTCCTTCCTTTTCTTTCTCCAAGTAACCAATGGCCACACAATCAGCTCTTTAATAAATGTTAAACCATCTGTAAGCTCAGAACGCCAATTCTTCAAAACTTTTATGGAACATTGAAATATCTTTGTAGTACATGTTTAATCATCTAGGGTCATGCCAGTCCCAGCAAGCATACAGCGCAAGGCAGGAACAATCCCTGAACGGGGGCGCCAGTTCATTGCTACCGCTGTCCACCATGTCCACATGTTTAATAACAGTATACATTACTTAAATGAAGTTAAAAATGTATATGTATAATGTAATATATATACTTTACAGCATTTCACCTGAAAAATGATATGAAGAGCTCCAAGAAGATAGCGCCTGGACATCTAAATTGACTTAGAAGCCAATTGTTATCATCTGTCAATACGTGCTCTCTTCTATTGACTTGAATTGAATTCCTTTATTGTTATTGTATGGTACAATGAGATTCAATATGCAAATCCTCCATAAACTTATTTTCCTATAAAATAGTAAAATAACAACAACAAAAACAATAATAATAATAATACAATAAAAAATAATGAAAATGTACAATATGAAACCATAAGCTCAGGATGTGCAATATTACAACTGTAATGCAGGTTTACAGTGAGGCAATTGTACTTATAAGTACAAAACGTTCTACCAGAAGCACTTGATGGACTGATTGAGTGCATTTATAGCTCTTGGGATGAAACTGTTTCTGAACTGCAAGGTTCGTGCAGGAAAGGTTCTGAAGCATTTGCCGAATGGGGGAAGTTCAAATACACTGTGCACATGGCTGAGGCAGTGTGTGCTAGAAGCTGTACCCTGAGAATTCTTTCCGCTCTTGACACAATCTACTGTTGAGCTTATTGATCAGCTGCTGTATTGCTGTGATTCTACACTCAGATACGTTGGGTTAAAATACTCAGTGCTGCACTGAGAGTATAAATGCTAAAGCAGCTATGGTATTTGGAATAGTTTGTCCATTCCATGCACCATTACATGCTTACGGTTTGATTACAATCTGATGCCTTAAACTAAAAAACGATATGCGGTTAATGTCAGTGTATTTGATAAAGCCACGTGAGGGATGTTAATCTAAAGAATAAAGGGAAGCCACCCAGGAACAGTAGCAGTGCTTTGAAACTAGGTGCTGCCAGTTTGCAAAACCAAGCCAAAAACTTGCATACATTATGGTTTGAACTGGTGTGAGAATGTGAGTGGCTTTATGGCAAGTTTAGTTTTCATACATTGCGATGTGAGCATGAAAACGTTTGCATACGCAACATTTTGTCCATATGCATGTTTATACATGAGGCCCGAGATCACAACATCATGACTGCCCGAAGTAAATCGGCAATGATGTTATAATATACGTGAAAATTCTGCGCATGGCTGCTACAGCTCTGTGATGTTACACTGGCATGATAAAGTATCAGAGGGTGCTGGGAAAAAAACTGTTATCTAAGCCAGCCACAAGGTGAATATTCCTGGAAAATATTTGGTGAATGAGGTCACAGGTGAATACAGCATATTCACAGTGAGAAATGTTTTGGCGAATTTCACCATGAAATAAAGGGGTAGTAGGGACATTACACCAGAACTGATGCTGGAACTTCCCAGCAAGCTGAGTTTTAGGTGCATGAATTACTAAAGAGAACTGCAAATTACATGATGCCTGCTGTTATGTACAAAATAATTAAGGAAGCAGAATGACCAAGTGCCTGCTAATGACTGAAAGATAGTAAATAAGTCTCACCAATGGGATTTTTTTGAAAATCTGTTTCTATTTGTTGGGTAGCTCTCAGACAGCTAAGAATCCTTATTATTAAATATCTTTTTGTCCTATGAAATGAATGATAAAATCACCTAACTAAAACACTGTTCTGTTCCAAACTGTCCCTTTAGGTTTTCTAAATGCCTATGTCATGGCAAGCAAAAGATGTTGAAACGGAAAGTCAATTTTTGTTTTAGCCAGGTTGGAATTTTAAAGAACATATTCCCAGGAAAAATGTACCCACTGCTGGACACAGGAATCTGAAAATATAGATCTGTGTAATGGACTCATGGTCTCCAGTCATGGAATCAATATGACTATCTATAAATCCAATGGAAGTATTCTGTGTTAAAAAAATAATGGAAGTATCCTTTAAAGTCTTTGGGAAGTCAGCAACACAAAACAAATTAAATAAGAAAATTGAAAGGACAAACAAAATAAAGTTGTGGTGAAATCTGTGATTAAAAGAAAACAAATGATTATATGCTGGAAATTGAAAATAATCAATTTCATTTATATTTTTTCCTTTTACAATATTAAGACTGCAACCTTTATAGTCATACTTCCAAAATATTAACCAAGGGTGGTTATAATAAAAATAACAATAAAAGCATTCCATCCATCCATCCATCCATTTCCCAACCCGCTGAATCCGAACACAGGGTCACGGGTGTCTGCTGGAGCCAATCCCAGCCAACACAGGGCAAAAGGCAGGAACCAATCCTGGGCAGGGTGCCAACCCACCACAGATAATAGCATTCCAATTTGAAAAATACCAGATGCATCCGTAAATAAAATGCTAATGCTTTTCCAATGCTTTTTAAAATAGTTTTTAGGCAGATCATGACAATGTGTTTGTGTCTCTTGTAAGTAGGCCACGCTGGTGCTGAACCTACTTTACAGTAGCACTGGTTCAAAAGCTTTATTTTTAATGAGTGACAATCCTAACAGCTCCCACATTACTCCTACATGAAAATACAGCAACAGACTTTCATCACAATGACAGACTGAGTCAAGCTGGTGTTGATTCTATTATTCTTGCAAAAGGTTACTAATTGATGCTCGATTTATAGCCATTTTTGTTGAAGGACTGGGTTTAATTTCATAGATGCTCATTTTTATAGCGTTACTGACAAATATCAAAGTTTGTATAATGTCAGCAATGTGAACATAGCTTTCTATAAA
The DNA here is from genome assembly GCA_026402145.1 of Polypterus bichir lapradei. Taxonomy (NCBI): domain Eukaryota; kingdom Metazoa; phylum Chordata; class Cladistia; order Polypteriformes; family Polypteridae; genus Polypterus; species Polypterus bichir. Next base: position 76,530,496 of record JANRMT010028174.1, read on the forward strand.
CCCCCTGAGATATATGATACTAGACTAATAGACTATGCACATCTTTAAAATCAGTGTTTAAGGTGTTTTATTGCTGAAAAACAATATATGGTCATCTTGTATATTTTAGTTGTGTTTTTTGATCATATCATGTCAGGCAATTAAAATTCCTTATAGTGCTTTAATTAGTATGGCTTCAGTTTTGACTGTAGGTCACAGTCTGTATTAGAATAAATAATCACATGATGTAGGTGTGATGCATTGTGTTTCACACTACATATGGTGAGATGTAACCACTTGTCTTAATGCTAAGTCTGAATCTGCGGCAGGTGAAGATGCTCCCTTTCTGTTCTGTTTATAATGCAGACACATAAAGCACTTCTTATGCTACAGTACGATAACACAGCTTTAAATGGTAATCTTTTTGACTCAGATAATCAATAATCTACCTGAAGGGCTGCAAGAAGTGAGAGGTTAGCATATGAAGGCATCATTTACATTAGCACAACAAACAGTTTAGTCCATTAAGGAAAAAGACGAAGACTGGTTTAGCAGCACTTGACTTTATTCCTTTTTTACACTCTGCGGGGTAGAATAACAGGAGTACAATAAAATTGTGGGCACCATTCTCTGTCTTAAAAAGACCTCATGGTTCTAAGAGAGAAACTAATGGAACAGTTCTCTCTTTTAGCGGACTGCTGTTGTACATTGATAATAAAACTGACCCCTGGTGCAATGTCTATGTACAACAAAGACCACCTGCAGATGAAGTACAACATAAAAACAATCACTTCCTGAACTTTAACTTTAGGTCAAGTTTTTCAATTGTCAGGCATGTACAGATATCCTCCTCTCAAAGAGTGATATGCCAAAACTTAAAAGATGTTTAGATCTTTAATATGCTACTGTACGTTTTCACTTCTAAGTTCACTGGCAGGCATGTTGTTCGTTTATGAAACTGGAAAGCCTATCCTCCATTAGAATACTGACACTATGAAACATTTGTTGTACTCTATCTACTTTTTAACTTTCATAATATCCTGCAACAAAAATACTGTTGGGTATATTACAGAGAGAGCCCAGAGTTTCTGTTTTTATGTTGATAGATAGATAGATGGATGGTACTTTTAGGTCCCAAGGAGATATTTAGCTTTTACAGAAGCTCAACAAATGTAGAAATGTTATAAAAAAAAAAAAATAGCAACCCCTCTCAACCACACACAAGAATTGCAAACAAGCTTAACTAAAGACTAACTATGAGAGAGCCATCATAGAGAAGCACATATAAAGGTGCATTGATGCCGATATTTGGGAGCCCCAGTAGCATTTCTTGACATACTTCTGTTGAATAATTCATTCCCCAAAATTAATTATTGATGGGGTGTGTTAGAGAAAGGACATCCATAATAATCATTAGTTTTGTCTTCTTTCTCTCCTTTGCTACCACCCCCCCCACCTCTCTCTTTCTGCAACTTAAAGATATGAAGGTTTTTATTGCGTTGAAGGCTCATTACTAGGTAATGATTTTACTTTATAGCAAATGTTATTGAATAAATTAATTTTCTTGCTTAAAAGCACATAATAATTCATGTTAAAAATGGTAAAATGTTATATTTACTGAATCCTGAATTTTTGTTTTTTTATAGTCTCTGTAGATTTTTTTTGTTAAACTTATATTATTCAGCAACATGAACAACACAGATTTCCCTTTGTTGGTCACATATTTACATTGATTCTGCACAGAATATACTAAGGGAATAGTTGAAAATAAGTTAAATTTGTTCTATACCAAAATTTTGAACTGAAAACTTAAACAAGAGAAGAGGAAAAACTCCACCCTGAAAGGTGCACATGTACTTACTTTTTAGTAGAAGATGACTAATAAATGTCAGCAGCTGGTGTGAAAATGAGTCATGTCCTGAATGAAATAAATAAATAAATATAACAGTACAGATTCAAACAAAATATGAAAACAATCCCCAGGGTCCTAACTCAAATTTTAGTTGTTTACCAATTTCATAACGTTACATCTGTAGGGTGTTATTAGGGAATACACTTCTTCATAATGATCTACTTCGGTTCATGTTGAGGCTTTTCTAAACTGAACATTTAAAGTAATCATAAAATAATTTATTATCTACTGTCAGATCACAAATATCTTTCTCTTACTATCTGTACAGCAAATATAAACACACACACACATATATATATACTGTATATAAATGTGTTTTTAACAGTATATACTGTATATATAAACTGCTCATAAAGTATACACAATATTTCTCATTTTGACTGAATTTGAATTCATGCTAGTCTGAACAAGATGGAGTTCTTTGGGGTGGGTAACCAAATCTTTGCCACAAGATGTTAACAGGTGATCTGAATGAAGAACCAGCAATGCCTATTGATGTTTTTCACATTACTTGTTTTTAGGTTCACTTCAACTTTGTTAGGGTTTCTTGTTAGCTAACAGCCACTAAATACCTATCAACAGAAGTTTTTTGAACAATAACATTCCTACTATAACAGATACATTAGGGTTAAGACTGTATAAAGTATAACAAACTATATTTAAATTGTAAATTTAGATGATTAAGTGGCTTTCTGACAACAGATCTGAATACTCCCTTCATCTGCTATATATGGACAACTTTAATTTGCCTAGATGTTACATGTACTATACCAGTGCTTCAAGTAGAAAAGAAGTAGAGGCAGTACTCTAGAAATTTTAGCCTCCTTCTGGTAAAAGAAGTTTTAAGATGGATAGATTTAAAGTTTGAAGAGCAAAGAAGGGAGAATTAAAGACCTTCAATCTTCCCCTTGACTAAAATTATCAGGAGGTAGCAGACAGATAAAAGAATAATAATACGAAGAAGCTGTGAGAACTCCCCAGATGTACCAACTGACTTCAAACAGTGCCGGTACACATGAAAAAGCAAAAATGTGATAGTGCTGATTCCAGCCCACTTCAACCACCATACTGTACAAAGCATTAATCAATGTAAGATTATATTTTAGGGATTTATAGCATGTGCTGTTTATTACTAAATGTCTGAAAATGAACAGATGAACAGTCTGTCATACTGCTTTAGTGATTAAATGTAGCATACTTTCTATGAATTAAACTTGCTCTGTTTCAATAGATAGATAGATGGATGCATATACTTTATTTGTCCCCAAGGGGATAGTTGCCCATGAGAGGTACAGTCATTTGGAATGGAGGGGATAATTTGATGGGACGAGAGGAATCTGTGTTATAAATATAGACTGACCTGTATCATATTCATTAAGATTTGGGTAGTCAGTCACTTTTAACAATTCAGAGTCAAATTTTGCCTTTGACAGTGCAATTTAAGTACCTAATGGAAGACAATAGAAACCTGACTATATCAGATTTGAGATGTCCTCCAAATTTCAGAAGTTTCTAAGTAATGCCAGAACAAACATACAAAAACACATAAGAAGCGCCTCTGAGAGACCTTTCTGCCCACTTCTATCAGGCAATTTTATGCTTCTAGTACTCATTAAATTTATCTAATCTAATCTATTTTAATCTAGTCTAATACAGATACCAACTCAACTATATTTATATGGATTGTAAGAAAAAACACAAAGAAATGATAAAGAGCTGGGTCACTGTAAGGAGAACCCCACATATCTGATGACAAAATAAAAAGAACAAATTCACAATATGTCTTTTCAGATGGGAGTCAACAGTCTTACTGACTTTAGATGTCTGTGGAACCACTTAAAATGAAGCCAGAGCGGAAGAGATGGACTCAGGGGTCCGTGACTCTGAAGTGATGTCAAGACTTAGAGTGGAATTACCACTTCATGAACCCTCACGTTGTCTTCCAAGTGCACATGTATGACAGGATGTAGTTTCAAACCTTTGCTGGTAATTTTACTTACACTTGTCTGAGCTACTAAAACAGTTGACAGGAGATGTCTGACTGTAAGACACAGACTCAATGGAAACTGTAGCCGTTTGAAATAGAAGGGGTAATTTAAGGGGATAAGAGCAATTTGCAGTATAAATATGGTTTCTCTTTTATCACATGAAGTCATACTGCCCCCCAAGCTGTTCCCAATTGTAACCAGCAGTCACAACCCCATGGTTTCAAATATGACAGGTGAGGGATTACATTTATGACCTCAAAATATATATATAAAAAACTTATTATATATCAAAAACCTGTATTATAGTGAGAAGAGTCTGGGTAATACATTCAAGTCTGTGGCTTGAAAAACAAAGCTGTGCATTAAGAAAAAGCAAGTAAATGGAAACTGTGCTTTGTGGATATAGAATTAATTTGTGCATTTAAAGTTCAAGTATAAGTTTACTGTAGAAGAAACAGGTTTTGCAGTTTATACAAAATTTCAGAATCTCACTTTCCTCATTCTTCTGATGCAGTCCTGTCATGTACTTGAAAAGGGTATCTTTTGCAAGTCACAGGACTTTCCTTTTCTGTTGAAAGTTAAAGGAAATGCCCTGTTTAGTCATTCATTATAAGCTAAAATAAAACAGTTATATAATCTAAAATGTGTTAATTTTTTCTCTTACAGTAGTTTATCATTATTAATGCATTAATATATTTGTTCCAAAATAAACAGTAACTGAAAATGCCATAATAATTTTGAAGCTATATAAGTAAAACAGTTAACTGCTCTTATCATTACAACAGGTGTCGCTGAATATTCATGAACAAGTAAAAAGGGACTAGTACTAACTTTCACAATAATTAGCTTTAATTTCTTTATTGCAGCAACATATTTAACAAATTATTTAAATGTATCCAGAAATTACTGGCTAGTTTTAAAATTCTTGTTATTTTATGGATTACGAATACTGAACAGTTCAAAACACTAATTGCTTTAGTACAGTAACTGAGTGTTTGGGAGTGTGTACTTGTGTGTGTGTGTGTGTGACCTCATATTTCAAGTTTAATTCCTTCCTTGGCTTCATGTAACACTTCTGTAAATGGAAAGAAAGCAAATTTGTAAAATAGATAAGTATTTTTTTATCTTGAGTAATTTGTTTACAAATTGACGTTTTTCCAGAAAAGTGGCTATATGCAAACAATGCCAACATATCTGAATTTTTAAACAGTGAAAGCAAGAGATAAAATACATTTTTAAAACAACATATGTTTAACTACAGTACATACATTCTACTAAATGTGAACTGCCTCATGATGATATGATCATTTGTCCATCATCCTCACAAATGTAAATGTTGCAGTACAATCACATACAGTAGTAATATGAATGAATAATAAAGCTAATATAAAAGTTACACTCATTATATAGACTGCACATTTTAGAGCAGTGATTCTCAAAGAGTTATGGACCAAGAACCACTTTGTTAAAGTCAAAAATACTGACGACCTCTTGTGGACATGCATCCATTCATTACCATAAATTCTGTATGTTACAATTGTTACATTCTTTTTTTGCATGTACTTATGTGAAAAATATTGTAGCAACCTACGATACAATGAAGGAGAGTTGCCACACAAACTCAAGTACTGAATTAGTTGGCCTGAACAGGGATTTTCATCGGAATACACCTCTTTTCCAAAGACATAGCTATAGGTGGGTATATCAGAGGTGGGCAGGAGAATGAATATTGGGCCCTAGTGAAGAACTTTGTTGAATGGTGCAAACTGAACCATCTGCAGCTCAGCATCAGTAAGACAAAACAGATGATTGTAGAACTCCGTATGGCCCAGCTCACTTTGCCCCAGGTTCTCATTGATGGTAAGGACATGGAGGTGATGAGAACATATAAGTTCCTTGGAGTGCATCTGAATGAAAACTTTAACTTGAGTGCTAGCACCAGAAGCTGTATACAAGATGGTATAATGAAAGTGGTGAAACAGAAGTCACCCAGGAGGCATTCTGGACAATGACTCTCACTGTCTTTATGAGGCTTAGCTAAACAGAATAGCAGCTCCATGCTCTAAGGCAGGGGTATTCAATTAGGTTTTTCATTGGGCCAAATTGTCATACGGCTTTTGCCAGTGGGCCGCACATTTCCGTGTATTTCTTGTGTTGTACCATTAATACAAAGCACCACTGCATTTTCAACATTTTTATTTAAATGAGTCAAATGGCATTAGAATTAACCGCTGGCTTCTAGTGCAAATAATAAAAACTGCAAAACATAGCCAGCTTTAGTTTTAACAGAAATCTGAGTCACAAACTCATAGTGACAGTATTTGCTTTTTGCTTAAATAAAATGAAGCCTAGAAAACAATAATTACAATTTCTTTTTGTGCAAATAAGAGCAAATATCACAGTCACAAACTCACATAAACAGTAATAGCAATATCATATTGTGCAAACATAACTTTGAATGAAATCACAAACTTAAACTGCTGGCTTTTAAAGCATATAAAAGGAAACAAAAGTGTGTCTAGTCTTCATACTACAGGACATTTTGATCTATCTCTAATGAGAAAAGTGACACTTCATTGACTGGGCAAGACGAGAAAAGTTAGGTTCATATGGGGTGACAGCAATCCGCAAACAATGATGCAGATGCTCATTTGTCAAGGAGATCCGATTGTCTGTTTTTATGGCATTCATGTGAGAGAAGGATGATTCACATGTACAGGTATATGTTGATCCAAACATTGTTAACAAACACGGCCAATTTTTTCATGTTTGGGAACATCTCTGGGACAACTTGTCCAAAGCTCTGTTCAGCCTTTTTCCTGAAGGACATCCTTTAATTCACATGATGCTTGCATTTCAATCATTTCAAGTTGCAGGAGACCTTCATCAATGCCATGCAACTTTAGGAACTCTGCTGCTTTGGGGGAAGTATTGGGTGTGCTGGTGAAAGGGTTCCTCACAACATGCAGCAACTCTTTGGGAATGTCAAAGTCATTGAATCTCTGTGCAAAGTTGTGTTTCAAATGGTCCAGAAAGTCTGACATGAACTTTGTGACTTTACCACTTTGTGATGACTTGATGAAGCCACTAAGGGTTGGAAAGTGCAGCAGTCTGCTACTGAGATCAGATGAAAAAATATCCAGTCTCTTTTGAAAAGCAGTTAGCCTTTCAACCACATCAGCAACTGTTTTATCTCTCCCCTGAAGTTCCAGGTTAAGTACATTCAAATGATGAAGGATATCACATAAAAAACACATCTCAGACACAAAAAAACACATCTCAGACACAAATTTATCATCCAACATGTTGGTCAGAAATGTTTCAGCCTTTCTGTGCTTGCATTCATTAAGGAAAGTGATGATTTCTTTCCTTAGTTCACAGACTCTCATGAGTGAGTTTCACTGCCATCTCACGCAATGCATCTTTCGCCTGACAGGTGATGCAGGGAACACTATAACTTGGCCAATGACCTGGCCCCAGGCTATATCTCTTTGTAATAGAGTGGTAGCTCCCGCTGCATTTAACAACTTTGCTGTTCCTATTTCAAGTTGAATAAAGCTGATTTTCCTGAAATCAGCGTCATCTTTTGGGTGCATGGCAACGACTAATGTGTCACATGGTACCAGAAGTAGGGGTCTTGCACCAATGGAATACCAAGAGGCACATAACATCTTGATACTGGCAGAGAAAGATTAGGGTCCTGCGGGAGTTCCTGTCTTTGCATGCCCCTGGGATGTGCTGGTTAAGATGACTCCCTCAGACGACCCAGAGAGTTTCCTATTCTGCTTCGAGTGCATGGCAACACTGATGCACTAGAGAGGCTCTGCAGGTCATGCGAAACCTCCCTCTCAAAAGGCTCAATTATTATGATTTTCTGAAGCAACAGTTCCTCCTCCACAAGGCTATGAGTCTGATGGCCAAGGGGTTCCAATGCGTCTGTGACGCATTGACCTGGACTGGCCTGTACGAGGACAGGTTCAGGACTTAGTGGACCTGATTCAAAGCTGGTTCCATGGGGACACCTTTGAGCACATAGTGGAGAAACTCGCTATTGATGCAGTCCTGTCAGGGAGAGATGAGTACCTTTGTGATGAGATGCTCCGGAACGACGTCCACTCGCTGTTAGACCTGACCTGCAGAGAGAAGGGTGCCCAAGCCACCTGGAAGAAGAAAGGCTATCTAGGCTTGGCCCTGACTTCGATCCAACCAGCACAGGGTCTGAGGGTCACTGACACCATAGGTGAAAGACACCATCAAAGGAACTCCATAGAGGGGACTGAGTACAGGCGCTTTTACTGTGATCAACTGGGAAATCAGTCTGTCCCAAGTATGCAGCTCACAAGTTTCCCCTAAGATGTTAGTCAAGGACATTTTTAAGGTCTCTGTTAAGTTGGCTGGACTTGAAATCCTGGCGCTGTCGGACTCTGGCAGTGACGTCTGTGTACTTCGCCGTGACTTGCTCCAGCAGACCTTATAAGACCAGGTGAACCTTCGCTGCATCCAAGGGGACGTTAAAACAGATGAGACTATCTTACTCTGAAATTTAAAGGGAAGAACTTTAGGTTTTGGACTGCCATATCAGACACTTCACCCTGGCCTCTTTTAATAGGGAAAAGGAATGCCTTTCTCCCATAGGTTTTGGCCACCTGCAGAGCGCCTCCCTCTGTAGTAGATGGAGAGGGGCTCATCACAGACGACATCAATCAAAGAGTCGGGTTTGAAATTGAACTTGAGTTGTTCAGTGAATTGGGAGACGAATCCTCATGTGAGGACCCCGGACAGCTGGCGAACTTTACCCCCCAGCCTCTTGCGCCGACAACCTCCACAGAGTGGACACCTGCTACAGACCCTGAAAAAGTAGCAGCTGGGGTGAGTGCAATGCTGTGGCGGGTGCAGAGGAAGCAGAGACTGCTACTCAGGCAGAGTTTGTTCACTTGCAATGAGCCAACAGCAACTTGGATTTCACATTCAAAAAAGCCCACATTGTGAATGACTCTTAGTATATGGAGGGGAGGACCCGAACTTTAAAACATCACCCTTTTTAATTAGGGATGCTTTCTTGTATCAGGTGATTTCTGACTGCATGGGGGGCAGGTGGATCAAGCAATTAGTAGTGCCAAGTGGGCAAAGAGAGACAGTTTTAAAAATCGCTCATGCCCATGTTTTGGGAGGTCATCTCAGCAAGGAGAAGATATGGGAACACATTTTGAAACACTTTTAATGGCTGAATATGGGCCAGGATGTAGAGCAGTTTTGGAGGGTGTGTCCTGACTGTCAAATTGTTTCACCTGCTAGGGCTCCCCTCTCACCGATGCCAATTTTGGATGTTCCCTTTGAGAGGGTTGGGCTAGATATTGAAGGTCCACTCCAAAGAGTAAAAATGGTTTTCAGTATATGTTCGTGTTGGTTGACTATGCAGCAAGATACCCCAAGGTGGCCGCTCTATGGAGGGTGAATGCAGACTGTCGATAAAGCTTTCTCGGAAATGTTCACGCATATTGGTATCCCGCGTAAGATTTTAACTAACTAGGGTACACCTTTCATCTCTTGTGTCATGAAGCAGCTGTGTGAGAGCCTTACAACTGAGCAATTGAGCACCACTGTTTATCATCCAGAGACGAATGGCCTGGCTGAATGTTTTAATAAAATGTTGAAACAGATAATACGGCGGGTAGCCCATGACGACCCTACCTACTGGGATACTGTGCTGCCTCTTCTTCTGTTTGCTGTTCGGGAGTACTCCCCCAAGAATCCTCCGGGTTGTGTCTGTTTGAACTGCTTTTTGGCAGGCAGCCACGTGGGGTGTTAGACATTTTTCATGAGGAATGGACGGGGAATCAAGAGACAACTCGTGGAGGCAAATTTGTTGATCGAGTTGTTTCTCTCCAAGAACAGATCTCGAAATTGTCCTCTATTGCCATGTAACATATGCAGCGTGAACAGGAGGCACAAAAATGTAATTATGAAAAGCAAGTTCCGTGAGTTTAAGAAGGGAGATCGGGTACTGGTGTTGATCCCTTTGGACCAACATAAATTTCAGGCGAAAAGACTCAGTCCAGCAGTAGCAGAACAGCACATTAGTCCAGTGAATTATCATGTCAGAATTCTAGGTCAGCAGAAGCCTGTACAGGTTTTGTATATACATCTATTGAAAGAGTAGCATGTGGCCCTGGTCATGTCAACAGCAGTCACTCAAACTGTAGTCACTATTGATGATGATTTAATGGATGCCCAGAAGGCAGAGTTGCTGACACTAATCGGAAGGATTAACCATGGCATACTCATTTCTTGAAAATCTGATGGATGAGTGAGTGGTGATTGTACATTTTACAATATTAGTAAAAAAAATTGTTAAAGGACAACACAGACCACTTGCCGTTTCTTGACGACTATTTGCAAAACATAACTTTTATGCAGTAGTTACAAGCATACATTGTCAAGTCAGCTTGCAGCAGCAGTTTCATGATCATTATGCAGTTTCCATAGATTTGGTTTTCTTCATATCTGGTGCATTTCTGGACTGTGCTGGAAATGCAGGGAATCTCAAAAAGATAGTGTTTGTAAGATAGAATAATAACTCAAGTTTTGAGGTTTTGAGGCCATCTTGCTTTTTTTATTTTTTGAAATTGCTGGCAAGTGAGTCAATGTAAAATGCATTTATCCAGTTTTATCAGCAGTACAAGGTAGTGTTCTTTAAGCTTCCCATACATCATAGGTGTAATAGACTCTGCTCATGTGTGAATAACATCTCTGTCAAGCTCATCAGAAGCTGACTATGCAAAACACAAATCATTCCATAGCATCAAGAAACAGATCACAAACAGCCTGTAGATATTACATTCTTCTCTGTGTCTTCCTGAGCCATTATACACTCACCTAAAGGATTATTAGGAACACCTGTTCAATTTCTCATTAATGCAATTATCTAATCAACCAATCACATGGCAGTTGCTTCAATGCATTTAGGGGTGTGGTCCTGGTCAAGACAATCTCCTGAACTCCAAACTGAGTGTCAGAATGGGAAAGAAAGGTGATTTAAGCAATTGTGAGCGTGGCATGGTTGTTGGTGCCAGACGGGCCGGTCTGAGTATTTCACAATCTGCTCAGTTACTGGGATTTTCACGCACAACCATTTCTAGGGTTTACAAAGAATGGTGTGAAAAGGGAAAAACATCCAGTATGCGGCAGTCCTGTGGGCGAAAATGCCTTGTTGATGCTAGAGGTCAGAGGAGAATGGGCCGACTGATTCAAGCTGATAGAAGAGCAACTTTGACTGAAATAATCACTCGTTACAACCGAGGTATGCAGCAAAGCATTTGTGAAGCCACAACACGCACAACCTTGAGGCGGATGGGCTACAACAGCAGAAGAACCCACCGGGTACCACTCATCTCCACTACAAATAGGAAAAAGAGGCTACAATTTGCACAAGCTCACCAAAATTGGACAGTTAAAGACTTGGAAAAATGTTGCCTGGTCTGATGAGTCTCGATTTCTGTTGAGACATTCAAATGGTAGAGTCAGAATTTGGCATAAACAGAATGAGAACATGGATCCATCATGCCTTGTTACCACTGTGCAGGCTGGTGGTGGTGGTGTAATGGTGTGGGGGATGTTTTCTTGGCACACTTTAGGCCCCTTAGTGCCAATTGGGCATCGTTTAAATGCCACGGGCTACCTGAGCATTGTTTCTGACCATGTCCATCCCTTCATCACCACCATGTACCCATCCTCTGATGGCTACTTCCAGCAGGATAATGCACCATGTCACAAAGCTCGAATCATTTCAAATTGGTTTCTTGAACATGACAATGAGTTCACTGTACTAAAATGGCCCCCACAGTCACCAGATCTCAACCCAATAGAGCATCTTTGGGATGTGGTGGAACGGGAGCTTCATGCCCTGGATGTGCATCCCACAAATCTCCATCAACTGCAAGATGCTATCCTATCAATATGGGCCAACATTTCTAAAGAATGCTTTCAGCACCTTGTTGAATCAATGCCACGTAGAATTAAGGCAGTTCTGAAGGCAAAAGGGGGTCAAACACCGTATTAGTATGGTGTTCCTAATAATCCTTTAGGTGAGTGTAAATGTTCTTCACAATCATGGGGCTTCTTAAATATCATGGCGTGTCAGGCTTTTCATTGTCTCATGTCAGGTCATTCTTATATTACAGAGTATATGCATATTATATTACAATATGCAAATTGTGTCACAGTTGAAGCAGCCAACAACGTGGGAGGTGTTGGGATGGGGGACAATGGAAAGTTCAATATGGCGGCCGACAGTGGCGTCATACCACTGAAATAAGTACGTACAACGGTTTCAGTTAGCACAGGGAAGCCGCCTACCAAATTTCGTGAAGATTGGGCCATAAATAAGAAAGTTCTACATGGCGGACATTGTTGACCGTTATGACTGATACGCGTGGAATTTCGAAATGAAACCTGCTTAACGTTTGTAAGTAAGCTGTAAGGAATGAGCCTGCCAAATTTCAGCCTTCTACCTACACGGTAAGTTGGAGAATTAGCAACGTTGGAAAGTTCAGTATGGCGGCCGACAGTGGCATCATACCACCGAAATAAGTACGTACATCGGTTTTGGTTAGCGCAGGGATGCTGCCTACCGAATTTCATGAAGAAGGGGCCATAAATAAGAAAGTTTAACATGGCGGACGTTGTCGACCGTTATGACCATTACACGTCGTATTTCGAAATGAAACCTGCTTAACTTTTGTAAGTAAGCAGTAAGGAATAAGCCTGCCAAATTTCAGCCTTCTACCTACATGGGAAGTTGGAGAATTAGTGATGAGTGAGTCAGTGAGTCTGACGTTGGAAAGTTCAATATGGCGGCCGACAGTGGCGTCGTACCACCGAAATAAGTACGTACATCGGTTTTGGTTAACGCAGGGAAGCCGCCTACCAAATTTCGTAAAGATGGGGCCATAAATAAGAAAGTTCAACATGGCGGATGTTGTCGACCGTTATCACGATTGCGCGTAGAATTTCGAAATGAAACCTGCTTAACTTTTGTAAATAAGCTGTAAGGAATAAGCCTGCCAAATTTCAGCCTTCTACCTACACGGGAAGTTGGAGAATTATTGATGAGTCAGTCAGTCAGTCAGTCAGTGAGGGCTTTGCCTTTTATTAGTATAGATATATGCATATTATATTACAATATGCAAATTGTGTCACAGTTGAACCTATTTGTACATATTTATTTTTACCTTTTTATTATTAATCCTTTACTCCTACTGTGAAAGAAATTCCACAATTACCGACAGCAGACACTTAGCGTAACCACCACAGCACACACAATTTCACCCATAATTCCTAGTATTTCCTGTATTTAGACTGGTTTTGTGTCAGATAATATTCACACCTCATGCAAACCGCTCCATGGTTTGCCTGGTAACTCTCAGAGACCACCCATTCCAAAGGGTCTCAGTCCGGTTGATTCGCATGCTCACATCTACCTAATCAAACTGGATGCTTGGGGAAATCAAACCAGAGTTTGAAAAAAATGCACCAGATGACCTCAGTGTGAAATACACCTTTAGGAGAATTTCCTTACTGTTAAGGCTCAATGAAACGGCTTTAAGACACCAACCACTGAGCACCCTTCTAATGTTTTTGTAGATGATGACTTATTTCACCCCAGTCCTGTAGTTTCAGCCAACATGGCAGCTAATAAAGTAACAGTATAAGGATTAGCTTGCAACATAGAAAGAGACTGAGGAGTAGTGCAAGTTTCTTTTTGTGCAGGTTTTTGTTCTCTTTCTTAGAGCACCTTCCAAAAACACAACAGTGGAAGTAACATAGGCACTTTAATTAAATAGACAGATGGACAGAAACTTTATTAATTCAAAAGGAGATTGCAAGGTTACAGTAGTTGACAAAAAAGGCAAAAATATACAAATAACAAGAATAATCTATATCTATAATAAAAAAGTGTATTTACTAAGGGTAAAAAAATTAGAATTGCACATAGTTTTGTCACTTAAAATTTCACATAAACATTATAAAGTATATAAATAATTGACATGATGTATTACACATAGAGTTATTTTCTGTTGCGATATGTACTAGACAGGCTTCACCACAATACCAAGGATGACTAATTGTACAACCTAATGGCTGAGGGTAAGAATGTCCTCACATGGCACTCCTTAGAGCAGCCCTATTCAATAGGCGGCCCACGGGCCAAAAACGGCCCATCAGTCATTTTGGACCGGCCCACTGACTACATACCTCTTAATAAATTATTTATTAAATAGCTGCAACTTAACTGTAAGCGTGACAGTTTATAAAATTTTGCGACATTTTACAGGACGTCGCGCAGCTGTTTACGCTCTTGATGGAAAGTTTATGACAGATTAAAACAGCGGGAACAAGTCACATTCAAAAGAGAAGAGACGTAAGGTTGACAGCGAAAATAGAAAATTTAACAACGAGTGGACTGATAAGTATGCACACATACAAAATGCTGAGGGAAAACCCATGTGCCTTGTCTGTCTTGTCATTTGCTCAGTAAATAAAGAATACAATGTGCGGAGGCACTTCAAGACGACTCACACTAACTTTGATAATGAATATCCCCCGGGCTCAGAGGCTCGACAGACAAAAATAAAGACACTGACTCAAAACTGCCAGCAAAGTTGTGTGGTTTTCACCCGAACCTGCACTTTGCAGCAGAAAGCTACAACAGCATCTCTCCGAATTGCATGGATACTGACTAAAAATAAAAGACCATTTACAGATTCTGAAACAGTAAAAGAATGCATACAAGCTGCTGTCGAGGAGGTGGTAATGGATGAAAAAGTGAAAGAGCAAGTTATATCTTCGATTAAATCAATCCCACTGTCCGATACAACAGCTGCGAGAAGGGTGGACGTTTTAGCTACGGATGTTTTTGACACTCTTCTTAATCAACTGAGGAAGGCTGATTTCATATCCCTGGCTGTGGATGAATCAACAGACAACTCGGATGTAGCTCAACTTTGTATGTTTGTGCGATTTTTTGATGGTCACTGTTTCAAAGAGGACATATTTGGATTAATACCACTGGAAGAGAATACAACAGGAGAAATACTCTTCCAGAAAATTGTTGACTTTTTTCAAGAGAACGGACAGGACTTGGAGCGTATCAACCTGCTTGTTACAGATGGTGCACCCTCGATGGCAGGGAAGGTCAAAGGACTGTCTGCACGGCTGTCTGCACTTGCGCCAAAAATGAAGTCGATGCACTGCCTCATCCATCAGAGTGTCCTTTGCCCACAATTAAGTGGTGAGTTGAAAAACACAATGGATTCTGTTATGGCTACAATTAACTTTATCAGATCAACATCTAGTCTCCAACACAGACTGTTTCGCAAACTTCTTGCTGATATGTCAGCTGAGCATGTTGACCTACTTTTGCATAACAATGTGAAGTGGTTAAGCCAGTGAGCTTGACGTTGCCTCCGTGGTGCTGCGAACCTGCGGGGTACTGTGAACCTGCAGTTGCCTCGGCACCGGACAAGCAGCCCTCAACAGATGCACCAATTGTGTTGCCCCATTGGGGAGTGTCTCAAAAAAGTTAAAAGATCTCACAATATGTAATACAGTCTTGGCATACAATATATATGAAAAATGAGGCTTTCTTTCTAACCATTATTTGTAATGTTGGTTTAAAGACCTACATAGTACTGGAACTTCCATTTCAATAAGATTTTCAAGCAAAGGAGAACACCTTGGTTGAGCCTAAATGGCCTTATACTGTGCAATTGTTTCTTGTGCATTACTATGAACACCTTCTACTGTTTATTGTTAAAAGTTTACTACTTAAAATTGGTACTTTTTTACTTTATTAATAATAGCAAAATACCCGCGCTTCGCAGCGGCGAAGTACTGCATTCAAATTTTTATTAAGAAGAAAATTTAACCTTTTTAAACTGAGGTAAAATATGCCAATAATTATTTGTTAAGGATCTCTTTGTATACCACGTTGTCAGTTCGGCCCTCCGGTTGTAACATGACCAAGCTGTGCGCTGAGCTTACTCTTGAGCATGCAACTTACAGTTGGCCATGTGAACAGTAATCTTGTCTCAAATCTCACAGCTTGGATTGCTGCTGTCATAATCAGTTTGAGGTTCATGGTTTGTTTCAATTACGACAGTATTTGCAGGACTTGTGTTGAAGTGACATTCGGCATCTGTCAAGCGTTGTAAGCTTACAACCGGTTTCATCGATAACTTCACATCCAGCTTTTGAGAGTTTAAACATTCATAAACATCAAAGTGTCCACTACTGAAATCGTCACCTGTGAATGTAAGATGTTTAAGAGGCATTGGCGGTTGTCGAAAGGTGTAAAATATTTGGCCATTTCGGTACACTTGAAAGCACCAACCGAACAATTCAGCGGCAGCCATCAACTCAGATGCAGAACCATAGGTGAAGGGCTTAAGCATTTCACTCTTCTAGTGCTCCTGTGTAGTATAATTATCTCCTGTACCGTCATCAGTCCACACCTTGAACCTGTCCCAGTCATTCAATACATAAGACACAATGTTCTTCCGGATATCAAGAGTGAGCCTGATATGGCCGTGCAATATGTAACACAGAGAATGGAAAAGGTAGGTGCCATCTCCGGGCATGGAAACCACTCGGTAAGTGACAGTTCTTTGATCGATGGTGATTACCTCGATAGACATGGTAATGGGGGTTGGAATGATGAAGGAAATGGGTACCTGAGTAATGTAAAGTAAGTGTAAAATACCTATACAATAACTATAATTGTAATAAACAAACAATAAAACAGCGGAGAAGCCGTGGATTAAACAAAAAGGCTGTAGTTATCAGCAGGGAGACGTGAATCCCGTGGCGAAGCAAGGAAGGGAATGTAGAGACTGGAGCGACGGACGGCCTTATATAGGCAGGCAGCCAACAACGTGGGAAGCGTTGGGATGGGGGACCCAACGCCGTCTCACATGGTGACCAAGCTGCAGGCTATGGACGTATATATGTACGTAAGTAGGATTCAGTTAGCGTTGGGAACCCGTGTACCAAATTTCTTGAAGATGGGCCCATAAGTAACAAAGACTGTTGAAAGGTTCAATATGGCGGCCGACAGTGGCATCATACCACCGAAATAAGTACGTACATTGGTTTCAGTTAGTGCAGGGAAGCCGCCTACCAAATTTCGTGAAGATGGGGCCGTAAATAAGAAAGTTCAACATGGCGGACGTTGTTGACCGTTATGACCGTTATGCGTAGAATTTCAAAATGAAACCTGCTTAACTTTTGTAAGTGGGCTGTAAGGAATGGGCCTGCCAAATTTCAGCCTTCTACCTACACGGGAAGTTTGAGAATTAGTGACGTTGGAAAGTTCAATATGGCGGCTGACAGTGGCGTCATACCACCGAAATAAGTATTTACATTGGTTTCGGTTAGCGCAGGGAAGCTGCCTACCAAATTTCGTGAAGATGGGGCCATGAATAAGAAAGTTCAATATGGCGGACGTTGTTGATCATTATGACCGTTACACGTAGAATTTCGAAATGAAACCTGCTTAACTTTTGTAAGTAAGCTGTAAGAAATGGGCCTACCAAATTTCAGCCTTCTACCTACACGGGAAGTTGGAGAATTAGTGACGTTTGGAAAATTCAATATGGCGGCCGACAGTGGCGTCATACCATCGAAATAAGTACGTACATCGGTTTCGGTTAGCGCAAGGAAGTCACCTACCAAATTTCGTGAAGATGGGGTCAGCCTTCTACCTACATGGGAAGTTTGAAAATTGGTGATGTTGGAAAGTTCAATATGGCGGCCGACAGTGGCATCATACCATCGAAATAAGTACATACATCGGTTTCGGTTAGCGCAGGGAAGCCGCCTACCAAATTTCGTGAAGATGGGGCCATAAATAAGAAAGTTCAACATGGCGGACGTTGTCGACCGTTATCAACCGTTATGACCGTTACGTGTAGAATTTCGAAATGAAACCTGCTTAACTTTTGTAAGTAAGCTGTAAGGAATGAGCCTGCCAAATTTCAGCTTTCTACCTACATGGGAAGTTGGAGAATTAGTGATGAGTCAGTCAGTCAGTCAGTCAGTCAGTGAGGGCTTTGCCTTTTATTATTATAGACTAGCAGGAGTACCTGGCGTTGCCCGGGAATGTATAACCGGTGAATTTCTGAAATGAAAGAAACAGAACATAGAAATAGAACAAACAGTTTTCTGATTCATATTTTATTGTAATAGGTAATATAAATGGTCATTCCAGAGCGTTTGGATACACTATATTTTTTGTTTTCCCTTATGGGGCGAAAATAAACAAATTCTGAGGATTGCCCACTCTAGGATATACTACGTAGAGCTGTCCATGTGAAAAGCATGGATTTTTGAAATTGATGCCTGCAACTTGCAGTGATTGCCCTTGAGCCTTATTAATTGACATAGCAAAAGCCAAATGAACAGGAAATTGTAGACGTTTGAAATCAATAGCACCACAAATACGGTAAGACAGTGAGAAAGAGTAGCACTGAAACCGTACTGGGAAAAATGGCGGGGAGGGGTGGTCTGTTTGTAAGGAGCGTCTGTGTTGAACCGTGCTGGCATCTAACGTATGTTGGGGATGGTAACTACAGAGAGAAGCGACAAACAACTGATGGTGCGTCTGGGGAAAATGGTGGGGGAAGGATGCTGTCTTTTTAAGGCAAGTCTAGTTCAAATGTGCTTGCATATAACGGAATTGGTGAATGAAATACAGCACTATCAGTGCATGTGGGAGTGTGACACGCGGAAATGCGGGTGTGTGAGCCGGTCAGGCTTACTGGGTCGTTTATGTTTTACATCCATATGGCAGTTGCCATTCAACCGATCAAAGCAGTTGGCCTTCTCATTCTTGGACACTTCCGGCATGTCTTGGCAATTTAAAGAAACATGGGTAAAGAGTGACGCACAAAGACCAAAGCTGTCGCTAGATGGCGCTGAGGTGAACGTCTGTTGCAACGTGCGGCCATTTTGTCGATGAAAACTACGGGGACGTGTGCCGAAAATTTTGTCAGTGAAAAGGTGCCCTGCGCTTCACCATGAACATTCTTCCCAACCAAACATACCCCATGACCTTCTTCTAGTCACAAAGGAGCCCTATCCCCAGTTTGGTGCCAATCGGACGCCCGGTGCAGATTTGTATGGCGGACAAACAAACATACATACACACATACATAGACTCTGCTTTATATATTAGATTATTGGCATTTTAAATGGACAGTACTGCTTTTAATGTTTTACCATTTCATAATGAACATGTGCTTTTAATTTAAACAATATTATAGTTAGGAATGCAGCAAAATTAGATATGCTAAAAAACAGTTGCCACCTTTCTTTGAAGTTGAGTTTCCCATCACTTGGGAGTTTCATGATTACTGAAGCCATAACACTACACTACGCTTCATTTTTAGACTGGCATGGAAATGGCTAAGGAATTACACTTAGTTCCCTCAGTTTGTCTAGTGGCACCCAAAGCTATTATACCCTTTAGTCCTACAGTACAAGTTTTTCAGGGAAGCATGCTGCCTGCTGTATTAACTGAGCATTGCCTTTGGCAGGATTTGCCCTTTCCTTGTGATACTCCTGCCTGTTTGTTTCTTAAGCCACAATGGCACCACCTTTTCTTTGACAAGCCTTTGTCAGTGTGAAGAACCTCTATAAAGAAAAAAAAAAAATGTTAAGGCCAGCATAGCCACCAGTGATATCTAAAAATCTTACCTACACATTTTTCCTTTAAAATAGCATTCAGATATCTAACTAGACCTTTCATTTCCAAAGTGCCTTTGTTAATGCACCTTTGCTTAAACTGAAATTTTTGCATAGATTAGTTGTAGTCCTATCAGAACAATTTAGCTGTATTAAATTATACATATTTCTCCCATTTTGGTTGATAATTTTAAGCCAATTACTATTGCCAAAAAAGTAGAAAAACAAAAGGATACTTTAGTATAATTTTTTTTTAAAAAATGAACACTACAGGAGAGAATATATGCTTTCATTTTAAATAGTTTTATTTTATCTGCTGGTCACTCATGCTTACTTGAAGAGGATGTCTGATCTTTCTGTTATATTAATCAGTCTGCATCTTAGCATACGACAATAAAGATTTAAATAATGCATTAGCTCCTCAAATGTCTTCCTTACTTGCCAGATTAGAAGAGGACTTACTAGCTGCCAGTCATCTACATATTTTAATTGCAGGATAGGCAGATTTAAAATTTCTTTTGATCAGCCTACTTTTACCAAGTACATTTTTGATGCAGCACTTTACCTGAGTATATAAAACTCTGCTACAGTCTTCAATTTCAAATGGTCCTTAAGGGAATAGTGACTGAAAAAAGTATATTCATTCACCTTGAAAGGTGATGGATTACTCAGGCTGACAATAATGGGCTTTTAATTATTAATTCATGATCCCATGGTGTTCTTCATTGTTGCATCATCTGTTTTTGAATACTGTGCTTTCCACCATAACTTGTGGTAAACCAAGCTAGTGCATACAATATAATGATTGATAAGCATTGTAATATAGATGTGCTATCATTTTCAATCTCTTAAATATGTAAAATTTATCATTAGAGAGTATCCAAAATTCTAATTTTCAACTAAATATTTTATATATGTTTGTTCTCATAATGGAGAAGTAAAAAACAAATATATATATATATATATATATATAGTATATTGTGAGGTTTCTGAACTCTTTTAGGGCTCCCCCACCGGGACGACACGGCGAAGCACAACTCCCGTGTCTGAGGAGGACTGCTTGTCCGTTGCCAAGGCAACTGCAGGTTCGCAGCGAAGCAGCATAGCACTGGAGAAAGAAGTACGAGCCGATCGAGATTACGCTATATATATATATATATATATATAGTGAGATTTTTGATACCCCAACAATCCCCAGTTGCACTATGCATTGACCCTCTGCTAACACAGGCAGGGACCTGTTCTTCACTGCCGGTTTAACTGCAAGCTTGCGGTCTCACCACGTAACATGTCTATTGCCAGGCTGGTTGTTGCAGGGAACATTTAAAACTGGCCACTGACCTGGCCATATTGGATAAGGATTTTAGCCAAATAACTAAATGTAAATGTAATACAATCACTACAAATCTCCCGAAACACCGGCACAAACAGTGGCACATATATATATATATATATATACACATACAACATACACTCAAATAATATATTTATTTTAAATTTAAGTATGGAGTTATAATGAAGAATAGTGTATACTAATTGCTTTGCCAAGAGAAAAAAAATCAGTTTTCACTGTGTCTGTTCAGTTTCTGCCCACTTTTGTTTCTAAATTTATATAAAAATGGTGGAATGTTACTTGATGACTCTTAAATGAAAGCCTATAAATTAAACATGCACTACATATCTATCATATCTTTGACAAGAATAATTTAATGTAATATATCAGATATAGTAAGTAGACTTAAAAAATAAGCACAATAATGAAAGTTTTAATTTTTCAATACTTTTTCAGAAATGCTACTTCATTAGTCTCAAGCAGAATTGACTATTATAATGCAAATTTATCATCAGGCTAAATTATTTACTTCTTTACAGTTTATTCAAAACAAGGCAGGATCTCAGTTATAACTAGGAAGTACACTTGGATTTCTTAACTTGCTAATTTTTAATGTTTTATTATGTGGGTGGTGATCTATCCAAGATGGCTTTGACGGTGTGACTTAATTGTGAATGTTATTATGATCACATTTTGGATCTCATAAGTACTGTATGCATTTGCATTATTATTTTATACTGAAATGTGTCATTTTTGTTTAGTACAATTTTATCATTATGATAACATTAATTTGCCACCATATAATTATGTTTTTTTTCTCATATTTGCTACCTTTTCTGTGTTATTTACATACTGGCAGCCTTACTATTTACAGTAATGATGTGTTGTCAGTGTGACGTTTGACATCATTACGCTGCCATTATAAAGATGGTAGTGCACACATTCTAGCACCTAAGTTTTAGATCTCGTTAATTAACCCAGCATGAGTATAGTGGGAGCTAAGGACTTTGAGAATGTTAATGCTTTTTGCCTTGAATTTTTTACAATGATTTTAAAGTAAATTTTGACATTCAGTTTTCTCACTTTTGTTTAAATTTGAACCCCGCTTGTTTATGATCAATTCCTGCAGGTTTACCACAAAACAAAGACCTAACCCAGTCTTTTCTACATAAATAATTAGCACTTTGGACTGAAACTTTCTTCCAGTTTATAATATTTATAGACTTACAAATCAGCTTGTCACGTTGCATTAGATAGTTTGTCCATTGAAGTAAGCTCAATAACCTAATAACTAGTTAACTGCATAAATGTATGTAATTAATCACAATCAATTGAATCTAACTTTAAAACAAATAATTATAAAAATAAATCATAAATCATGTTTAAACATAATCAATGACCTTAAAGCTGAACTTTTAACAAAATACTACTTCAGCAAGTACAACCTAAATTTGAAACCCTTCCTAGAAGGCAAGGCACGGGCAATAAGAAAATGAGGCCAATGTATTACTTCTTAAATAGGCATAGCATATGAGACACAGACACATCAAAATAAAAAACAATTGAAATGTTAACTTTGAATGCACTGCTAAACACAGATATAGATGAAACAATATGAAATGGGCATACATTAATACTTGTGTTAAAACTCTCCAAATACTATCATCAATTGTTCATCACCGTTAACAACTTGATATACTCTACACAAGTGCTTTTTAACTGGTGCACCATGGAAATAACAGTGTAGTGCCACTGGGTCCAGACCTGAGAGAGACACACTCTTCACTGTTGAAGGAGGGCGGGTCTACATGGAGAAGCTAACATAAAAAGAAAGAAAAAAGCTTGGAACACACTGCTTTACATACACCTTTGCTCCTGGCACACTAAAGAAGACCTCTGTAGCTGCTATCGTGCTTAAACACTGACACAGTGCATTACTTGGATGGTTTTGTTGCATTCTTGACATAAATTAGTAAAGATAGGGCAATCTGCAATAATGGGTAGGGATCAGTGGGTGGAGGCATAGTTTTTGGGGAGGACAAAGTGAAGCAATACTTATAGATTCTATAGTGCTTTTAACATCTATCTGTTATATAGTGCCATTCATATCTATCTATCTATCTGGTCATTCCACATGCTCTTGTGGCCCTCATCATTGTGTAAATGCACATCTTGGCCTGTCTAGTACCAGAACCATAGGACAAATCCAGGCTAAAATGTATCATGCCCTTTCCACCCTGCTACCCAATCTGCCAGCTTTCCCATTTCTATTGTGCTCCAAAACTTCAGTCTGTGACATTTGCAGTCCCCTTTTTCTTCCCAATACTTGCCCTATAGATGCGGAGAGGAACAGGTGCACCTGCCACCCAAATTTTATTTTACTACACCTATCTCTAAATTGCCCAATTCTCTGCCTACTTGCCCAGTTCCCCATTTTGCCAAAATCCACACCATAATGTTTGCACCCATATCTCCATGATCTTCCAATAATGGGAACATCTGCCTGTCCTTTAATAGATCCATAGCATAAGTCCAACCCAAATCTTATTTTGCCTCTGCTAATACCTGTAGATTGCCCAGTTCTTGTCATTTACGCAGTATTCCATAAATCCACATCATACAATCACCAGTTCTCTGATTTTTCTCAACTCTTCCAATTTATCATTTACCACACCTACAGAGTCATTCCCACCCTAATATTATTTTAAACTTGCTGTCACTCTGTCCAGTCCTATGCAAATGTGCTAGGCTTACCTCAACTGGGCATACATTCATATTGTAAGATCCACAGATCCCCACATCTTAAAACAAACTCGCCCCCCATCCTGTCTTGTACTATATCCACAGAACAAGTCCAACCAAAATCTTATTCTCCCTTTATGATCAGGATACCTATATTCCTTGAACATAAATTTAGCCTTCCTTTTCTTTAGGTCTGAAACTTTCTCAATTACTTTCTGATTAAACTGAATCATTTCACAAAGCCTTCCAAAAAAAATTAGCAGCATTCTATTGTATTGATCAGTGGATACAAACCTTTTTTTCTGTAGTTTTTTGTAACTGCAATCATCAGTCTTTGGTGGCATCTCCAAGCTGCTTCATGCCTTTGCCCTCTCCTCTCTGCCTCAGAGCCAACTTGTAAGGGCACTATCCACTGCTCCTGTGAGGCTCTAGCAGCCAGTAGATACGTCCGACATGCTCTAACATAGTAATCACAGAGCTACTTTTATGCCAGCTTCTCCAGGCAGTCCTATCCTCCTCTGACAGGTCTCAACCACCTACAATGCTTGTACAGGAAAAAGTCAGTGTGTAAGCTCGGTCCTCGATCACTTGCCTGCTGCTGAATTCTCAAGTCAGGTCGGTCTGGTCCAAGCTCCTTTATTTTCTTTTTTTCTTTAAGTGAACAATTTATGAAGGGGTGTTTCATTAAAGAAATAACTGAATTTTCTTTGATTTCTGAAGTTCCACCTGAAGTTGCCATCTTCTTCAAGTCAAGTCCCATTTGCTCATCTGTAGTTACTGTAATGGTGGGTGTGAACTGTGAACCATGGACATCAATATGAAATAGTTGTCGATGATTGTCTAATGACATTAGATTAAAAAAAAACTAAAACAATACTAATTCGATGCCAATAAATATGTCCAGGGCACAGAGAGTTGATTAGCTACTATTACATTTTACCCATTTTCTTTCCTGCCTCAGTGTCCTGCAATAGCACTTTTGCGTGTATAAAGAATCTAATTGAAAAACAAAATCTATTGAGAAATACAAAATTGATCTATATATTTCCTGTACATATTTCATAATGTATTTGTTGCACACTATTTTAGTAATAATGGTGTAGTTATTGTTTGTTATTAGAATGCAAAAATGAATCAAGAAATCATGTTTAATTACTACAGTTTTACTATTTTATTATTATTTCCCCACAGTGATCTTTTACTGTCATATACTGTGTGTCTACCGCTACAATAAGCATATATGAGAACAGCTGTTTTGCCTCATTATCTTTTCATTTGAAATGACACAACTCCAGTATTAAGTCAGGACATAGAATAAGGATTAATGTGGTCCTCTGAGAATATTGCTTCGGATATGGTTCTCTCTCCATTCACTTGTATGTTTCATGGCTTACAATAAATGATTTTCGTATACGGTGTAAACTAAGTGGTTTGAACTTCCAACAAAACAAAGTTGCTTTGTGGATTGTATTTTGTTCTGTTTAAATAAAACCTACTTTTAAAATAAACAAGACAAAATAATGCTCAAAAGGTCATTACATTCAAAATGCCTTCGAGCAAATTGACAAATCACGAGGGCACGTGGACATTGTAGCCTGTTTCTTAGACTGCCTACCATGTGGTTTTTCAATTTGTGTCTGGGATAACACTCACTGTAAAATAACTTTTATTTCTAGCATGCCTACTTCTTTGAAGTTCTCCAAAGCCAATAAAGCATCTCAGTATGAAGAGAAGTAAGTCAAATCATCATAACAGTCATTTCCGTCATAGGAATTTTTAGAGAAATGAATGGAAATAGAAATAATAATGTCTGGATGGGTATTTCTTATGACTGTATTTTATTATTAAAAACATAAAAGATATTTCTAGAAATTGCAAAATAGTAATGGACTCAGGGGTATGCAATTTATAATTGTTTTCTAATTGTTTTGTGCAGTACACAAGCATTTCATGTTTTCATCAGAGTTAGTTTCCTAAAACAAATGATTTAACAGAATAATTCAGCTTATAAACATCCCTCTTTACATTACTTAAAATTCAACTATCTTACAGTTTTGTAATAGAAATATATACAATACAATTAAGCTTTACATAAGTGATGATAATGATTACTGCTAAGCACAATTTCATTTTGAAACTGTCAGGTTTTAATGGGTTTTTTTTATTTCAAAGTCAATATATGTTGTCTTAAAATTTATTAAAGGGAATTATTCATTTTACAAACATTTCTTGCTACTTCTAATTTAAGTAGACGTCTGTATTCTATCCCATTAGTATTAAAAATGGAATGGCCTCCTAATGGAAATAGGCTTTTAATAAAGATTCTAAAATCAGTTTTCTTACCTTAATTTAGTTTCAGTATCTTTCATAAATGCTGCCCCCTTAACTGTGTAGTTTTCCTTCAACTAATGTGGCCACTGTTTGAAATGCTACTGAAGACATATCATTAAAAAAGTATTATTCTCCATTGAGCCCCATACTTTAAATTAGAGATGCTCATGCATCATTTGCTGCAGAAAGAGAGTTCATTTTGTCTTTTATGCCTGATTACTTCCTTGGCAATTAAGTGACCTGTTTTGACCACAGCCAAGTAAAGATTCATAGCTAACACTTGGCTGAAGGAGAGAGCAGTATGACAATACTTTTGGGATATTTTTTCCCATATGGTTCCTCAAAATATACAGTATTTACTTAGGTAATGGTAATGAAACTGTAGAGGTACAGTATAACAAAAAAGGCCTAACTGCAGAATCTAATTACTTAAATAATATAATGTGTTCATTTAATGGCTCTAAAATAAAATATACGACACGCTGGAGAGACTATGTCTCCCGGCTGGCCTGGGAACGCCTTGGGATTCTCCCGGAAGAGCTGGAAGAAGTGGCCGGGGAGAGGGAAGTCTGAGCCTCTCTGCTGAAGCTGCTGCCCCCACGACCCGACCCCAGATAAGCGGAAGAGGATGGATGGATGGATGAAAATAAAATATACAGTATATACAGAACCTAAACAAGGAATTCAACTAACACTATGTCTCTAATATTAAAATATATACTTGATTAAAAGTAATTATGCATTAAAAAATTACAGACACTTATTGACTGGTCTTTGGTTTCATATATATAATACAAATCCGTTTGTTACATTACAGCCAGAGTATTTTTCTCTGGGTTTTGTGCAATTTCATTTTTATTGTTATTTCTGTTAATTTTGCTTATTTGTTATTTTGTTGTATGACTAAGTATACTGCCATTTTCTCTGCTTTGAGGGTGGAGCCCCAGGAGGCGAGGCTACCCTGAAGTTACTGCTTCCAGGTCCTTCTTCTGGCTTTATATTCATTCAGAAAACAAAGATTTGGCAGCAGAACATCGAGATTGTATTCAGATTTTGTGAGTAATGTTATTTCTTTGAATTTACTGTTTTTTGTGATTCTGTTGGTTTGTTTTCTTGAGTTCTGCCTTCAGATAGTGATTTAGTCTTGTTCACCTAGGACTGCCTTTTAGTCAAATCCTTTTTTGCTCTTTTGAGCATCTGAATTTAAATTTCTATTTTTGTTAAAAACATTTTTCAGATTTTTCAAAAACAAATCTTTGTGAGACTTCTCTCTACAAGCCAGAGTTACACAGTTTATCTCTCCTTTATGAGACATTTTGAAATATTGTGGGACTTTCTTAGTATTTTAAAATTTTAAAGCCAAGTGCCTAGGTTTAGGGCCAATGGGTAGTAGTTTAAGGGCTGGCTGAGTTTGGTTGTGCCCTTTCTGGACAGGCCAGTGAAGGTCCTGGCCACCTATGTGGTCTTTTGAAGGACTTAACCCCTATTTTTATCATGTTCTTCACTCCATTTGACTTAAACATACTACCTGAATGAATAAACGGTATATGTAGACACAGAATATAAAAAAAAAACAATGAATGCTTTATAAAATCACAAAAGTTAATATTTTTATTTTTTGTTATTATAATGGGTTCAGTATAGCAAGCCCAAAATAGCTAGCTGTTTACAATTCAGCTGTTTCTAGAATACTGAAGTGTGAAAATTTAATTTCTACAAAATTTACCCTCAACCAGTTGAATTTTAGTCCCAGTTATCTTATAAAAATGGTCCTTTCTGCTTACTTCCATTATGGTGTGATTCTATTGGAATATTTTAAGTTGTAAAGATCTCTGTTGTTTATTAACAACATTCACAAACCTGAAATATGACGTTCTTACTGTATACTGTGCTGACATAGTAAGTAGTGCTTCTAAACACCAAGGCAAAAGGCACATTTTAAAGCAGGGATTTCACCTTAAGAAATATACAGGGTAAAGAGAAAATTATACAAAGATGTGTTTGTAAATTTATGGTTTTAAAAATTACATTCTTAAATTAGATATATTAAATAAGAATATACATTTGAAGAAGCAATAGTAAATGCTTAAATAGAGGTAAAGATAGATATTGATAAACATAAATCATTTTTACATTTTTGACATATTTAATTGCAATTGTTTTTTCATTCATCAACTTTAGCAATTCCATATGGCTCTGAAGTGCATTAACTGGTTTTAAAAATAGATTAGAAAAAAGGTAGTAAATCCTTTGCACTTCCGAGTAAATAAATAAAAATGGAAAGTAACACATGCATCCTGTCCAAAGTCTATATTTGGTTGAAGAAAGATGTACCAAACATTCAGTGATTTGGCTATTAAGATATGACACCCAACATTCTGCATTGTTTCCTTATTCTCTTTTGCAATAAAGCTAATATTGCCTTAGTTAGATTTGAGAAAGTAGTTAAAAGGCAATTTTCAACTGTTTGTCACGTAATTTCTATTGGACAGAGCTGTGTGCTTTGAACAGGAAAACACACAACATTTAAATATATTGTTATTCACTTACTTCATTGTAGCTAGGCCATATATTTCAGCGTTGTGCTGCTGGAAAATGCAATCTGTCCTGTAGACCTTTGGTTCCCAAACATTTTTAGCTATGCATTTGTAATTTTCCACAGAACAAAACATTTAAAAATAAGAAATGCATGCACATACTCACACAATTTAAAATTTAAAAACTGATAAGATGTGAATAAAATTATTGTAACTTACTGAAGTACTTCAAGGCTTGTTAATGATAACTTTCACTAGGACTGATAAATAATTTTATACCATTTCAAAATGAATAAGTGTCAATGTATAATCTTATTCAATGAGTGGGTCTGGCTGGTACTACCTTTAGACTGGATTCAATCTTATACGACAGAGAAATCCTTTGTAAGTTGTGGTGATTTTATGTTGGAGATCCATGATATTATATATGGAATACCTTAGGGATCAATTTTTGGTCCACTATTATTCTATCTACATGCTTCCATTTGGTCGGATTACTTAAAGTAAACCATAAAGTAATGGCACATAGCTTTACTTATCAATAGCACCAAATGATATTGAAACTCCAAGACATCTGATCCAACGTCTGACTAGCATTACAAAATGGATGAGTGATAATTTCTTTGAAATAATTGAGGAAAAAGAATTTTAGTTGCTTGCAGAAACAATAAAAGTGAGACTCTTAGAAATTAACTTGATCACCTGTTCTTACAAATTAAGCCGGAAGAATTTAGGCATTATTATGGATTTAGATCTAAATTTCAAATTACACATTAACAATATTACTAAGACTCCATTTTCATTTAAGAAACATTTCAGGAGCATGACTGTTTATAACATCATAAGAGGCTGAAAAATTAACACATGGCTTTTTTTTTTTTGTTTTTTTTTTGTTTTTTTTTGAAGTCAGCTAGCTAGGTAGGCAGTATAACTTACTGGTTAAGGCTTTTAACTTTGGACAAATTGTCCCACTGTGTGCTTTCCATCTATAGAGCTTTTCCTGACCAGCAGATGGCACATGAACATTTTAAGCTATAGAACAGCACAAGTGGTAAAACAAAGATATTGTTATGGTATGATGTAAATGCACATGTAAGTCACTTGAGCGTTCCATTAATTTTGCCCAGATCAACATCCACCATGTTGGCGGCTATGCTTATTATAGACAGTATGTGAAACCAAAAAAAAATACATTTTGCCATATTTATTGTGGAGCATGGTTTGTGTGAAAAGCTCATTCACTGCTGCAGAATTTTTTAATGTAATCCTTGAGGAGTTTATTACCTGGCAATCACTAGTTAGTCAGACCAAAAACCAAATATATTTTATAAGATCTGTGATGAAAAGTATTAAGACCATTAAATCAAGACCAGGAGCTGACTGTGACTTAGATCAAAATCTGAAGCTACTGTAAAGGTGAAATTGAAGAGACTTAAAAAGCAGCAGAATGTGATGGAACAGAATGATTCTGAGAGAGTAAGCAGTTAGGAATGAGTTTATAGTAACAATAGAGTAAAAACTAACTTAAGATGAATGCAGCAGAGGACAGTACAGAGCTGTGGACACAACTTAAGTACTGAATATCAGAAGTGGCCAACACTCTGTGCGCAAACAGAGAAGTTGAAATGAAACAATAGTGGATGACATAACGAACTGTAGACATTATGAGAGAAAGGAAGAAGTACAAAAACTCTGACGAGGTCGAACAAAAATATTTGGAGTTATGACAGGTGCAGAAGAAATGCAGGGAGGCCAAAGCTGAATACTTTGCCAAGAACTGGACAAGCGAGACAGAAAACCATCCTCTTTTCCTAAAAAAGTAAAAAATAAAAAAAATAAATAAATTAAAAAGAACAGCACACATGGAATATACTGTATGACAAAGAGGGCAAGATATTAACAGATAATGAAGAAATACCTCACAGTTAAGTAGAATATTTGGAGAATTTGTACAAGGAACTTAGAGGCACATGGTCTGTATGGAATATTATTATGTTGCCTAACAATTACAGGATGTTAGTCAGCATAGAAGAAGTTAAAGAAATTATAACTAAACTGCTGTGCAACAAATCTGAAGGTATAGATGAAATACCAGCAATATTTCTACATTAATTTGAACCAAAAGGATTAGAGACTATGACAAAATTGATCAAAATGATACACATAACAGGGAAGATACCATACGACTTTCTCAAGTGCATCCTTGAACCACTTTTGAAAGTTAACAAAGCCACAGATTGCAGTGACTACAGAATGATAAGCCATATCTTGCATGCCTCAAAAACACTTCTGCAACTGGTAAAGAATAGGAACACACCAACTGTAGAAAGAAACCTTCCAGAAAGTCAAATGGGCTTCAGGAAAAGGAAAGGTACAAGGGAAGCAATTTTCCAACTTCATATAATATGCAAAAGATTCAGGGATATCAACAAGAAATTATATTTCTGCTTTATTTATTATCAGAAAACCTTTGGCAAGTAAAACACAACAAATTAATGAAGGATTTGCAGAAATCAGGACTACCAGAAGCAGAAAGACTTATCAAGAACTTGCACCAAACACGCTGTTACCACATCTCTTCAAAATTAGAAGAGGAGTCTGACAAGGATGTATACTTTAAATCCATACAGTAATTTTATGCTGATTATGACACTGGAAAGGATAAAGGGATTCAATATAAGATGACATAACACAACGACTTAAAGTATACAGAAGATGCCACCCTTTTGGTAGAAAATATAGAGAACTTGATAATAGAGAGGATAGTGATATGGAATGGAACTCAACCTGAAGGAAACCAAAGTCATGGTAAATACCAAAGGAAAACAACAAGCTGCACTATTATAAAACAGAATACCTCTGGAAAAGTTATACAGTTACAAGTATCTTGGAAGCTGGATTACAAATAATGGTAAACAAAAGGAAATTAATGAGAGGAAACCTGAATATTGATACGAAGAAGAGATTATTATAGTGTTATATATTGTCAAGAGTTATGGAAGTGAAAATTGAACCTACAACAAACAGACCCTCAAGAGGATAGCAGCGTTCAAACAGTGGTGCTACATGCAAATCCTAAAAATCAGCTGGCAGCAAAAGGTTACAAACACAGAAGTACTGAGGAGGGTATGTAATGAAGTGTATCTACAGTATGTAAGGACGGAAAATTACATTTGCTGGTCATATCATGAGAGGTTCAGTGAGGAACTTAATGGTAAACATTCTGGGAGGAAAATGAAATGTCAAAAAGGGCAGGGCCAGCCAAGAAGAACCTGGATTCATGACATCGCCAAATGGTGTAACAGGGTGAGTTATAGTTGCATAAAGCAGTTGCAGAGCAAAGAGAGCAATGGAGACACATGACAGAAGATGGCACTTGAAAGAGAAGAAAGGAGTAATACAGTGTGCTCTTGACTTGTTCAAGGGCATAAATATTACTTTATGGAGTAATACAGTGTGCTCTTGACTTGTTCAAGGGCATAAATATTACTTTATTTTAAAATAATTTTATTACATTTGATTATTCCTTGTCAGAATAAAACTGCTCCATATCATTCTCTCCCAATGTGCAATAAGTCAACTAGACCTTAAGTCAACAAGTGCAATTTGTATATTTTGTAAAGTACTTTTATTACTATTCGGTTTGTTATTATTATCTCTCTTCTTGTCTTTTTAACTCTTATGCCTCACACTGAGTCGACTGCACCTTCAATTTCGTTATTCCTTTGTAAAAGTGACAATGACAATAAAGATCTATCTATCTAAATACTGTATGTTGCAGATCTTTTCTTCATTTATGTTACACTCACTGATATGTTCTTTTTTTTCTCCCAAATGCATGCATTTCTTTAAAAGTCCTGCCAGGCCCCCTTATGCACAATCAAATATGTATATACCCTATAGTGATTAAAGAAACACAAGTTGGATTCTGGTAGAAGCAATGTGTTTACAACAGTCACTTAAGTGATAACTCTCTGCTTATAAATACAATGAACCTGACAGAAAAGAATAATCATAAAAAGTGATTACATTTTATTTAACAAGAAAATGTTTCAGTTTTCTTTCTTATTTAGGTTATTGCACTAGCTAAATATTCTTTTATCAGCAATAGGAAGCACTTACAATATGCTCATTAGATGTGTTCATTGAAATGTATTCAGCTGTTGAAATGTTCATAGTTTATATTTATGTAATATAAAAGTTTCTCACAACTAAATTTACATGTTGTTTCTGTTATTGTAGTTTTTGTAACAGCCCACATGCAAAATTAGCAAGCAAAGTTAGCGTGTGTGTGTCTGTATAAATAGATATATATAAATTTGTCTGTATATAAATATATTCCCAAACATCCATTTCCTTAACCTGGTTAGGCAGGTAGGGTGATTGGGCAGCTGATGCCTGTCCTAGCAGTCATTGGGAACAAGGCAGGAACATGAAATGGACAGGGCACCTGTCTATCACAGTGTGAACACACACACACTCAATTAACACCTATTAGGTCCAGTTTAGCAATGCCAATCCACCTAATCTGCATGTCTTTGGACTGTGGTTAGAAACTGGAGCACCCAGAAGAAACCCACATGAACATGGGGAGGGCATGCAAACTTTACACTAGGAACACATGCAATGTGAACCCTGGTTGCTTTATTATAAGGCAGCAGCTACCACTGTCCACCATGCCACCCTGTATATATATATTTATATGGAGAATACCTATCTGATGGCAGCCATGTTAGTTTGGTGCTCTGTCTTTGTCTTTTTGTGTTAAATTCATTGTTACCATGGAAAGTCACATAACATATAGGCCTACACGGGAAGAGTTCCTGAATATCGGTCACAGTGTGCCACCTAATGTGACTCCGGATATTATAACTACATTTGTGGATCTTACAGCTTTGTTGATCACAGGTGCTCAAGCAGCTAAACAGGTAGTTCAACAGCAGAGCTCCAGAGGCAGGAGAGCTGGCATCCTGGTTCGATTCAGGAAGCAAGGACTACAGCAACCACTGCCTGAAATATATCTATCTAATGTGTGCTCGCTGGCAAACAAAGTGGATGAGTTGCTGCTGCTAAAACGTAAAACTAAAACTAACTAACTGATAACTAACTGATAACTGATAACTAACTAAAACTAACTGCTGCTAAAATGTACTAAAAGTTAACTTTTCTTTTTATCTGCTCTGTGCTTTACTGAAATGTGGCTGAATGATTCCATTCCTGACTTTGCATTACAAACTTAAACTCTGGATGACTCATTCATCATATTATAAAATAACCAGCTGAATGAATTCTACAGCCACATCAACTCAGTATTTCCTGCAGTCCAATTCACGATTGAAAAAAAATGAACAGACGCATCAATTTCCTTGACATTTGCATTGAAAGAGGTAACCATGGCTGGTTTAATTAAGAGTGTTTATCACAAGGAATGTTATGCAGACAAAATACTACACTTTTTCAGCAACCACCCTTTATTATATAAACAGAGTTGTGTTAGGACTTTATTCAAAAGGATTAACACCCATTGTACAAGTTACAATGGAAACAAAAAAGAATGAAAGACGTTATCTTTATTGTCTATTCACATCAAACAGCAAGACAATTTATTAAACTGTGCCTATATAGGAAACGCTCCAGATATCAGCAAACAGTCAGCTCCAACTTGGTCCCTCACCGCACTTACCACACCATCCCTTCTCATTGTGGCGTGTCAGAAAGTACAGCACACATCCTGACCAGATCTGAGATCAAGATATCGCACAAACTGGCAAACACATTATGAACTGTCCTTTTCAATGTCAAAAGCAAAAATCAACCACAGAAACAAGAAATGAAGTTCACAGTATTCCATGCACTGCACGCTGAGCGGTATAAGTGGGAAAAAAACATCTAAAACACTTGTAACTCGTATTCCTGGCTTAACTCTTACCCAAGGCAGCCTGCCTCCCTTGGCTACATGATTGCATGGCTATGTTTTCAGATTACGCCCTACTGAGCTGTCAGTTTGGCCTATGTATTTAACATTGTTAGTATTTTAGAGATTCTTACACTCTGTGCTGAATATTCTTTCTCAGTAAGCTCTTTAGTGTGATAGCTTCAGTTTCACAATTAACGTTTCATTTGATTTTTATAAATTTTATAATTCCATTCTATATTGCATACAATATAGTAAACAAAGTGTGGTGAACTTTTTGAAATAAGAAAAATGTAAATGGTAAGGAAATCCTTCAGTATATAGCAGCATCATCAATAAGACTGTTCTTAAACAGCACTCTTAAAACTAATGATTGATTTAATTCAAATGCTGTAAACTTTCTAGTTGATTTATTTATGTCTGATTTTTTATTAATTACTATTTTTGCTTCCATTTTCTGTATTTTAGTTGGGAAGGAGAATGTAAATAGGTTAGTGTAATGTGTTAATAAAGGTATTTAAATATATTAACAACTTTGGTTAATTGGGTAATCTCATCTGCAATGTGTTTTAACACATTACTGCCCTTCTGAATTATAATAAAGATATAAGTGTAAAAAAGTGGGTTTTAAGCAGGGTTTGAACCTTAGTATAAATAGGCATAAGTAAGTGAAGCACTTTCCATTATCTGGAGGTGTCTTTTGCTTTCCTTTTGCAGTAAATTAAACCATCAAGTTATATACAGAAAAATAAACCCAGTGTTAAATGAAAATGTAGAGGAGAATCAGCATATAGCAAAGTATATACAAATGGGCTAAGGAAGCAGTGCAATTACTTTATATATTTCATCAAATTTATCTTAATGGAAAAAAAATGCATTAAGTTTAGACAAGACTGCTTATGCACAATGTGGTATAATATATATATATATATATATATATATATATATATATATATATATATATACAGTATATAGATAAGAGTAGAAGTGTTTTACTTTTTATATGTTTAGTAAATGTCAAGCACTCCTTTTGGATTTTCAGTGTGGTTTCTTTCAGTTCATTTTAAAATATTTGTTATTTATAGACAACAATATATATGACACACATGATTTACACAACCTGATCATCTGCATTTTTTTCCAGAAATGGGGTGAATAAAAAGAATTACATCTGCATAACATTACTAAAATGAATTCAAAATTGAATGATTTGTAATTCACAGTACATGTTTGCGACATTCATGAGTTATTCATATAGCAGCTCTTAAAATAAATTTTTAATTGGAATGTTACACCAAATCCTCACAGACACATTTGGAAAAGTAAACTGTGATACAGTAGCATGCCAGGGTATTTTGTTCGATGTTGTATATTTACATGTCAAGGTAGAATTTACCTGTGGTGTTCAAGGGAATAGCTCATCAGCATGGGACTGCCAATATAAAAATACAGTGCAAACAGACATTTCTCACAACACAAGCATGCAGATCCCTTTGTTTATTTTTTTTCTGTATGCAGATCTACCTCAAAGGTTTAGTATTTCCTTCTTTTGTTGTATCAATTGGGTAGTCATAATCAGTATATATGACCCAGCTTTTTCCTATAAAAATTGCGCTACAAAACAAATAACAAAATAAAAATTAATTTTTTAAAGTAACTACAGTGGTGTGTTAATTACTGCTACCAAGATCTTTGTAAATCTGTTACTCAAGAGGGTAAGATTGCTTTTCAATTATTTCTTCAACTGACTGTGCTCAAAATGTGGGGTGATTACAAAAAAAACCAAGAAAAACATATAGTATTACAAATTAATTTATTTCACACAGCTTACTGTTTTGGAGTCTTTTAACACTACACTATATAATCACTGTGCAGTTTGGCAGTGACAACAGCCTTTCCCAGCACAATTGGATGCTAGGGATGTGTCATCCTGGGTTGTGCTGACAGTTTGTTGCAGGGCACACTTACACACATACACAAAGAGAGGAATTTAGAGTGTATTTTTTGATATTGGAGGAAACCCAAGTACCCACAGAGAACCCCCCCCCCCCAATGGAAATACTGTAGAGAGACTGTGTAGAGTCCACACAGACAAAGCCTCTGATGAAATCTGAGTTTGTGATAGTGTTGCTGTGTAATATCAGTGTTAATAAGTGCACAATGAAGCAACTCCACTGAGTAATAATATGTTTAAATGAATAACCTGTTGTAAATATATAGACTTCTAATAGTGATTCAGTAAATGGTGTGCTAAAGAGAGTAACCTGTATTTTCTTTTAAGATACATAACCATATACTACAAGAAGAGCTGTATCATCGACTCTATCTACCTGTTTCATTTAACATTATATCTACAATAGTGCAAGAGGCACACCACAAAATTAAACTCACATTTGTGCAACCCATGTAAAGTGCAATGGATGTTCTTGCAGCACCTATTCTTAACATTATCAATAGTTCATTATTGCATGGCACAGTACCTGATGCAATGAAAGTGTCAGTCATTAAACCATTACTTAAAAAGTTAGACCTAGACTATAGACCCATTTCAAATTTACCCTTTCTCTCTAAAATACTAGGAAAAGTAGTCGCCAATCAGCTTCAGTCACACCTTGGTCAAAGTACAGAAATGGCACTAACGCGTGTTGTAAATGACATTCTGATATCCTCTGATTATAGGAAACTCTACTGTAATTATGTTGTTAGACTTAAGCTCAGCGTTTGACACTATTGACGATTCTATTTTACTGCACAGGCTAGAAAATTACATTGGGCTTACAGGCACTGTGCTCAACTGGTTTAGTTCTTATTTATCAAATCGATTCCAATAAGTACAGAAATGTGCTGACAGTATTCCATCATTAGACGCAGAACTGAGATATGGTGTCCCACAGGGCTCAGTGCTGAGACCATTAC
The DNA here is from genome assembly GCA_026402145.1 of Polypterus bichir lapradei. Taxonomy (NCBI): domain Eukaryota; kingdom Metazoa; phylum Chordata; class Cladistia; order Polypteriformes; family Polypteridae; genus Polypterus; species Polypterus bichir. The sequence continues at coordinate 76,567,889 of JANRMT010028174.1, forward strand.
TATTTTCACTTGACATGGTTCTACTAGGTTCTATCATTAGAAAACATCATGTTAATTTTCACTCATATTCAGATGACACCCAGTTATACCTTTCTTATATATAAACATCTATGCGTAGAAGTGTGTGTGTCTGTCTGTCCGGTCCTGAAGTGAGAGGTTGAGTCAGGGTAAGGGCTCCACCTCCAAGGAAACAGAAAACTCGCTTAGCTGCTAATAACAAAATCGGGGCCAGCATATCAGAAAAACAAAAACCTCAGGAGAAAGACAAAGTTTCTTAGCCACTAACATTGGCAAAACGGTATCCTTTCTACTTTTCCTTCCGGCGCTAATACACAAGTAAGACGAGCATGTTGGCAAAACGAAACCTCAGAAAAAAGACAAAGTCGCTTAGCCGCTAACATCAGCAAAACAGTATCCTTTTTACTTTTATTCCTGCTGCTAATGTACAAGCGATGCAAGCACATCGGCAAAATGAATCCTACTAGGAGAGAAACGCCCAGAGTAGTTCCTTTCAATTACCTGACATCTGTACATTTCAATTTTTTTCTGACTTTTCAAGATTCTATGACACCGGGCTTTTTACAGCACAGCTAGTCTTTTAGATCCAATTAAGTTTTTCCAATGTTGTCTTTAATTATTTGTGTTAGTGAATTAAAGGAGTGGATGGATGAGAACTAGTTATTTTTAAACACCGATAAAACAGAGATGTTATTTATTGGAGGTAATGATGATGATCACAACACTATTTTGTCAATATTTAACTCATTTGGAATTGCCGTTCATTTTACTGAATCAGGATTCTAAGAAATGAATGCATGCATTTATTTCTAGAAGGATTGACTACTGCAATGCAGTGTTCAGTGGATGTTCAAATTACAAACACATAACTCCAGTTCTTAAATCCTTACACTGGCTCCCAGTTAAGTTTAGGGCAGATTTCAAAATCCTCCTTTTAACATATAAAGCCTTAAATGGCCAAAGTCCAGTTTACTTTTCTGAACTTATCATGACTTACAAACAAGAGCGCACATTAAGATCTCAAGATACTGGTCTGCTTATGATTCCAAGAATTCATAAAATAACATTGGGATGTTAAGCTTTTAGTTACAGGCCCCCTAAGTTGTGGAATGGTCTGCCTGCTACTATAAGAGATGCCCCTTCGGTCTCAGCTTTCAAATCCCGGCTGAAGACTCACTACTTCAGTTTAGCATATCCTGACAAGAGCTGCTAATTAACTGTACAGACTGCAAGTAATATGATAGTTATAATTTGTTACTAACCCTCACTTATTCTGTTTCTCTCCTTGGTACTCAAATGTGGCACTTGGTGTCACTGCCTACCTGCCAAGTTGTTTTGCTTGCCTAAGATAAAGTAATCTCTGATGGAGGATCACCGGAATCATCGGGTAGAGGGGTCCTGTCATGGAATTGGCTGGCCCAGCACTGTGTCAGTTGTGGAATGGTCAATAGGGGGAGGCAGCTTGATGGCTGAGGTCTCCAGGACTCCAAACAAATCCAAATTGTATTTTGTGATATCATCTACTGTTATATTCTGCTCTGTACTTCTAATATTTTTATTTTACTATTATATTGCATTGAGGATTATTTGTGTATTGTTCCTGTGTATTGGATTGTATTTACCCCCATCTTTTTGACACCCACTACCTGGAAAGGGGTCTCTCTTTGAACTGCCTTTCCCAAGGTTTCTTCCATTTTTTTTGGTGGGAGTTTTTCCTTGTCATCTTAGAGAGTCAAGGCTGGGGGGCTGTCAAAAGTCAGGGCCTGTTAAACCTCATTGAGGCACTTCTTGTGTGATTTTGGGCTATACAAAAATAAATTGTATTGTATTATATTGTGAAGCTGAAAATGTTTCTCCCAAACCACGCACTCTTTAAGACAATTGTTTTATACCTGCTGAGATGCCCCATTTGTGAGGGTATCCCTTGGAATTTCAAGCGCAACGTTACACATAGGGTGGCACGGTGGTGCAGTGGTAGCGCTGCTGCTTCGCAGTAAGGAAACCTGCGTTCGCTTCCCGGGTCCTCCCTGCATGGAGTTTACATGTTCTCCCCGTGCCTGCGTGGGTTTCCTCTGGGTGCTCCGGTTTCCTCCCACAATCCAAAGACATGCAGGTTAGGTGCATTGGTGATTCTAAATTGTCCCTAGTGTGTGCTTGGTGTGTGGTTATGTGTGTGCCCTGCCCAGGGTTTGTTCCTGCCTTGCGCCCTGTGCTGGCTGGGATTGGCTCCAGCAGACCCCCTTGACCCTGTGTTAGGATATAGCGGATTGGAAAATGACTGACTGACTGACTGATGTTACACATATATTAGATTGAGTTGGGGGTGTTGCCCTTGGAGTTTCAAGCTATATGTTGTGCAGATATTAGATAGATGTGCCGGGGGAGAGATCGAAGATCAAAGAACTAGTTGGCCACCAGTGCCACCTAGTTTGCCTATATAGTAGGGCAAGCTTTGATTGTGGGAGAGTATACAGAGAAAAACACAAACTAGCATTGTAAGAACTTCACACAGCCAACACCCCAACACATAATTCAAACCTAAGACAATGTAGTATCACTGCATCATTGTGCAGCTAAATGTCCCAGTTAATGTTGGGCGAGTACCTTGTAACCTAAAGTCACTCTTTTGATGTTATTAGAATTGTTTATTGACACTACAGTCTGTTAACCCTACACTTCAGGTTCCTTGACATACTGCACTTCCAGTGTCAGACTTCTATCATGAAAGCATTCTACACTAAGTAAAATACTGTATCTTTGTTAATATCGTTTTCAGTTTTAGTTTGGAGTCAACTCTGTTTCCTCTTGTGTTAATTTTCTTTTTAATTACTCACTATTCTTCTATATTTTACCTTTTTCCAAAATCTGGATTAAACCATTTCTTTTACTGTTTATCAGTATAGTAATTTTTGCTGAATATGAGACTATAAACAATGCCTATGCACAAAGTACAGGTCCTCTTTTGCTTTTAAATTTCTTTTGTTTATTTGTTGCTTTAAAAACATACCCTAATGAAATGTTTAATTCAAACCTTTGCTAGACTCAAAAACATCAGACTTATTGCTATTACTTGCTTTTCACCTGTTCTGTTTCTTGGAGGTTAAGTGTTATTTTGTCATAGGCAGGTTTCAGTTCCACTCTGTGTTAGTAGGTATTTTATAAATAACTACATTGCTTCATCCTCAGAAATTTCTTATCTGAACTAGCAACACTTCATTTAGTAAAGGAGAAGTTAGGCATTTCCTTGTTTCAAAGCATGACAGCGCAATCCAAAGTGGACTACTCTACTGCAAAATCTTAGACCATAAGAGCATAAGAAATTTGACAAATGAGAGGAGACCACATAGTTAGTTAATCCTGTTTGTTTAGCTAATAGCTAAGCTGTCCTATTATCTCATCCAGATCCTTCTTAAAGGTTGTCAAGTATCTACTTCAACTGTATATCTTGGTAGTTTGTTCCAGAGTCCCACAACTCTTTTATGTAAAGAAGTACCTCCTGGCTTCAGTTGTAAATGCACTTTTCCTTTATTTCCAGTGATGTCCTTAAGTATGTGATTCACCCTTAAGCTGAAAGATCTTTGTCATTTCTGCTCATGAAGTTTTCTGTCCAATATGTATGCCTAGGAAAGTGTTCTAGTGGCCTAGATGTAGTATGTATTTATTGAAGTCATACATCTTGTCATATCTTTTGTACTATACACATTTTAATTCGAACGCCAGTGAGAACAGAGGTATAAAAATACAAAAGAAACTACTAACACAAACTTTCCTTTTTTTATTTTTAATCTCCTCACTGCAGTACGATGGTTAGTACTGTTGCTTCACTAATTCATTGTCCAAAGGTTTACTGTGTTTGAGTATGTTATGTTGTGTTCAGTATATTTAGAGTTGCTTGATTTACCTCTGATGCATTTAATTAGCTTAACTGTCCATGAATCCCCACATTTTCTACTTATCTAGTTAGCCTTGTGAAGAGATGGATGATATTCTGGCATCAATGGGCATAAGGATGGAAATAAATTCTGGCCAGGGTGGTAGTTTATTGGAGGATACACTTGTGCACACATCCACCCCTATTCATCCAGCTGGAGTTTCTGGAAGAAAGCACACACAAACCAGAATTTGCACCCAGGATTATGGAGTTGTCTCGATATTGCTTTGCTAGTTTCTTACTCCAGTCTGACCTTCTAGTGTTTTTTTTTTTTAAATGAGAAATTACTTTTAATTTAGAACATTTTGTAATCACTTCAGAGATTCATAGCTTCTGTCATCAACAACCTTAAAACAAACTCTCACATATATTTTCATTTGAAAAATGCTGAGTTCTAGTCAAGGTTCCCACGATCAAGGAAATCCTGGAAAAGCAACTGACCATTAACATCATGGATTTTTCAAATATGCAGGAAATAAGGTAATTTTTAAATTATAAAAATCTTGAAAAGAGGATTGCATTTATTAATCTTATGAGATCTCGAGATAATTTTGTAGTAACCCAGCCCGTAATATATATAGCAAAATGCTGGGTAAATATGTGTTTGGTCATCTCTGATTAACAAATGAAAAATACAAACTATGGCTCCATAACGATGAAGACACAGGACATGAGAAATGTAAATTATAAAGGAAAATATTAGACATGAAGAATATGGGTGGAGGTGTGCTAGCATGTCACTGAAAAGGTAAAAAACATATTGATAATAAGAAGGCGATGAGAAAATTGATTGGAGTTGACCCCTTGTTTAACTTCTTTTTAGCTAATAATATCAATAATAATATATTTTATTTACTCGCATTTAAGATCTTCCGTGGACAAGTCAGGGCTTGATTTTACTGTAGAATTTTGGCTATTTTATGATGTTGGTCAATAAGTCGAATGCGGAAAACTCACACTATTGGTCCAAGCTAACACCCACCTGAGAGAGTAACCACGGAGTACATTGCCTTTTTTTTCTATGTATTGTGACTACGTGACCACACGGTAGTACCCAAACTATTCAGAAGCGACGTTTGCACTGTTTTGTATTTTTTGTATCTCACACCCTCATACACCTTTATTATAAGAGCATCCCTTATCTACGATAGATCATTTGATCAGAAGTAAATATGAAGCTGGTTTTAAATTAAAAGTCATTGAAGTGGTGAAAGAAATTGGTAACTGCGCTGCCGGAACAAAATTCAATATGTCTGAGAAACTGGTGTGAGATTGGAGGAAGCAAAAAGATGTAAAAAAAAATGTAAGTGTTGCATTTTTGAATGGGCATATAAGTCGTGGTTTGATTTTATGAACGATTTTTTTTTGGGTTTCAAGACCCGACTTATACGCGAGTATATACGGTATATAGCACCTTTGCCATACTCATGGCCATCACAGCAAAAGTTTGTACAGTTCCCTTATGCTATAAATTAGCCAGGCAAACTAAGAAATCAAAATCTGATCTACTGTCCGCTGAAGATTTGTGGGTGATAAAAGTAATTGATTCACACTATTATTACAAATCATGCAGCAGTCTCTGACAGCTGTTTATAATAATATTCAACGACAGAGAAATCCCAGCTAAATTTTCATGTAGTGAAACAAAATGAACATTTATTGTTACATTCAATATTGCTCCTTATTGTAAAGCATTGCTTATCAGAGGGGTGTCAAAACAAGCTGGGTGTGTCCTTCATTTTGATGAGACCCTTAATCACTCCGCTCATACAAATGGATACACACGTGAGTATTTGGAATGGCTGAGAACTGAAAACTAGGTATGCAGATGTGGAATTTATAGGGGCATACAACTACTTTAGACATTATGAAGAAATAAAAATTGCACAACACCAAAACAGAGGTTGGACTAAAAGTATTGTCAAATTATCCATGGATGGGCCCAGCATTAACTGGAAAGTGTTTGACTTGTTACAGCCAGAGCTTTTGTGTGATGTGAACAAGATATTGATCAACTTAGGATCATGTGGATTTCATGTTCCCCACAATGTATTTCGTAAGAAAACATAGATTGAGTGGATGGAAATTGGACCACACCATTTCCAGGCTCTACTGACTATTCAAAGACAGTCCTGAATTCAGAGAAGACTTTGTTAAAATCACTGGTTGTGACTGATTTATGCTGAAATTCTGTCAACACCTCTGGATCAAAGATGTGCCCATTATTTAAAACAGCATTAATGCTTTGGCCTCGTATATCCTGAATAATATTGTTATTCACTAAGCAACATCATAATATTGGAATTTAAATTCTAATATTGATTTTAAGCAGTATTTCCTTGTTAGTTACTGGAGTGAAAATGTCAGTGAATATATTAATTACATGCATGTGGTGAGATAAATCAGGTAGTCCATAAAGATCATATTATTCTTTATAAGCCCTACGCTGAAATTCCACCATCTGGCACAAATTTAAAAATTTAGGCCCTAGATTTAATGTGAATATGTGACATGAATAAAGTATTACCAACAAATAATTTTTAAATAAATATTGTTGCATATTCTGACATTTATTGTCATTTGTAAGAAAAAAAGTCCCTAGAAGAAACATCTTCAACACTGTCACAAGAACGAGACATAAACAGATAAAGGTTTGAGGCAGCCACCCGTATAATATGGTATCCTGGCTGCAAAGTCGTTTTTTATCAAATACGCAGCACTGAGTCCAGAATGAGACTGAGGGAAAGGGGAAGACAGGAAGTGAGGTCATACGGATCGGGCTCATGTTCTTCAATCATTGGTTCAAGCCCGGACGTGACATCACAGGGGCCGGAGCCAGCAAGGTCTCCTTCCTTTGGCTCGGTCCCAGAAGTGACGTCAAGAGAGCCAGGTGGAATCTCCCGGGAAGGGTCTACAGGAAAGGGAGAAAAAGAGTCAGTGCCTCTGCCACATCCCGGCATGCCTCAGAACTGCCTTCACTTAAGCCCTTTAGCTGCCTCCCATGCACACGTGTGTGACAAGGCCCCCCCCTTAGCCCAGACCCGTCAGGTCGGGCGACCCTAACCGAGAGGTCGTGAACCCGAGAAAGAGCATCAGCGTTGGCATGGAGAGCGCCTCGGCGATGAACGAGCGAAAACTTATACGGTTGTAGGTCAAGAAACCACCGGGTGACCCGCGGATTCAACTCCTTGTGCAGGGTCATCCACTGGAGAGGTGCATGGTCCATGACAAGGGTAATTTCCCGGCCCAACAGGTAGTACCTAAGCTGAGTAATCGCCCACTTAATCGCCAAAGCCTCCCTTTCCACCGCTGCATACCTGGTTTCCCGGTCCAACAGTTTCCGGCTCAGGAATATGATGGGGTGTTCCACACCATCGACACTTTGGCTCAGCACGGCCCCCAGGCCTGTGTCCGAAGTGTCCGTTTGGAGGATGTAAGGCAAAGAAAAGTTAGGTGCCATCAAAATAGGTGTGGACGTAAGTGCCTGCTTTAAGTCACCAAATGCAGTGCCTGTCTTCTCAGTCCATACCACAATGTTCGGGGCCCTCTTCTTTGTTAACTCTCCGAGAACCGGGGTACAAACCGCTGGTAGTAACCCGCTAACCCGAGAAAGGCTTGGACCTGCCGCTTCGTTCGCGGACAGGGCCATTTCAAAATGGCATCAACTTTGGAGCACTGTGGCCTTACGGTACCCTGACCCACCAGGTAGCCTAAATATTTGGCTTCCCTCAATCCAAAGAAGCATTTCTTGGGATTAATCCGGAGCCCGACCTCACCAAGTGTCCGCAATACCGCTCAGATATGCTGTAGGTGTTCCCTCCATGTGCTGGAATAGATGACCACGTCATCCAGATAGGCAGCACTGTATGAGTTATGAGGCCGAAGCACTTTGTCCACCAGACGCTGGAAGGTTGCTGGAGCCCCATGTAACCCAAATGTAAGGACACAATACTGCCAGTGTCCGCTAGGGGTACTAAACGTGGTTTTTTCCTTCGCGGAGTCCGTTAAAGGAACCTGCCAGTACCCTTTTGTCATGTTCAGTGTGGTCAAATATCAAGCCTGTCCAAGCCTCTCAAGGAGGTCGTCCACTCGTGGCATTGGATAGGCATCAAATTGGGAGACTTGATTAAGCCAACTGAAGTCATTGCAAAACCTCCAACTCCCATCAGGCTTACCGACGAGCACAATGGGACTGGACCTGGGACAATAACTTTCCTCAATCACACCTAGTTCCAGCATGCGCTTGATCTCAAGCTCCACTTCAGCCCTTTTTGCCTCGGGAAGACGATACGGGCGTTCTCGGACAATAACTCCAGGCTCTGTCACAATGTTGTGCTCAACCAGAGAGGTCCTTCAGGGGTTCTCACTGACTACCTCCCGAACGGCCCGGATAACTGTTTCCAGCTCCTGCCGTTGTCTGGGACTTAAGTCCGCACCGAAGTTAAGGCTGTGTGTGTGAGCGAAGAGTGAGCGGGGCTGGCCGGAGGGGGGGTCGGGATTCCTGTCCTTCCACGGTTTCAGCAGGTCCACATGATAGACCCGCTCCTTCAGCCGACGATTGGGTTGACTCACCAAATAGTCGACCAGTCCCTTCCTCTCCTTAACTTCGTAGGGGCCTTGCCAATAGGCAAGCAACTTAGAGTGGGAGGTAGGCACTAGGACCATGACCTGATCTCCCGGGTGGAACTCCCGAAGAGACGTGCCACGGTTGTAGTAGCAGACCTGTGCTGCTTGGGCCTCTTCCATGTGACTTTTAAGGAGGGGCCGAATCTTTCCAAATCTATCGCGTAATTGCGCGATATACTCTAATATGTTTGTAGAGGGAAGAGCCTCTTCTTCCCATCCTTCTTTTAGAATATCTAATATGCCCCGGGGTTGTCGCCCATACAGTAATTAAAAAGGGGAGAACCCCGTGGAGGCTTGTGGGACTTCCTGATTGGCAAAAAGGACGAGGGGAAGGAGCTGATCCCAGTTCCTTCCATCCTCGCTGACCACCTTACGCAGCATTTGTTTGAGAGTCTGATTAAACCTCTCCACTAAACCGTCGGTTTGAGGATGATACACCGCGGTCTTTAAATGCTTTATTTTCAGTAATCTGGCAGTCTCCTTGAATGTCTCCAAGGTGAAAGGTGTGCCCTGGTCTGTCAAGACGTCCTTGGGGATACCCACGCGCGCAAAGACCCCTAGTAATTCCCGTGTGATGGCTTTAGAAGTGGCTGAGCGCAACGGAACAGCTTCGGGGTATTTGGTAGCGTAATCCACAAGGACTAGAATGTACTTGTGTCCTCGGGCTGAGGGCTCTAGAGGTCTGACTATATCGACCCCAATTCGATGGAAGGGAATGTCAATTAGGGGAATGGGAACAAGAGGAGCACGGTCCTTTCTTGGAATTTGTCGCAGTTGACACTCCGGGCAGGAAGCGCAAAAGCGATAAACCTCCTCATTGATTCCCAGCCAGTAGAAACGGAGCTTGATCCGCTCCAGGGTTTTCTCGGTGCCCAAGTGTCCACCTAGGAGGTGGGCTTGTGCTAACTCACAGACCTGCTGCCGGAAAGTCCTTGGGATTAGCAGCAGCCTTCTCTCCTGCCCGTCATGCATTGCTACACGATAGAGAATGTCGTTGTCTAACACAAAGTGAGGACCCTGTGGCATGGACTGGTTTGTGCGCTGGCCGTTGACTAGGACCACTGCATTTTTTGCAAATTTCAGGGAGTCGTCACTCCATTGCTCCCTTTTAATGGAGGCCAGCGTCTCTCTAAATTGGAAGCGTAAAAGGGAGAGAGGGTCTGCACCAACCTCAATGGGCGTGATTTCCTCCCACTCCGCCGTGGCGCTGGTGGATGACGTGTCAGCACGCGATGGCCCGGGAGTTGCCATGTCACCCAGGACGGCCGCTTCGTCTCTCTCTGCCGGCTGATTACACGGCGTGGAGGCAGCTTGAGACGGCTCATCTCCGTCCATAACTAGGCCCAAGTTAACCCCAGGAGTGGTATGTGTCTCACCGCTTTTACTATTAGACCAGTCCCGCCCTAGTATCACCGGGTGTGGAGGATCAGGGAGGATCGCCACGGTTAATTTCTGAACTGATCCTCCGTAACTGATGACACAAGCGGTGGTCCTATACCAGCGGGTTTCTCCGTGGACACAGGTTATATCAGTCTTAAATTTCAACCACTGTTGCGGTAGCACAAATCGGCGGGCAACAATGGAAATGTTGCTGCCGGAATCAAACAGAGCAGAAGTTTTATACCCGTTAATGATCAGCATGCCTATGTGTGGGACCGCCAACGGGTTTGTCAGAGCACACCAACCCCTCCTCCCCCTCTACCTGCATTCCACTTCATTCCCAAACAGTTTGCGCGCCCGCAACTTCGGGGACGTCGGCACAAGCTCTGGATTGTACAGGGGGAGGCTGGGTTTTGGGACATACTCCGGTTGGGTTTGGCCAAGGGACAGTTCAGCTCTCCCAGATTGTGAGGCCGACCTTTGTATTTCTACGAGATGTATGAGCTCTACCATATTTCTGAATTGTTTACCCCAGACCAGCTGGGTGAAGCCCCGGTGTTGTGTGTCCAGAAGCAGGTAGAAAGCCACCTGCTCTATTATCTGTGAGGGCTTGTTTTCCTGTGGCCGTAGCCACAGCCCTACCTTTGCCCATAATGACCAGGCTTGTTGAGGGGTCGGCCGCTCTGGGTCGAACCTCCAGTTTTTCAGGCTACTCACCTGCCAGTCTGGAGCACCCCTAGGTGGAAATCGGGGCTCTGGCTTCACAGGGAGACAGGCACTCTCCTCCGAGAGAGCATAAACAGCCCGCTTTGCCTCTCCCTTCCGAAGCAGCCCAATTCTGTGAGCCCCTCCCGCACACTCCATGGCCTGCCTAAGTTGCTTAGTGGAGCATGCTGGGGGCAGAGCCTGTACCAGGCCACTCCGAAACACAGGACAGCCTCCCCGCCTGGAAACTCGGCCCCGGTACGCTCCTACCTGGATGTGTTGCAGGTCCTGTCCCCTTCTCTTCCAGGACTTCTCCATCCTGCCGGCTGCGCCAATGTCACAAGAACGAGACATAAACAGATAAAGGTTTGGGGCAGCCACCTGTATAATATGGTATCCTGGCTGCAAAGTTGTTTTTTATCAAATACACAGCACTGATGTGCATACAAAGGAGTCCAGAATAAGACTGAGGGAAAAGGGAAAAAGGGCAGGCTTTTAAAGGGGAAGACAGGAAGTGAGGTCATATGGATCGGGCACATGTTTTTCAATCATTGGTTCAAGCCCGGACGTGACATCACAGGGCCGGAGCCGGCAAGGTCTCCTTCCATTGGCTCGGTCCCGGAAGTGACGTCAAGAGAGCCAGGTGGAATCTCCCGGGAAGGGTCTACAGGAAAGGGAGAAAAAGAGTCAGTGCACTCTGCCACATCCCGGCATGCCTCAGAACTGCCTTCACTCAAGCCCTTTAGCTGCCTCCCATGCGCACGTGTGTGAGAACACATAAGCTCTTCAAGTTCCCTGTTCAGGAAACCAGTGAGCAGAAGGACACCTTGGTGGTGGACGTTGAATTTATGGCAGAGAATGCCCTCAGTCAACTTAAGGCTAATATGGAAATCTTAGAGAGGTAGCTGCTTATAATAAAAATGGAATGTAAACATTTTCTGATTTCTCTGTTCTTCCATGCTTCTTAAGAAGGCACCAGTAAATCACCTGCTTGTCAGGAATATGCAGTGTCTTGAAGCAAGAGTAAGGAGCAGTGTACTCAGAAAAGGAACAGTGCCCCGCATACTTTGTCATGGCAAATCAAGAGAATAGTCAGTTTTGATGATGATGTGCTGAGGGAGATCAAGGACTTGTGATTTTGCTGTGAGCACAACAGACTTCTATGAAAATGACATCAAGTCAGAAAGGTTAGATGCTATGTTGAATGGAACTATGGGATCCAAAGCAGAGTTCATAACACTGAGGGGATATTCTTGAACATACAAGAGTGTAGAAGGGGGTTCTCTGCAAATAAGGAGATAATGATGGAGAATCTGAAGGAGCATTCAATGGTTGAATCATCAGTGACCAAATCAGGGCCGTTGGGGGAGTGTATAATGTTCAGATTACAAAAGAGCTTCTTATTTCAGCGACAGGAGCTAGGCAGAAGTACCATACCGTATGTACCATGATGAACAGAAAAGACTTGGGGGAGGACTGAGGGTTAATTTGGAGGAAGAGCCTCATGGATGAGATTGATAAGCTGAAAAGAAATTGAGCTCAAGTGAAGGCTGTTGTAAAAACACTTGAGCATGTAACAGATGATTACATTGTCAAAGCAGAATCAACAAGCAAACTGACTTAAATTGCAAAAGTCTTCATGATGCTGCAAAAAAAAAAAACAGGCATAGTTGATGGATGTCAACAAGCAACTTATGGAAAAATTGAATTAAATAAAGCACTAATCCTTGAGACTGATGTGATTCTCAAAAAACAGCCATCAGTATTAAGATATTCAGTGTTTCAGGATGTTATTTATACAAAAAATAGTTTGTGTTTATGAAGAGAAGAATTTCATAAATGAGAAAAGTCATGTAACAGTTGACCTACCTGTTTTGGCTAACCGTTGAGAAATGTTGCTAATTTTCTAAGAATTAACATACATAATTACGTATTGATGAAATTAAAGAAAATTGCCATGTTTTTCCTAATAAAAAGTTTACTCTGCAAAATCTTTGGGATCTATACACTATTTTATTTATTTCTTTTTGATTTATATTGTCTTTTTTTTCAAAGTTTAATAAATCATACTGTACATTGTCACAAACTTGACAAAAAGACACAAAAAGGTTTGGGCAGCCACCCGTATATTGTTTTCCTGGCTACAAAATCGGATGAAATAATGGTATTACAGGTTAGAGTCCACAACATAACTCATTTTCTGGCACAAAGATGGCGGCTTTAAAGGAGAGCAGAAGAAGTGTTGCCATCATTGGGGCCAGAAGTGGTGTCATTGGGGCCGGGACTGGAAGAGACATCATCAGTAGGGGAAGAAATGGAAGTAGTGTCATTGGGGTCGGAACCAGAAGTGACATCATCAGGGCCATGTGGAATTTCCCATAACTGGTCTGCAATGAAGTGAAAGAGTTAGTGCCCTCCGCCACCCCCGGTCTGGCATGGAATTACTCTCATTCAGGCCCTTTAGCTGCCTCCCATGCGCATGTGTGTGGCAACATTTCACCTTATAGTGTTCAAGTTTTTCTCAAGTTGTAGTGCATGGTTGTAGCCTGTACTATACTTTACTTACAAATCATTAATCCCTTATTGAAGCCAGGTGTGCAAGAGTTGAGCTAGAGGAAGATATGCAAAGCAGGATATTATTAATTAACTGTTAACACTGTTTTAAATCCCACAAACCTGTCACATCTGTGTTATTATTGTAGTAGTAGTAAGGCAAATGTATTCACAAAAGTGCAAAACTTAAGTCATAGACATAGTATTTGGTTAGAAGCTATGCAAAAGTCACGGAAAAGTTTTTGAATTCTTATGGTAAAAAAGTGTGAGAACCCAGTTAATGCTACTACTTTCGCACTTTAGTTTTTGAATTGCATCTTGTAAAGCTTTCCAAAATTAATTTAGTTCATGTTACAGCAGACAGATTTTGGAGTATTTATCAAGCTTGTTTCGGTGGGTCGCAGCAGTCTACCTCATTTTTAAATAAAATTTGTGCACTCATTCAGATTGCTGGATAATGTATTATGGAAAAACAGCCCATCCTGATTGACCTAGCAGGCTATGTTTACACTTTGTTGCTTGCTTCAGTGTTGGGATTTACATTTTACTTGTGTTTCAGAGCAATTTGTTTTCCATCATCAGATTGTTAAAATGACAGAGATAACAAAATTATTGCTAGTTTAGCTATATTGATTGCAAGACAAGATCTCAATCACTGTGCACTCAATTCATGTGCATGTTTCATCTAACTGTTGCATGAAATATACAATTGTGCATTTGTGTTTGATCAGTAGTAAATGCTACTTTTCAATGACTAAAAATATTTTTTTTTTCTTATGCATTTTGTACATTTTTAAGCTATAGTGTAATTTAAAATCCATTTTTTTCACACTACCTGATTCCTCATTTATTTCCGATATGATCCAGTTGGGCAGGTAAAATTGACTAAAGCAGGTGTATTTTGCTTTCAGGATCGTTAATGTTAATGCTTTGGCTGCCAGCACCTAACAGCTAAACAGAATGGATGTCACAGATAAAGAAAAGCTTGTAACCTGGAAATCTTTCATACAAACCAGTAAGTTAAGTGTCAAAAGAGTACCACATCTAAAATCTTAAATAATTACTCAGGGTATCTTGACAACAGGGGAAACCAGAATCATAAGCAATCACTTGCTAGAGTAAATACTATAAAGGCTTTTGCTAAACACGTCAGCTGCCATAAAATCCGATCGGTAACTACACCCACACACAAAAGACACAGAAGGCAGCTGACATTTCAGGTCGAGAAAGCTGCACAGAGTAAACAAGACTCGGCAGTTACCGACTGCACAGTCTAGCAGACTGCACAGACTAGTCACAACAAAGCCTGCAGCCACAAACAATAGGGTCTGCTTCACTATGTAGAAACACAGAACACAGCACCTGCTTGTTTTCTGGGGGTCAGCAACTTGCTACACAAGATGAAGCCTAAGACGGCCATAGCTTTGGTAAGTGAGCAAAAGTACAAAAAGAGCCACAGAAAAATTACTTTGACCTCAAGGACTCTATCAATACCATATACATAAACAGGTAGCTCAAAAATACTGAGCAGCTGTTGCTCAGGAAGTAATTACACAGTTGCTGTTCAAAAGAGGACAGACAGCTTTCCAAACTATAGATTCTCATTGACATGTGTACCTTCCCAAACAGGAGTAAAATCAACACACAATATGAAATTTCTATGGTAGAAAATTCCAGCTGGACCTGCTTGATCTACACCATCAAGTCCCTGACACTACAATAGGACAAAACAAGCAAACACATCTCCTTTGTTGTTTTTTATTTCCTTAAATCAAAACTAGTTCTTCTTTCCTTGTTATTTAAGAAATAAAAACAAATAAAGTGTTCTTAATCTCCTTCCCTAAGAAGAAGCACATTCTCCTGCACACCTAAACAGATTTAATTCAAATTGCACTCAAGACATCTTTTGCTAAAGACTACATTTGAAATCACCACCTCATGACAGCATATTAGAAGTGTGCACCAAATTTTCTATTACAGTGGATGCTGAAAATTCCCAATCTAAAGTTCAGCAACTTTGATATTAAGGCACTAGAGAAGTTGGCATCTCCTTCAGATATAGCTTCCTTGAAACTCTTGACCCAGGAAACTGGATATCAGATTTAATGAACTGCATTTTGTGCTGTTTGTGAATGCATTGCATGTTAAATGGTAAACGTTTCTTAACTTCTATTAAAAAAACAATATTAGAATTAACAATTTGGAGTGGGACTGAATTGACATTTTTTACTATTATTCTGTAAGTTTTTCTTCATGGCTGTATACACGTATACTATATTTGTTTTTTATTTGTTCTAGATAAATTAGCAGCTACTATACAAATACATATTTTTATTTTTTATTTAAAAAGGCTTTTGTGACTTAGCTATTTATTTATTGGATTCTTGGTATGATTTCCCTTGCAGAGACATTTTTGAGTCATTTTTGGTAGCAAGGATGTTGCTGTCAAACATGAGCAATGGGCACACAAAAAAGAGCAAATATTAATTTGTACCAAAAATGCCACTGAGTTACCATTTTTTTTTTAACAGTGAAAGGAAGACTAAGAATTCAGAGTATGAAGTTACAAAATCCTGGAAAGTCCCATCTCAAGTCTGAAGAAACAGATCTAAATTGCAAAGCCAACTGACTCACCATACATCAGCAGAGGTGAGTGCCTGCTAACATTAAGTTAGCTCATAAAAAGTATACCAAACCATAAAACGTAAAAAATCAAACCACTAAACACATAATCCATAAGACATGACCAGGTATTCATAGTGGCCTGGGATCATATTAAAAGTTATTTGCCACTGAATTTCTTCTAGGAT
Source organism: Polypterus bichir lapradei (assembly GCA_026402145.1). Taxonomy (NCBI): domain Eukaryota; kingdom Metazoa; phylum Chordata; class Cladistia; order Polypteriformes; family Polypteridae; genus Polypterus; species Polypterus bichir. The sequence continues at coordinate 76,583,912 of JANRMT010028174.1, forward strand.
TCTAATGAGATTGTAAGAATTACAGAAATAGATTTTGTAACCAGTGGAATCAATGACTTGATTAAGGAGAAAAGATATGAGTGAATTGCTTTTGATGGTAACCATTTTTGATGCCTGATAACCAAAACAGTGCTTTAAGGAACTCTCTTTGTTCTCAACAAAGAAAAACCCAAGCCAAAAGGGCTGCTAGGTGGTCTAATGAAGCCATTTGCTAATTCTCCATGATATACTCTTTCATGGCCTTTGTTTTATACTTCACCAGGTAAAAGCTTTATCAGCCATAAGACCTATGAGGAGATAGCACTCTTTTTACTAAACATATCTTGAAACTTAGTGTATTCTCTATGTACTGTATGTATCCAAATTACAATATAGAAGAAGGAGGAGAAATATCTTTTAGGCAAGAGCCAAAACAAAGAGAATAGATTTATTGTAACCCAGTTAAAAATGGGAGACTATTACTTTAACCAGGGAAATCCCAGAATTAGTTTCCTGTTTGTACCCTTAAAAAAATTTTACTTTTTCACCACTTTGTAAATACGGATCTGGAGTAGCATCATCACTGTGAGACCTAAATCATAAATGAGAGCAACCATTTTAGTTTCGCTACCTCTTTTCTTTTAGTCTGGGACAATTACCGATCATATATCAAAATTCCCCACATTTTCTTTGAAGCTCACTCCAAATTCCATAACAAGAGTTGGGATTTTAGAAATTATGCGAGTCTTAATTACAGCTAATAATTTACCCATTTAATTCTAGTTTTCTTTCCTCCAACCTAGTATCTAACTTAGAATTAAACTGATAACTTCACGACTCCCCTAAATCATAACTAGCATGTTTATCCTTTAAAATCATTTATTACGAACAGTATACCTATCCTCAAGCTGATTTAAACACCTTTGCAAATGTACTAATGATATCCTTAAAATTAAAAGTGCAAGGGTGAATGAATAGAGAGTTGAGGCCTAATCCTTTATCCGTCAGCAAATAAATAAGAAATGACGCCTTGGAAAGTTATGTGTTGTTAGTCTAAGGCTGCTGGTCTGAAATGAACAGATGGTAATTTATGAATTCCCTGAATTTGAGTTGTCAGAAAAATTCTGTGAGTGAGGAATGTGTAGCCAGTGAACAGTATCCGAAGATGAAGTTGAGCTGCTTTAAGTTTCTAACCTCTGTTGTGAAGAGTGAAACCTCCAAAATTATCTGTTGAAAGAAAAGTAACGATTCACTATTTTACAGCTTTCTTGTGTGGTAAATTGTGCTATGGTTATTATTTATACATTTTATTTTTGAGTTTGAACAGTTATACAGTATGACACTTACCTGGCCAAGAGGCCAAGTGAAAGAGGTAAAAAATTAGTGAAGCCATTTTAGTGTGAGAGAAGGACACCATAGGAAGAGACAAAATTAATGATTACGTACCACAGAGTAATTGGAGCATCTCTGGTTGTTCACACATACGTAAGCATGGATTGTGAATTTGTAGGCTTTTTTCTTGGGGTGCGGCGGTGAGGTGAGGTGTCCTTTGAGATTGAGGGAAGGAATTACATGGGCATATAAGAAGGGTAAGGTTGCCAGCAGAGGATGTGTTCATTGGCTGTGTAGTCTGTAATATTGGAGGGTGCATTGTAGAATGTGTGAGCAGCCTGAGCAAGAAGAGGGGGAGGTGACTTCTCCTATTTATTCCTTATATATCTCTCAGTTTTCTTACATAAGAAATGTTCCTGAAGCAGCCTGAAGAGAAAGTGAAGAGAAAAAGGACTAGAACCTGATATGTTATTGTAGCGACACCGGCTGAATGATGGTCAACTCTCAGACTGATGGTTTATGAATGTTTATGACCATTTCCGTGACCTTGTTTCATAAACACACCGTAAGAGCTATAAAGGCAAAGTACAAAATAAAAAGCATGTAAATAACATAAACATTTGTAACTTTTGTTTTACATATAGCACAGAGAGATTAATACCTTGTTCACATTTCAGCAAGGTGCTTGTTTGTTAACCCCCTGTGTTGCCATTTTCCTTTCCTATTCCCAGCAAAACTGCACAAAAACTGCAAAATTAATTATGCAAACCAAAGACACCCAAAAAATGTATCAAAATAAAAGTCACGTAAATGCTGTGATTCAAGCCCTGCTGAAGCATCATGTGTCCTTTACAGTTATAGTATTTTTGTTTCCAGACTCTGTATGTCCTTGATGGTTCCTAGTTAAAGGAGAAGGGAATTGGACAGAGTCATTGTGTTTTTGTTTATTTTTGTGTTTTTTTTTTTTTTAATTTCAGTCTGAACTCAGATAAGGATCGATCAGGAGGAGGAAGGCCAAAAGGAATGGCAAGGTTGTGGTCAAAAAACTTCAGACAGGTCACAACCAAGGTAAAAAACAAATCAATAAAATAAGGCAAGAGTCAGAGTAAAATCCAAAGATTAAAAGAGAAAAGCTATTAGCCAAACTAACAAAAAAATGACACAAATTGATTTTTTGACATGACAGTTGTTCCCTGTTTTTCTCAGACTTGCAGTCGGCTATTTAGTGATTGACCTGTAAGGGCTTGTAAATTTTGCCATGAATGCCCGTCAATCTGAATCAACCTATCTGGGACTACCTGAGTGGACTGAGTGCTCTGCAACCAACTAATCTGCTAATGTGAAATAGCGTTCTGAGATCCTGGATTATCTAAATGTGCTTTCTGGAACAGACCCCAGCTTTTTACGTGCTTATTTTTGGTTCATGTTTTCAGCACTTTGTGTTTATTTGTGCTCATTAGGAGGTATTTAAAGTACGCAGGTACTCATGTCTTGCTACATAGGGAAAGTTGATTTTAGGAAACATAATTGGGGTTAACTAAAATGTCTTCATTGATAGCTACTTTTATGAAGCTAGCGACAAAGTCTGATCTTTTAGTACCGTGTACTTTATTTTCTCACCCCATCACTGCTAAAACCTATATGATTATGTGTCATGTTTTCAACCTCTTAAGTATTTTTAATTGTTTGTTCTTCCAGGTAGACACAGTGAAATTACCCTTTACATATTACATTTAATTGGGTTTAGTTTTAATATTTTTCTGGTGAAACTGTAATTATTATTTTAAAGAAGGTTGTTTCATTGTGAGTCATAGCCAAATATTTTTTCTTTTTGCACCATTTTATAGCAGCTTTAACTTTATTTGCATCTTTTTAACCCTATTCTAATTTGTCACCTGACTACATCTCTCTCTGTCTTTATGGGTTATAAGTAAAAATTCACACCCCCCTAGCTCCTCTACAGAATGGCTTAGTATGTGCAAATTAAATATTACCCTTGTGTGTTAACTTTTGGACTCCCTTAGGATGTTGCCTATTCCTGTGCAATCCCTGTTAAGTACTATGAAATAAATTTTCACATGCATTTATAGTCTGCCACTGCAAGTTACTCTCAGGTTTGAAAACCCACCAACTAGTCATACAGAAAAAAAATCTGCAGTGCAGATTAACATGCAGAAAAAACTTTTAAAGAAAAGAGTTGCTTACAGTATACAAGCCCAAGTTTCACTCTGTAATGAAACGCAAGCAATAAGTGGAGAAACAGCACAAAGAACTCACAACCTAACAGAAAGGAAACCTCAGCGACATGACTTTATAGTCCGTGTTTTGTTTTGACTGCCCAGCAGGCTTCCAAACACATTTCTTTTTTGTATTTCTCAATTATGTGTCAATCAGATATAACTGTAAAAGTGGAAGTGCACACTGGCAGCTAGTCAGGAGCAGCATTCTTTCAGCAAAAAACTAAATGGCTGGAGTGCAACACAAAGCACAGCCCTGTAAAGTTTGAGTGGCAGTGCATGCCTAGGTTAGTGTACAAATCGAGACAAGCCATTACGGAAGCAGCCATGAAAGGAAGGTATTTGATTTAGCTGTTTAATACACAAGTTTGTAATTCAAGAGACTGGCCAGACATCAGAAAGCAGACAGTTTAATAACAAAATCCAAAAATGGCAAACATATAGGTGGGATCCAACAGCATGCTGAAGCTCACGAAGAGAAAACAAATATGATGAATCTGTGTTATACCATTCCTGTAGGTCTTTTAGTTACATTTTTTGAGATTTTAGGTCTGTTTTTCTTATTTTTTCTTTATTTTAACATTATAGTAGAGGTATCTTCTTAGATCCGTTTGTTTTTCTTGTGGTGACCTCCATGGTTCCTGACCTCATGATACCATTGTATCACCGCTATTTAACATGGAGCCTTGCAGCAGTTGGCATTCTAGAGTTGGAACTTTTCTGTACACAGCCCTTGCAGAAGAGTTAGCTAGGGAAAGAAACTCAAGATAGTAATAGGACATTTGGTTTGAAATCTTTGTTTATAATTATGGTATTGTTTTTGGTTTCCTTGGCTTAATCTCCTCTCGTATTTGAACTTCTCACCAGTCCTCAGACTACAGATGTGTCTTTTCCTTTATACTTTGTCTTCATCTCCTTGTTCATTTTTACTTAATTAAAATGGTCTCTGAACATCTCCAGCCTCATAGGTGTTAATAAAATTAGAACAGGAAAAATAGCTCAAAACTAAAATTCTAAATTCAAAAGTCAAATTATAAAAACTTAAAAACACTTTGAAATCAGAGGAATGCTAAATGACGATTGGTGCACAGGTTAAATACCTCAATGTTTAAGTTAGAGGTACAGAATATAAGCTCATAAGTACAGCCCCTGGCTCAGATCCCTATTGTCCATGGCTCCTATAAGGTTCCTTGTTGGCTCCTCCCACCTTCCTGGACTTACGCAGTGAGTCGCCTGTACCACCTGATCACTCCAGCTCCCTGAATCACTCAGCCAGAGTGATCCACTTCAGCAGCCCCAAGCATCTGCTGCAAGCTTCCTCCAAAGGGGCTTTTTTCCCAGCTGCCTGCCATCTCTTTTTTTCTCACTCAGTTACCCTTGCACTGTCATACTGTCTCTCTCGTCTCATTGTCTGCCTTTCTCCGTCCCATCTTTTAACTTCTGTCTCCTTCTGCTGTTCTGTTAGTCTTTTCTTGTGCTGGCTCATGCTTATATGCCTCCATGGGTGCATCATGATGCACCGCACCCTCACATGCAGGTGCGTCTTGCCCTAATTACTCCATCAACCACCCACAGCTGCATAAGCACATACACCCATGGAGATCAAGCCAGCCAATTAATTATTCATTTATTTAAAATGGGCTCCTAATTTCCCAGTTGCCAACTGGCCATACCACAGTGGCCCCCATCAGTAAATAATTCTGCCATCCCTGGTTTACGCAATGCTGAGATCTGTTATTTTATTTCCCTCCTCAATCATGTGACTCTTGTCAGAATAACTGTTTTACAATTTTTGTTTCAAACCAACCTTTTATTAGTTGTATCCCTTGTTCCCCTTATTTTCACTACAGGGTTGTGAGAAGTCAGAGGAAGGAAGACAGGAAAAAGATGCAGGGTATGTGTTTGCACATGCTACTACACACTTATAACAGTCACTGATAAATTAAAACATATGAACAAACACATCTCTTTATTTTTATTTTATATAGCATCTACTGTAGCATTGCTAGGATGATCTCAAATAGAAATAAGAACAAACAACAAAACCATTTGATTCAAATGAAGGGGTATTAAATAAAATCAGACAAATGAGAAGAGATCATTCAGCCCATCAGGCTTGTTTTTTTAGCTAATAGCTAAGATGTCCCAATATCTCATCCAAGTTGTACACAATGTCACAGGGACCTCCATCAGGAATCAAATTGGGGACCATAATTGTAAATGGTGCTCCACTACTACTCCACTAATAAAATATTGCATATACTGTATTTAAGTTAATGTCTTATGTCTGCGGTAGGCTGGCACCCTGCCCGGGGTTTGTTTCCTGCCTTATGCCCTGTGTTGGCTGGGATTGGCTCCAGCAGACCCTCATGACCCTGTAGTTAGGATATAGCAGGTTGGATAATGGATGGATGGATGTCTTATGTGTCAGTATACTGTGAATACCTACACAAGTAACAAAGTGGGGTGCCATGTTTTACTTAAAATGTAACAAAACATATAGAAGCATTTTAATAGAGAAAACTGATCCAATTCTGCACAGCACTTAGGGTAAATTGAAGTTCTGTTTGCATCAGTAATCTGCTTGTGCATCATTTTTCTTTGTATTTATTAAAATCATTAGAAAGAGTGTTTATTATATAAAAAGGTTAAAATAGGCTGAAGCATTTAAAGTGGCCTCACCTGCAAGCCACTATTACATGCTAACACAGGAATTTTTTTTGTTCGTTTAGCATTGTGTTTTTCTAATATCCCTGTAGCTTTATCTTTGCAAACTCTTTAAAATGTGGATTGTTTCACTTTTATTATAACACAGCACATAAATGGTGTTATATTAAAATTGTTTGTAGTAGTTCTGAAATAGAATTATTTTCATTTAATTTCAAATTAGTACTATGTAAATGTGACCTATAAGAATGAAAAAGGAAGAATAAATGAATGAATTATGCATTATGATCATTAGTTCTTGAATATTCCAACTATTTGTTAAAAAAAAAAATATAAATGTCCTTTTTATATTTTTCCAGCTTAACTTTAAAAATGATTATGTTGAATGATATACCGTATATTTCAACTATCCTTTTTCTAAACAGCGGTTTGTATTTGAAATTATAGCAAAGTCAAACTATAACATTGATACAAAATACGAATAAAACAATGAAATTTAATGATGCAGGTTGACTTAAGATTCTTAATTAATTTACTAAAAGCCACTCATCTGGGTAATAGGAAGTTAGATTCCATCACGGGCACACTGACCACAAATTCAGACAGGACATCGACTCATTACAGGGCACTCATCATTGATTTACTCTGGGAAAACTTAACATTGCTTGTTATCTAAATATAAAGGCTGAGCTTGTGAAGAGACAAATGCAGAACTCACAAAATGAAATTTTATAAGAGCAGCCTGGGTAACACAGACAACAATAGACACAGAGAATAAGTTACCAAGTGTGGTACTTTAGGGACTTGCACACTTGACTCAGTGCTTTCTGGAGACAACTGGCCAGTTCCACAGTGTTATAATGTTCTAAATCTACTCATTGTAAGCACTTTCAGTCTAGTTTGACTATTTATTCAGATCTTTTAACTGATATTAGCTAAGTATTTAAACTCATGCAAGGATCAAAGGCCAGACCCTCACTGGACTTACTTCTTCAGTCAAGAACACCTCTCAAAATGTCAGGTTTACTTGAATTGAAAATCCAGCCATTTAGTAAGAGCATCAACTGGTCTTCTAGAATCTTGAATTGCTTCTTCACTGTAAACATTGTTTTAAAAGGACAAGCAGGACAAGATCCCTTGGTTATTTCTGAGCCACCTGACTTAATTTAGACACCTACATGTCATGTGCCCCCTTTGTGCCTTTCTTTCAAGCATGTTTTGAGTACACATGCTTCTACACTCTGGCATACAGAGGATGGAATTCACTTTCTCTTTATGTTTCGAGTTGGACTTTTCAGTTTTTACATTCAAAAAATGTCATATTGTATTTGTCCTTTACAGCCGTTTGTATGCTGTTCAAGCCATCATATTTATTATAAAAGCTGTGACGTTTTATAAAACAAAGGGGTAAAACTCCATCACTCAAGCAAATATAAAGGATGAAACCAAAAAATAAATGATCTTCTCTGAACTACTTTTTTAAAAATAATAAAATTCTTGAAACGACTCCCATCCCATCGAAAGATCTTAACTTGAATAATATGTCTAATATAAGAAAGCAATTAGACTAGTGTCAAAGTGTCTTAGCTGTTAAAAGATAATGTATAAGGTGTGTGTTTTATCATATAATCAGATTACCTAACAATAAAGGTACCAACTTACCTCTTAGGTTCTTTTCTTAAAGGGTAATAAGAAGAAATGTCAAAACCAGCTATATGGAAGGAACCCTACAGACTTCTATTGGCAGGCTATTTGCTGAATCACTGATCTTTTATTTCAAAACCTTTACTACAACCATTTTTACTACTAATACAGAGCTTTACCTGAGTGTCCTGTACTGCCCTTAAGGGACAACAGCAAGACAAGGAATGAACAATCCATCTTCTCAGCTACACTAGAAACAATTTCACAATGGACACTGACTTTTAAGTTTTTCAATGAAAATTATATTTATTAACATTAAAACCACTAACAGAATCATATAACCTGGGTGCTTTAAATCTTCATATGGTCCAAGCAGAATTAGTAAGATGCTGATCATCAATCCACTCTTAGGTATCTTCTTTTCTTGCAGGATATGTGTT
>JANRMT010028174.1:76592310-76604339 GCA_026402145.1 Polypterus bichir lapradei
CCCCCCCCCCCCCGTTTTAACATTCAAGCAGTGGAAAACACACAGTGGTACCAGTGCATGTTGACACTGCCTTTTGAAGTGTGTGAAGTGGAGCCTTCAGACATTGTCATCAGAAGCTTAAGGTTAATTGTCTGAGATTCCCAGCTAAGTAATTAAAAGTATAAAATAATTTAAAAAAAATAAAGTACTACTTTGTTCTCTGCCTTCCCTAGCTTCCACTGCAGTTCTGTTTAGTTTAACAAGCTTTCAGACTGAATGCAGAAAGTCTCTTATCTGAACAGTGTAAAGTATATCCAATGTACAGAATGTAAAATTGTTACAAGGTGAGGTTTCATTCTCATTTTACTTTAAATGCATACTGCTGTCAAGTCAGGCAAGGATATAATCGAACAGTTAGCATCCCTGTGAACAAATGCAGTATAGGAGATAAATGAGCATTGAAATTAAAACTGGTGGCCAATTTGGAACTACTTCAGTATACTGTCTTAAACATTGCATTTAGAAGCATGGCAATGGCCCTAAAGAAGATAATAGTTCTGCATTCATGAACTGGGCATTTTTATTTTAACAGCAAACAATTAAAAATCTAAGATTGCTTGACAGAATTTAAAGAAATTGTCTCAGTAAAATATATTTAAATAGAAGTCTATTTTGGTAACTTATAGAACAGGGGGTGGTTCATTGTAGGACGTTATCAAACAAACACCCACACACATACAGTATAATCTTCAGTTCACATACTATAACAGTATATGGTAGAAGAAAACGTGAATAGAATACAGGATGTAAACTGTACTGAAAATGTCAAGACCAGGAACAAAGGTCCGAGCTTTCAGACTTCAACGTTTTGTTTTTGTGTTCTAATCCTGTTTTTAAAAAATTCTGAAACAAATTTATCAGGAAGATTGCTCAACACCGTCTGAGATGGCTTTGAAACCAGTAATCATGTTTTATATATATATATATATATATATATACATAATTACAGAAAAAAAGATTGGTTCGCAAATATATACATTGGTTCAGATATATATATCAGTTCAGATACATTGGTTTCAATATATACATTGGTTTTAATACATCCGTTCAGATATATTGTAGCGACCCGTGGGTGAGTCTTAAAGTTTTTCAGAGCCAAACTCTGCCGTGCACCTCTCCCAAACTGTCGGCTAGCAGACTGCCAGCGCTATGCACGCAGCTACAACCAGCTCTTTAAGTAGCGAGCACTCATGTTCCATACACCGCACGACTCCGAGTGTCTCGGCAAGAATTGCTTAGATGAAATCTTAGCAAATACACAGCTCTGTCCTGTTGTATCTCTTTATTAGAGTAGATAGTCAGAAAACAAAGCTCAAACTCATTGCATAGCCATTGCCAAGGTCATTAACGAAACCATCTTTCTCCTTGATGGTAACTATTTACAGTTTTAACATCCCCGGACGGCAATAACCCAACCCACCCCACCAGTTGAGCACAAACACATACAATAATTACAACAGGAAAAAAATAATTCGATTACATAATTAATTAACACAACAATAAGCTTTTCATAAATTACCCATAATGCATCACGCCACCAGCGCTGGCTGCCGGGTTACTACACAGCCCCCCCCCAAGAGGGTTAGTGTCCCCAAAACCCTAATCTTCACAGTAAAAATCGAATATATGTCCTGGCCGGCGACGGACACGCTTCGGCCTGCCTGACATACCATCACCCGTGTCAGGCTCAGTCCTGAGACTGTCAATGTCTGTCTCGGCGCCGGGGGTAGAGGTTGGTGAGCCGCTTTGATTCTCAGGCCTTTCTTGTACTGGGGCCAGTGGGTGGTATGGCGCCAACCGGTCCTTATGCAGCACCACCCGTCTGCCCCGTCCAGGCATTCGGACTCGGAAAACTACCTCCGAAATTTTGTCCAGAATCTCTCCAGGTCCTTGCCAATGGTGAGTCAATTTAGGAGACAGTCCCCGTTTCCTTTGTGGGCAAAACACCCATACTTTGTCCCCTTGTTTCAGCGTCGGACCATGAGCCCGGGTGTCATATGCCCGTTTCTGGCGAGCTCCAGCTCCCTCTAAAGCCTCCCTGGCCAGTTGATGAACGGTGTCCAGACGCTCTTTCAACCGCCTAAAATAATCCAGTTCGGCCCCACCAACAATCTCAGGCTCAGGGGGCGAGCCAAACACCAAATCCACTGGCGTGCGAAGTTCTCTCCCAAACATCAGCCCCGCTGGTGTGCATTGGCTTGACTCTTGGACGGCTGTCCTATATGCCCACAGGACCAGAGGCAAATGTTGGTCCCAGTCTCGCTGGTGTTGACTGGTCAGGATTGCAAGTTGAGTGGCCAGGGTGCGATTAAAACGCTCGACCAGTCCATCACTTTGAGGGTGAAGGGGGGTGGTTCTGGTCTTTTTCACCCCCAGTCGCTGACACACCTCCTTGAACAAACGGCTCTCGAAGTTCCACCCTTGATCACTGTGAAGTTCGTCCGGAACTCCAAATCGAGTGAACATTTCATCCACTAATCTTTGAGCTGCTGTGGAGGCACTCTGATCCGGAACTGCATACGCCTCTGGCCATTTAGTGAAATAATCCATCGCGACTAAAACAAAACGATTTCCGGCTTTGGTGATAGGAAAAGGACCTAGTATATCCAATTCTCTCCATGGGTGCCCCGACAAGGTACTGCTGTAACGGCGCGTGAGAGCGTTGGCCAGGTCCTTTCTGCGCAGTACAGATGTCACAGCAGTGGACATGCAGCTCTGCATCTTGCCGACACCCGTGCCAATAGAACCGCTGCCGCAGCCGACGCACTGTCTTAGCATTTCTGTAGTGTCCGGATCCTGCCGCTCCATGTACCCATCGGAGGACCTCGGCGCACAAAGCCTGGGGAACCAGAAGTTGTAAACGGTCAATTCCCCCCCTTGGTGCTTGCCATCGTCTGTAGATCACGCCATCGTGCAACTCTCACTGGGAGTGTAGCAGCTTGAGTTCAGGCCCCTGGGAAGACACGGTTTGCCAGTCGGGACATTCTTGGGTCTCCAGCCAGCCCTTTACCTTCTCTAGCACTTGGTCGTTCGCTTGTAGTTGCCTCAATTGGTCAGTGGTGAACGGCTCCCCTGCTCCATCAGAGTCATTTAGCCCTGCTGATGCTGACGATGGCCCCAGATCTCTTTCTTCCTGTCGACGGCAATATCGACACTCGTTGAGGAGGCATGGACGCCTGGAGAGGGCATCAGCGTTGGCATGCTGCCGTCCCGGTCGGTGCTGTACCTCGAAATCGTATTCCTGGAGGATCTCCATCTACCTTGCCACCTGGCCCTCTGGTTGCCGGAAATTTAACATCCAGGTGAGGCTAGCATGGTCAGTCCGAAGCGTGAACCTAGTGCCCAATAGGTAGGGCCTAAAGTGCCGTACTGCTAGGATCACTGCCAACAGCTCCCGCCGAGTAACGCAGTAATTTTTCTCTGGTCGACTGAGGCTGCAGCTGTAATAAGCCACCACTCTCTCTTCAGTCTCCCCCTTCTGTGAGAGTACGGCCCCAACCCCCACATTGCTAGCGTCAGTGTCCACAACAAAAGGTTGGTTGGGGTCAGGGTAAGCCAGGACAGGCGCGCTGACGAGGGCAGCTTTTAGTTGTTGGAAAGCGGCTGCGCAGTCCTCCGTCCACCCAAACTGTTGGCCCTTACTCGTCAGTCGGTGCAAGGGGCTGGCAATGGTTGCAAAGTTCTTTACAAACCTCCTGTAGTACGAGGCTAAACCCAGGAAGCTCCGCAGTTCGGTGATGTTGGCTGGTGGGGGCCAGTTGCTCACGGCAGCCACCTTCGCTGGGTCGGTAGCCACCCCGCTCTCACTGACTACGTGTCCTAGAAACTGGGTCTGTCGGGCGAGAAGATTACACTTTGCGGGGTTCAACCGCAACCCGGCGCTTCGGATGGCGGTCAGGACCTCCCTTAAATTGTGCACAGCCTGGTCAAAGTCTCTGGCATGAATCAACAGATCATCCAAATAGACCACACAACGGGTTCGGGGAATGTCTTTTAGGACCCGTTCCATTAGTCTTTCAAAGGTGGCTGGCGCGTTACAAAGTCCAAACGGCATTACCTTAAACTGCCACAGCCCTTGTCCGATGGTGAATACAGTTTTGGGCCGGTCCTTGGATGCCAGTTCTACTTGCCAATATCCACTGCGCAAATCCAAGGTGCTGAACCAACAGGATCCAGCCACATAGTCCAATGCATCATCGATGCGTGGCAGTGGGTAAGAGTCGGTTCAGATATATACATTGGTTGGGATATATTGGTTGAGATATATACATCGGTTTGAATACATCCGGTCAGATATATACATTGGTTTAGATACATTGGTTGAGATATATATAAATTGGCTTGCATAGATCCATTCTAATGTATATGCATTGGTTGAGATACATCCGTTCAGATATATACATTGGTTGAGATACAGCCGTTCAAATATATACATTGGTTGAGATATATATATTGGTTGATATACATTGGTTTAAATATATATATTGGTTAAAATAGATTGGTTTAGATATATACATCGGTTCAGATACATCCGTTCTGATATATATATTGGTTCAGATAGATCCGTTCAGATATATACATTGGTTGGGATTTATGGGCAGGCACAATGCGGCCACCCATGTTTAGCATCTCCCTTTCGCTTCATCATTGCTTCAACACTGTTGTAATTATTGTGCACATTTTATACAAGTAGCATATGCCTGTCTATCGCGTTTTGTTTCGTAAGCCCTCTTGGTTAGGGGTCCTCGATTTCAAAGCACTTTTTTTCCTTTCATTATTTAAAACACTCGCACAGATACCAGCCTCTTTGCCTCGCTCCGTCCCGCCCCGGCTCATTGTACCCGCCTCACTCGCTCCCTCTTGTCCCACCCATGACAGATTCTTCTCAAAAGCAGAGTTACCAGAAAGCATTAATCGCAACCACAGTACATCCCATTTTTTCACCTCAACAGACGCTGGTTTATCATTGGTGAAAAGCCACCTGGTGATATCTGTTATTCCGTATTGGCAGCATTTCATTAAAGGGCGATCTGCTTCAGCAAGGAACTTAGTCCTGTTTGCTAAAAGGATGTTATAGAGGAAAACACTGGAGTTGCTCTGTTTCTTTAAATGTTGATCAGGGATCAAAATGACCAGAATATTCCCGCTTCACAAGTAACTGATGTTTAACTGTTTTCATAGTAAAACTAACAAAACCACACACAAGCACATACACGCTCACACACACACTCAAACTCACAAATCGTGGCTCGCACGTACTACTGATTAAGCGTATCTGTCAAGGGCGATTATTTTTTCATCCCATAAAACAGATTCTTCTGAAAAGCTGAGTTACCAGGAAGCATTGATAGCAACCGCAGTACCTCCCATTTTTCCTCCTCAACAGACGCTGGTTTATCATTAACCGAAAGCCGCCCGGTGATTTCTGTTATTCCGTATTGGCAGCATTTCATGAAAGGGTGATCTGTTTCAGCAAGGAACTTAGTCCTGTTTGCTGAAAGGATGTTATGGAGGAAAACACTGGAATAGCGCTGTTTCTTCTGAATGTTTATCAGTGATCAGGGACCAGAATGAACAGAATATTGCTGCTTCACAAATAACTGATGTCTGTTTTCATTGTAAAACTGAGAAAACCACACACACACGCGTACACAACACAAACACTCAAACTCACAAATAGTGGGTCGCACACACTACTGATTAAGTGTATCTGTCACGGACGATCATTTTTTTCACCCAATAAAACTTTAGTTCGTCAAAGTTAGAAAGCAGCGAGGTGATTTCTATTATTTCTTATTGGTAGCATTTAATTTAAAGATGATTCACGTTAACAAGGTGAAAGAGTCTCTTATTTTGACAGGGCAATCTTTTTTTAGGCTTAGGCATTTTTGATTGACTTACAAAAGAAAATAGTTATTACTTACCCTCCTTGCTTCAAATTGGCTTTTTAAAAAAACTTTTTGATATAATTGATCACTGGTTTGTGTCCGGGGGGCTTCCTTTCTGTTATTTTATTTATTTATTTATTTATTTTTACAAATTGCTTTGAGTAGTAATAAAGGTGCTATAAAAACGTAAGGAATTAATAACAATATTATTATTATTATTATTTATTATTATACGTGTGAATGCATGATCAAATTCAGCCGCTGCGTAGTGGGGTATGAATAGGGACAATACCACGAGTTCATTGAAATAATTACACAGCAAGGTGCACACGCAATGCAAACATAATATGCATATTATTGAAGTAAAGGTTCATATAAATTAAGTATATACAACTTTTTAACAAGTTGAGAGATGTCAACTGGTTAAAATGCACGAAATTATACATGTATTGCTTTATAGTCCACAGTGTATGTATATTATTAAAATAATGATATAAAAATCCTATAAAATGCTATAGAATCTGCGTCGTAGACTTATTTTGTGTCAAATTTCTTCAAAGAAGTTTTTAATTAGTTTGCTTTAAAAAATCTTACGGCAAACATGTGAACCGTTGAAAATCGCTGATCTTAATCAATTTGTTTTAACGCATGCTTCGTGCAAAATGCTGTCATATCTGTTAGTAAACATGCACGCGCAGCGATGTCCTGATGTCTGCGTTCTAAGGCTGCAGATATATTAAACGCTATTGATGTTTTACTGGGGTGCTCTGTGATTGAGGGTGGACAGTCAACTCTGCTCAAAACCCAGTAACACTTTACAAAGATATTTAAAAGACAGCTCGTTAAAATAAATGTAGCAATCCATTGTCATGCTATAAGTGACAGCTTGCTCTTAAACATTTACACAGATGGTTTTTCCTGGGAATAAAAAAGGGGGAAAAAATCCACGGGGAAGGTTTTGTTGTTGAACTCAAATTTCACCTCCGCCATGTGAGTCATTAAAACTATTGGAATGAAAACGCATGTCTCATCCACTGTTCGGGACGCTCGTTTTCCATGGCTGCTGCAGAACCGTAAAATGTGTGCCCTCTGACTGCTGATTACAAAATGAACACCGGAGAGGTAAAAATATGTAAAATTGATTTTAAAAGGTTGTAAATATATTTTTCTATATAATCTTCTCCACTATGTGTCTGCATCCTATCCCCTGCAGGGAACACTCATTTCCATGGCTGGAGCAGGTCCATGAGCTTGTGTGCACCCTGTCTGCTGCTTTCAAAATGAACCCTGGATAAGTAATATTATCTGAAATTCATGGTAAAAGATTGATGAAAGTCTTCTATATCACTTTCAAGTCTACTGTGTCCCATTGTCCTCTCCACTCAAAGGGACACTCACTTCTACAGCTGAGCTTTTGCGTCAGAGTTGTGAGCCCCAACTGTTGCTTGCAGAATGAGCATTAGACAATTGTTATTGGATTGGCTGTTTTTTAAATTATATTAATATTAATTTATTTATTCATTCAGCCTCTGTTAAAAAAAAAGAAGCACATTTTCCCTTAGAGGACAAGTTCTATCTATCTATCTATCTGAAATATATGAGACTTGGAAAAATTAATATTATTTGTCAAATGAAGTACCAAATATCCACTGATACACATTTGTAGGACAAGTCAATTAAAGAGTCCGACAAACAGCAACTGAGATATTAAAACATTTTATTGAATCTGTTCTGACAATTATAGTCTTTTAATTAAAATAATGATTATAATTATCAGAAAACGTAGCCATTTTAATGTCAGCATAAAACCAGGCCAGTAACATCTTTGTGAAATAATATCAGCAGTTTTATAAATTCCAGAATGCACACCAATAGCACTGGCATGAACTTCCTTACAAGTATCCTTTGTCTCCTAAACTCAACAAATAACTTTTATATTCCTCCTGTTGCCCTGCTTGTCTTTTTTGACAATAGTAAAGGTCATCCCCTTGAAAAAATGATATTCACGCAGCAATTAATAATATGGTTATAATGTAAAACACTGCAAACAAACCTGCAAAATGTACATTTTCTTTGTTTAAGTTGACTTCTTCAATGGATCTAACACTTACAACATGGGGCACTACAACACACATACACAAATATCTTTTAGTATTGTTTTAATATAGCCTTGAAAATTGTTAGTATCTGTACTCTATCCAAGCCACCCATTTACAAAAGAGATTTATAGGCTTGGGCCAGAAGACAAAAAATGAAACGGAAAGAAATGCCAATCTAGTGCTTGCCACACTGTCGCTCGCTCATACTACTACAATTTAAAAGTGCCACCCAACCTGATGCCAACTCTTTCAGATGGGTAGTAAAACCCAGAAAATGTATAAATGGATACAGGAAAAATGTTGAAAGACTTATTCTGACAGTGACCAAGTTGGGGATTGTTGATCTGTGAAATGGCAGTAAAAATCAAAAAAAAATTTAAAAACCTGATTACAAAATATATCAAGAAACCTCAAAAGGTATATAATGATTAATTTATGAAAACTCCATAGAATACTTTCTAATAAATGATTTTCCTTCAACAGTCATGCTAATGTCAGAATTTGTGTGTTTTATCACCTATACTTTGTGCACATATTGAAGCTGTTTTATGGAAAACGCAAGCACACGAGTAAATAATTGTCAGCGGTTACAATTTAAATGTATATTTGCAGTATATACTGTATCCTGAAATGCCAAATTAGAAATGAGAGGATGATGAAAAGTTATTTTTTGCTACAAACTGATCACAAAATTTCCTAATCAGTTTGACATTGTTGGTGCCTTAGAGTGGCACATATCTTGGAAGAAGTCCTATCAGGTTTATTTGGATTTTAAAAAACCTAAATAATAATAATAATAATAATAATAATATCTTACATTTATATAGCATTTTTCTGGCTACTCACAGCGATTTTCATAAAAAAAGACAGTGTAAGCGCTTGATTTTTTTTTTTAATTAGTGGATGAGTAAGGACATAGTTGACAAAAAAGTGATATAGAAGACTTCCTTCAATCTCTTTAAAAAAACTGTGGACAGTTTTGTAATTCCAGTATTAATTTACAAGCAGAAGACGGAGGCACACATTTCTACAGCATAGACCAAGCTGTGGAAATAAGTGTCTCCTCAGCTGAAAGGGATTAAGAGGCACACTCGATATAAAAGTGCTATAAAAGACTGTCTGATAGGCTTATTAAAGAAACTGTGCACAATTTTAACTGCCTGGTGTTAATTTTGTAATGGACCACTGCAGATGAGGAATGCCACAGGCTGCTAAAAGTTTTTTAAATACATTTGATGAGTTTTAATCTCCCATGAAAAACGGTGCACAGAATTCCTATGTGTTTTATAGGATAATTGCACCTGCTGTGAAAATGTGATTCCTCTCCAATGTACGGGGGTTAAAGGGTGGTTGTGATAGGAAATGCATTTATTTATTTATATAGAACTATATTTCATTCCAATAGTTTTAATGACTCACATGGCGGAGGTAAATTTTGAGTTCAACAACAAAACCTTTCCCGTGGATTTTTTTCTCCTTTTTTATTCCCAGGAAAAACCACCTGTGTAAATGTTTAAGAGCAAGCTATCACTTATAGCATGACAATAGATTGCTACATTTATTTTAACAAGCTGTCTTTTAAGTGTCTTTGTAAACATTTACTGTGTTACTGGGTTTTGAGCAATGTATTATTATTATTACTGATATTTTACTAAATCTTACTATCCACGTTTTTTTGTTGATGAGCCCCGTTGAAGAATTTTTTGGTAACAGAACAGTAAACACGCCAAAACGACTGAAAACACAACTGACGACTGGTATTTTTCGATATCATTTTAACAAAGTTGACTGTCCGCCCTCAATCACAGAACACCCCAGTAAAACGTCAATAGCGTTTCATATACCTGCAGCCTTAGAACGCAGACATCAGGACATCGCTGCGTGTGCATGTTTACTAACAGATATGACAGCATTTTGCATGGAGCATGCGTTAAAACAAATTGATTAAGATCAGCGATTTTCAACGGTTCACATGTTTGCCGTAAAATTTTTTAAAGCAAACTAATTAAAAACTTCTTTGAAGAAATTTGACACAAAATCAGTCTACGACGCAGATTCTATACCATTTTATAGGATTTTTATATCATTATTTTAATAATATACATACACTATGTGTGGACTATAAAGCAATACATGTATAATTTTGTGCATTTTAACCAGTTGGCATCTCTCAACTTGTTAAAAAGTTGTATACAATTAATTTATATGAACCTTTACTTCAATAATATGCACATTATGTTTGCATTGCGTGTGCACCTTGCTGTGTAATTATTTCAATGAACTCGTGGTATTGTCCCTATTCATACCCCACTACGCAGAGGCTGAATTTGATCATGCATTCACACGTATAATAATAATAAATAATAATAATAATACTGTTATTATTATTGTTATTAATTCCTTATGTTTTTATAGCGCCTATCTTACTACTCAAAGCAATTTGTAAAAATAAATAAATAAATAAATAAAATAACAGAAAGGAAGCCCCCCGGACACAAACGAGTGATCGTTTAACTGCGAGTCAGCAATCTTACTCTTACCACCACCTCTTCCTGTTAGATACACGCATTATAATTTTGAGCACTACTTTTGTTATTTTATACTGTCATAAATAAATTATATCAAAAAGTTTTTTTAAAAAGCCAATTTGAAGCAAAGAGGGTAAGTAATAACTATTTTCTTTTGTAAGTCAGTCAAAAATTCTTAAGCCTAAAAAAAGATCGCCCTGTCAAAATAAGAGACTCTTTCACCTTGTTGACGTGAATCAGCTTTAAATTAAATGCTGCCAATAAGGAATAATAGAAATCACCGCGCTGCTTTCTAACTTTGACGAACTAAAGTTTTATTGGGTGAAAAAAATGATCGTCCATGACAGATACACTTAATCAGTAGTGTGAGCGACCCACGATTTGTGAGTTTGAGTGTTTGTGTTGTGTACGCGTGTGTGTGTGGTTTTCTCAGTTTTACAATAAAAACAGACATCAGTTATTTGTGAAGCAGGAATATTCTGATCATTCTGGTCCCTGATCACTGATAAACATTCAGAAGAAACAACGCTATTCCAGTGTTTTCCTCCATAACATCCTTTCAGCAAACAGGACTAAGTTCCTTGCTGAAACAGATCGCCCTTTCATGAAATGCTGCCAATACGGAATAACAGAAATCATGGGGCGGCTTTCGGTCAATGATAAACCAGCGTCTGTTGAGGTGAAAAAATGGGAGGTACTGCGGTTGCTATCAATGCTTCCTGGTAACTCTGCTTTTGAGAAAAATCTGTCATGGGTGGGACAAGAGGGAGCGAGTGAGGCGGGTACAATGAGCTGGGGCGGGACGGAGCGAGGCGAAGAGGCAGATATCTGTGCGAGTGTTTTAAATAATGAAAGGAAAAAAAGTGCTTTGAAATCGAGGACCCCCCAACCAAGAGGGCTTACAAAACCAAACGCGACAGACAGGCATATGCTACTTGTATAAAATGTGCACAATAATTACAACAGTGTTGAAGCAATGATGAAGCAAAAGGGAGATGCTAAACATGGGTGGCCGCGTTGTGCCTGCCCATAAATCCCAACCAATATATATATCTGAACGGATATATCTGAACCAATATATATATCAGAACGGATGTATCTGAACTGATGTATATATCTAAACCAATCTATTTTAACCAATATATATATATTTAAACCAATGTATATCAACCAATATATATATCTCAACCAATGTATATATTTGAACGGATGTATTCAAACCAATGTATATATCTGAACGGATGTATCTCAACCAATGTACAGTATATATATTAGAACGGATCTATGCAAACCAATTTATATATATCTCAACCAATGTATCTAAACCAATGTATATATCTGACCGGATGTATTCAAACCAATGTATTTATCTCAACCAATGTATCTGAACCAATATATATATATCTGAACCAATGTATATATTTACGAACCAATCTTTTTTTTCCTGAACGGCCCCTCATAATATATATACAGTA
>JANRMT010028174.1:76604439-76762000 GCA_026402145.1 Polypterus bichir lapradei
TATATATATACTTATTGTTAAACACTTTTCTAAAAATCACAGCATTTCTTACTTGTTCTTTGTTAATACAAGAATGAAAGGCAGACAATGGGCTGGAATTGTGTCCTATCCACAAGTGGATTAAGCCTTTCTGCTTGTTGTTGCCATGATGAGCTTTGGTGCTATGCAACACACTTCTGAATAAAGCAGGGTCAGGAATAGATAAGATAAAAACAGTAACAGTGCTAATTAAATTAATAACAAGGTAAACTTTTAATAATGTGAGTATTATGCAGTTTATATTAATATAGCACTTTCCAATGAGCATAGGCACAGAGCATTTCCATCTGTAAAACAATAAAAACAATAATTAAAGTACACATCATACAGTACATGAATAGAGAAACCACAGTACAACAAAGCAAATTTAATCTGATTAACATAGCGTTACTGTATTACAATATAAGTGCATTAACATTATAATTGAAATATAGCCTGATGGCAGAAAAAAATATTAAACCTCTAGGGGTTCCACATTTGTTTGTAACAGACCAAGCCATTACCTGTATTTATTTTGCTGACACTTCGGTCCAAAGCAATTTTTAATTATTTACATATACAGTATGTATGTCAATAATAGAAGCACTGCCAGATTAATCAGCTTGTTCATAAGCACACGAGAAACCACAGAGGTGATGCATAATTCACCTTACAGAATAGTAACACTTTATTATTTTAGTGTTTGAAGTGCTTTAATTATATTTTCTTGACTCTTGAATATTTTTAAGTGAAGTGGTTAGAAACTGTTGTGATGCATTTTTTTTAAATCCTGATCTTGCTGTAAAACAGATAAAGTAATCCCCAAGTTGAAAGTAATCAAGTGTCATTTATAGATTGTGGCCTGCATGGGTCACACCAGCTCCCCAAACCTGACACAGATAGACACAAGGCACAAGTTCCAACAAAACACAGGCTTTTATTTAGCTGTGGGAATCACTTTCCAACCGTTTCCCACCAATGCACAGTACAACAAGCACTAAGCACAAATAAAGCAGCACACAGCACTCCTCTTCTCTGTCTCTCCTTCTACCTGCACTCCTCCTCCAGCAAGCTTTGTCTTCTCCCTCCCAGCTCTGAAGGCAACAGGCTTCTTTTATGCTGCACCGGGGAATACTTCTGGTGGTCTGTTAGTGTGATCTGCAGGCACTTCCGGGTAAGGCAGAAGCCCAATAAAGTAGCACTCCACAGTTCCTGCAGCACTTCCTGGCGTCACTCATGGAACCCAAAAGCCCATGAAGTCCTGTGGGAATCTGAGGCACTGCTGAAAATGATGGGGGGCTGCCATCGAGTGTTCTGGGGGAGGTAATACCCTGTGCCTGTTTTCTCTCTCGGTCCTTCCATTATTAAGGGGTCCCAGCCAGGTAAGCGTCCTAGCCATCTGCCACAGGATTAAACAGAAACTATCAACCTGAAATAATTTCACAAAATTAATGCTAGCCATAATTGAAATGCGTTTGGTATTTCGATTATATAGCACACAATATCTGAAATACTGTACATCATGTGTTTTTATAACACAAAAAAAATTTCCATTCTCTGCATACTAAAGCATAAAATACTTTAATGTTTATATTTTATTTATGTTGGTTAAGTCTATGTCACACATTCAGGTTTGGTGGCAGCTTTGTGTCTGATGTTGGACTGCTTTATGTGGGTTTGAGAATTGATTGTTGGATGGTCAAAGCCATTACTACTGTATTGTATCATTAATTGGAACCTTTAAGCAAGATGTGATAGACTTTGTGTTTGTAATATTGTGCTCTGTAAATAAAAAGTGTATACTTGTAGCTTCATTTTTTTTAACATTTGTTCTTTGTAAGATACAACAGCGTATGTTAGATTAATGTGACCTACATTATGGCTATAATATCCGCAATTTAAAGGAGATAGATATACAGGTAAGTACCACGTTTGTTTAATATGTATTAGGTATTTTTCAATACTTAATGAAAGTAAAAAAAAGACTACTAAAATATTAGGATAGGCATATAAGAACAATACACCTCCATCTCAGTTGTGCTGCCCCCAGAAGCCTAGTACATTTAAATCAAAATTACAATGAGTTACAACCACTACGTTTGACATTCTGAATTAACAAATTGCATATTTTCCACTCACTGAAATAACATTCTGTTCGTAATGTAGTTTTTAGGGTCTGCATGGCTGCATGCTAGTTAAAAGTATTTTACTTTTTAAATGCACAGTAAGGACACCTGCAGATTTTACATTGATTCAAAATAGCGAGTAACAGTGGTGCTGTGTGAATAAATGAATGTGCGCCCACAGTTTCGATGTGAAGAAAAATATGCAAGCACTCTGATTTCATGCTGTCAGGGGAATAAAATGAAGTACAGTGTGTGATTGCCTTCTTCACTTGGAGATGCATTAGAAAGGGGGCTGGAGGTGGGGTATTCCCAGCTGTTCTTAACTCTCAAAGTCAGTGAAGTTAAGGTGTACTTCGGATGGCTGTGTACTGTGTGTTAGGCTGCCAAACTGAGTTCCCATTAATGCATACTTGCAACTGCTGTCAAAAGAAATAAGATTTAAACCTTTTGCTTCAGGCATTGTGTATGTCCTGTATGCTAGTCTTTGGTATTGTTGCTCAAAAGTATTGATTGGCCTACTTTATGATTAAAATCTGCACATATGTGAAAAAAAAATCACTGTGTGTAACGCTTCTTTACAACAGAAATGTAGATCCTGTTCTTTTTAAATCATTCACTTCATACCATAATATTAATATATCATTATTTTTCATTAATGTATACATAAAGTTAGAAGGTTTTAACACTGAGAATGCTTAATGGGTATTTTTTAAAAGATTTTCTCTACACAATCTAATGATATTCTGCTTATCTAATCAGTTAATTCAATGTTTTATAAAGCATACATCCACTTAGCAGCCCAAGGCACAACATAATCATTAGAAATGTAGCATTAAAAGAAAAGAATTGCAATTTGAGCACAGAACAAAGTTGAAAAATACATGTTTCAAATAAATACAGTATGGGTTTGTGAGATAAAGAATCTGTGACAATAAATGACAAGCATCTGTCAAGTTCACTTTTTTACAACAATCCTAAAAACAGAATGGAACAATTTCTATTATCAGATTCCTTTGGGAAAAGCAAAGCAAATCCCATTTTAAACTTAATGAATCATTGTTATGTTGACTCTTTAAGAATTACAGTAACATTAAAACTCTCCTTAGTATTAAGAAAATGTAAAGATTAGATCAGAAGATTAGACCAGTAGCAAAGAGAGGAATTTAAAATCTTTCTAACTTTGACAGCAACTAAAAAAGCAAGAATGTCTCCTATAAACAATGACACCCAGTACTTAGAGCTAGGACTATATAGCTTGAATTCTTAAAACACTACATTTTCTTCCAGTTAACTTTAATATATTAATATTTAAAGCTATGAACTAGTTTTTCCTTCTCCATTATAACTTGCAACGTATGTTTTGAGACACAATACTTTAAAAAAAAAAATAAAACAACTCCTGCAAGTGATGAAAGAACATTTGCTCACAGTGCACTAAAACTCTGGGCAGTCATAGTATTTAAATTAATGGACCTTTTAGCATAACACAGTCCTGCTATTGCTACCTGCTATTTTCAAGCTAAAGTGCATTGTTTTTGAAGTTATTGAAAAAAATTAAAATTTTCCCAAGATTTGTGACTGGCTGTTACTAATCCTTTTTCTCTCTCTCTTTTTTTCCCTTTTTTACTTATTACCATACTATGATAACTGACATCATTGCTATTATTCATTGACATAGTTACTCCTTTTGCCCTTATAATGGGACATCAGAGAGAATGAATGACAAAGAAATTAAATGTGACCAGCTCTGTATCAGTACATATCACGGCTAGAACTGCCAAAGTTTAGTATGCCTTTCGCTCAAATGTGATTTTATCTCCAGCTCCAGAATAGCGTCATCATTTACAGTTTTACTGATATGTTTTGTATGTATGTGTTAGAGTTTTTGTATATATGAGCATGTTCCCCTGTAAAATATTCTTTTATAAATCCAGACATTTGCATAGAAAGTTGCATACACAAATTTGGAAGTTTCATAAACTTCTCCCTAGTGTCCTTATTCAGGGTAATGTTCTCTTTGATTAATCTGAAATTATTGTGACGATCATTAATGGATTGTTCTTTGACAGTGCCAGAAACATAGGATGTGTTTGGGTCCATCTCTATGGCTGCGGGTGCTGCTGTGATTTTAAAACATATTAAATACACTAATATGATGCAGTATTTTGACTAGGATACCCCTTAAATGTTATGTGGAAGGCAGGGACGATGATTGGAATGAGGATCCTATTTTTACAAAGTGTGTCAAGAGCCCTAGCTTCTCTAGGAAAGCCTATGCCAGTATGCTGACTGTGAAATAGTGAGCCAAGTATTTAACTTGCACAGATACTTAAGGGAGGATGGGAATATGCCAATCCTATCTACACAAGCTTTGTGACTGTGGTTTAAAGCTTATGTCCATGTATTCCATAATATCTAGTGGGAGATGCTTCAACAGTAGTGTTGAATGCCATTTGGGCCCTATATTAGCTGAACAAAAGTTTGTGTGAGACACTACTTCAAGATTGTTTGCTAGGCATTGAACTTTGTTTCAATTCAATTCAATTCATGATTTTTGTAGGCACCAGTGGCGACATGTAATCAAATTAATGTCATGTCATACAAGAGCTAAATACGTTATCTTTGAGTGACACTAAAACCAAGTGAAGTCTCTAGTACCTCTGTATTTAACACACCAGTTTGCCAGGTAGCTTACAGTGCTGATTGACCTAATATAATGTATAACAATTGTACAAAACAGAAATGCAATGATTATCCTTCCCCTGTGGCTGTCTGTAATGTGGGACACTGGGGTGCTGCCCCACAAATATTTTAAAAACTCTAGTTAATTAGGTAATATGAAATAATCATGAAATAAATGTGTTTATTTGCACAATGTGTCTGGTGTCAGTGCATGTGAACATCCATTAAAACTTGCATTTCTCTGATTTCTGTGTGAATTAAAAGGTGTTCTGCGTGAATACCTATATTTCCAGAGTGAAGGATGCCACCCAAATGAAAGTCTGTGTAAGTCCTTGATCATTAGGCGGACAGGTGACCTGAGGCTGCCCTTTAATCGGTTGCTTTGTGACTTTTCCAGTGACGCAGCTCTCTGTACCCCAGACACTCCCACATTTGTTGGCAGTGAATTAGTATTGTTTTAGGTTTTTTTAATCTAATGTTATTGGACAATCGACGCAGTATGTCATGTTGACATCAATGGTTCACAGTTCACACCTGCCTTTAACGTTATGTAACTACAGATGAGTGAGCATGACTTAGGAGATAGCAATTTCAAGTGGAACTTCCGAAATCAAAGAAAATTTGGGTATTTCACTTCTTCATTAATTGTCTACAATTAATTAATTCATCAAAGTGTTGGTACCTGGGATGGAAAAAATCAGAGGACTAGTGATTTTATGATGTGGATTTATGGAATACAAAGGGAATGGCAAGAAGTAAGCACTCTATTTGCAGAGGCAGAATAAGATTTGGATTAGACCTATGCTATGGATGCGTTATAGGACAGACAGAAGTTCATGTTATTGGAAGATTACAGAGGTGGGGTGCAGACATTATTGCGTGGGTATCGGCAGAATGGGAACTTATGCTAGGTGGCAGAGAATTTGGCAATTTAGAGACAGGTGTAGTATAAAATTTGGGTGGCAAGTGCATCTGTTCCTTTCCATAAATATAGAGCAAGTTATGGGAAGAATAAGGAAACTGCAAATGTCACGGACAGAAGTTTTGGAGCACAATAGAAATGGGTAAGCTGGCATCAGATTGGGCAGTATGGTGGAAAGAGTATAATACATTTTGGTCAGGATTTGTCCTATGGGTTTGGTACTGGACAGGCCAAGATGTTCATTGACACTATAATGAGTACCATGAGAGTAAGTGGAATGACCAGATAGATTGACAAATATACAATACAATACAATACAGTTTATTTTTGTATAGCCCAAAATCACACAGGAAGTGTCGCAATGGGCTTTAACAGGCCCTGCCTCTTGACAGCCCCCCAGCCTTGACTCTCTAAGAAGACAAGGAAAAACTCCCAAAAAACCTTGTAGGGAAAAATGGAAGAAACCTTGGGAAAGGCAGTTCAAAGAGAGACCCCTTTCCAGGTAGGTTGGGCGTGCAGTGGGTGTCAAAAGAAGGGGGTCAATACAATACAATACACAGAACAGAACAAATCCTTAATACAGCATAATATGAAAGGCTCTATATTATAAATAGATGTGAAAGGCACTATATGATAGATAGATGTGAAAAGCACTATATAATAGTTAAGTGCTGCTTCATTTTGTCCTCCCAAAAGTTCTGCCCCCACCCAAAGTTTTTTCTCCATCCTCCACTGATGGGTGCACTACCAAGGAGCAGCGAAAGACTGAAAACTATCTAGTTTGGTGATCTAGTCTATTAAAAAGATTGAAACCTTCTATCCTTGGACATCGAGGATTCTAGTATCTCTAGTGTCATTTCCTATGAGCATAAGTAGCAGATGTTCAACACTAAGAAGGGAAATGGGATAGAGGGGGATCAGTTACAGTTCAGAATGACTGTCAGGCTTGCATTTTTGTGCAAATGAGTGTTGCAATTTGAACAGCTAATCAGCACCTCTAATCAGGGTATGATAGACAAAAATAATGAGATTAAAATTCAGAGACCAATGGGGAATCTTCTGCATAGATAATGTGTTTAAGATGTCCCATTTGGTTATTTCAGGGCTGCCTCCTTAACCAATATTCTTAATTTACAAAGTAAGGAAAAACTGGTTTTGCATCAACAAGTGTCAGATTTACTAAAACAGGATTCAGTATGCAGACACAGATCAGATTGGATACTTAGTATGTCATCAACCAGAGTAGCTTTATTTTACAGCTTTATTTAGCAAACAACACATGAAACTGCATGATGTTTTTATACTGGTTTTATACTCTTTTTAAATATAAATCGAGCTACTCTTAGTTCTACAGTATTTATCATCTCTGTTGGTGGACTATCAGTCAATCTGCCCAAATCTCAAAGTAACATCTACTGATGAATAATACATAGAACAGAAAAGATCCTTCCACTTAAGATCATAAAAATGGAGCCTGGATCATCCAAGTCAATTTGACTGCCATATTTTGGGATGTAAGATCACCACCTCTTAGAACGAAGACAACCTCTCTTATTTAGCCCTTTCCCAAAAATCATCACATTTATTTACAAAGGATATGCTTTTATCTTCATACAGATCATCAGTTCTACAGATCACTAGCCAGCAGTGAAGGGAAATGAGTCTACTACTTTGAGCTTTCCCATTCAAGAGCAGATGGTGCAAGTAGCTATGAGCTACAAAACCTCCACAATAATTTAAATAATTTTAAACCAGGAGTGTATCTAACACAAGGGTTTTAGAAGCTAAGAATGTGAAGCAGATTTTTTTTCTCTTTATCCACCACTGAAATATGAGGAGAGCTGCCATCTAAGGCTAAATGTCCTTAATTTGAAAAGGTCACCTATGAAGCCGTACTTGTGCTCCTTAAATTTCCTTAAAGAAACTGAAACACGTACACCCATTCCCAGAAAAATGGCTTGGATGTGATTCCCATGTTTTAAGGAGGCACAGAGTCATAATGTAGACAATAAAAGGTACAGTATGTGGAAAAACATTATTTTAATCATACAGCCTAGCAACTGTGCGGCTACACAGTTTTCTCGAAATAGTGCTGTGTTTGACACTTGTACAAATGTAGTTTGCATGTTCTTCCTGTTTTTATTGTGAATTGTATTTTCACAGCTGAAAGCTGTGCAGTTCTAAATTGAATGTGTTTGTCTGTCATTTTAGGTATTACATACACAATGTTTTCTCTAGGTCAGCAGTTAGCTGGGTGGCTTACATTTTAGACAATAATTAAATTTGTATTGCTGTTTTTTGGCAAATGACGATACTAGGCAGGCTCCAAAATGTGTTTGTGCAGGATCTCAGTGTGAACTGTTCATTTATTTTAGAGCACAGCTACTTTGTTACATTGCCAGCTAGTAGACCTACCTGTCACAAATAGGTTCAGTGTATCTGTTGTCACACATGTCTGCATAAGAGGCAGTCAAAGGGCTTAACTGAGGCTCGGGGGTTGATGTTGTGCACTAATCCCTTTTTTCTTTCTACAGATCATCAGAAGGGAAACCCAGTTAAACCGGCATCAGCTTCCTGTCCAGACCACACCCTCCTACTTTGCCCACGGACCCGCTTCTTCCTGCACACCACCTACAAAAGCCCCGCACCTTTCCTCCCCATTCAGTTCTATTTTGGATTCAGTCTTTTGTGATTACTCTCTAACTTTGCTTGTTTACATTACAATATACGGGATGGATCCCCAAATCGTTCTCTCTGCCTTTTCTTGTTATTACACTGTATAAAAGCATCTCTTGCCAGATCAATTTTAAAGAACTGTACCTACTCAAAACTGTACACAGGCCTGGATATTTGTAGCTTTGAGAGTTTGGCTTAACCACATCCAACATTACTAGTTTCAAAATACACATTATTGATCAGATTCTGATGACTTCGATGAAGATGCCATTTCATTTGCTCCAGGTAGATCTAGGTGAGAGAGTTTTGTGAGCCTTAGACTAATGTTCGTTGAACCTTAACATTACTGGATCGATGTCATGGAAGAGAACATGAAGGTCTACATTCCTTGACACTCCCAAGGGAAACAATATGTGCCTTGATTTTGGATGAGCTTTTCAAAAACACTTCAAAACTCCCAGGACTTATGCAGAAGGCTAGAAATCTTGACTCAAGAGGTCAGTTTGACTCTTATAGCAACTACCAGTCTAGAAATACAGTAAAGTGTTTAGTGGCTATTGCTCTAAATGGCTTGATCACATTTATTTCATTATCCTATGGTAGGTGGTTCTTGTTTTCCAGACAGACAGAGACTTTGACTTGACTCTTTTATTTCTGTTGATTACGTGCATCGGTCTTTATTTTTGATTTTGTCTATACAAGCTGTTTTTGCTATGTTCAATGTGTTTTGTGGATGACCTCCCAATAAGGCGGGGCCACCTTACAGTCACTACCAGGAACTGCCCTCTGCCCTATAAATCTGGAGGGTCTTTCACAATTCATTTTCAATGCACTAGGACGTTGGTGAGCTTTCTTGTGTTCTACTGTGCTTTTTGGTTTTGAGTTCGTCCTGGATTGTGCATTGGGTCTTCTTTGCTCTGCCAGTGCTGGCCACTTTATCTTTTGGGAAGTGCAGGATTGTGCCAGTACTGGAGACTTTATCTCAAGAACATGAGAGTCATTCAAAACCCCATATTGACTGGTTGGATGCCAGAGTGCCTCCTCTGTTACCACAGTCCCTCATTCTAATTTGGTAGTATGTATGCTGAAGTTTCTCTCTTTTGTTTTTCTTCAAATCCTTGCTCAGCATTGCCATGAAACCTATGAAAAAGGTTTTCATTGAAAAAATTGTCTATCTTGGTAGGGACCTTCTGTACTGAGCTGCGTACATATCAAACCAAATGTGTGACATGTTCTGTGAATTTGTGATTCCTTCCAAGGAGGCACAGTATTTAAGTCGGCAGGAGCCCCAACATTATTGTAGCCTGTAATCTCCCCACTGTGGTCGCAGTGTTGTTCACATGGGCACAAAAGATTTCTGAAAAATAAATCTTTTCATACTGGTAAAGGCATGTTTTCCAGAGTAACATTCAATTCGTCCTATGAGTGGTATGTGGTTGTGGGTGTCAGAGACTGACATTCAGTTGCTTTAACTTGCTTTTCAGTTGCTGCTTATTTGTGAAGGCACTTTCAGTTAAACCAATAAACTGCAATCTGCACCTGTAGCAAAAAACACAGTGCTGTGTGAAAAGAAAAGCAATAAAATTGTTGTGGATGTTTCTGCATGGTGACTACTAGTAATGACAGTAGACAGTAACTTGGTCGCACAAGAAACACATATGGACTCACCTGTTTTCTACTTAAAGTTTCATTGTTTTCATCAATATGGAAGTTAACACCCATGGTCACTCAGACATGATGCTGACTAGAAGGTTATGTCCAAGCTTTATAACACACTGATGAGGCCTCAAATTGAGTACTGTGTACAGTTTTGGTCTCCAGGCTACAAAAAAGTCATAGTAGCACTAGAAAAAGGCCAGAGAAGAGCAACTATGTTGATTCCAGGGCTACAGGGAATGAGTTATGAGGAAAGATTAAAAGAGCTGAGCCTTTACAGTTTAAGAAAAAGAAGATTAAGAGGAGACATTTTTGAAATGTTAATATAATGAAGGGAATTAGTACAGTAGATCGAGACTGTTACTTGAAAATGAATTCATCAAGAACACAAGGACACTCTTGGAAAATTGTTAAGGGTAAATTTTGTACAAACATTAGGAAGTTTTACTTTACACAGGGAAGTATAGATACATGGAATAAGATACAGTGGTAGACTGTTGGAATTTAAGGACTTTCAAAACTAGACTTGATGTTATTTTAGAAGAATTAAATGATACGACTGGCGAGCTTTGATGGGCTGAATGGCCTGTTCTCATCTAGATTGTTCTCATGTTTTAAAGTGATGTAAACTGCAATTGAAAAAAAAAATCACTGCAGCATGGCTTGCTGATGATCTCTGGGTTATATTGCAGGGGCACCCAAAGTTTTCCATAGTGCCTGACAATTGAACAAGCACACATGTGAAGTGGTTCTCACCACTGTTTATCTAGCTGGGCTGTACCTCTACTTTCTAAAAGAAAATGTACATGCTATAAAATGGAGCAGAGCCTGAACCGACTTTTCTGCTGTGGAGATACTGATATGTTCAATGCTTTTATAATTTCTCATCAATTCACCAACCACACTGAGTGGTAAAACAAAGTAAATCAAAATACACTTGTACATTACAGGTGGCCACTTGCATAAGTTGTCCTCCTACATTGGCAGGTGGAGTGGGTTTGGGATTATTGCTTTTTTCAGTGGTAATAAATGGCTACAGCTTAGTTGTCTCAAACAGGAACATGTTTTCTAAAAAAAAGTCAGAGATCTTGCATAAGGCGGACAGATCAGATCACTTCTAAATAATCTTCGCAAGAGGAGGGTGGGCACAGTGAGTTGGTCAATGTCAATGTTTCACTCCAGGCAGACTGACTGCAGTCAACTTGTTTGTTAAACCTAGTTGGGTGTTGACTTCACTTGGCTTGCACCCAGTCTGGTTCTTACTCAGGTTAGCTTGGTTGTCCACCATTGGTAATTTGTAATTCTGGCTAAGTTCACCTTTACACACCTCTGAACTTGGCAAGTGTGTTAACAAATAGATGAATGGCAGTTGTCATAGGATGAAGTAAACTAACATCAGCCACCTGCCTGATAACTGACCTAATCAGTATGTCCCTTCACTTGCAGCATCATTGATGATTTTTATATTTTTCACTATTTTCCATTATTTTGTGTTTTGCAAACACACAGGAGAGGCATTTTCTGCCTATAGTATACTTAATTTACCATGACATTGTCCTTTGGAAAAAAAGCTAATTTGATGTAGCTGACACTAACCCTGCTCTTCATGTTAAATGGAATCATTTCTCTGATCTTGGCGTTATAGTTTTATTGTGGAAAATGCAAGATATAAGAGACATCTTTACTTTGATTCAAAAAATAATGAGATGAAGAATCCTCAATTCAAAAAATGACTACAGTGCATAACAAAAGGAGAACTGGATATGTACTTTACAATTAAGCACTATATATACTTTTTTCTTTTCAAATCAAGGTTTCACAACTACCATTTAAACTCCTGGGCTATAATTCATCTTCTCTAGAGTAATTTATTTCTTCTGCTTTTAATATGTTACAGTTGAACGGTTGTATGTCTTTCCTGTTAGAGCATTACAAGACAGGCCACTTTTGCATTAAGCTGGTACTACAAGAGATACCTGTGGTGCTCTTCATGGTTCATGTGGTACTAATTTAAATGGGAAGTTGCACATATTTCATTGAAACACTTGGAAAAACCAGGTTTCACAGAAGGATGCAGATGATGGACTGCTCTCTTCTCTGCAGCTCAACTGCTCTAAATATGTCAGAAAAGGTTATGGATCATTTCATTCAACCATCATCTCCAGTCTGCTGTTTGTACAAATCACAGTGCGATGTCATCTACTGGAATATTTCTGACAGGGCAGTGCTTTGGAATTAAAACTGCTTTTAGTATGATTTTTAATGTACTTTTTTAAATAGGTATTAACATTAAAGTAATGTCTTATGACTTATATTTTCATTTTTTTTATTTGACATTTGCTTGTCAGTTTTCTTTTAATTAATATTCTAATTTTGGACAGATATATCCTTATTGCCCTTACTGCAGTGGATTTCCATTTTCTGGTATATAAACAGGAGGACTACATTTTTAAACCGTAGAAGCTAACTGGTTACTCTGGAGATATTTATGTTAACTGGTTAAATTTCAGCAACTAAATCACCACAATGAAGAAGGAGTGCAACTTTTACATTATGCCCTCTATTAAAATGGATAAAATTGAAACAAGAAGTTAGTAACATTTTGTCAGGCAGCTTGGCTTCACCACAAGATAGAACCACATATGGAATTAGCCCTAATGGGATGAGAACATTTCCATTCGTTACTGCAAATCAAATCATTCTTTTTAGTTTGTACCTTTGTTTCAAGGTTAAGGGGCACATCCAGTCATCCATTGTCATTCACTGTTCATATGATTAAAAATGTTTTTGCATGTAGTCTTTAGTTTTCCCTAGACTGCTAGTTATATTTAACATACCTAAAATAACTTTACATGAAGAAAATCCATTTTCTGTCACCAGTCAAGATATTCATGCTAAAAATATAAACCTTAATTGCCTGTTGTACGGCCCATTCAAAACACTGTGCTATGTTGGAGACTTACGGATGCAGTGAAAATTTTGCAGATGCTCCTGAAGGTTTAGAAAATCTGAAACTACAGATAATATCTATTTGAGTCTTAATTTAGAATATTCATTATTGCAGTTTGCAGTTTGTTAATCATATGTAACACAAAATGATATGCTTCAGAGCATTGGCTGAAAACAACAACAAGAAAAGAGTTTTTAAGGCCTGCTCAGAATACTCTTCCAAAGTTATACCTGAAGATACTCATAATCCTTGATTATTATTTAAAACAGCAAATTACAAGTATATAACAAAAAAAACTTATGAATTCTAATGTAAAATTCCATTCAATATTAATTAGCAATGATTCTGATTTTTTTAACTAGGTTACACAAAGCTATAGGCAGGAATATAACCTGTTAAATCTTTGCAACAAAATTTAATGTTGCACAGTTAAATTTGCATTATTCCTAGTGTGTAACACCTCAAATATTCCAAGTAAATAACAAAATGAAATAATTTTAAAAAGAAACCAGCTCACAATCCTTAGATTCACCTCCTTTCAATAATTTTTGTGATCAACTTATATATATATAATATACACACACGCATGCATGCACACAAACAATGGTCTCTTTATTAGGTACACCTGTTAAACTGCTTGTTAATGCAAATATCTAATCAGCCAATCACATGGCAGCAACTAAATGCATTTAAGCATGTAGAACATTGTCGGGCAACCGGTGTAAAAATATTTTGTAAAATATTTAAAATTGCTAGTGTTTTTGAACTTTTGGTTGATTAAAAAAAATATTTTATGTTGGAAAAACAGATAACGGAACACTTTCGGAAATGAAGTCTAAGAAACACGAGAGACTTCAAATGATCCACAAGGAAATGCACGTGTCTTTCGAAAATTCATCCTCGCAACAATCTCATATGTGCTGAAATACAATCTCAATGTTCACATTAATTAAATTTAAGATTTAATAATAAAATGTCTTTCAAACTTGTAAAATTAACTGTTTTTATTGGCGATTGTCCATAGATTGTGTCGTCACGACTTTATTTATGGGCAGTCCCTCAGGTGCACCGCGAAAGAAAATTTTTGGACTTAGTGCGCCGCAACTCGAAAAAGGTTGCCTTTCACTGATGTAGACATTGTTAAGGCGACCTGCTGAAGTTTAAACCAAGCATCACAATGGGGAATAAAGTTGATTTAAGTGACTTTGAATGTGGCCTGGTTGTTGGTGCCAGACAGGTTGGTCTGAGTTTTTCAGAAACTGCTGATCTACTGGGATTTCCATGCACAACCATCTCTAGGGTTTACAAAATGTGGTATGAAAAAGGGAAAATATCCAGTGAGTGGTTCTTGTCTTGGCGAAAATGCCTCATTGATGCCAGAGGTCAGAGGAGAATTGCCAGACTGGTTCAAGCTGATAGAAAGGCAACAGTAACTCAAATAACCACTCGTTAACCACTCGTTACAAATTATCTCAAATTGGTTTCTTCAACATGACAATGAGTTCACAGTACTCAGATGGCCTCCACAGTTACCAGCTTTGGGATGTGGTGGAACAGGAGGTTTGCATCATGAATGTGCGGCAGACAAATCTGAAGCAACTGTGTGATGCTATCGTGTCAATATGGACCAAAATCCCTGAAGAATGTTTCCAGCACCTTGCTGAATCTATGCCATTAAGAATTATGGCATTTCGGAAGGCAAAAGGGGGTCCAACCTCAGTACTAGCAAGATGTACAGTGGTGTGAAAAACTATTTGCCCCCTTCCTGATTTCTTATTCTTTTGCATGTTTGTCACACAAAATGTTTCTGATCATCAAACACATTTAACCATTAGTCAAATATAACACAAGTAAACACAAAATACAGTTTTTAAATGATGGTTTTTATTATTTAGGGAGAAAAAAAAATCCAAACCTACATGGCCCTGTGTGAAAAAGTAATTGCCCCCTGAACCTAATAACTGGTTGGGCCACCCTTAGCAGCAATAACTGCAATCAAGCGTTTGCGATAACTTGCAATGAGTCTTTTACAGCGCTCTGGAGGAATTTTGGCCCACTCATCTTTGCAGAATTGTTGTAATTCAGCTTTCTTTGAGGGTTTTCTAGCATGAACCGCCTTTTTAAGGTCATGCCATAGCATCTCAATTGGATTCAGGTCAGGACTTTGACTAGGCCACTCCAAAGTCTTCATTTTGTTTTTCTTCAGCCATTCAGAGGTGGATTTGCTGGTGTGTTTTGGGTCATTGTCCTGTTGCAGCACCCAAGATCGCTTCAGCTTGAGTTGACGAACAGATGGCCGGACATTCTCCTTCAGGATTTTTTGGTAGACAGTAGAATTCATGGTTCCATCTATCACAGCAAGCCTTCCAGGTCCTGAAGCAGCAAAACAACCCCAGACCATCACACTACCACCACCATATTTTACTGTTGGTATGATGTTCTTTTTCTGAAATGGTGTGTTCCTTTTATGCCAGATGTAACGGGACATTTGCCTTCCAAAAAGTTCAACTTTTGTCTCATCAGTCCACAAGGTATTTTCCCAAAAGTCTTGGCAATCATTGAGATGTTTCTTAGCAAAATTGAGACGAGCCCTAATGTTCTTTTTGCTTAACAGTGGTTTGCATCTTGGAAATCTGCCATGCAGGCCGTTTTTGCCCAGTCTCTTTCTTATGGTGGAGTCGTGAACACTGACCTTAATTGAGGCAAGTGAGGCCTGCAGTTCTTTAGACGTTGTCCTGGGGTCTTTTGTGACCTCTCGGATGAGTCGTCTCTGCGCTCTTGGGGTAATTTTGGTCGGCCGGCCACTCCTGGGAAGGTTCACCACTGTTCCATGTTTTTGCCATTTGTGGATAATGGCTCTTACTGTGGTTCGCTGGAGTCCCAAAGCTTTAGAAATGGCTTTATAACCTTTACCAGACTGATAGATCTCAATTACTTCTGTTCTCATTTGTTCCTGAATTTCTTTGGATCTTGGCATGATGTCTAGCTTTTGAGGTGCTTTTGGTCTACTTCTCTGTGTCAGGCAGCTCCTATTTAAGTGATTTCTTGATTGAAACAGGTGTGGCAGTAATCAGGCCTGGGGGTGGCTACGGAAATTGAACTCAGGTGTGATACACCACAGTTAGGTTAATTTTTAACAAGGGGGCAATTACTTTTTCACACAGGGCCATGTAGGTTTGGGTTTTTTTTCTCCCTAAATAATAAAAACCATCATTTAAAAACTGCATTTTGTATTTACTTGTGTTATATATGACTAATGGTTACATGTGTTTGATGATCAGAAACATTTTGTGTGACAAACATGCAAAAGAATAAGAAATCAGGAAGGGGGCAAATAGTTTTTCACACCACTGTACCTAATAAAGTGGCCAGTGAGTGTGCATATTGGATAAGGAAAAGATATGTAGAATATAATTATCACAATAGCTTTATTAACTCAACAGCTTCATTAACTTTATTAACTCAAAAGAGTGTCATAATGTCACAGTGCACTTAGGTACAATCTCTTAAATGCTCAAATTGTTGGCCTTTGTTATTTACACATTCTTGTAGTCTACTTGCTATACTCAACCACACTTTAATAATAATAATAGAAAGACAACAAATAAGAAGACAAATAATACAAACAAATAACACAATGATTAAGAAATAATTAATAATACTTAAATAAACTCTGTGTTTTGTGCACTCACAACTGTAAACATACTTTTTCTCACCTGTGTGTGTGTTTTTGTACAATTCTTCTGCATCATAAATCAAAATTTAAATGGACACATTTGCCATTTTTGCCAATAAATCTGCACTCATTTGAAAACTCATTGAATGACTGAATAACAATAACTGAAAACAGGTTTTCAGAAAGGTTTGCAAATTTATTAAAAAGCAAAAATTGAAATCTCTCATTCACATAAGACCCTTAATTCAGTGCAATGCCAAAGCTCCTGTGGCAGCAATTACAGCACAAAGTATTTTTGCATAAGTCTTTGCAAGCTTTGCATACCTGGATTTGGGCAATGTATCCCCTTCTTCCTGGCTGATCCCCACAAGCTCTGTTAGACTGGATGGAAAACATCAGTAAATTGCCATCTTCAGGTCTCCCCACAGATGTTCTATGAGGTTTATGTCTAGGTTTTGCCTTGGCCACTCAAGGACAGTCAGAGGCTTGTCCCAAAGCCACTCCAGTGTTTTCTTACCTGTATGCTTCAGGTCATCATTGACGCACTGAAGAATGAAGAGTCACCCCTGTCTGAGGACTTGACTGCTCTTGAGCATGTCTTCTTCAAGAACCTTCCTGTATTTGGCTCAATTCATCCTTCCCTCAATTTTGACCAGTCTCCTTGTCCCTGAAACTGAGAAGAACACCCCTTAACATGATGCCATCACCACCATGTGTCATTACATAGTATGGTATTAGGCGAATGATGAGCAGTGCTTGGTCTTCACTAGACACAGTGCTCACAGCCCAAAGATTTCAATTTTTGTCTCATCGAACCAGGTTCCTCCTTCTGACAAGTTCTTCCATTTCGGCAGAGAATTTATAAAGTCCTGCTAGAGTAACCTTTAAGTCTTGGTCATCTCCCTGATCAATGTCCTTCTTGCTTGGCTACTCTGTTTGGCTGGACAGGCAATTCTATGGTACATTTGGTGGTTCCAAATGTCTTCCATTTCACAATTACTGAAGCCACTGTGTTCCTTGGAACACAAAGTTTTTTTTGCCCTGATCTATGCCTCATCACAATTTTATCACAAAGGTCTACAGAGTTCCTTGGACTTCATGGCTTGATTGTTATCCTGGCATGCAGTGTGTACAGTAAACACAGGTGTGTACCTTTCTAAATGATGTCCAATCAATTCAATTTTACCAAAAGTGGACTCCAATCAAGTTATAGACACATCTCAAGTACAATCAAAGCAAACAGGATGGACCTGACCACAATTTGTAGTTCCACAGCAAAGGATCTAAATATTTATATGAGAAGAAAACTCATTTTAATAAATTTGCATGCTTTTCTGAAAACATGTACAAGTTTAATTTGGGTATGTTGATGTGAACTGTGGACAGTGAAGAAGCTTGTGTTTAGCCCAGCAGCTCACATTTTTAATTTAAAGAATTGTAAAACAACAGAAAAAAGATTTGTCCTTGCAGGTTCGTAATAATAGGTTGTTAGCTTTTACCTTGATTTTACCTTACTTGTTAACCATGTAAGCCATGCATTTTCTTGATAATCATTTTATCACCTTTTTATTCTCTTAGATTTGCGGTTTGCAGTTGAACTGTAAAAATGCCAAGAATAACACCTTTATATAGAACATAAAGCTTTTACGTGACTGGCTAATGCAGGATCTTAGTGTAATAAATTTTTCAAAAGGCTAAAGAAAGAAATCAGTAGCAAAATTAGAATAGGTCTAGTAACATGAAATCAGTGATCAGAATTGGCTCTGAAAAACCCTAATGCCAATCAGTAGCGTTAACTATGTAAATTATCAACAGGACTGAACCTTACACAATAAAGGCTCCAAATGAAAAAGAATGATACAACGCTTCTTAATTATTAGATTGATCCCAAATTGATCTTCCTAATATTACTTGAATTTGAAGTTTTCGTGGATGGTGGTTAGCTAAAGGTAAAGCCCAATTCATCTGCCATGTGTTTAAAAACATGATACTGATGTAAAGTCTGGAAACGTTGGTTCAAGTAATCTTGAAGTGAAATGAGAGTAAATGAAACAAAATCAGTGTTAGATATATAATATCTAAAAGATGGCAGCACTGTGAGGATGATATTTTTCAATTTCTCGAGTGCTTTCCATATCATTCAACCATCCATTTTAAGGAGTAAACTGCAGGTGGATGAGCCTATGGTGTCCAGATTAATGGATTACCTGTCGGGCTGACTACAGTTTGCGAGACTCAAGGACTGTGTTTCTTATATGGATGTGAGACACTCCTGTCTCCTTTTCTCTTCACTCTGTATACCTCAGATGATCCTGCACGTATGGGTTGTATTGATAAGGGGGTTGAGACACAGTTCAGGAGTTGAGTGAAAACGTTTGTTTATTGGTACAAAGAGAATTGTCTACACATTATCATTACCAAAACCAAGGAACCGGTTACTGACTTTTGCCACATCAAAGAGCCTCTATGTCCAATCACTGTTCAAGGAGTGGATGTAGAGGTGGTCCACTCCTACAAGTACTTGGTGGTCCACATTATTGACATTTAGGACCAGTTTGGAACAATGAGGAACTATATAAGAAAATGCAGAGCAGGCTCTTCTTACTTAGGAGACTTGTGACATCCTTCACGCCTTCTACATCTCTGTGATTGCCAGTGCAATTTTGTACACTATGCTGTACTGGGCTGGTAATATCAGTTCAAAAGAGATTCACCAAATTAACAAGCTAATTAAAAGGGCAAGCTCAGTAATGGGATGCACTCTGGACCCCATGGAGGTCATAGCAAAGGAGAGAATTAAAACAAAACTGAGTGCCATTATGAACAATGCTGTACATCCTCTCTCTGACACACTAACATGAAGGACTTTCAGCCAATGAATCATTCAGCAAAAGTGTGTCAAGAAACACTACAGGGGTTTGTTTATACCAACGGCAATACACCTGCATAATCCCTCACTATGACTATGAGAGCCAAGTCAAAATTTGTGCGTACACTTATTTATTTATTTATTTAAAGAACTTCTGTAAAAAGCCAAATTTCCCCCTGGGGACAAATAAAGTTCAATCTACCTATCTAGTTTGCTGTTGAAAATACTTTTTTAATGTTGCCCATGTGTCATTTATGTCTTGAGTTAAATGAAATCTCCCTTGTCCAAGATGTAAGTTAATGCAGGTTTGGATGATTTGCATATTCTGGATCCATGAACCAGTGACATAGTAGCTTACTATAAATGTCTTGAAGGGTGTTCAAACCATCTCATAAAACTTCTGAGAAAATGAGTGCAGCTGCTTGATTGTGTCCTCTGCCCAATTTGCATTGCACATACATACACACTGTTTTCAAGCCAGCATAGAGCACATTGAATTTCACAATGTTTTAAGATCTTTACTAGAAATGTCTTATTTTAAGA
This sequence comes from Polypterus bichir lapradei, assembly GCA_026402145.1. Classification (NCBI taxonomy): domain Eukaryota; kingdom Metazoa; phylum Chordata; class Cladistia; order Polypteriformes; family Polypteridae; genus Polypterus; species Polypterus bichir. The sequence goes on from JANRMT010028174.1 coordinate 76,624,558, forward strand.
CAAGACATTAAATAATATTTCATTGTACTTTGAGATTTTATTGAGGTTGACTTTGTCTTTATTAAGAAATAAAGATTGTGAGTTTTACTTTGAAAGATTGTTTTACAACATATTGAAATAATATAATTTAATTCTACTTTAATGGAAAAGGAGTAAAAAGAACCATGGTATGTATCACAACATACAGTATGTAACCTCAGAGGCCACGGTGCATCACAACAAGCATTTTGATTTTTTACCATCACTCTTAACAGTCCTGCAAAAATGAAGAGGTCTGTTTACAGATAAAGTAAATGAATATATACTTTAATTGTTAGTGAATGTAATAAATTGCAAAATGTAGATGCTTTTATTTACTTGATTGCCACATACTCTTTGATGGTGTAAAGAGAAGAGAGATGGGAGAGACACAGAGACACAGGCGTATTGATTGTGTTACACAATAAACAGTGCAGGTAGCTGCCACCACCCAATCAATAACTGCTCTTGTCTGCAGGCCACTACACTAGCAATAATTTTACTGGTGTTCAAGTTAATTTTGTTTTAAATGATCAAGATTAATTTCTAATTAAGATTATTTTTGTTAATTAATGACCTCTATTTGCTGTTTCATACATTTTAAATGGCACAATGCTAATGTAATCATGTAGTTTACTTGTTCAAATACTGAATTCAGGTTATCTTGTCTTTCACAATGAAAGAACACATGGGTGCCATCTTTGTACTTTTCAAATATTTTCAAAAGTTTAGAGAGTATTGCAACACTAAAGTAATTGATAATGTTATTTTTTTCCAGGAAGTAATGAGCAAAGTAACCCTGTTACAATCTGAGAGAATTAATTAGTAATGTGCCCTCGATTACTTTCCTTGAGTAACTGTCCCAACTGTGATGATGATAATCAGAGTTTAATACTGAATGATGCTGAGAGTTTGGAGGCGCTTGAATAGTACATGGCAGTTATTTTGATCAGGAATGAGGGAACTTTTCTGAGTGACAGTCGAAAGCATAGTCATTACATTACTCAAAAGCATTGCCAAGGCTTGCTGAATCTCAGTTATGCCAGGCAACTACCTTTGAAGTATTTCAGAAGCTGTAGGTCGAGCTGGATGCTTCAAAGCTATCCCTGAAGTGCAAATTGCTGGCTTAAAACAAGAATATGGTCTCAATGCACACCTTTAAATGGGCCTACATTGTCAGTGATGTGTAATTTTGTATCTTCTGTTGAGCTGTGAGAGTTACGCCAGTCTCAGGCTATGAAGTTTTTAACTTAGGCATTAGTTTGACTCAAAAACCTAGAGAGTTAGTGAAACTTAAATTTTGATCTGTTCTGAAATTAAATATTGCCTGATCAATGCATCTTTTCTTTTTTTTCTTTGAAGAGGATGGACTGTTGTAGCATTTAAATGTTCAGTGTGGTTAAAACAATGCACTGAGTTTACTATTCTTGGTCGCTGACATTTGAGGTCCAGTCACTAAGATCAAATCCTCTTGAAGATTATGGTAATTGTTGACAGTTTTCAATTTCAGTAACACTGACATACTGTTAACAGTTCTATAATTTTAACATATAAAGTTTGCCATTGTGACTGTACATGTCCATGACATTCAGACTTATGCTTTAAGCCCAGTAATGACTGTCTTCATTATAATGTTTTATGGCTTTTGTCAGCTGTAATAAAGATATAGTTCTCTATTAACAACATGCTGCCCATAAGACTTAGTGTTAAGTAGATGCTACTTACAGTACATGTGCATTTTTATTTTCAATATATATAGTGTATGATGGAGTCTACTTTCTGTGTGTCAGTAGAATGTCCATTTTATGTTCATCTAATATTAATTTTAATCTAATTATCTAAACATTTAAATTTCATATGTTTTGACTATGAATTGTTTTAAAAATGAAATTTTGTGTTTTTCATATGTGGTTGTATTGAAAGTGCAACTGAGTTTGGAAATACATGATAAACATTAAGATTCAATGTAAATTAAACAAATACAAATTATGGTTTAGAACAACAAGAATCAATATTATAAATCATTTATGTATAATGTGTAAATATAATACTAACAGTATATCTTAAAGAATAGAAGACTTGTGTACTTTAATGGTGTTGTTCCTTATATACTGCAGGGTATTTCAGAGTTGCTTTAAGCTTTCTCTTATTCATTTCAGTGTTTTAACCAAATTGATAATGAGGTCCTGTTCAATCCATTGATTTCATTTCAAACCTTCATCTCATTCTTCGTTAGCTAAATATTTTTTTCTATTCTGGCAATATGTTTCGGATCATTAGCATGCTGAAAAGTGAAGCGAAGACCTATTAATCTCTTTTCTAGGGCTGAAATATAGCATTTAGTAAAACCTACTTGCATTTTTTTTTTTCATTTTTCAGCACAATTGGAAGATTCGTTTTTTGATCCTTCACTAAGTTCTGTACTTCTTGCATCTCACATTGGTGCTTCTTCTGGCAGTTTCTCTGTTTAAATAATATTTTCTCCCAGTGTAACTTATTGCAACTTTACACTTGTCAGTCCTGAGGACTCAGATAACATGGACTTTAAACCCCAAGGTTGAAAGCTCAAACAAAAACATTACATTTTGTAGAAGTAGGGCTGTGCTTCAATTGTAACATGTACTTGTTGTAGGAAAGGACTCTGCTGCTTATTAAGAGCACTTTGGAGGTTTTTAAAAAACATCTGCCTACAAAAAAAAATTGTGTAACTTTTTCCACTGTAATAGGCATTGCTTAAATGCAGGTTTAGTAACAAAAATAATCATAAAAAATAGGCTATTAACTTTAAATATACAGTATATGTAAACAACTACAAACTGGAGCTTCAGTGTCATCATTATAGAACCTACCAAACCTCTAACCTATTCATAAAGTGCCATAATGCTTTCTAGATCCCTTTAGTAAATGTGTTCCTATGTGGACCTATATTTTGGTTGGTTCAGCCTGTTTTGTTTCATGCTATTACTATTAGGTATCTGAAACAACTTGAAGTTATCATTAAAAAGGAACCTTTGAAAGCTGAAAGTTGTTGAGAGAAAGGACATAACATTGACATTCACTGGGGGCGCAGATGTGCATCTGGATGTTTATGCTTTGGAAGAAGCCGAGTGTTTGGAGGCTGTGCCTGCACCACAGATGCTTTGTCCACAGCCACTGCCTACCATGTTGTTCCTAGGATGGAGCGTTCTTATTAAACTAGTGTATGTTTCACTGCCAGAGTGCACTGAGATGCCCACACTCCTGAAGTACACAAAAACTCTGAGATTTCAAAGGACTTACATTGTACAAAAATAAGTACACTCACCTAAAACTCACCTGGCCAAGGAGGGAAGTGGTCTGTCTTATTTGTCAGACCTGTTGGCTCCATCAGGAGGAGAACCTGTTAGGTTACGGCCTTTGACCCCAGGAGGGTGCACAACCGAGGTGCTGCCTGTGACCTAAGGAGGGAGCACCACCAACTTTATACCTGTGACCCCACGAGAGGGCACTATCAAGTTGCCACCTGTGATCCCAGGAGGGGGCAATTTCGAGTTACTGCCTGTGTCCTCCGGAGAGGGTGCCTTCAAGTTACTATCAAGGACTAAAGAGGCTTTAGAGATGACTATAAAAAATAACAACTCACTTCTTTACTAATATGTTTTAGTCCAGTTCTCCTTGCAAGGAGGTGCCCAGCAGTCTTCTCTGCCAAGAGGTGCTTGCCTCTCTCATCTGCGCTGTTTTGACCAGTAGTAAGCCTAAGTCTTCCCCCCTTGCCTGCTCAGTTGGGCCAAAGTCTTCACACCTCATCTGCTCAGCCAGATCAAAGTGCTTCCATCTTGCCATCCTCATAAAGGGGATGGTGAGTTTTCTAGACTACTAAGAATGGGTGAGGATGTTTGGAAGCCACCCCTTCATACACCTTGTTATATATTATGTGTCTTTATGTTATGTGTCGTGGATTCTTTGTTGTCCTGTGTTCTATGTAGCACCATGGTCCTGGAGGAACGTTGTTTTGTTTCACTGTATACTGTACTACTTAATATGGATGAAATTACAATAAATACTCTTGAATTTTGAATATATTTGAGGCAAGGTTTCTCCCCTGGCTTGAGTTCAAATGCTGCTTTTATGTCAGTTTTGTTTATTTTTTGGTTTCTTTGGCTATGTTAACATTTACTGATCATTTAATTCCTATGTATCTGTATATCTTGTCGTATATACCATGGGCTTTGTTGGGGGTTCCCCAAGAGGTGGGGCCAACTGCTCTCAGCTCTTTAAAGGCGGAATCAACTCATAGTTCCTTGCAGTCCATTCTGAATGTGCTAGTGGTGTGGTAAGTTCTCTTGTGTTTATTATTATTCTTAATTTTTCTGGATTTTTGAACTTGTGCTCTGTTTTTCGACATTACCTTTTGGATTTCAGATTGGAACTTTGTTTGCTTTTAGGATTGCCTTTTCCAAACATTGCCTCTTTCCTGTTGTATTCTATGGATCCGTATATGTAAAATAAATCTTTTTTATTTTATAAAGATCCTGTATTTTTACCCTGGTTACTCACTGTGTTTTGACAATTTCCCATTCTAATGGGCATTTTTAGAGTTGTTGAGGACATACATGCTTTGGCAATTTCCGAAAACACAGTTACATACTCCTTTTTAAACTATGAGAACCTAAAACGTGCAATGGGAGAAAGTGTGGCCCAATAAATTTCAAAAGACTCATTACCATTCATTTGATGTCACAAAATTCAGCTTTTCCCCTACAAAAACATATCTGCACATGTATTTGAAGACTCAAAACTGGATTAATGTCCTTTGGGGTGGTGGCAGACATTCCGCAGGTGTACTGGATGATTACCTATATCAAATTTTTAAATTATTTGAACAAATAAAGTGGTTTTGCATCTCCTGAACTAGAGTCAATAGAGAAATGTTTCAGTTTATAACACAAAGCCATAAGAATGTACAGAATATTATGTAACATTTTCAACTATTCCTAAACCATTTCAGAGTTGTGCACCTGGCAGCACTGGACTAACGCCACTCCATCTCAGGGACCATCCATATATGTGCACACACATATAAATAATGACAATTTGAAATTGTTATTCAACCTAACCAGCATATTTTTTCTGATGTGGGAGGAAAACTGGAGTGCTCAAAGAAAAAGTCAAGTCAAGTGGCTGTATTGTCATACCATCCATACACAGTACTGCAGCATACAGCAGTACAAAATAATGTTTCCAAGACAGTTGTGCAACATACATAAATGCAGAAGAGTTGCAAGACAAGTAGAGAACTATATGTTACTATAAATATACAATAGATAAATAGACAGATAGGTAATAAATCACCCTGCCCGGGATTGGATTCTTGCCTTGTGACCTGTGTTGGCTGGGATTGGCTCCAGCAGACCCCCGTGACCCTATGTTCGGATTCAGCGGGTTGGAAAATGGATGGATAGGTAATAAATTGAAATCGATAGTAATAAATAAATAATAACAACAACTAATAATAAAAACAACAGTAGTTGCAAATGTGCTGCGTATAAATAAAGTACTATGAGTAGATGTGTAAGGAGGGTGGGGAGTAGCACCAAGTTCAGGGTCCAACACAGACCCAAGAAGAGCATGCAAAAGCCTTGTTGACAACAATCAGCCAGAGGATTTGACCACAGGATGCAGGATGTATGAATATCAAGTGCATCCAACTCTCTCAACATATGGCCAATGTCGAAAGAACTTTCAGTTTATTTCTTGATACAGCTCAGCTTGAAAAAAGCCAGCCAAGTCATCACCACATCATACTTAAAGCTAAATTTGGCTGAGAGAGATCTGATACATTGAAGTAGAGAAAGAGAGACATTTTCTTTAAACTGAGGAAAAAAAAAGTTTTCAGGTTCCATTTGCAGTTTATACACATAAATGATACTATCACTGCTACATTACAGTGATCTGTTTCTTACCACTTCTTCCTTTCCCTGATTACTGTAATTCTCACTCTCCACAATCCTGCTTCCTCCTTGCTTATGACATTCTTATTTTAAGTTTTAGAAATTCACAAAAGACTTGCTTCCTTCCTCTAGCTATTTTTTTATTTTTTAATAAAAATACAATAAAAAAGAATGCATTTATTATAGATGTACTACTGTATATATTTGTAAAATTTGGGAGGTTTCTAATATTGACTGTTGCCATTTTTATTGAAGACCGATTTTAATAACAATAACACTAACACCCTGTCCGCATCAACCAAAATTACACTATAATTTTCTAATCTTCTGAAGTACACATAATGCTGAGCGAATTTAGGTCTAAGATAACGTAATCACTTGATTTTTCTGCTGTAAATGATTTGTCTGCAGTTAACTCATCTGCATGATTAACTGATGGGAAAGTTGGTGTCATTTGAATTTTCTCTCAACTTCCCCAATGATCTTTGACATGTTTAAAATAGCTATTTTAACCTGCTTAAACTAGAAAAGCTACTGCAAGACGACAACAAATTTCACCAGCATTAGTGTTAATTTATGACTTTACAGTTGCTCTTGGATACTTTATTGATTAAGCGCTCAGCTGGAAATTAAGCAAAGTGCTGATACACTTGAAGAGAGTGACTTCCATCTAACACAACAATGTAGCTAAATATTTGCAAAGCATATGTTTCCAATAAAACAAAACAATGATAAAAAAACAAGAGGAGATAAAAAGGCTTCAGAACACAAGTCATGTGTGTTCTATTGTGAAAAAATGCAAAGCTAAAGACTTGATTTACAGCATAGTTACTCAATGAAAAGCTGCCAGTGAGTTCTGAGGGCCAACAGCAACAAATTTCAAATGAAGAGTTATTAATGAGTAATTAATACTTTTATACTAACTACTTGTTTAGTTAGATGCTGTGCTTTCCCACTTCTCTACTCAGTCCATGAACTCTTAATTAACCCAACAAACAGTACCATGAGATATCATCTAGACAAGCTTACTTGGTTAAGACTTCCATCTAATTTGTTCTAAAATTTTCCTGCAATTTTGGGTGTTTTTAGAAATGAGATCCATTCTTGGCATGTCATCTTCCATCAAATCAGTAAACATTTTCTATGGGCTTCTTCTGGACCTCAGTCTTTCTTTGCATACAGATTCTGTCCCTTTCACATGACCATCCCCAACCACTTATTCCTCCTTCTATTTATCATTTAATTTATACCACACTTCACAATCTCAACACTGCACTTGCACACATACATGATCATTCAAATATGCCCCTTCCAGATTTGCTTCATGTTTCACGTTTACTTATTATGCCATATGTATTTTTATTTACTCCAGCTACGGTACTTTGACTAATATATCCTACAGAGTAATGGCGATTATGGAAGAGAGATGAAAAAGAGAGTGCAGGCAGGGTGGAATGAGTTGAAAAAAAATAATTTGTAACAAATGGGTGTCAGCAAGAGTGAAAGGGAAGGTCTACGGGACAGTAGTGAGTCCACCTATGTTACATGGGTTGGAGATGGTGGGACTGACCAGAAAGGAGGCGACAGAGTTAAAGATGCTAAGATTTGCATTTGGTTTGACGAGGATGGATAGAATTAGGAACGAGTACAAAGAGTTTGGAGACAAAGTCAGAGAGGTGAGATTGTGTTGGTTTGGACATGTGCAGATGAGAGGTGCTGAGTATATTGGGAAAAGGATGCTAAAAATAGAGCTGCCAGGCAAGAGGAAAAGACGAAGACCTAAGAGAAGGTTTATGGATGTGGTGAGAGAGGGCATACAGGTGATGGGTGTGACAGAGCAAGATACAGAGGACAGGAAGATATGGAACAAGATGATCCTCTGTGGCCACCACTAACGGGAGCAGCCGTAAGAAGAAGAAGATTGTGACTAATGTATCCAATGTCTAAATACCTCCACAACATACATTATCCCTGTTTCTCATACAGTAATTCATGTGTATTACATACCATGGCTAGAGGTTGCTTTCTCCAAAGGAGAAGAAAATAACACAATGTATGTTTAAATTCAGATGACATTTATGTAACATAACCTTTTTTTGACAAAAAAAGCATTGATTTTGCTGTTTCCATGTGCTTTTTCCTATTATGAAAATGATTTGATATAACAAAGTTGAAAGTCATTTCAGAAAAAGTAATAATGCATGCAACACCTTCTACAATGGTACAGCTCTGAAATTATCATAGACTTTTCAATTTAATTTCTTCATTCAAATTCATAATCATAAAGAAGAGAAACAGACTGAGTTTTTACCAGACTGCTTTATTTCATTTTACACTTGCCTAATTTGTTAGTCAGGATCTATAGCCATGCACTTGCACAAGCTCTCTGTCACTGATTAGGTTTAAGACCAGTCTATTATTTTTTTTTTAAGTTACTAATTAGAAAACTACCCAAGCAATATCCATAACAGTTGCCTACTTATTAAAAAAAAGAAAAAATGCTTACATTAAGAACACTATTAAATGAACTGGCTAGAACTGTACTTTTGTTACAACAGTGAATATTTTATTAAGTTTAGTTCAGTAAATTTCATATTTTGCTCAATACAGACTGTGCAAAATATTAAAAAAGACCAATGCAGCTAAGATTTAAATTTAAGACAATAACTTTATTTTTTTTTAGATCAGAACCTTAATAATATAAAAATAGCACAACTTTAAAGAGAAAAAGTCATTTAACCCAATAAAACTTATCAATCCTACTCACTAAATTTCTCCAAAATAGCAAAGTCAAGTTTTGAAGGTCAACCACATTACTTGCTGATTTATTCCACATGTCTGTGGGTCTCAGTGAAGAAAAACTTTCCAACCTTTGTGAAAAATGTACCCTTATCAGGTTTCCAACTTATTTCAAACTAACAGTTTCAATCCACTGTAATTAATTTAATTCCATTCATAATTTAAAGCACTTCAATCATGTCTCCTCTTAATCTTAAAGATGTCTCCTCTTAATCTTAAAAATGAAAAGGCTCAGCTCTTTTAATCTTTTCTCATAATTCATCTCCTGTAGCCCTGGGATCAGCCTAGTTTCTCTTTTCTGGACCTTTTCTAGTGCTGCTGTCTCCTTTTTGTAGCCTTGAGACCAAAACTGTACACAGTACTCCAGATGAGGCCTCACCAGTGCATTATAAAGCCTGAGAATAACTTCCTTGGACTTGTACTGCTATACACAACCTAACTATATAGGTGCTATATTTATTCCACATGTCTATGGGTCTCAGTGAAGAAAAACTTTCCAACCTCTGTGAAAAATGTACCCTTAACAGGTTTCAAACTCATTTTAAAGTAACAGTGTCAATCCAATGTATTAATTGCATTCATATTTCTAAAGACTCGATCATGTCACCTCTTAAGTCCTTCTTAAACTAAAAAGGTTTAAATTCTTCAATCTTTCCTCATATCTCATACCTCACGGTATGGAATTGGCTGGACACTCTTTTCTGGACCTTTTCTAGTGTTACTGGGTCACTTTTGCAGCCTGGAGACAAAAACAGTACACAGTGTTTCAGGTGACGCTTCTGCAGTGCATGATACCATTGAAGCATAACCTCACTTGACATGTAATCGGCATGTCATGCTATATAATCTAATATCCCGTTAGCCTTCTCAAATTTCAGTGCACTGTCCAGATACTGACTGTACAGCAAATAGTGACAAGTCCACTATGAATCCCAGGTCTTTCTCATATGGTGTACTTTTAAGTTTCAAGCCTCCAATTACATATTCAGATTTAACATTTTTACTTCCTATGTGTAATACTTTAAATATACTTTCATTAAATTTCATCTGCCACAAATCTGCACACGCCAGTATTCTTTCCAGGTCCATATGCAATGATTCAGGTGACTCAGCAGATTGTCTGCTAATCCACCTAATTTTGTATCACATGTAAATTTAACCAGGTTGTATTTAGATTGTTATTGAGATTGCTTATGTGTACTAAAACAGCAGCAGCCCCAGCACTGATCACGGAGATAAATCACTTTTAACATCACCTAATTCTAATAAGGTTGCTCACACCATTACCCTTTGCTTCCTGTGTTTAACCCAATATTGCACCTACCTATACACTATGGCTTGAACTCACAGTTTATCAAAAATCTTTCTGAAAATTAGGATAAATAGTATATTCAAACCTCTGATATACTTTGTGGCTGGGTGCAGGAATGACAGACTACTGGAAGAAATTTTGGGGTGCCAACTGTGTGTTTACGGCAAAAGAAAAATTAACAAAAGAAATGCACATTTTGGCATTATTGCCCTTGTCTTTGGGATGAAATTTTATAACAGAAAAGAAGGCTTCTGAGCTGTGGGGGTCACTTCGATCAGGAGCTCTGTTTGGTGGTTCGCCCTTGCAAAAATGATACCTCCTTCCAGGAAGCCAGGATGTGCTGCTGGAAGGGGCGGAATCAGCTGCCCTCACTGGGTGGTTTCTTGGTACTGCTGGGAAAGAAGAAAAAGACAATGTTAGCAATAGCGCTTCCTCTCATCTCAGTGGATTATTAGATACCTTGGTAGAGCCCGTAAGGAGATCTGCCAGTGCACATGCATGACAACTTGTGTTGCTTCATCAGAGAATTCTAGCATATTAGCCAAACAAGATCAGATCACCCCCTTCTGAATCCATGTTGCCAAGTGTATTTAATAGTAACAATAACAGCTTACTTAACAATAGTTTAATTATAATAACTGAAAATACAATACCTCAAATATAATACAGTAACCTCTCACAGTAAATATAATATAGTAACCTTTTATAAATATATACCCTTAACCCAACCCTAAGCTTAAAGAAAGTGGCCAATGAAAGTGGAGCAAAACAAGCCAGAGGAACTAAGTTTCAATAGAAATAGTAACTATAAGTAAATAATAAAGTGCCACAGGCTCAGCGTATAGTTTCTCTGTACTCAAGGTAGATTACACTCTTAAAGTGTGGAGGGATGTCTGACATAGTAAATATAAAAAAGAACTGGCAAATTTGACTGTTGAATACTCTAAATTAATCAGCTGATAAAGGCGTAAGTACCAGTCAAGCAGCTACCACCTATTGTTTGAATACTAAGCATTTCAAATAAAATATACCTATTTTGCTGCCACAGAAAGACATTATAACAGTAAACTAATGAAATTAACTGATAAGAGAACAAATAGTAAACAAAAATATTGGCAATGTGGGCTGACATGCACTTGAAGCTACTCAATGAACTGCTGATGGGAAATAACGAGTCAACATATGCTAAATCTCCAGCACTAAGCTGGAGAAAGAAAGTTAATATGCTGACTTTATTGGGTGCCCTTTCGCTGCCCCCCATGCGCACATGTGTGTGAGATGTGTTTTTCCTCTACTTAAGGGTTTCCCCACAAAATCATGCGTTGCAAAAAGAAAGCAACCTAGGAAGCAGAGGTAGTCATGACAATGTTTCAATACATCATCTGCACTAAAACAATTAAAACTATATTTATACTATAAATATCATTTCTGATTTTCACAAAAAGGAGTGTTTAAATATTAAAACAGAATATGGTTAATGATTTCAGTGAAGTTAAATGCATTCGTGTTAATAAATTGCTGCTTCATTTTGGAGTGATTTTTGGAAGCATGTGCGTGCATTTCAAATATTTTTTTTGTCTAACCTAAATCTCCACAAAGGACAGTCATTATGAAGTCAAGTTAACTTAAAATAGTCAAGTTAACTTAAAATATCTACTTACATTTTTTTTATTTCATCTGAATGAAGTTATTGTTGGAAACATTAATCCAGTATAAGGAAAGTGTGTGTGTGAAAACTATGTTCATTGGCTAAATAAGAAACACAATGATTGGTAAATTGAACAGTAGTTTACCCCCTCAAAGATAAAAATTAGATTCACATCAATTTGATCCACTCTAGCACAAATACCCGTCTCTTGTACTTATTGGCTTCTGTGTTTGGTTCTGTAATATTGTAGCTAACTCTGATTAATAGCCCCCATGTGTTTCTCTGTCTCAGTTACAATTTTAAGCAAAAGCATTTTACATGCCAAAATGTGTGTCTGCCCACCTACTGGGAAAAAGAATAGGTACTGCATTGATATATTTAATAAAAAAAAAAGTTAATCGCTTTTTGCTAGTGTGTAGCTTGTGCACTGCCATTTTAAATTGTCCTAAAGCTAATTACATATTGCACTAATTTAGATAAAAAATAATAATTGTACTAATTGTATCTAACTACATAACAGAGGTTATGAGGCTTATATTGAGAAAATGGTAATGCTAGAACATTTCCAGCATATATGTTTTTATATATGTTTTATGTTATATAGAGTATATATAGCTTAAGGTTGGACTGCTTTATTGAAGATGACAATCCCCACTTCCGAAACATCAAATTTTACAACTTCTGGAGCCCCACTGCCTATGTTACCAAGTCCTTCAGGGAGTACCAGGGCTAGAACACTTTGGAGCTTCCAAGGCAATGCTGCAGCTGAGACAATAGTTATGCTGGTCAGACTGCAGGCAAGACATTGGCCTGTTCATCCACTGCTGTGAAAACTGCACTGGACATAAAGGTCCCATCCTACAATCACATGCTCCACTCCATTCTCTTCAGACAGGACACTCAATGGAGCAGGTTTGCAGGGACAATCGTGGCCCCTTTCCAACCTCAGATGCCAGTACTCATTATGTCCTTGTAGCTATGGACTATTTTACAAAGTGCCCCAAGGCAGAGTGAGACCACCTGTGCTAAAGTGATGTTCTGCCGTTTTGGTGCACCTGAAGATCTGCACAATGATCAGGCCAAACCTTTGAGTCCGAACTAATGAAGGAGTTATGTCAGCAACTCTGTATCCACAAGACTCGCAATACTCTGCTGCACCCTCAGAGGGACAGGCTTGTTGAAAGATTTAATCAGACCCAGCTCTCCATTTTAACAGCAGAGAGAGACTGGCGCCAACATCTTCCTGTCGTACAGTGGGCTTATTCTTCTGCTGTCCACGAGTCCACTGGGTTTACGCCTGTCATGCTGATGTTCAAGTGGGAGCTGCAAACTCCTGCAACCCTGGCCTTCAGGACGCACCTTGAGACAGATATCAACACAATTCCAAGGCATCAGTACTTAGCGGTAAGGGGCCAGGTAGTGGTTGGGCACTGTGACTGGATGGCTCATTGCCATCACAAGGGGAAGTCAGATTCACAGACGAGCATTGCAATCAACATCCCTGCTGATGTGCAAAACGGTACTCATGATCACGGCTGATGTGCCCTTGACTATGGCTACACAACCAAAGCAAGACAGACAAGCAGCCTGCCGTTTTTACGAGCATTACATCACCAATAGCAGGAACCCTATTAAAAAGGTGAAGCCTACAATGCCAAAGTTGCATGCTTTTTCTATTTTTGTGTGGCTTAAAGCCAGCAGTCCTATTAAGGACAGCAAGCAACTAAAAGAGCATAAAATGAGCTTGAATCCATTGGGTCAGTGCTGGTAAGCAATGTGTAGTGGTACAGGTGTAGGCAGATATATGTATATCTATAAGGATCTAAGACAACATTTATATTAAAAAAAATCTGGTGGCCTACAACCTTTGCATAGTATGCTTCCAAATGTTCTGCCAAAATATAATATCGCTAACAAATTCAAATAGCCTGATGCTGACAGTGTATATTGACTTTTTTTAATTTCCTTCTTTCTTCCGTGATAATTGTAAAGGAAGTCATAATTAGGGATGATCAGAAGAAACAATTGCACCAGTGTAGTGTACAATTTCAAATAAAAATAGTAAAGTAAAATTATTGAATTAATCCTCAAATCTTTAATTATACAGAAGAAAAATAATGAAAGAATCAAAACCTCAAATATCGCTAGTGTGTATATTGCCTAATTAATGTGTCTACTTCTAATGAGTTATTCATTATTTTATCCTTTCATGTAATGTATCAGGTTTACCACTGTTAAGTCTATGTTTTAAGTATTTATTGAAGTCGCCAGTTTCATAAAAGAAAACAACATGGTTAAATTTGATTAGAATGTCATTGAACTGACACTTTTTTCTACATTGTAATTCTAATAATAGATTTTAATGCAGCTGTTTTTACTTACAGCTTACACTTTATTCAAATCTCCCCCTTAAAGCGTTTAGTTCTTTACCACTTATAAAGAAAAGTACGATCACATGACATCTTATACATTGTCTTTGATACTTGTGCGAAGGCACTCACAAATGTAGCTTTGTCTGTGATTTTGTTGCAGGTAAACTAAAGTGATGGATCGTAAGCTTCATGTTCATGGCCTTGTAAAAAACAAACCAATATTTGGTTGTTACAGCTACCTCCATTACCTGAGACTTTACATAGAAGCCTTTCAGAGTCCATGGTTCAAACATCTCCAGAGAGATATCAGAAGATTTTAATAATATGAGAGTTGAAATCCCTGCATTCTCAGTGCCTATAATTGTAATTTTAAAGCCTTGCTTTAAAAAGACAGATTTCTTTAAATATAGAAAAATTATTGGGGAAAAAATTATTTGGGCTGCATGTACATTCTTGTATGAGGTACACACAACTTGCAAGGAAGCTATTAATAAGCTTTTAATTCTTTGTTAAGCCTGAATACATCTTTCATGTGTGACAGATAGGGGGCGCTGTCGTCTCCTTGAACCCTCAGACCAGACGCCAGACACCAGACAAAAGTCCAAATATTTCACTTTAATATTTTCAATAGTGTACAAAGCACCTCCAACTCCACTATTCTTAAATAAACAATACACAATAACAATAATCACAATTCTCAATAATAAATTCTCCACACCTCCCAGCAGCTCAGTCACCCTTCCTCCCAACTTGTCCCACTGCTGGAATCTCCGACAGTCCTTTTATACTTCTTGACCCAGAAGTGTTTCTGTCTCTTCAGTCCATGTGACTATATTAACACTTCCGGGTTGGGTAAAACTCCTTTTCTTCAGCCCAGAAGTATGTCATTTCTTCTGTCCCCGTGACTGGGACATACTTTCGGGCTGTATGGAAAATATACGTCTCTAGGCCTCCCTGCAGCGTCCCCGACATTATCCAGCAGGGCTGTGCATTAAAACTCCAAAATCCATGATGCCCTGCTGGAATTCGGGGCACCTCCATGTTGCAGGGAGGGCTCCATCTGGCGGCTTGGGGGTATTGGCCGGGATAAGCTGCCGGCCATATTCCACGCATGTTATAGCAAGTCGTTAAATAAGCAAAGAGTATGTGTTTGGTTCTTGTTACTAATAAAAGTTAATTATTCATTAACGGGCAAAACATGATGCTTCACATTTCCTTGTGAAAGACTAGTTCTTTGTTTATGACTCATTCATCAAAGTATTTTTCGCAGCAAATATGCAGTTTGACAAATATTTTCCTGGAAATTTGCCATGTGGTTGGAATAGATACATTTTTTTCCCAGCACCCCATGATATTTGCAAGGTGACACCACATATCTGTAAACAGCCATGTTGGATGGGGATATCACAGTGTGAATACACATATGCAGATCTTTTACACATGGCTATTGTAAGCATACTCCATCTCACAATTAGCTTTGTGCATGTCATTAGCTGTATACTACACCTAAATTTTCACCCCAAATATATTAAAAAAATCTTGCAGCATTTTCATTTAAGAGGTTGTCACACACGTGTGAGCAGGAGGTAGCTAAAGGGCCTGAGTAATGGT
Source organism: Polypterus bichir lapradei (assembly GCA_026402145.1). Lineage (NCBI taxonomy): Eukaryota > Metazoa > Chordata > Cladistia > Polypteriformes > Polypteridae > Polypterus > Polypterus bichir. Next base: position 76,640,248 of record JANRMT010028174.1, read on the forward strand.
AATTACACCACCGACCAGGATGGTGGCGGGGTGTGCTAGCTGTCTTTCTCTTTACTTGCAGACCATTTCTGGGAAATCCCACCAGGTTCTGGTACCTTTGATGGCGTCACTTCCAGTTCTGGGCCCAGAGATGATGTCACTTCCGGTTTGTCATCATCACTTCCGGCCAGACCCCGGAGATGATGTCACTTCTGGTCCCGACAAAATCACTTCTGGTTCCAGCTCCAAAGATGACATCACTTCCTTAACGGGCCTTTAAAGCCGCCATCTTGACTGTCTGTGATCAGTTCTGTTTTGGACTCATTCATGTGAACATCTCTGTTCAATTATTGCAATTTTAGCAGCCAGGATACGATATACGGGTGGCTGCCCCAAACCTTTATCATGTCTTTTGGCATTATTTGTCACAAGGTATGTTAGCTGACCATAATGGAAATATTATGAAAATATTTTGTTGTTCTGCATGCATTCATTATATGTTGTGTCTTTAATGTTGGATTAAACATGTTATGCTCCTTTTTAATAGTACAGATCAAGTACAGACAGAGATGGACCCTGAGTATATAACGCTGACCCTTGAATTACAAACTCGGCTGGTAATCCGAAGCTGAAACAGAAAAGTGGAGTAGTCCGTGGTACAAACTTATATTCAAGTCAGCGCACCATGCTCATTTACGCAAAGTGGGCATGGGGCAAATGTGTATATAATTAGCCACACTGTGCGGTGGCGGCCAAAACAAACCTTAAGGCTGCCCTCCACCTCACAGAGTCAGGAAGTTAATGAAATCCTGTGAAATAACAATAAAAATGATTTATTGCTATTTACAAGGCATGTCTATCTTCTTAATTAAATAAAAAAATGCAAAGTATCTGCACATATAAATCAGAAACAAAAAAGATGTGCCAACTGGAATGAACCATTCCCATGCCAACACTTTTTGGCTGAGCCAAATAGTGCCCTGAAGATTGTAACTGTGTGAACACAATTTATATATATATATATTTTTTTTTACTTATTGCTAGTTTGTAGCCATATGTTGTACGGTATTTTGTTTGTGGTTATTGTTCAGCTGCAAATTTGTTTTTTTGGGGTATAGTAGTGAAATGGTCAGCAGTGCTGTTTCACTCAGGCCATATTTTTGGTCACAATAATCAGCCCAGCACAGTTGGTAGATGCTTCTCTAACCCTCAGAGACACTTTAAAGGTCATTGCACTATTATAATCCATTCCAATCTAGTTTAGTTCCCACTCTGCCCTTGACTTCAATGCATTTTGCAGAGTTTGGCGAAGTTCACAAACATTGCTGTGATTCTGCCCAACTAACACAGTGTTCGTAGTATGTACTGTACACATTACTATTTATATACTAGAGTTTTTAATGTTTTAATTGTACAGTTATATGTTGTGTGAAGTTCAGCTTCATTGCATCTTTAAATTTTAAAAGGTGCTGATGAACAATAAAGAATTCTTCTGCTGATCGTATAATCACAAGCCTCTACTGATAATAAACAGTTGACCCAGCATCAAAAAAGTCACCTGAGGTCTGAAAAAGAGTTTAGGGAGAGAGTGATTGCAAGATTTTCCTTTATTTCTCATCTGCTTCTGTGTCTTTTTACTTTCCCATATATAAAGTACAGGAAAAGTATTTTAATCGTCCAAAGATTCAACGTTGAGATTTTGATGAAGCTCAACATTTTAGACCTCTCTGAGTACAAAAATACCATTTTTGGAATTATGTCTGTGTGTCTGTCTGTGTGTGTGTGTGTGTGTGTGTGTATGTAAACATGATACGCTTTCACTTAGGTCAACCAAATTTTGCATACAGGTATTAGGTACAAAATGTAGATTTTTATTAACTTTTGGGCTATTTCCGTTATCCAGAAGTGGTACTTTACCTTTAATTCATGCAGCTGCAGAGTCCGATTTATTCAATTTTACTTTCATAATAATTGTTCAATATATTATTCATTTGATTTGTTGTTGATGATTCTTTAATGTACATAATATAAAAATATAATCATTGTCTTGCAGTTTACTCCTCAAATATCCATCCCTATATCTGAGTATACGAGAAAGTCTAGGGGAGATCATTCCTGATATTTTATTTTTAGTTGTGGCCATAATTTCAGTTTGGCCACACATTAGAGGAATCAAGCAAGGTGAACACTGAATTTCTTACATTTATATAACATTCAAAAAAAACAGACATTGATGCAGTTCTCAAACATTGAAGAATGGGAAACTTTCCTGATGACTATTCACTTTTATCTGTAAATTTCAAATGAAAATACATTTACTTTCTGTCTCTAATTTGCTGTTACACAGGTGTGAGCTGTGTCAGAGCATCTCATAGTAACGGTTTGCCACACAAAAAAGTCCATCTCAGTATCTGAATTGACATTATACTGTACATTGTCACTGTTGAATAATCATCAGTAGCACGAGAAGTCCATGTAGCTATAGGACCAATATCCTTCATCTTCTTGAGGTGTGAGTGCACAATAGCCTTCCCCTCTTCAAACATATTTAGCAAGACAGTGTTAGTGTCACACACGTGTACCTTGAGGACAGCTTATAGGCTCTAGTGGTAGTAATTCAACAACGATCCACAAGGTGGCGGTTTATACTAATGCCTCTCCTCTTTCTCCCTATACAGCCCAACAGATTGACAGCCCAACCATCTTTGATGTCACTTCTGGTGCCCATCCCCCTTGACCCGCCTCTTCCTGCCTAGCCTGTACACAAAAGAAAGTGCCATCATCTTTGCCAGACTAGTGTGAGTCTCGTTTCCTATGGGACATTATTTTGCTGAAAAGCCTTTATTATTTTGCATTTATAATACACAGTGTTGCCCCAACTCTTCTTCTTTTGTCTTTGTTATCTTTTACACCATCCTGCAGGGAATCATTTGCTTGACATTGCTTCAGGGCTTCTCTTATTGTTCACTGAATGCCATTGTTTGTTGCTTAACAGAATACACCACTTAATATGATTTTTTTCCAAACGGTTTCTTGCTTTAAAAGAAGGGGGTATAGGCATCCAAATGATAAAATGCATTCCACACTCGCTTATGGAGGTCTTGGAATCAGACAAAGTCCCTTTACTTACCACTTACTCCAATACCTTTTATATCTAAGCATTACTTTTTTTTTACCACTACTATGTAAAGAATTGTATGCCATGTGTTGCAAGGGGAAAAATCTTGAATTTGCCAAAGTTTATTAGGAGAAAACAACAAGTATTTGAAGAATTTAAAATAAATCTAAAATAAACTAATTACCAGTTTATCTATTGTTTATGAAACCTTCCTAATTCAGTTGAGACCGCTGGAGGGCTACAGCATATCTTGGAAACATCAGATGCAAAGTAGGAACCAGTCTTGGATGATGTGTTGGTCTACCATATGCAATCATGTGCATACTCACTGATGCTGGATCAATATAAAGTTTTCAGTTGACATACTATAAAACACATGCTTTTGGGATGAGGAACCTTGCGCAAAACCCATACAGAAAATGTGCAAACTCCTCATAGACAGTGACCAGGCTGTTTTTCAAACCTAGTCTCTTAAAGATGTGAGGCAGCAGTGTTAATCATAGCATTACCACTCCACTCTGACAAGTTGAAGTTAGATGTACCTCCTTTTTTCCTTTTAATCCAACTTTGCTTCTATTCAGTTTTTCTTTATTTTTACCTCTTGTTCCCATTTTCTTATTTAGCTGTAGTTTGTCCATTCTATTTAGGTGCTATTGTGGTTGCTACATGGTAGCTTGGTAGTGTGACGATGCGGGTTCGTTGCATGCTCCCATCTTCTGTCCGGGAGCCCTTGAACCTATCACTGTCGGTAATGTTACCGATGAGCTAAGCGGTGAGGCAACAACATAGCAAGGGGATGGTGCAAAAGTGTACAGTGCTTTTATTAAAAACAATCAACAAAAACAATGTTCAAATTAAATAAAGTGCAGTGATTCAAAGTCATTAAATAAATAATCCATAAAACAAAAGTGAAGCGGAGGTCAAAAACAGATAGAAAAATCTTCTAAAAACAACGAGGTTAAAATAACACAATGCAGAAGCAGTCTTTTAAAACACAATGCAAAGCCCGGTATCTTTTACTTGCCATCTCTCCTGTTTCTCCCGTCTGGGCCCCGCAACAAGAGAGTCGCCCTCTCAGCAGCTGACCTTTTCTCCGCATGACTGGTCTGGAGGCCTCCCTATACCTGGCTTCAGTCGCGCACTCATCCCAGACCGAGACTTGGTTTTCTTGACGACCAGGACGCTCACGTCAAGGACTTCACCAACCAAGGCTCCCGACTCCCGCGGCCTGGCGTCCTTCAACTGGTCACTCCAGCTCCTTAATCGCTCAGCTGGAGCAACCATTTCCTTCAGCCCCACCGAGTGTTGGCCAAACACTTCCCTCGTGGGCTCATCTCTCAGCAGCCTACCTGCGAGCCATTGCTTGCTTGCTCACACTGGCTCTCTCGCCACACTGCTTCCTGTTCTCCAGCAACCTCCGTTTCCTTCTCTCTCTTTTTTCCCCCCTTTAGCCGACTCGTGCTTCTATTTATCAAGAGGGCATGGCAGCTGTGGCAAATCAGCCGCCCCAGGAACAATCACGGACAGTTTCCCACCTGTGCACTTAGGTGATAAACGTCCACTTCGTGAATTTCCCCGAGAACCGCTTCAGCCACACAACCACCACGCACCCTCACCAAGATGCGAGCGTGGAGCTTATTTATTTAAAAGCAGCCCTTTTTACATGAGCTGTGGACCCACTACTCCACAGGTAGTCTTCGATGGTGATGTTTTGGCTTGGAAACCCTGCAGTGCCACTGGCATTTTTTTTATACTTTTTCTCCTCTCCTTGGCCATCTCACTTATATTTAGAGACTTTAAAATAACACTACATGCAGTATAAGTATTCTGCGTTTGTATTGTTTGTATATCATGTTATGTAAGTGCATATTGATTTATTCTTATCTGTTATTTTTGATATTCATACTTTTATCAATTTCTACTTTATTTTTCTTCTCTTGTGATCTCCATCCATCCATCCATCCTCTTCCGCTTATCCGAGGTCGGGTCGCGGGGGTAGCAGCTTAAGGAGAGAAGCCCAGACTTCCCTCTCCCCGGCCACTTCTTCCAGCTCTTCCGGGAGAATCCCAAGGCGTTCCCAGGCCAGCCGGGAGACATAGTCCCTCCAGCGTGTCCTGGGTCTTCCCCGGGGCCTCCTCCCGGTTGGACGTGCCCGGAACACCTCACCAGGGAGGCGTCCAGGAGGCATCCTGATCAGATGCCCGAGCCACCTCATCTGACTCCTCTCGATGCGGAGGAGCAGCGGCTCTACTCTGAGTCCCTCCCGGATGACTGAGCTCCTCACCCTATCTTTAAGGGAAAGCCCAGACACCCTGCGGAGGAAACTCATTTCAGCCGCTTGTATTCGCGATCTCGTTCTTTCGGTCACTACCCATAGCTCATGACCATAGGTGAGGGTAGGAACGTAGATCGACTGGTAAATTGAGAGCTTTGCCTTACGGCTCAGCTCTTTTTTCACCACGACAGACCGATGCAGAGCCCGCATCACTGCGGATGCCGCACCGATCCGCCTGTCGATCTCACGATCCATTCTTCCCTCACTCGTGAACAAGACCCCGAGATACTTAAACTCCTCCACTTGGGGCAGGATCTCGCCCCCAACCCTGAGAGGGCACTCCACCCTTTCCGGCTGAGGACCATGGTCTCGGATTTGGAGGTGCTGATTCTCATCCCAGCCGCTTCACACTCAGCTGCGAACCGCTCCAGAGAGAGCTGAAGATCACGGCCTGATGAAGCAAACAGGACAACATCATCTGCAAAAAGCAGAGACCCAATCCTGAGTCCACCAAACCGGACCCCTTCAACACCCTGGCTGCGCCTAGAAATTCTGTCCATAAAAGTTATGAACAGAATCGGTGACAAAGGGCAGCCCTGGCGGAGTCCAACTCTCACTGGAAACGGGCTTGACTTACTGCCGGCAATGCGGACCAAGCTCTGACACCGGTTGTACAGGGACTGAACAGCTCTTATCAGGGGGTCCAGTACCCCATACTCCCGGAGCACCCCCCACAGGACTCCCCGAGGGACACGGTCGAACGCCTTTTCCAAGTCCACAAAGCACATGTAGACTGGTTGGGCAAACTCCCATGCACCCTCCAGGACTCTGCTAAGGGTGTAGAGCTGGTCCACTGTTCTGCGACCAGGACGAAAACCACACTGTTCCTCCTGAATACGAGGTTCGACTATCCAACGGACCCTCCTCTCCAGAACCCCCAAATAGACTTTTCCAGGGAGGCTGAGGAGTGTGATCCCTCTATAGTTGGAACACACCCTCCGGTCCCCCTTTTTAAAAAGGGGGACCACCACCCCAGTCTGCCAATCCAGAGGCACTGTCCCCGATGTCCATGCGATGTTGCAGAGACGTGTCAACCAAGACAGTCCTACAACATCCAGAGCCTTAAGGAACTCCGGGCGTATCTCATCCACCCCCGGGGCCCTGCCACCAAGGAGTTTTTTGACCACCTCGGTGACTTCAGTCCCAGAGATGGGAGAGCCCACCTCAGAGTCCCCAGGCTCTGCTTCCTCATTGGAAGGCATGTTAGTGGGATTGAGGAGGTCTTCGAAGTACTCCCCCAACCGACCCACAACGTCCCGAGTCGAGGTCAGCAGCGCACCATCCCCACCATATACGGTGTTGACACTGTACTGCTTCCCCTTCCTGAGACGCCGGACAGTGGACCAGAATCTCCTCGAAGCCGTCCGAAAGTCATTCTCCATGGCCTCTCCAAACTCCTCCCATGCCCGAGTTTTTGCCTCAGCAACAACCGAAGCCGCTTTCCGCTTGGCCTGCCGGTACCTATCGGCTGCCTCCAGAGACCCACAGGACAAAAAGGTCCTATAGGACTCCTTCTTCAGCTTGACGGCATCCCTCACCGCCGGTGTCCACCAACGGGTTTGGGGATTGCCGCCGCGACAGGCACCGACCACCTTACGGCCACAGCTCCGGTCAGCCGCCTCAACAACAGAGGCACGGAACATGGCCCATTCGGACTCAATGTCCCCCACCTCCCTCGGGACGTGGTCGAAGTTCTGCCGAAGGTGGGAGTTGAAGCTACTTCTGACAGGGGACTCTGCCAGCCGTTCCCAGCAGACCCTCACAACACGTTTGGGCCTACCAGGTCTGACCGGTATCTTCCCCCACCATCGAAGCCAACTCACCACCAGGTGGTGATCAGTTGACAGCTCTGCCCCTCTCTTCACCCGAGTGTCCAAGACATATGGCCGCAAGTCCGACGACACAACCACAAAGTCGATCATCGAACTGAGGCCTAGGGTGTCCTGGTGCCAAGTGCACATATGAACACCCTTATGCTTGAACATGGTGTTCGTTATGGACAATCCGTGGCGAGCACAGAAGTCCAATAACAAAACACCACTCGGGTTCAGAACGGGGGGGCCATTCCTCCCAATCACGCCCTTCCAGGTCTCACTGTCATTGCCCATGTGGGCATTGAAGTCTCCCAGCAAAACGAGGGAATCCCCAGAAGGTATGCCCTCTAGCACCACCTCCAGAGACTCCAAAAAGCGTGGATACTCCAAACTGCTGTTCGGCGCATATGCTCAAACAACAGTCAGGACCCTTCCCCCCACCCGAAGGCGGAGGGAGGCCACCCTCTCGTCCACCGGGGTAAACCCCAACGCACAGGCTCCAAGTCGGGGGGCAGTAAGTATGCCCACACCTGCTCGGCGCCTCTCACCGGGGGCAACTCCAGAGTGGTAGAGAGTCCAGCCCCTCTCAAGGAGATTGGTTCCAGAGTCCAAGCTGTGCGTCGAGGTGAGTCCGACTATATCTAGCCGGAACCTCTCAACCTCACGCACTAGCTCAGGCTCCTTCCCCTTCAGAGAGGTGACATTCCACGTCCCAAGAGCCAGTTTCTGTAGCCGAGGATCAGAACGCCAAGGTCCCCGCCTCCGGCCACCACCCAACTCACACTGCACCTGACCTCCTTGGCCCCTCCCATAGGTGGTAAGCCCATGGGAAGGAGTCTTGTGATCTTGTGATATTTTGTAAAGCACTTTGAGCTACATTTTATGTATGAATAATGGCTATAGAAATTCTTGTTCTTGTTGTTGTAGTGACAAGTCATCTGGGGGTATTGCATGATGTACACTTAGCAAGTAAGGCTCGCTTAAATTGAGACACCAGGATTATCTGAGCCACTTTTAGATCCACTAAGGAGGGTTTGGGCAAATCACACTTTGTAACTGCGGCAAATAAGTGTCATGTCTTAGCCTGCTTCATACCAGGCTAAAGATGAAGCTTAGCACAGTGTTTTGGATTCAGAGATCATGAATGTACCATTCAATAAAAAACAAAACCTTGGAGAAACGTTCCAGTTTTTTCCTTTTAGTATATCTAATATGCTGAATTCTCATTTAAATTCATCTTCCATGTTACAAAATGGAAAAGCATTATAACCTAAATTATCCAGTGAAAGTGAACAACATTTAAATGATGTAATTTGTTACCACCTTTTTTGTCACTGACAGGATTTTCTTAGCAAATCTAATGTTGCTGCATTCTTAGTTACACTATCGTTTAAGTTAATCTAATGTTCATTGCAAAATGATAAAACATTAAAAGCTATACTTTTCTTTGAAGAATGACAGGAATTAAAAAATATCACATTTAAATTATTACATAATATGTTTCATAAAAGCATGTTCCATAATGTTAAAATCATCAGTTATAAAGTACCAATTTTAAGTCAGTAAACGTCAAACACTAAAGCAGCGCAAAGATGTTCACAGTAATATAATACACTGGAAAAAATCGCCATACTTCAAGACCTTTTAGAATCAACTCTGATGAACTCCTACTCCCACGTGCTAGAACTTTTAAACCACCAGCGCTAATAATGAATAGAAAGAAAGTCCACTGTCATTTTTCATACAAATCATGGTTGTATTTGCATGTAAATTTTAAAATAATAAAGAATCCTCTTTAATAAAACCCCTGTGTGCGTCCAGGTGTCAGTGTGTGTGTGTCTTCTGGTGAAGTACGCATGCGTGGGGCCGCACGTGTTCCCTGCGCATTCCCTGTGCAGAGAGAGAGAGAAAGGGAGAGACACACACAGGTGCATGCGCGAGAGACACACACACACACACACACAGGTGCGCGAGAGAGAGACACACACACACAGGCGTGCGAGAGAGAGACACACACACACACAGGCGCACGAGAGAGAGAGACACACACACAGGCGCGTGAGAGACACACACACAGGCACGCGCGTGCATTGTTGCAATGTTACTTTTCTTGGATGTTTATTAAATTATGAATTTTTCAAATGTTCATTTTTTGCCCTGTGCTTAAAACTCATTAAAAAAAAGTGTTTTTAGCGACCAGTTCGTAGCGCTATACCGCAAACTCTTGCAGTGTTAGTTTTCTCTGTTGTTCAAGGTTGTCTCAGTGTTATTCAATGTTTTTACATTTAGTTTACTACTACGCTGTGCATTCTATGGTATAATTAACTATATTTGTGTTTAAAAACTTAAAAAAATATATATTTACATACAGTTTGTACAGTCTGGAACGGATGAATTGTATCTACATGCAATCCTATGGGGGAAATTATTTCGGTACACGAGGTTCACCGAGGTTCCACTGTATTACTGTCAGAGAAAATTACAGGCATTTAACGGAAATACAAACCAGTATTACTGCGAGAGAAAATTAAAGGCACACAATACAGGGACGCATATTACAGCCACATACAAAGTCCCTTGCCATTTAATATAGACTGTTCCTACTAATGTTTATGCACTACTGTTCTAGCGCCCGTTATTGTAACGGGCTTAATGTCTAGTAATATATAATAACAGATTCAGTCGAACACCTCAATAATTAAATACAGTACATTCAACCTCTTTATTTTTATTATAGTCCTTTTTTTAATACAAAATGTTCTGTAATTGTCAGTAAAATAAAAACACTCACAATTAAAATAGTCAAGTCTGCTCAAGTACTCGTTCTGATGATTTTCATACAGATGTCTATGGTTACATCCATGTGAGATCATTGACTCAGTGTCTATCCCTATTAATGAAGGAGCATGGATTATTTGTAACAAATAGTTAAAGGACACATGAACCTTGGTATTTCCTGAAGACTATAGAATTGCAAAAAACAAATTTATATACAATTTTTTGCAGCCATTCATTCTTCAGCAAATGGTCATTGCCAGTCTCAACTATATCAGCCTCTACTAATTTCCCAGAAGTGGCACAAAAAAACAAAAGTTGAAATTCAGCTTTGAGTTAGAGTTTTGACATGAACCAAGAGGAATGAACACATTATCTCTAACCGTTTTGACTGCATTGGCTTTCTCTAAAACACTGTAGAAAACTATTAGTAATTTATCAAGATGTTACCTCTAACACTCAGTATTATCTCTCATTGTTTCTTTCCTCAAACCAATCGGTCAGATACTTGAGATCCTCTGGCACCAGCCATCTTTCTTTTCAATGTGAATGCTGATTGATTTTTGTTGGTTATTCTATCTCATATTTTCTATCTGTAGGTGTGAAGATCCATCAGTAGCTCTAGTCAAATACTGCATAAAATGCTTGGCTTTTACACATTGCATTTTAATTGGTTTTACCTGTAACAATATGCTGTAATTTGAAACTTCTTAAAAAACTATAATGATCCTATTTCTAATATTAATATTGAATCTTCAAAGTTTTTTTTGTTTTTGCATCAACTGCAGTTTTCTAAATGACCTTCTATTGTCTTGATGCCTTGAGTCTGCTTTCTAAAACAACTTGTTGTAGTGATTGATTGAATGATTTCCAACATGCTATAATTCAACAACATGCTGTTTTTTCCAGAGAAGCGGAACAGCTTTAACTTAAATCAAATCCTGCAGTGTACAAGTATTGGAGGAGAAGGTCCATAAATCTTAACTCTTGAATGATTTTACTACTGAATATGATATTGACCACTTATGCTTGTGTGAAACCTGGGATTAAAGGCAGTGATGATTTTTCTGTGAGTGAGTTTGCTTCATCTGGCTATAAATACAGTAGTTTGAGGTTGTATGCACCTTAGAATAGGAGGTGGGGGGCCCAAAACGTCTTGCCAGTTTATAATGAGACTCTTCTCTCCCATTCGAACTTATGGCTTCAAAGGCAAAGTTCTCAGCTACTGGTTATCATACTCATCTGATTACGTACCCAGGGGTAATAGTTGATTTATAAGAATTTATGAGTTTTTTTATTTGGTTTGTTTTTGCATTCTTCCCTAAAATACTGCTCTCCATCGCACTACTTGGTAATTTACTCCAAAGTTCTGTTGTTTTATGTGAAGAAATCTTTCTAACATTTGTGTGAAATTTGCCATTAACAAGCTTCTAACTGGTCCTTGTGTCCTTGATGAGAAATTATTCTAAACGGCAGCTGGAATCTACTGTATTTATTCCCTTCATAATTTTGAATACTTCAATCATGTCACCTCTTAATCTTCATTTGTTTGAATAGAAATGGTTCAACCCCTTCTGTCTCTTCCCATAGCTCAAACCTCAAAGGGTATCATATTAGACAAAAAATAAGGTTTCCAATTAAAAATAATATTAGATAGTCTAATGTATTTGATCTTAGATTAATGGTTCTGGTCATAATGTGTACATTTGTATGTGATTTATTTAATATATTTTCTTATTATGGTAACGGCTGCAGTGAACAAACACCAACAACAAAAGAAATTCTTAATGTTACTTGGGCAACTATTACTTAAATACAATAGCCATCAAAATCCCTAGCATCTATATTGCTGTATTTCTTTCGGTCTAGTACTGATGGCTGGATGTGCAAGTTTTTCTCTAAATAGTGAGCTGTACAAGCAGCCCTGAAAAGGACATGCGTTGGCACAACACCTTGCTACATTGTTTTTAATATTTTTACTTTTTTTATTTGTGCATCTGCAAATCATGAAGTGCTCATGGAAATGTTGAGTGGGTCAAGTTTGATTCACTCAGCTAGTTTTTCTTCCTGAAAATGTATTGTGATGTGCGGTGGTGCTGCAAGGACAGCTGTGAGGAATGGGAAGCTGGATTGAGGTGGGGACAAAGCACCACTGTAGAAAGATTTGTGTGTCATGAGCGAGTGCTATTGTACCAAACAGGCAGGGGCAGAACAGTGACAATAGCAAGAAAAATAAAAGAGCAAACAAGAGGCAGACTTGTGTTTTATTAATCTGAAGGTATCCAATAGGCAGTGGTACTGTACCATTTATGTCATGCCATTCAGAAAAAAAGCTGGTCAGCACTCACCAGAAAAGTGTGTCAGGGTCTACAATGTCTTTCTACTTTTTTTCTCCTTTACAGATGAAGTAATATTTTAATAAGGGTGGCCAGAATATTGTTTTAGGCATTACATGTTAAACCAGCAGCAGCCATGTAACACGGAGACTAATTGTGGGACATGGCATATTGACTGACAAGGTTCTTTAAACCATATATTATGGTCATTAAACCATATCGGTTCAATCACATCTATCTCCATAATTTAATCCTGATTATTACAGAAAAATAAATTTAGACAAGCTTATTGCAGCCTTGCTGATTTAACGTACTGTGTTAAAAAAGGCATTTGATTACAGAGACTCCTGTTCTTGTGTGCTGCTATTTGTAAAGCTGGCTCAGTTCATTCTGGGTGATTAAATTCTCCAATCTCCCTGTAAACTTGCCTTTTTAATACATATATATATATATATATATATATATATATATGTAGATAGATGCAATTATCCACATTAGAGGGTCTATAACACACTTCTAATATAAGGCCTCAATCCATAATGCTTTCTAGTTGAATCCAAACATCCTCACTAAGCTCTGATTTACTATCTAATTAAAGAAGAATTGCATTCAAATCCAGTTTTATATATATATGACTCCCCAATCCCCCCCAGCCGCCTTTTCTTTTCTGCCTATCATTGCTAATAATGTGTCTATGTTATAGTTTTGCCCATATCTATGACTGCATATAGCCAGGTTTCTGTTATTCCTATTACATCATAGTTATATGCAGTTACATATAAATCCAACTGGCTTATTTTATTCTATATAAAACCTATAAAAGCCATTGATGCTTTTTTTTCTTATCTGCCTTATGTCCACTACTTTGTCTGACCACTACGATCTCCATGTTCTCCCCGTGTCTGCGTGGGTTTCCTCTGGGTGCTCCGGTTTCCTCCCACAGTCCAAAAACGTGCAGGTTAGGTGCATTGGCGATCCTAAATTGTCCCCAGGGTGTGCTTGGTGTTGTTTGTGTGTGTGTTTGCCCTGCGGTGCGCTGGCACCCTGCCTGGGATTTGTTCCTGCATTGTGCCCTGTGTTGGCTGGGATTGGCTCCAGCAGACCCCCGTGACCCTGTTTAAGGATATAGCGGGTTGGAAAATGACTGACTGATGATGACATTTCCATACTCTGGATGCAGCTCAAAGTGCTTTACAAGATGTCAAAGTAATAGTTACGAACAAAGAAAAACAAATTGAAATTAGACTAATAATGGATACATAATATACAAGAAAAAAATATTATAAACTTAGGTAAGATAGATGTATAATTAACAGAGAAGTAGAGTCCTTAACAATAGAGTTGGTTTTTAAGTCTTTAAAGATGAGTCACATGATAAGGCCAGATGGCTGGGAAGGTGAGATAAAATTTAAAAAAAAAAAAAAAAATCTGCAGGGTTTTCCAAGGCCAAAAAACCACTCAGCCTCTACTGGACATTTTACCTAACAAACATGTTCTTAAGTATTGCAGGTAGTTTCCTTATTGTTGTTTTCTTTTTAGGCTTTTCTCTAAAGAGTTTAATGCAGTGCATCTCATGGGAAGTTAAGGTTTGCATATGTTTTGATCAGGTGGTGTTGGCACCACTACAGAAAAGTGTAGTCATTTATGATGTTTCCTTGAATAACATTGTCAAGTTCGTGTCTGCGAAGGTAGGTATTTTGCCTTGCTGCTGTTCTTCTCCTTAACACTAGAATTACCAGAGTCTACGAAAAAACTCATAGATCCGGCCCACTTAAAACCATTCACACTTGTCCGCCAGCGTCCTTTGCTATTCCATCCCCCACCGTCGCAGAATGTTCACTAACTTCTCTCAGTTCATGCCTTGATTGATTATCTGGGAGTGAAGTGGAGTTTTAGAGTGGAAATAATAGATCGTTATTTGGAACACACGCATTTCATGTTGGTTCCGTTTCTACAGTAATCTGTGTAAACACATTGTTAAAACAGAAACTTTTTCATATTTTAGTAATAAATGTTACAAAATGTAGGCATAAACTATAGAATGTTTCTGTTTTAACAATGTGTTTACACAGATTACTGTAGAAACGGAACAGACATGAAATGCGTGTGTTCCAAATAACGATCTATTATTTCCACTCTAAAACTCCACTTCACTCCCAGATACTCAATCAAGGCATGAACTGAGAGAAGTTAGTGCACATTCTAAATTGGTGGGGGGATGGAATAGCTGGCTGCTTCTAGCTTCTCTTTATCAGCACATTTAGAGGACAAAGGATGCTGGCGGAGAGGTGTGAAGGGATTTAAGAAGCGATTTAAGGTGGGACGGATTTACGAGTTTTTTCGTAGGCTCTGGTAATTCTAGTGTTAATTCACTTAGCAGCCTAGAGTACTAAAATCAGTGAACCACAAGTAAAGGAGAAGGACAGGTTTAACTGTTCATTACCAGCACCAGCTAGCTTGCAGTGTACCACTCCGACAGGGTAGTTTCAGTGATTATTCTATGCTTCTAAAATTTCAAAGCATTAGTATTTTACAGTTAACTATATGATCTGGTAGTAACATCTCATTACATTCCCTCCAAATGCTAACAGATGGTGCAAAATACATAATAAGCACCCCTCAAAATATAAATTTATTAAAGTATTTATAGTAAACACAACTTTACCTTCTTATTCAAATCTTTGTAGTTTTCCATTATATGATTAATGCATTTCCTTATTTAGTTACTTTTTATATTATGTAAGATTGTCTTTGAGGCTCACCCTGTTGACATTAAAGTGTTTTTTTCATAACCTTGCACATGTACAACTTGTGCAGTCTGAAATTACAGTTTCACTGCATTATCATTTTGGAAACTTTCAGTTCTTTTTTACTGTTGTGATACTTTTTTTTCCTACTACACGGGGCATTGTGCATGAAGGAATCAGAATTTATGGTTATTTTCAAATATATTCATTCTTTTCAAAGTAAATCTTTGTTATCATAATGCTGCATTTTCAATGTCATCATTTTGTTTTTTCTATGTGCACTTCCATTTTGGGTTGGAGTTGCTAAGAGGCAGGTCCAAGTTTATAGGTCATACTCCCAGAAACTGCATCCATGACATCACTAGTGTGACACTATTTAAGGGATCACTGCATGAGGTTATGTATCTAAGATGTGGATAATACCTAAAAGTCTTTACATTTACTTTTTTGTTGTTTTTGACTTTTGGTTTTGACTACTGATTTCCTGATCTTTGACTATAGTTAAATTGCGTGTTGGACTGTTATTTTAATACAAATGATTTCTTGGCCTTTACATTGCCAGTTATTTTGATTATGTATCCATCTTCTGGTCCACTAACAGTTTTACATAGCACCTTCCATTCCTTTCCTCTTTTGGCACTACAGGGCCCTGAGGGCTACAGCCCCTATCCACCTTATTTTTGGTAGAAAAATGAGCACTGTTTTTTTTTTGTTGTTTCCTCACACTTATAGTTTGAGATTTTCCCGGTCAAAGTTATGCAGCACAGTGATGAAGTATGAAAAGTACTGTACTATTTGCTCTTTTAAATGTTGCCACAATTATATGAGAGAAAAAGTAAATCTTGTACCAGACTGGCTTCAAGCACAATTATAATGTGGTTGTGCAGCATCTTTTGATATTCACCCATTGCTGCTACAATGCAGCTTATCCACAGGGCTGATAATTCAATGGCGTACCACCTGCACTGCAGAACAGGTAATCCACCTGAAGCTAAGCATATCTGGGTTGGCCCCTACTTGCATGAGAGACTATGAAAAGTTTGGGTTGCTGCTAGAAGAGGTGTTGGTGAAACCATCAGGGAGTGCTTATTCTGTGGTCTGTGTATAGATTCCAATTCCACAGTGAAGTGATGGGGACATTCTTAGGAGACATAATACTGAGGTCCTGAGCAGATCTCTTGTCATAAAAAATCTCTGGGGATCTTTTGAAAAATGCAAGGTGTTACTCAATGTCCTGGCTAAATTATCTACCACTGGTGGCCATTCTGGCCCCCTAATAATCCTCTGTCCCTTATTGGCTGGCTATCTCTCTCACGCCTTTACCACATAATAGCTCATGTGTGGTGACTGTACCGGCACAAGAATGTCTGCTGTTGCATCATCAATATGGATGCTGCACATTAGTGGTGGTTGAAGTGGCTCCCCACTCTCTATGAAAAATACTTTGAGTAGGTTAGGAAACATCTAAATAAAAGTAGCTAATTATTATCATTTGTATGTGACAGTTGTGAATTAAGTTTAATTTTATGTAAAATTAAAATATTTTGCTTTTGAACCAAAAAAGAGCGTTAATGTAGGAATCTGTTTAAAAAGAGCTGTTATTCTCAGGTGCCTTAGTCAAGGCACATTTTGCTTTTGTTTAGATTTAAATTTTTCATGTTACAGAAATCTCTTGATTTGGCCTGTTCCCCAAATGGCCTTGGGCAATCTATTTCACTGCTTGTTTTTGATGGTTTTCCCAATGAATTGATTCAAATCAAACATTTAAAAACATTTCTATTTTTTATGTACTCCACACACACATCTCTACTGGATATTTTGCATTCGCACTGGTATGCAGTTTTCAGTTTAAATATGTGAACATATTTGTTTTATACCATTGGCAATATATACTATGACTTCCTTTTTACATACCCTGTCTCAACTAATGTTTAGTCTTACATATTCCAATATTAACAGGTTTATATCCCTTAAACCATTTGTTTGGCAAAAATTCACTTCTGGAAAGTAGAGATTTTGTTTTTCTGTCAGAAACAAAGTATACTTTTCATTGCAATTTGAAACAATTGTCACAAAATCTTAAGAGATGCTAACCTTCTAATAAATTTAAGAAAATAACTTCAAAATGAAATCAAAAGCAAAAACACATCTTACTGATGTGACTCAACATCTGGCTGCCATATGAGATACCTGGATACCAGCCAACAAGAATGTTGAATAATAAAAATGACTTCATTATGAAGGAATAATGAACATGCCTGGTCCTTTCAATGGAGATTAGACATGCCTCAAGCTTCAATTCTTTTCTGCTTTGTAGTAATATATGTTTTCCTTAAAAACATCTTCAAGCATGATATTAAGAATTGGCCCATTCCTAATGATTGACACATGCTGATTAGTTTTCTTTTTTTCATAAATAGATGGAATCTAATAAATGTTTATTTTTATTCATTTTTTCTTAGCATTTCCTGCTTTTTATTATGCCAGAAAAATGTGGAAAATTAAAGCTGTTTCCTGAAAAAAAATGCTAAGAATTGCTAGATAGAGTAAATTATCAGTGATTTCCAATGTATTTTAGTTAAAGGAAACAATTAGCATATTTATCAAAATGTACATGCCTAAGTTTAATAGAGCTAACTACAAATTCATCGATCTCATGTAGGTGTGACAGAAACAGATGTTGCTTTTGCATTTCAAATTTTCTTATTGTTTTCATAAACAATCCACACAGTTTCCTCATGAAGTGCACTTTGACCTTTAACCTTCTAGACAAGTTTTCTACAAAATGTGCCTTACTGCCAGAATTTCTGTGTAAGGAAAAAATCATTTAAATTTTTATTTCCTTGACAATGTAGGAAATTTTACAAAACTTCTGAGTACTGGTAACACATATGAGCTATCAAAAAAATCAATGGTAACATATAAAGTTTTTTATTTCAATTTGAGATACAATCCAACATCTGTTTCTTACCTGGTCCAGTCCTATAATATTCTCAATGCAAGTGCTTAATGTATCATTTAACTTTAAATTAACTCATTTTTTCATCATCTTTTCAGCCCTTTACTGGCTTGAATCAAGTTATCTCATTATGTTCTTATATTTCTGCTGTTAGAAAATGTAGTGCAGTGGGTATAAACATTACACTTGCCATGTGTTATTTGGACTGTTGATACAGTAATATATGTTATCTTTGGGTTCCACTTTTCTTTTACAGTAGTAAATCTTACACATTCTTGTGGACAAAACTTGATAATGTGTTCCGTTAGCTTAGGTGAGGGTTAATTAAACATTTTCTGTGTTCATTAATGGGCTATTCTGTTTAAAATGAGTTACAGCATGGACTTAAAGGTCAATAGGAGACAACCTTGCTTTCGTGAATTTCTAAAAGTAAAAATAAAAGTGTACTTTGGGGATGGCGCTGCTTCTTCACAGATCCAGCTTCCCAGCTTTGAATCCTACACCAGGATTTTGCTAAAATCAGCAATCAGCATGTTCTCCTCATATCTGCATTTGGATTCTTCCAGGTATTCTGGCTTTCCTCCCACATCCCCAGAGACAGTCATGTTAAGTTAACTGGTGATTCTATATTGGGCCTGTGTGAGTGTGGGCACAAGTGGGTCCTGTGATGGCCTTGCACCCTGTCAAGGGCTGTTTTCTGCCTTTTGCCCAGTTATGCTACAATAGACTTTGGTTATCTGTTATCCTTAAATAGGGTAGAGAATTTGAAATGTTTGCAAAAAAAATCTAACATTCTTAGATAAATTATTGTTAAACTACCTACATTATAATCTTAAAAACAACACTTAACTGTGAAATTAGATTATGAAACAAAAGGAGATCATGACCAATTCACAAACTTATAGGCAGCTGCTCCTGAACCTTAAGACATCTTGGGAAATGTATACCACTCCTGACACCTGCTTTTGTTTTTTGCTTACAGTTTATTTACATAAAGCTCTCTTTGAAACAGACAACAAATCGAAGTCAGAGGGGGGCATTTTTTGTACATTGGGTCATTCCATTTCTCTCTTAGGAAAAGAAACATGTAAATATTACATTTAAAACCCAGCAGATGAACAGGCAACAGGCACCCATTGTTGGGACTGGGGGTGAGAAGTTAAAAGGCTGTCTGCAGGATATCGGGTATTTGCTGTATTGCAAAAGAGTCACCACTTTGAAGTTTTTGGCTGGTTGAGATTACAGTACAAACAATACCAAGTTGTGATAACAGAACTGCTCCTTCCTTGAAGGATGTCTGTATTTACTTGACTTGGAAATTAACATGTTTGACAATATTGGTTTCTAAACAACAGATCTGTACTCATTAATGGTTGGTAACAATACATTTTGTTAACTTGTGTTTTCATTATTTGTTAAACCCAGGAAATTTAGAGGTGCCATTGTTGAATCCGATTGTCCAGAACTGATAATTGCAGGGACTGAAGGAGATTTAAGCTTCTGGGCAGGAGAAGGCAAGGAGAGAGACGGTCCATTGAGAACACTGCCAAGACACTCGGACAGAGCACAGTGACTCGTAGGCAGACGAGGATACCTGGCTGTCACGACGTGAGGCACAAGGACGGCAACACTCACTTCCAGGGAGGAAAAGACAGCTCAACCTGGAGATGCCGGCTGTGGGTCCAGCGAGAGAGGGAAGCCTCATGAAAAGACCAAGCAAAGCTGGCAGACAAGAAATGAGGCGTGCCTAGGTGACAGCAACACAAGGAGCCCAGAGTGGAAAAAAAAGGAACGACGAGGAGACGCTGACAGAGATTTAACAATTTGACACAACTTCTGTTGGGAAATGAGTGTTCAGTGAACAGAGTGCATCCGTGGACAGTTGAACAATTATGTGTTCGGGTAACACAGAGAACAAACTGGACTCTGCACCACTAAAGGTTGTATCCTCCAATTCTTGTTTTTGACAGACTTTTAGAGTGTGGACTGTGTGATTTCCTTTTTAAAAAAAGGAATTTTCTTCCTGATACTGTTAGATTTTGTTTATGTTCAATTATCTTTTTAATGTACTTATTATTGTCTGGTGTAATAGAAGTTACTGTTGCTTTCCCTGAAATTACTGTTGTGTCTTTCATTGTGTGTTTACTCACAGCCCAATTTAAAGAAACCTGTGTGCTATTATTGGTAAATTTCAGGAGTTCCCAGTCTCTTAATAAAACTGGGTGGCGTAGTCGGATATTTAAATGGTGTCTAAGTTAGATTACCTGTAAGTGTGACCAGACACCTGTCACATAAAGCATGGTAAAATTAGAAGATAGCTACACAAACAATAAGTGAGCTGTCACCCATTAACTGATTAAAAAATCTCCAATTTTAGTGGTAGAAGAAACTTATAGTACATTAGATGTAGACCACCAAAAAGCCAACTCTGCTGAGAGTAATGAAATTGCACATGCTGCATATGAACACTGCTGATAACACACTGTTTAAAATATTTTTATCTATTGTGTTTTTCTGAATTCTGGTAGTGTTATACTAAATAAAGACAAACTGGGCTTTGTATTATTATTCCATTTGTAAGCTCTTATTATACCATTAGCTTCTTTATACGGTACATGACATGATCTAGGGAAATGCTAATAATAATAAAAGTGAACGTTTATTTTTTTTCAGTCATTTGATCATCATGTGATTTCTTCAAGGGACAGAAAAGATGAAAATATTACCAGAAAACTAACAATCTTGATCATAGAATATGTAGGAGCCAGAGAATGGACATTTGGTCATCTTTATATATCATTGGTGGTAGAGTTTGTCCTGTGAATCTTTTCACATTCGGAACAATAAGCCTTCAAAATACAACTACACTTGTAATAAATATTATAAAATGTAAAATGTAAAAAAAAAAAACAAAAACAAAGGCTACATTATTATTATACTTCATAAACTGGATTGTCAAAAGTCTCAATCCACGAATCAAAAAGAAAAATGTGTTATCACTTTATAGTCTGCTTAGAAGAGAGACATTTAAATGTAGAAGATCAACACAGAATGCTTTAGACTAGCATTTCATTCTAATTAGGGCAATATAATTAGACAAGTAGGTATATTAATTCATAAAGCCATCCCTCATGTATCCTCTAAGGTATCTGCTGGCTCAAGGGTGCTTTATTATAGTAGTGAAAAAGTGAAGAAACTAAACTAACGCATGTACTTAACAGAGATGAAAAAAGAAATTATAACTTGCATTCTCTCTTTATTCCTTAATATTCACGGTCATAAACTTACAAAGGCAGTACATTTTAAATGTGTATTAAATCCCACTTCATACAGATAATTTTAATACACAACCACACTATCTAAAACTACCTCAAAAATTTTACATTTCTTAAATGATCATAATATGCTGTTTGAATAACATATTTTACATATTCTTTCAGGCACTTAATATCAACGAGTAGCAGATATCAAAAGAGGCCCTTTGTTAACTGCTGTCAAAGAATGGCAAATGTGATTGCACACAAACTGGCCAGTGCCTCCACAAAAGGGAGATTTTCACTAGTAGATCATTAAAATAAACTATGTTTGCAGACAGAGGAATGTTTATCAGCACTTGTTCCATTAGCCTTATATAATGTGAAATGTAGACCTTTCCAACCTGAAAAACAGTCTTTGGACAGGAATTTAATGCAAACTTCACTTGACAGAAGCCACTAGTAAACTGAGCTAGGACTGCCCCAAAATACAATCCATTCTCTTGTAAATGAGGGGTAAAAAGAGAAAGAAAGGAGTACGGATTCTTGCACGTTTTCATCCACAAAGAACCATAATGTCCTATCTTTCTCCTGGTCACCAACAATAGGTGCTACCCAATGGCTGTATGATGATGCCAGCATTCTATTTATCTCTTCTTCTGTCTCCTTAAGCTTTGTTAGTGGAACACAGAGCAGCCTATCTTGGGATAGGGTGACTTGTCCAGCATCAATCGAGTGCTGTAACAGCTCCAATTTACTAAAGTCCGAATCACTATGGGCAAAAAATGCACAAAGCTCATCAAGTACCTGTTTAAGTTTTCGTTGCTGGCCAACACTTAGTTCTTACCCGTTGTACTGCTAAAGCTCATCCAACGTAGCCTACATTTCTGGCAGTATCATTTTTTTCTGGCTCCTAATTGATGTTATCATTGTTTCAGGTTTACATGTGGGTAGATGGCTGAGTACCGCACCTACTCTAGCTCTTAAACTGCTGTACTATCTTAAAGACAAAACATAGTGTTTTAAATGAGAGAAGACCAGAAGAAAAACTTGTTACAGTTTTAATAATGGGAGGTAGAGAACTGTTTTTAACCAGAACCAAAACAAAACCCAACAGTCAAAAGTCAAAGAGAGCAAAGTAAAACTCAAAAAAAGATCTGTCATCAGAACTAAAATGTGATCAAAGAGTCAATAATAAAAGCAAGGATTCATAACTAGGAAATAATACAAAAAGAAATGGCATCACAGAAAATCTAAAAACTTTGTTAAGGTGCATGAAACTCTAAAGCCGACCTCAGATTTGCAATCTCAATAATCAATATACAATTAGTAAACTCTGATAGAATTTGCATAGTAAATTTATAAAAGTCAGAAATCATAACAATTGCATTTGACAAATCTTGCTCTTAGTTACATTGGTTTGTCTCCTAACTGAACCTGCCAGATTCAAGGTTGCTTTGAGTGCAGTCAGCACATCTAGGCTTTGAATCCAGGGATCATGTATATCCAGCAACTAAACCTGGTGGTACAGAATCTGACCCCATTTATCAGATTTAGGTAAACTCATTGTCCAAGCACTCACCAGTCACTGTGCAAAGGTTCACATTAGTAGCCTGCTGGGGCATTGCATGCAGGAAGAGCTTCTTGTTTTACCTGAATGTTTTATTGAGCTGGTATTTATAAAATGAATTTCACTGTTCTCTGTATATGTGACAATTTTAACCCTTTGAGTGCTTGGCATTTAGTGCTGTTATTATCACACAAGACTTTTATGCTCTTCTCCCATCCTATTCAACCTGCTTAAGTAGTCTGAATTGTTTGATGTTTGCAGGGGATATACTTTGGGCTAGCAATACTCACCCACTCTGCCATACATGCTTTTTCCAAACCACTGTCATTTTCAACAACTGTCTTTTCAAAAAGGTCAGGATGGGTGAAGTGGCCTACATGCCCATTCCTCAGCAGATAGGGTTTTCCTATTATATTTATGACACTGTTAAAATAATGGCTTCAGTTCACAGAGGACAAATCATGCCTCCCTCATCAATGCAGTACTGTGGCCTCATACTTCAACTGACTATTGAATGATTCCTAGTTCTTGTCATCAAAGCAGCCAGACTTGATAGACATCTTGGGTGAAGGGTGGTTGGCTCCAATTTTCACCCTGTTAACCAGTTCCTCCACCTGGAAATTCAGCTGCTGTCTCACACACAAATGACTGTTTAGCAACAGCAGGGGAGTTTCTCTGATAACATACCAGGAGATGAAAATGAATCTAACTGGAGTGAAAGAACCCTTTGGAACAAAAAGCCAACATCTGACTAACAAAGAAACCACAAGAGCCAATTTGGATTAATCCTCAGTCTTTGGTTTGTGCTATGTACAAAATCTGATCTCGGCTTTTTTTACTGAAACCTAGTTTATTAAATTTGACACGATTCCTTTCCCTGAGGCAACATCCAAGGGTTTCACATTCCTTCATAAACAAAGAGGTAATGGTCGAGGAGGTGGTCTTGGGATAATTCGGTGTGATGAACTGCATATGTACTCTGAGGTGCTTATAGCAGATATTTAAATAGAATCCAACACAATTGTGGTACTGATTTACAGATCCCACAATGCCATATTCATTGTCCATGACTGAATTTGGCAGCCTTCTTTCTGACTTAGCGATACATTATGATTAAAATTTTAATATTCACATAGATTTGGAAGTGGTCATCTTTAGCAAAAGTTGTACTCACCTGCTAAACTCACCTTCCAGATTATTAATGGCCCAACTCATTGTCAGAATCATTCATGGGATCTCCCTGAGATTCAAAATATAAATATGACCTCACTAAATTAAACATTTTCTAGTCATTGCTTTGTTATGTGCAAATTTCCCTGTACTTGCCAATGCAGTCACAGATTAAATCAAAGGCAAAGTGACATTTAGATAGCAGTTCTACATCAAAATTAGTGGATATTCAGTGGAAGATATTCTGAGAAATCAAATGTACCTGCGGATTATATAAATTAATAGTCCCAAAATAATATATCTCTAGAATCTTCTCTTGTTGCTATTTAAATATATTGAGTTAAAACAGGCACTAATTACATTTGTCAACTAATGCTCCTGTTCAGTGTTTATGGCTTTGGATAGTTAAGCTCTCTCATTTCTATAATTCTCCCTGCCACCCTGTACCTCCTGAGAATTGTACATTTACATTTACATTACCCAAGTCAGTTTCACTCATGAAATCAGAGAGCTCCTTAGCACTTCTACAGCACTTACTGTTAAAGTGTGGTCCTTCTGGGTATGTCACACTAGTTAAGATATGTGGAAAACGTCATCAGTGATATAGTAATGCCACAACATAATCTCACAAAAGAAAAAGAAAAAAAGAAAGGATTAATAACTAGTGATATAGCTAACTGTGACAAATTTTTATTACACATCTGAATGGCTACTCGATGAATGATATGCAGCCAGCTCAGCTGCACTAAGCAAATTAAACTATTAGAATTTCAATATGTATTAACAATCCAAACTAAAAACCTCAGTAGTATTTCATGCATAAAAACAAAAAGCTGCTATTCCAGTCCTTTTATGATTTATCCTCTGTATTTTGAGGAAGTTGCCATTGGAAAATCATAGAGAATTACTTGGGACTGTGGGAGGCAAGAGACAAAGGCGGAACTAGTTCCAAGAACAGTTATAGTTCCAACCGGGCCAATCCCGTTTAATCTGAACAATAATAAAGCAAAAGGCTCTCAATGGTGCTCATGCATAAATAAAGTAAGCAAGTATCTCACACTTGCCCTCTGGCAACTTTTAAAGAAAAGTTTTATCAGGTATGGGGGATCCCATTCAGCCAGGTGCTCAGGTCTTAAAATGCGACGCCACCTTCCAGGGGCGTCCGTCCTAAATGGGCTGCTTCTTGGCGATGTGAAGGAAAAAATGGGATGGCAATTAGCAACTGTACATCCTCTCGTTCAAGGGTGGTAATGCATACGTTGTGGCCCTATGTCGTCCATGCATGACAGGCATATAAAGATAGGAATTCTGACATATTGTTAGAAGCCTTTTACACAATTAAGAGTATTTTAAAACCAATCCAAAACAATGCTGGAAGTCAATGACTTGCAGATAATACTAGACTTAATGTCCTTGTAAATTTGTTTTTTGGTTACAACACTCACTGCTGCATTTATTTATTTGTTTGCATTACAGTAATTTTGTAGGCAACAAAAGTCAGTGTCATTTTCCCAGCATCCGGCAATGACAGAAAGGTGAAAAGCTAGCTATGTTTCTTAAATGGAAAACCACTGTCTTTGAAACCTGGATAATGTAGGATTTGAAGCAATGATGACAGCACAATTGTTTACTGTTGGCTTTGTATTGAAAGATAGATAATCAAGTTTCCTCATCAGACTCCTGCTTTTTTCACTATAGCCAGTTAGAAGAACTTGTTTTTTTTCTTGTTAAGAAAATTACTGATAAGCTACACTGTTATAATAAACAGACATTCAATCATGGAGTTAAGAGTAATCCAGCATGACTGACATGTATAGCTGTGTGTCTTCTGCATAGCTATGGAAATTCACCTTTTGGTTTTTCATCTTTTTAAATATTTTACATAATTGATGAACAATAAACAATAAACAACATGAGAAATAACAGAGTCACATGAAAAATAATTATTCAAAGTTAACAAAAAATGAACAATAAACAAAATTTGAAATAACAGAGTTACATGAAAAATAATTATTCAAAGTTAACAAAAAATGGAAAATAGAATAAATCCTGGCAGTAATATAACACTGTATCAAAATCCCTGATTGACAGACATCTAAATTAACATTTTCTTCCAGTTTTATATGACTGAAACTATATCAAGTCAAGACCAGACATGACAACTCACTGTTTTAAATAATGAATAGGAATACTGTGATCCAGGATGTCAAAAGCACTACTCAGATCTAGAAAAATAAGTAGTGACACTTTGTTTAAATCAACATTAAGTCTTAAGTCATCTGCTACATTAGGTAAAGCAATTTTAGTACTATGAATAATTCTAAAACCTTATTGGTATACTTTTATTCATTCAAATTATTCTTTAACTGTTTTTTTAGAATTTTACTTAAAAAAGAAAGACTGGAAACAGGTTGTAAATTGTCTAAAACTGAGAAGTAAATATTATTTTGGTTAAGCAAAGATTTAACAACAGCCAGTTTGCAAAGCAATTGGAAAAATAGCTGATTTTATAATTTACTATATTTACTATACTTTCAACTACAGAATTAGAGACTTCTTTAAAAATAAGCCTGTAGGGACTGGATCAAGATAACATATGAACAGTTTAATCTGAGCAATTACTCTGCAAAGTTCAAGTTCATTTATTTTATTAAAATAGTTTAGATTTGTGTAACATGAGTGGGGTCTGCTACTGTTCCTGAAGTCAGCACGTTATTTTATTGTATTTTATCGATTCTCTTCACAAAAAAACTTTGCAAATGCTTCAAACTCAGTCACTGATGCCTGGCACATCCACTTTAAGAATGTAGGTGAACTGATTAGACAATCAGTGGTTGAGAATATTTTTTTTTTATTTTCTGTAAAAGTATGATTGTCTTACAACTCAGACTTAAGCCTTTTATTTAGCTATATGAGACTTAAGAACCTCATAGTTTACAGTGTGTAGGTTGCCTAGTTTACACTCAGCCTTGTCAGTTTCAATTGAAACTGCAATCAGTTTTTGTTTTCCACTGTACTGCAGTATTTGATGATTTGTTTGTGTTTTTCTGGAGCTACCATAACAGCAGCAGTCTTTAGCCTGCTATCAGAATTGTTAACCTTGTTGTGGGCACTGCCAGCAAGATTGACAGGAATATTGACTTCTAGCTGATTGTGAATGATAACTGATACAGAAAACCTAGAACCAGCTTAAACATAAAATTTCCTAACAATGTATTTCTCATTATTTTTAGTCATTGATATTGTTGCATTAAAGAAGAAACAAAAATAGTCAAGATGCAATATGTGCCACATCATTAAGTCACCATCAATGTGACTAGATCTAACATATAGTCATGGTTGTACATAGGCCCTAATGGGTAAAATCACGAAAGTGCAAGATGTTCAATATTTTCTTGCTTTTGAGTCATAATTCTTATCTTCATGAAAAGAAAATCTCTAGCTAAGACAATCATGGCATAATTAATAATTAGAACATATATTAAGTCTGAAAATTAAATAAGTAAGGCAGTATTTTAGGCATATAATAGACTAATACAAGTGCAGTTATATTCAAAGGAAGTAAAACTAAAAAGAATTGTCTTTACAACTAACTGTTACACCCCTGCTACACCTTTCATGTTGAGCCGAATGAAACTATTCATCCTGAGGAGGTATTGTTTATATAAGTGCTGCCGTTCCATCTGTGCTTAACTAGTTCTCAGTCAAACTTATAGAAATGTAGATTTCTTTCAATAATAAAATATTTTTTTTACAATGACTTATCAGTTAATGCTATAATCAGGTAGGTGCATGGGGTGAGACAACAAGGCAGCACTTTAGTAAGGGCGAATTTTCAAGTAATAGATTTGTTTTCATAGTAATAACAAAATGAGAGTTTCGTATGAGCGTTATGAATTAAATACACATCTAGGACCATATTTATATACGACTTATTTTGATTTTAGAAGTTACAAATTTCATCTAATGCACTTCACAATGTTTAGCCTCACTAGCTAGCTACTCGGCTCCTTCTCAAGTTCTTCAACCCTGGTTTAGTTGGCATCCCTTGCGAATGTAGGTTTCCTGGAAGCAAAATCCAAATAGTATTCTTTTGGCTAACTTTAAAATTTGTTTTAGAAAAATGGTTTAACTCTTTTCAAATAAGAATATAACTGTATGTTAGAAACAACTGAATTAGCTGTCTTACATCTGCTGACCTTCTCAAATTTCCTGTATGAAATGTTTATATTACCATCACTTTCCTTGGCCTTTGCCACATTGTGATTCCTGCACTTCTACAGCTTATTGTGTAATTCTATCTACATTTATGTAACTTTCAAATGCCTGTAAACCTTAATCCACTTCTGAACCTCTTTAATTTTTTGTTATTTCTTTCTCTTGTTTGCTTTCCTACATGAGTGTCTCCTACTGCCAAACATCTACCTTGCTCACTCTTTTTTTTTCTAGCATAATCAAATACAGCATGAGTGGCAGTGTTTAAGAGTCTTGCAAAATGTTTGCTTACTCTTGCAAAAGGTGTGCTTTTCAATTGTGTTTTTGGCAAGAAAATTTTGGTAAAGGCACTTGGACCTGGCAGAGATTTGCTGTCAGAAAAGGCAGAGCCATCCTGAGGAGCTTAGTTCAATGTGTGTATGTGCAAGTGAGAGTGATAGAGAAAAACAAAGAGAAGTAATCAGGCATTTAAAGAGCAGCACTAATGGAACCCACTCCTCTACTTCATTCCATTAGCTGTGGAATGCGGCTTCTGGCAATCTCGGGAAGGATCTGGGCTTGGATTGGCTCATAGAGTTGGGGAAAGAAAGTACAAGCAGGAGAAAGGGCAGAGAAAAGATCATTGGAAGAATACAGAAATGGAAAATAGTCATGGAAGATCAGAGCACTGGCAACAGCATTAAAGGATACCTGAGAAAGGAGATGGTCTCCAGTAAACTCTTACATGACAGAGTGATTGAGAGACATTGCATTACATAATCTATTAGGCTATCAGCACCAGTAATGATAAAATGTAAATGTGTATAACGGCATTTCATTTAATGCAGGACAGGTACATTACAAAATATGGAATAATAGGAAATTTTTAAAAACTCCACAGTGGATTAATAAAGAGTAAAAAAAGAAGCTGCTAAAGAAAAAACAGCTTTATAAGGCATATAAGACTAATACCACAAAGTGAATCGTAGGGCATATGAGAACATGAGGGCAACCATTAAGAAGGATATTAAAGAGGCTAAAAGACAGTTGGAGAGGAATATAGCAGATAAGGCGAAATACATCTATAAAAGATTCTTTCAGTATTTTAGTAATAAAAGAAAACAGTCAAGGAGGAGGTGAAGTGCAGAAATAGTAAAGGGGAATTAAAAGATACACACAGTGAAATAGCGGTCGCCCCAAACTTACATTTCTCTGAGGTCTTAACAAGTGAGAAAGTGGGAAACCTCCCAGCGGTAAACAGGACTACTAAGGAGGTATTGAAAGATTTGGAAATTGTAGAGGGAGAAGTACTGCTCAGATTAAATTGGCTGAAATCAAACAAAACACCAGGACCAGATAATATTTACCCTCTTCTTAAGTTCTTAAGGAGGCTAGTGAGTACATTTATAAACCCTTGACACATATTTTTAGGAAGTCACTGTGCACTGGGTAGATTCCAATGGACTGGAAAATGGCAAAAATTATCTCATTATATTAAAAGGGTGACTGGGCAGATCCAAACAACTATAGGCTAGTAAGCTTAAATTACAGTGTATCCGGAAAGTATTCACAGCGTATCACTTTTTCCACATTTTGTTATGTTACAGCCTTATTCCAAAATGGATTAAATTCATTTTTCTCCTCAGAATTCTACACACAACACCCCATAATGACAACGTGAAAAAAATGTACTTGAGATTTTTGCAAATTTATTAAAAATAAAAAAATTGAGAAACCAAATGTACATAAGCATTCACAGCCTTTGCCATGAAGCTCAAAATTAAGCTGAGGTGCATCCTGTTTCCCCTGATCATCCTTGAGATGTTTCAGCAGCTTAATTGGAGTCCACCTGTGGTAAATTCAGTTGATTGGACATGATTTGGAAAGGCACACACCTGTCTATAGAAGGTCCCACAGTTGACAGTTCATATCAGAGCACAAACCAAGCATGAAGTCAAAGGAATTATTTGTAGACCTCTGAGACAGGACTGTCTCGAGGCACAAATCTGGGGAAGGTTACAAAAAAATCTCTGCTGCTTTGAAGGTCCCAATGAGCACAGTGGCCTCCATCATCCGTAAGAGGAAGAAGTTCGAAACCACCAGGACTCTTCCTAGAGCTGGCCGGCCATCTAAACTGAGCGATCGGGGGAGAAGGGCCTTAGTCAGGGGAGTGACCAAGAACCCGATGGTCACTCTATCAGAGCTCCAGATGTCCTCTGTGGAGAGAGGAGAACCTTCCAGAAGGACAACCATCTCTGCAGCAATCCACCAATCAGGCCTGTATGGTAAAGTGGCCAGACGGAAGCCACTCCTTAGTAAAAGGCACATGGCAGCCTACCTGGAGTTTGCCAAAAGGTACCGGAAGGACTTTCAGACCATGAGAAACAAAATTCTCTGGTCTGATGAGACAAAGATTGAACACTTTGGTGTGAATGCCAGGCGTCACGTTTGGAGGAAACCAGGCACAGCTCATCACCAGGCCAAAACCATCCCTACAGTGAAGCATGGTGGTGACAGCATCACGCTGTGAGGATGTTTTTCAGCGGCAGGAACTGGGAGACTAGTCATGATAAAGGTAAAGATGACTGCAGCAATGTACAGAGACATCCTGGATGAAAACCTGCTCCAGAGTGCTCTTGACCTCAGACTGGGGCGACGGTTCATCTTTCAGCAGGACAACGACCCTAAGCACACAGCCAAGATATCAAAGGAGTGGCTTCAGGACAACTCTGTGAATGTCCTTGAGTGGCCCAGCCAGAGCCCAGACTTGAATCCGATTGAACATCTCTGGAGAGATCTTAAAATGGCTGTGCACCGACGCTTCCCATCCAACCTGATGGAACTTCAGTGGTGCTGCAAAGAGGAATGGGCGAAACTGGCCAAGTATAGGTATGCCAAGCTTGTGGCATCTTATTAAAAAAGGCTTGAGGCTGTAATTGCTGCCAAAGGTGCATTGACAAAGTATTGAGCAAAGGCTGTGAATACTTATGTACATGTGATTTCTCAGTTTTTTTATTTTTAATAAATTTGCAAAAACCTCAAGTAAAATTTTTTCACATTGTCATTATGGGGTGTTGTGTGTAGAATTCTGAGGAAAAAATGAATTTAATCCATTTTGGAATAAGGCTGTAACATAACAAAATGTGGAAAAAGTGATGCGCTGTAAATACTTTCCGGATGCACTGTACATACATCACAGGAAAATTAATGGAAGGAATTATTAAGGATAAGATTGAGCAGCACATGGCAAGTACAGTCAGCATGGGTTCAGAAGAGGAAGATCATGTTTTACTAACATGTTGGAATACTATAAGGAAGCAAAAAAAGGATATGATCAAAGTGGAGTGTATGATATTATTTATTTTAACTTTCAGAAAGCATTTGATAAGGTGTCACATGAGAGGCTGGGCATCAAACTAAAACAATTTGGAGTCCAGGGTGACGTTTTTAGATGGGTGCAGAATTGGCTCAGACACAGGAAGCAGAGGGTGATGGTGCAACGAACCTTATCAGAATTGGTGATGTTAAGAGTGGGGTTCCACAGGGGTCACTGCTAGGGCCAATGCTATTTTTAATATATATAAATGATTTAAATAGGAATATAAATAACAAACTGGTTAAGTTTGTAGATGATACCAAGATAGGTGGATTGGCACCTAACCTAGAATCCGTTAAATCATTACAGAAAGACTTGGACAGCATATAGATGGGCAGATTTGTGGCAGATGAAATTTAATGTCGTTAAATGTAAAGTATTACACTTAGCAAGTAAAAATGTTAGGTTTGAATACACAATGGGAGGTCTGAAAAGTGACAGCACACCTTAAGAGAAGGATTTAGGAGTCGTAATGAACTCTACATTATCAACTTCCCGACAGTGTTCAGAAGCCATTAAGAAGGTAAACAGAATGTTAGATTATATAGCACCTATATAATTCGTTGTATATAGCAGTTGTCACACATTCGTGAGTTTAGGAGACAACTAAAGGGCTTGAATACTTGTGATTCCATGCCAGACCAGGGGGTGGCGAAGTGCACTAATTTTCCCTCTCGATCTTTTGCAGACCATTCTAGGGAAATCCCGCCCGGCTCTGGGGCAGCCACTGATGTCACTTCCGGTTCCGGTATTGATGACATCACTTCCTTTGCTGGCCTTTAAAGCCGCCATCTTGTCTCTAGAAGATCAGTTCAGTTTTGGACTCAGTTGGATGTACGTGTTTTGTTATTTAAATCAGTTTTGCAGCCGGGAACAATTATACGGGTGGCTGCCCCAAACCTTCTCAATGTTTGATGGTCGTTATTGTGACACAGTACAAGTCCAATGAAGTTATGTTCAAGCTAAATAACACGGTGAGGCCTCATCTGGAATACCGTATGCAGTTTTGGTCTCCAGGCTACAAAAAGGACATAGCAATGATAAAAAAGGTCCAGAAAAGAATGACTAGCGTCATTCCAGGGCTGCAGGGGATGAATCATGAGAAAAGATTAAAAGAGCTGAGCCTTTTCTGTTTAAGCAAAAGAAGATTAAGAGGTGACATGATTGAAGTATTTAAAATTATGAAGGGAATTACTCCAGTGGATCAAGACTGTTATTTTAAAATGAGCTCATTAAGAACACAAGGACACAGATGGAAACTTGTTAAGGATAAATTTTGCACAAACATTATGAGGGTTTTCTTTACATAGACAACCATAGACACTGGGAATAAGCTACCGAGTAGAGTGGTAAGACTTCAGGAACTTTCAAAACTAGACTTTATGTTTTTTTAGAAGAATTAAGTGGATAGGACTGGCAAGCTTTGTTGGGCTGAAAGGCCTGTTCTAGTTAAAAAATCACACAAAACAAAGATCAATCAACATATTGTTATACAGTACCACTAACAAAGGAAAGTATTAAAATATATCTCAACATCAAAATTAAATATTTGGCACCAAAAGCTGTAACATAAATGAATATTCATAAATTTCCATTTTTGTCACTAGGCAAAAGTGTATACTGTACACACTTAAAGATATTCATGATAATGATGATGACTAGGCCACAATAATGAGATGTGCAAGTTCACATGCCCTTTAAATTGTTTCATGGCATGATTTTGCAATTGTAAAACATGACACTTACTAAAATTATCTTTGATAGAGCTTTAAAACTGTTTGAGGTGAAAAACAAAGAATATTGCTCCCTAATGATTATTCTGCAGCCCACTCCTGAAGCAATCCCATGTCTCCTTGCTTGTAGCTCCACATGCTGTCTTCTACCTGGCATGCCATCCATCTGCACATTAATGCCATTGGTTCTGTTTCTACCTCACTCATATACAACGTCATCTGCGCGCTCATTACCCTAATCAATAAGCTGATCTAAGCCAGGATCCTTCCAGAGCCCCCTGGTAGGTACACTCCCAAGGCAATTGATTTCAGCAGAGAAGAAACTCCTGCAGGTACATTCTCTGTGTTTGCACCACCTTTCCACACTCTGCACCAGAATAAACATCTCCATACTTTTGCACATGGAAAAAAATGCTGCAGATGAAATGAAAAATATATGTGACAATGGTCAGAAACTGCAATCTGCCAGACAGATACAAATAATTTATACTCGGATTATATTGTTTGAATAGGGATTGACAAGGTTCATTGAGCTGATTGTCCTTTTCTTGTCAATATTGCTCTTATGCTGTTATGCTACATCCAGTATAAACCTTTAGTTATTTTCTATACCATGAATTCTCAAACATCTTGTACGAACAATAGTACCTAGTATCACCTACTGACCATGTAATAAGAGAGTGAATATCTAAAGCCTACCCACCTCTGTTTTTTGTGAAAGACTGAAATCAAGACATTATGTTAGACCTTTTTTCAATTGTTCTTCAGCCTGACAGGCATTAAAAATGTACAAGTAAACTGAAAGGGCTGCACCACACAAGGAAACGCAAATTGCATTGATTCTCTGGAAAATGTCATAAAGAAAACCCTGCCCTTTAAATTTGTATTTATCACTAGATTCAGTTGTGAAAACAGTCAGTCTGTAACTGTGTTTAGGGTGTAATAGCATTGTTAGTCCATGCAGCATGGTTTAAAAAGCTTTTAACATAGCTTGGCATAACAGGCTACAGCAGAATTTAGTGGACCTCAGCTCGGCAGATAATCATGTATGTGTTGTTTATATTTCTTACTTTGCCTTCAAATGTAATATTTCTTTTACAAAATATTGTAATTTAGATAATTTTTTCTTGCCTTTTGTACTGGTACTGATAAAATCATTCAAATAAGACTATATATGTAAGACCATATTTTGGACTGAGAAAAACGAGAGAACTGATCTACATGTTCTGCACAGATGGCCAGTACCAATTAGCTGTTCAGCCAGTTAGCACAACAAATGCATTAGCCAGCTACATGGAATTAAAAATAATTTGAAAGCAGTAGCATTACTTGGTAAACAACCCTGTGCTGTCTTAAACAATGGAGATATAACTGAAGTTCCATTCAAATGTCTCTTTGTCTCTCTTGACACCTTAGATGACTTTATGTGCACTTGCAATCTCTAAGGATGTGATGGGTCAAGACCCTCCAAGTCTTCTGAGCTGCCAAAGGAAAACTACGAAAGCTTCAAAGCTTTAAAAGCTGTGCATTTTTTCAAGAGCTTCCCTCAGTCTAAGTCACAGTTGCTGATCCACTTCATCACCCAGTAGTCTACGATAAGAATCTTAGAAAATCATGGTAAGATATTATTTTTAAAAAAACTTAAATATATGAATAAGTGACCATTTTCTCAAGTTCAATGCCATTTGCTTGCAGATACAGATAGTAATTTCAACCAAAAATAATAATGTACTTGTAATGGATTGCATGGCTTATTAGTCTGAGTGTTTTTCCACAAAAATCAATTCTTATAGCACAAGAAACAAATTAAAATACTATAGGAAATACTGTTTTCAGATATGTGTAATAAAATGCTATTTTTCTTTAATAAACCAGGATACTAACAACAGAAACAATTTATTTGCTGTATAGTCCAAAATCACAAGAAATGCCTCAATGGACTTTAACATGGCCTGTTTTTGACAGTGCCCTTTGTGGGAAAGAAATTACGAAGAAATCTTGGCAAAAACAACCTACAATTCCAGATAGGTTGGGTGTGCAATGGGTGTCAAAAATGGGGTAAATACAACACACAAAACATAATACAAGTAATCCTCTTCACAGAGCTAGATGGCCAATCTATCATTGCCACCTCAGAAATACAATACAATACAAACTACTTTGTTCTTGCACAGCACTCCTCACCAAGTGTAAACACAATGTGCCACAACAAATCTCAAGGCAAAATGCAATAATAGATTAAACCACTCACTAAATAAAGAATAATCATAAATAAGGATACAGATTTGTTCAAACACATCAAAAATAAAGTAGAAAGTAATTATCATAAAAGAAAAACAACAATATCTGTCCATCAGTTAATTGTAGAACCAGGGTCAGATTGTAGAAAAGGAGCCAGACAAGTCAGACATAGTCAGAGTCCTGGAGACCTTGGCCAACTAGCGACCTCCCCTCCAAGGGCCATTCTACAGCGGAGTCAGCTTTGGGCTGGCCAATCTGATGAAAGGACCCTTCTACCCCATGATTTGTATGCTTCTCTATTTGAGATGACATTTCCATAGGCAGTAAACAACTTGGCAGTAAAGCAGTGACTCCAAATACCACATGAGGATATTGAGAATACTAACTAATCATGGCACCAGAGAGATAGCAAAATGAATTGGATATTTTAACAGAAAATAAAAATAATAGTGTTATGTTTTATAATTACAAATATTAAAAAAGCATAATTAAAACATTTAACATAACCAAAAAATATGTTTTAAAAAGTAATACATTCTAGTATATGTGTTTTACTTTTAAATAGGAATCAGAATAAAAGACTTTATCACATCAGAATTACACTATCTTTTTGCCTTTGGGAATTTAAAAATACAAATGCAGTCTGAACGAGTAAAACACAAATATGTACTTCTTCCATCTTTTTAGGGTCCTTAAAGGCAACAAATTAAAAAAAAAATAGTTAAACAGAAACCTATCTATCCATCCTTCATTCTGCTTTTTAGAATTTGCAGCTGTTGGAGAATGATTGTCTGTCCTGGTAGTATCAAGCCCATAGTTAAAACCAGACTGGACGTTCAGTGCCATTCATGACTACATTTATGCTCAACAACAAGTCTATTTTTTAAATATATTTTTATTGATTTTAATTTGAAGTAAATAACATTCAAAACAATTAAGTCAAACATTAAAACAGAGGAGAGAAACAACCAGTGCAAATCTTGAAAAGTAGCTGGGAAAGAAGAGTATCTTTTCCCCTAATATGTAAGCTTGTTCTAAAATGCTAATGATTAGATTCTGCCATATTTTGAAAGAGTTTTGAACAGATCCTTTAAGTGAGAATTTGATTTTTTTCCAATTTCAAATAATACCAACATCAGTTACTCACTGATTTAAAAGTGGTGGGGTGGGATTCCTCCGGCTGAGCAAGATACGTCTATGAGTAGTGAGGTAAACACAATTATGATTTGTTTGTTCTTCTCCACTTTAAGCCTATCTGGGAGTACACCAAATATAGATATTGATAGGTAAGGAGTGATTGTAACAGCAAGGCTGTCTGATAGACATTCAAAGATATTTATCCAAAATGATGTTAATTTGGTACACACCCAAAAACTTGTGGCCCAGTGAGGCTCAAGCTAGATTGCAACATTCACAGGTTGAATCTTGCCCTGGAAACATTTTGGATAAATGCGCTCAATAGAAGATTTTAAGTTAAATGATTGAATGCTTTGCGCATATGGAGCTAGACTGTATTCTATGTATGGCTGCCTTCTACTTTTTTTCTGAAATATTAAGGGGAAGGTCTTTTCCCCACCGAACCCTGGGATCTGTGAAAGGAAGGGACTTTAAAATGTTAAATGTTTTTATATATTATGATGCTATCTGAGTCTTCAAGACTCCTCAATATTTCTTCTGGAATAGAAATAGAAATGGCACTATCAGAATTAATAGATGGTATAAACTCACTT
The DNA here is from genome assembly GCA_026402145.1 of Polypterus bichir lapradei. Taxonomy (NCBI): domain Eukaryota; kingdom Metazoa; phylum Chordata; class Cladistia; order Polypteriformes; family Polypteridae; genus Polypterus; species Polypterus bichir. The sequence continues at coordinate 76,677,579 of JANRMT010028174.1, forward strand.
CAGAGTGGGAAAGCAGCAGGCCCTTATGGCTACCCTGCCAAATTTTATAAGAAATTCTCAACTCAGCTAGCTTTCCTTCTATTAGCAACATTTATAGAAACTAGAGAAAATAAAATTCTACCTCAAACTTTTTGCCAATTATTAATTACCATCTTTCCTAAACAAAATACGGACTTATTACAATGTGCATCATACAGACCAGTTTCACTTCTGAATAATGATGTTAAGATACTCTCCAAAGTCCTAGCTAGAATGATGGAGAAAGTAATATCACAAGACCAAACTGGATTTATTAAAGGCAGACACTTACCTTCCAATCTTCGACGCCTGTTTAATGTAATATATTCACCCACAAAGTCAAACACCCTGGAAATGAGATATTATTATTGTTGGATGCAGAAAAAGCATATGATATGGTTGAATGGAACTACCTTTTCACTACATTGGAGAAATTTGGGTTTGGCCCGAACGTTTGTGCATGGATCAAACTACTGTATACCAATCCAGAAGCTTCAGTTTGTATTAACATTAATTCAGAGTACTTTAAACTAGAACATGGTACCAGACAAGAATGCCCCTTGCACTGCTTTTTGCAATCGCCATTGAGCCACTGACAATTCACTGTCGAAATGTTTATGAGATAAAAGGGATTATCAGAAAAGGACTGGAGCAGAAAGTTTCTCTATATGCAGATGATATGGTACTGTATATATCAGAGCCATAAAATACAGTGTCTGCAGTCCTAACAGCACTAATAGAATTTCAAAAGATTTCTGGTCTCAGAATCAATTTGAATAAAACTGTGCTCTTCCCAGTGAATTCTGAAGCATACAATAATAGATTGGACACCTTCACTTTTATCATCGCAGATCAGTTTAAATACCTAGGGGTAAACATCACAAGTAAGCATAAAGCTCTTTATCAACAAAATTTTGCAATCTGTATGTAAAAAAATTAAGCAAGACTTGCATAGATCTCACTTTAGCTCGAAGAATTAACATTGTTAAGATGAATATCCTTCCTAAGCTTTTCTTTTTATTTCAAAACATTTCAATATACAGTCAACCCTCATTTACTGTATTGCGGTTAATCTGTTCCAGACTCTGCCGCGATAAATGAATTTCTGCGAAGTAGGATTCTTTATTTATAAATCGAATATTTCCGCAGTAAGAGCATAGAAAACCTGTTTACGACCTTCTAAATACATTTTCTAACATTATTAGAGCCCTCTAGACATGAAATAACACCCTTTAGTCAAATGTTTAAACTGTGCTCCATGACAAGACAGAGATGACAGTTCTGTCTCACAATTAAAAGAATGCAAACATATCCTCTTCCAAAGAGTACGCGTCAGGAGCAGAGAATGTCAGAGAGAGAGAGCGAGAAAAGCAAACAATCAAAAATCAATAGGGCTGTTTGGGCTTTTAAGTATGCAAGGCACCGCATGACAAAGCAGCTACAAAGAAGACAGCAATGTGAAGGTAGTCTTTCAGCATTTTTTAGAAGAGCGTCCGTATCCTCTAGGCAAACAGCCTCAGTGTAAACAGCCCCTCTGCTCACACCCCCTGCGCCAGGAGCAGAGAATGTCAGAGAGAGAGAGAGACAGAGAAAAGCAAACAATCAAAAATTAATACGGGCTGTTAGAGCTTTTAAGTATGCAAAGCACCGTACAGGAAGCATATCGTATATCATTGAGGAGTTTTATTTAATATGTAATACGTACTCTGATTGGGTAGCTTCTTAGCCATCTTGCAATAGCGTCCCTTGTATGAAATCAACTGGGCAAAGCAACTGAGGAAGCATGTACCATAAATTAAAAGACCCATTGTCCGCAGAAATCCGCGAACCAGCAAAAAATCCATGATATATATTTAGATATGCTTACATTTGCTTACATTTAAAATCCACGATAGAGTGAAGCCGCGAAAGTTGAAGCACGATATAGCGAGGGATCACTGTACAACAATAGATAATTTTTTAAGAAATTATATTCAACCATAACCTCATTTATTTGGAATTCAAAACATCCAAGTATCCAAAGGGCGACCCTACAAGGACCTATGGCGGAAGGAGGCATGGGTCTACCTAACTTCCAATATTTTTACTAGGCAGCTAATATACAAGCTATAAAAACATGGGCATGGACACAAATAGATGAACATACACAGGCTTGGTCCACAATAGAAACAAAATCCTGCAGTACTTTATATTCCTTGCTTTGCACCCCAATAAATACAAGTTATCACCAATATACTAACAACCCAATTGTGCTTCACTCACTCAGAATATTTAACCAATGTAGGAAGTATTTTAAGATAGAGAAGCTTTTATCTGTGGCACCTCTGCACGAGAACCACCTTTTTCCACCCTCTCTAATATATGCAGTTTTTAATGTCTGGAAAGCATTTGGGATTAAATCAATTAGAGATCTGTACACAGACAACGTCTTTGCATCCTACGATCAATTACACTCCAAATTTAACTTTCCAGCAACACATTTCTTTCACTACCTTCAAATTAGAAACTTTGTTGAACAGAACCTGCCCAATTTTCATCACCTCCCACCTACCTCTATGCCAGAAAAAATACTGATCAGTCTTGAGGACACAGACAGTATTTCCATAATGTATAAAACCATTTTACAGTCCCTCCCTTTCAAAGATTCAAGAGTACAGTGGGAAAAGGATCTCTCACTCAACATCTCGGAAAAGAAGTGGAAAGTAGCAATGCACAGAATTCACTCGAGCTCAATATGGGCAAATCATAGAATTATTCTACTCAAAATTATATATCGAGCTCATCTCTCTCATTTAAAATTTTCCAAAATGTTTCCAGGGCAAGATCCAACCTGTGAATGCTATAATCAAGTTCTGGCCTCACTGGGCCATATGTTTTGGGCCTGCACCAAATTAACATTATTCTGGACTAAAATCTTTAAATTCCTTTCAGACAGCTGTGTTTGGTGTTCTTCCAGATGGGCTTAAAGTGGAGAAGGACAAACAAACTGTAATTGCTTTTACTACACTATTGGCATGTAGCCTTATCTTGCTCAACTGGAAGAATCCTAACTCTCCTATTCTAAGTCAGTGGGTAACTGATGTTATATACTATTTGAAACTGGAAAAAATCAAATTCGCACTTAGAGGATCATCCCAGTCTAATATGGTGTGCTACAGATTTCACTGGAAAAAGCACACTTTTATTCAAATTGATTGAGTCCAGATATCTTTTGAAAATCTACTAGTGCTCTTAGGACTACTGGCACAGTATCACATTATCTGCATATAATGATATTTTCTGTTCAAGTCCTTTTCTGATAATCCTATTTATCTCTGATACATTTTAAAAGTAAACAGTCAATGGCTCAGTGGAGATTGCAAAGAGCTATGGTAATAGGGGGCATTCTTGTCAAATACAACATTCTAGTTTGAAGTATTTTGAAATAATGTTGTTAATATGAACTGAGGCTTCTGGACTAGTATAGAGTAGATTGATCCATACACATATGTCTGGACCAAACCTATGAATAGGTAGTCCCATCGGTAGTCCCATTCAGCCATATCAAATGCTTTTCCTGCGTCCAAAGATAGTAAGATCTCTGAAGTGTCAGATTTAATGGGTGAATATATAACATTAAACAAGTCAATTTAACTTGCTTATCTTTAGTATGGATGTAATAATCAAAATATCTGGAAAAAATATACAGAGATGCAGGGAGAACACGAAGAACATAGCAACCAGATCCCGAAATGAAGGGTTAAAAAACTTAATAGCTCCCAGGTTAAAATGTAACATAATTGTGTACAATTGCAAACAATTTAATATTGCAATTAAAAATATTAAAATCGATTTATAGTGGGGTTGTGGAGGTGACAATCATCCAAAGTTGAATCATTTTCTTAACAAACAATTTGGAATTGCTAACATTTAGCTGCTTTTGCGGGCTCAGTTAACCAACTTGAAAGTTGGAGTATTTAATTTTTTTTTTTTTTGTTACTTCATAAAAGAGTTGGTAATCATAATTTTGTTTATTAAATATTTTTGTAATAGATAGTCTTATGCAAAAATTAAAGCGATAATGTAATGCAGTCACATATGTTAATGGACTGCATTAAATACATGCTTTTTAACAGCACTTTAGAATGTAATGTTATTAAAAAACAATAGTCCAGATAGGTTTGTGTTTCCTCAAAAACGATTTAAAAATCACATCAGTTAATGTATTGTTAGTTGTTGCTTGTGTTGAGTTGTGTGAGTAATTGTAGCTGAGATTTCTTAAATGTAACATTTTTGAAAAACATGCCCTATCAGGAGTTTCAAGGTAAAATTGTTGGCTGCTTTAGACCATGATGAACAGCAGGCCTGGAGCTATTCCAATAAATTATAGTGTCCAAGAAATCTGAATCATTATCACCTCACAATAATTTAGCTGTGAGGTTGTTTTTAGTATAACATAAATAATGATAACATATTTGTTCACTTTGTCCTTAGACAGCAACGTTTACATAATTCCTATCCTCTTACATTCATGTATAAAATAAGTGATTTTTTTTTACTTTTACAGTTAACTTATCTCAAGTGGCAGAAGAAATGAACTGGTCTACTAGCAGTGCGCCTTCTATGCTTGTGCCTCTCCCAACATATAACTTACTCATGCTGGGAATTTGTTATGTAATCAGGAGCAATTATTGGATGAGTAAAACAGGAAAATATAAAAATATACAGTACAACTTGAAACAACTCTTACGATAAATTTGGAACGATAAACTAATTTGTGATTGAAGCTGCATAGAATGACTCTTTTTTATTAACAAGTTTTAAATAATTGGCAATGCTTTTCAAAGAGAGGTTTTGAAATTTAAAAACCACGTACAGTGTCCTTTATTGAAGTTATCTCAATGAAAATTGAACTTTCCTAACAAATTTCCATGAAGAATAAGTGTGCCAAATATTTAAAAAAAATAGACCAATGAGAGCTCAGTAAGTGTTCTTTGCATTATATGTGAACACACCTAAAAAGGGATGCTCCTTCAGGTAGACAGCATTCATTTCTGATTTCATGACAAAATCTCTAACACTCTGTGGTCACTGTCAGTACATTGACCAAAAGGAATAAATATGTCTGTTTATCACAATGTAAAAACTGATTTAATAATGAAAGTATTTAAGTATCTTCAGAAAGGCTAAACAAGTTGGTTTAAACAAAGGGTTATAAGTTTATAATTTAGTTAGTCTTTAGAGTTTCTGTCTGACCTTGCAATTTAATTTTGTCGTATTTTCAGGGTGTCAAATTTAACATGTTGCTCAAAGTGATTTTGTGTTGTTTATACTTATATTTGTCTAAGTCACTCTCTTTTACTGACTAGAAGTTTTCTGCCATCTTCCACACTTACATTATGACTACAGCAGTGGTTGATATGCTCATGCACAGTTTTTAAATGCACACTGGCATATAGTTGTGTTTAGCATGCACAATCTGGCCAGTTAGCTTCAGTAGCCATATTTTACATAGAGCAAGCCGAAAGATTCAAGTAAGCTGTCTGTCTTTCTGATCATTTTCAAGTCCAGATGCTATCACTTTTCGGAAACTCTCATTTGCCTATTTTTGATATTATTTTCTGTACATTTTTTAACTTACCGCTATTGCTTTGGAACATTTATTTGCTCTTCCTCATTATTCTCTGTATTGTTTCAGTTGCTTCTTTTATTTTTCTTTCTTGTTTTTTGCATTATGTTTTGTTGTATTGTATGTGTGTGTTTTTATTTTTTGCTTGGCACCAGCAAGTTAATGATATGGCAGAACTTTGCCTGTTCACCTGTCATCAGATAAGTGAAATAACCCCTTCTCACAGTGTCAGAGTGGTTTTAAATGTACAATTTTATGTTTTTAACTATTTACAGAATAAACAGATAAGAGAAGATGCACTTAAACAGAGGTTGGTGGAGTGTGTTGCATCACTAGGGCAGTGGCACTGATATAGGAGGGCTTGTGAGCTTAGTGTTCTTCCAGAGAATGCATGAGGTTTGTGAGATTGACACATCAATGGATGGAGGGGGATGCCATCAGCCTGGCGTTTTTTAGCCACTAGGTGGTGGCGGCAAGTGTGTAAATTGCTGGCAAAACTTTTGTTGCACGTGGGCACACGGGAGAAGCTGCAGGACTGACTGAAGTACTGCTATGCTGATGTAGTTGTTCTAATTACGGAGCAGTTGAGATGAGTGAATACATCTTTTGGAAATTATTTAGGGCCCAGGGTAGGTACAAGTGTTTTATTTTCTCTTATTCTATCGTATGCGTGCAAATATGAATAATATTTGTGTAAAGAAAGTGCACACTGATGTTTAGAATGAAAACTGCAATTGTTTTAATAAAAACATATTTGTTTTTGCACTACTATTGTAGTTATCTGTGGACCTCATTATCTCACTGGCACTCGCTAATGAACTATATGATGCCCCAGGTGAATCGTGCAGGGCCGAAGGCATGAGGAATCACACTCTCCTGTTAGATGCCTTTAAATGTTCACCTTATTTTTTTGTTTAGTGTCATTCTATGGTCTTTTAATGGTAGGAACCACACCATGTGCTGCCTGATAATCACCCCAAAAGAGCAACAGCTGGGATCTCTCAGCAGCATTACTTTTATCATGTTTCTTAGTGATTGCGGGCTATCTGAGTGGGAATACAGAGTATAAATTCAAATAATTTTGCTTTACAAACATCAACAGAAAATTATTCATGAGGATGACACTTTAAAATAACCAGCTTAAGCTATCACTGATCATGGGTTATTGAAGGCATGCAAAAAAATCCTAAGTGGGGACAAAAAAAGATTTTAGAGTAAGGGAACATTTAACTAACAGCATTTATATCTTGGATGGTATGGATGAGATGTGATGAAAAAAAAACGTAAAAAGATAATGGACAAAACTATCCATCCATCCATCCCACTATATGCTAACAACAGGGTCACAGGGGTCTGCTGGAGCCAATCTCAGCCAATACAGGGCGCAAGGCAGGAAACAAACCCCAGGCAGGGTGCCAGCCCATCGCAGGGCATGCACACACACACACTCCAAGCACACACTAGGGACAATTTAGAATCGCCAGTGCACCTAACCTGCATGTCTTTGGACTGTGGGAGGAAACCGGAGCACCTGGAGGAAACCCACACAGACATGGGGAGAACATGCAAACTCTACGCAGGGAGGACCTGGGAAGCAAATCCAGGTCTCCTAACTGCGAGGCAGCAGCGCTACCCACTGCACCACTGTGCCGCTTGGACAAAACTCAACTTCTAATAATAATAGTTACATCATGTAGAGTTCCTTTCATGACATTGAGCATGATAGTTTCATGGCAGAAGAACACTTTAAACACAATAAATGACAATAATGGAGAACATGGTAAATACCCAGGTGTGAAACATACTGTACATAAAAATGTTGTAGTAAAATGGTGACTAAACAGATTCTTTCCTATTTTTGCTTTTTTAAGTAGCTTTTTAACTCCTATCCTTAGAAGGACTGCCCACTATGCCACATGTGGTGGGTGACAATGCAGCTGCAGTGTATTCACCCTTTAAAGGTTCCTCTGCTGCTGGTGCTGAAGCTGCTCTATTAAACAGCAGTCTGCTAGCTCTTGTATCATTTCTAGCCTTGACTTTACTGTCTACTGTCTTCATTAAGACTCTCTGGTCTACTAATCTATACTGTAATACAGCTATTATAATTCAATTTGCATTTATTATGACCCTTACAGTATGTGTACCCAGTGTGCAGTCTATTTTCATGTACTTTATGGCCCTGGATGTTATGTAAGTGACATATCACTCATATTTGAGTATACAACATTGAAATAAATGCATAGTGGCAAAGTTGAAGAACACCACTATAAGACCCTCATATACAAAGAAATTGGAAACAATCATAGAAGCTGTTACTTAATTGGACACTGCAGGCTAGAGAAAACACTTTACCGTGCTTTGGCATCAATAACATTTTACCGTGCTTTGACATCATTAACATACATGTTGAAGGCCATATTTGTCAAGTTGTTGTGACGTGTTGTCCTGTGGTATTCCTAAATATTTTTTGTCCTTGCTAAAGTGAAATATTGAAGGATTTACATCCATCCATTAACCAACCCGCTATATCCTAACTACAGGGTCACGAGGTCTGCTGGAGCCAATCCCAGCCAACACAGGGCACCAGCCCACCGCAGATATTGAAGGATTTATAGTATGCATCTCCTAGAAGTTAATTTTAGACGATCATGCTTTTTTCAGGCTTCTCGCGAAGGGCCTGACTAATTATGTCAGCATTTAAATATGCCAATGTTATATATTGTTTACAGTTTGTCCCACTTGTTAGTTGTACATCAATTCCAAACTATATTGTTGTGTCAATATCTGAAAGGTAAATCAGATTCATGGCATAGCATGCAGTTTAACTAACACTGAGTTGTTTCATTTAACAGGATAGAGAAAAGTGCAGAATAAATGTCAATTATACCTTGTAAATGTTCTTTCAAACAGGCTTTATTTTATTAATAACTTTTTAAATAACTTTTCATAATTATCATTACATAATACTTTTAGCATGCATAAAATAAACAAGTAAAATGGTGTACTTCAGAATGTATTCAGATCTCAGTTGTCAATACACAAAGCACAGTTTACTTCCCCAAAATATGTTAAGGACAAATGTGAGATTTTGGCTGGAGCATGAAGAAACTCAAGAAGGCCCCTCTTAAGAATAAAGTAGATAAAGTGTTCCAGTGTTTGTTAAGTGTTAAGCTCCACTGACTTGGGTTTGATTCCCAGCCTATCTGCATGAAATTTGCAAGCTCTTATGTCTATATAGGCTTTTACTGGGCATTACTCATTGTAGTACCTTACACCTAAAAGGTAAGAATGGACTTCATAGTGGACCAAAAATAAAATAGATGACTGAATTAATATTGGTGTTTGAATGCAACTGGGGTGAGGTGGGTCTTTGTTTTGTGTTTGAATAAACAAGAATTAAGCTTTTTATTAAAATAATTTAAATTTATAAACAGCCATGTGCCTATTTAAATTTAAATAGCTTGGTTCTAACATAGATAAATAGATGGATTATCTTTAATGTACACACAGGGAAATTCATTCTGTTCCATTTGGCAGCTTTAAATAGCCCTGAATGCCCACACTAAGAATTGTAATCTGAAATTTAATATATAAGATATAACAAAAGACACAGTGAACTGTAATATATAGCCCATCGTTAACATGCTTGCTAACATGTAATAGCATTAAATAACATTAAATCCTCTATTGACTTTGTAGTAGGTGGAGAAGTTGAACAAGTATACCTTTATCAATGTGTCTCATTCATTCTATGGAAAAAGCTGGGGAAATACACATCTGCCATTGTTGAATTTTGAATTTTATCGTCTTATGTTTCCTCACAAGGGGCAGGACCTAAAAGCAGCTGTTCAAATGTGTAAAGTCCTCTACACTCCTGGCTGCTTCCCTTTTTGTCTATGTGTCAAAGAGCTATTGAAGCCCTAAGTGAGCACTCTTGTTTACAGAAAACAAATCCCTGATAATTGTCTTCCTCCTCTTGCTGTTTTTGCCCACAGATGATGCTGTCTCTGTGTCTATATAGTGGTGTAGAATCATAAAGTTAACTTAATCTGTAGAGTTTTTGTGTATAGTTTCCACATCTCTCTGTGTCTGCCTGGGCTATGTTGATAGATGAGTCTTCAATTTGTTTTACTATAAACTACTTGCATCTTGTGTTTGCTAGGCTATGCTCCAGCATCCCCACAACCCTGCTCAGGATATAGTAGATCTGGGAAATGGATGGATGGGTGGCTGTCGCAGAAAATATTCAGTAAGTAAAGAAGCATCTTGAGCCATCATTACAAATGAACTTCAACATGGATGTTCTTTATTTACACCAACTGGTGGAGTCCCATTTGCTCTTTCTAATGCAACATCGCAGACTGAAGAAATCTAACAAACAGCTACCTTTATCATTTATGTTCATTTACAGAAAAATGGTATACTCTAAAACCACTCCTTATACAATTAAACGTGTGTAAAGTCCCACATTAGTTAAACACACTAAAAGTCCTAAGTAAATATATGATTAAAAGAAATAAGACTTCTAATATCTAAACTGTTATCAGAAAACAAAATAATAATTTAAATGTTATGCCTGATTTTCTAATGTAAATGTACTAATACAAATGTCAGGATGTCCTAGTTAAACAGAATGGATGGTTGGATAATACAGAGAAAGACTGCACAGTGATTACCAGCCCTACAATCCTGGTTTCACATCCAGACCTGAGCACTGTTTCTTTGGTGTTTGCACCCTCTATGCCTAGACTGGTTTTGTCCTGGCCTGTATTTTCCTTTCTTCCTTAAGATGAACAAGACTTATAAGCCAAAAATGCTAACCAACATGCCATACTTCTCTATATTATGTGAACAATAAACAAACTTCTTAAAAATGACTTTGTCAACTTCCAGAATCTTACAATGCACTGTAAAAGAATGAGTCTCAACACTCTTAAAAAGGTTTGGGGCAGCCACCCCATATATTGTTCCTAGCTGCAAAAGGATTATATTGATACAGCAATGTTGCTTCTTTGAGTTCCACACTGAACTGCTTGAGTTAGCCAAGATGGAGGCTTTTATATCTTGTGACCCGGAAGTGACGTCAGTCTGGGTGTCGGAACAGGAAGTGACATCAGGTTAGGCAGGTTTTCCCGTATTTGATCTGCAGAAATAACAGACAAAGGTTTAGAGCACCCCACCACCCCCTGGCCTGGCGGGTAATCACCTTCACTTGGTCCCTTCAGCTCGCTCCTAGTGTGTGTGACAGCACATATTACATATTAATAAGACATGCAGTGTTACATCTCTTTCAAACCACATATCCCTCCTCTACACATCCAGGGACGATAAATAGAAAAATATTTAATATGAAGTAAGAAATACTGACATATGCAAAAGATTAGTAATGGTTCAGCATGTTTAATTATTGAAAACAATATGAAGTTTTTCCACCTAAAGTGATTTCAGTTCCAACTAAAGTGGAACTAAAACTAAAGATTTTAGTTTTGCTTTCTTATTTGAAGTGAAATGTGACCCCTGTTTTCTCAATGTGTTATGGTAGGTGGGTTAGGATTTTTTTGTAGTTAAGTAAAATAAGACAAGTGTTGCAGCCAAACTGTGTGCTAATAATGAAAGATTTTATTCCATCTCGTCATGGCATATTCCTAAGACATGTGTCCCAAAAAGGTGTTACTACGATTATTACATTTTTTTGTATTTATGGTACAGCATGCAGGGATAAAGAATAAAACTTTTTGAAACATTTAGCCGTTTGAATTGGACAATTTGAATTCCTGATTGTGGTATAATTGTTTTCATACATTTTGCTTTCTGTATAGATTGTCCTTACAATATTCTTAGTAATTTTATCAGGTAGCTTTTCCAGCTGTCCTTTATCAAATGTAAAAATTAGTCGATCAAGTTAAATAAATGTGTGACACCAAACAATAAAGAAGAACATTCCCTAAGGATGTCATGGTGTACGAAACACATTTTGGCAGTTTCTTCCATATGTTTATTTTTTTGGGAAAATGAATGCTTTCAGAAGGTGCTAATAAAGTGAAATTATAATCCATAGATTTATCAGATTGCTCTAGTTAAGGTAAGAGATTTTTGAAATGAAGATACTAACATGAGAATGAGTAACATAAATAAAATCAAAGAACAAATGGTTGCTAATATGTCTGCTTTCCTTGAAAATAAAAAAGCAAGAGAACCTGCTTATGACCACTTCTACATAATATATTCATAGCTGGTGAGCTCATTAAGACTCTAAATGAATGGCAGCGTATGTAATTAAGAGCAGAAAAATAAAAAGCTAAATTCAAGTAAACAGACAGCTAATCAATAATGGAAAATTTTGAATTGTTGTTTAGTATAGGCTCTTGTAAGAAAATTAACTGCCTGAGAATACTATACTGAGTATTAAAAAATTACTTCCATAAAAGCCACAACAAGACTAACAGAAATGGAAATTGTGAAATATAATATAAATTATATTGGAACAGCTGCACTGTCCATAGCTAGGCAGATAATACAGCTCAAGAGAATCAGGGGTACTAAAAAGTGCAATGTGTGAACTGAGTTTTGCATAAATACATGTATCATTTCCTTATGGGTAATACTGTATCTGTTACTGAACTGGAGTGACCCTTCCAAGTTCAATTGCATTGATTTTTGTATCTAACGTTCCTCAAAGTGTACAGCCTCAGATTGCTTGTACAAGATTACAGGTCTAATGCAATTACTCAGATTGTTAAAGCATCACCATTTACATAGATCAATACACAAATTATGTTAATAATTCAGTAAAACAGAGTAATTTTAATATGACTGACATAAACCAACCATGAAAATATGAGGTTTATCACTATTGTTGACACATATTCAATTAAGAATGGAGGTGGGGAAAACAGAAAACCCCAGTCACCCCAGAACTATGCCATTTAATCAGAAAATGTTCCTAGTTTCTTTATCTGCTCAGCTTTAGATGAAAAAGCAAAACTAAATATTGATGAGTTGATATTTTTAAGGTCTTCAAAAGTGGTTCAGTCATCTGAGGTATGGACTTTTGAGCTGTCGAGGCTCCCACATAGAATATAAATTTGACAGGCATTATTATTCTTTTGAGTGACTGCTGAGATTCTCTCCTCAACCAATTATTAGTTAGGTAACTTAATTAGTGTATTTTTGTTTTCTTTGTAAAAAACATATTTTCTAACATTAGTTCACAAGTCACCCCTAACACTCTTTCAGCTATGCCCCTTGTCCTTATTAAAGAACTTATTTAAAGTAATAGCTGTCATTCAGACTACTAATTTCCTTCACAGTTTTAAACAATTTTATAATCTCACTTCATAATCACTGTTTAAATGTAAACACAGCTCCTTTAATTCTTCCCCATTGCTTTTTCTTTGCAATCATGGAATCAACCTTCTGGACTTCTAGTGCTATATTGTCTTGCAATATGGACACCAAAAGTGTACATAACATGCCATATGTGGCCCCACAATTGTGTTGAACAGTTTAAGGATTAAATCCCTTAAGTTCCGTGACACCACCATTTAAAAATCTGGCCTTGACTCTGACAATCTGAACACATTTTATCCAACTCCTAACTTATATTTATTGCCCACAACTCTTGAACAATTTGTGATTAATAATTTTTAAACACCAAATAACCCAACGGAGTCCTGCCAGCCTGGATCTACCTTTAAGATTCTTGGCATTTGTTTTGAAAATGATTCTTACCTTTCTTATACAAATCACATAAACTCTATAAAGAAGCTGTATTTCTTCAGTCTTTATTAGAAGTCACTTATTCCTGTTTTGTTTTGAAAATGAGAAGCTTTTCCACTATTATATTCTGGACTGACTTTTGTAACTCTCCTCTGGTAGTTGCTCCTTCTACATGTTATCTTGATTCAGAACTCTGCTGCCACTCAGACTTGCTGCAGTAAGCATATAATATCACTTCTATTCCCATTGCAGTTCACAACTGAACACAAAATCATGTTGTTGTTTCATTGTGTTTTCAGACCATGAAAGGTACCGTCTAACCTCTTAGGTACTTTTCTTAATAGGGATTGGTAGAAATATCAAAATTAGATATGGTACACTCACCTGTAACCTCTTAACTGTCTCATTATTCTTATTGTATCCCACATATTCAACCCTAGAGACCACTAGTGGCAGGCTGCTTCACTGACTCCACTAACCCCTTTATTTCAGCCCAGTTTATCACCAATAAAGGGCTTCTCAAGAGCATCCCTTTGAACCCACTGTTGGACAAGGAATAATCAGTCTTAACTTCTCAGCTCACTAGTACCAATTAGGCAGAAACATTGTTTATAATTTTAAAATGATATTTACTTGCATCAAAAACAATAATAGCAAATATAAAAATATAAATAATTATTTGACCTGTCTGGGTTCATACAGTCTTATTTCAGTCCCAGATGACATTTTCCAGGTGGTCTAGTTCCTTACTTACTGGCTTTATATCCTTTGGAAAGTGTCCAGCAGCTAAGCAGATAGCAAGCTCCATTTAATTGCCCAAAGCTGCAATCAAAGTGTCTACATTATTTTTACAATTCTTCTGAGCTCTTTATTAATGTATCAGGAAGCAACTGAAATAAGCACTCCATTTTTGCAAAAAAGTACTAAATGAACTAAACTGAGAGAGCTCTTTTTGAAAAATAATAGGGAGCCTGTCACCTTCCACAATTTCTCACCCAAAGTGAGACCTGTCTTTCTTTCTGCCAGAAGAGCAGCTTACATTTTTGCAGTTTCTCAAAATAGAGAAACATTACTAAATTATTGTTGATTCCCATTAGAACCAAAAGTTGCCCTTTCTAATTAAGCACAATACTTTAAATCCTGTTTTGCCTTTCACTTTTCCCTGAATACACTGCACTTCTATTAAGCATTATAAGACTTTCATGCTTTCTTACCTAACCTCTGACAGTTGAAAAGGTTAAAATATTTTCCATTCACTAACAAACATGCTATATCAGTAGTTGCACTGGGCTATATCATATAATATATATACACCCACTGGCCTCTTTATTAGTTACTAGTTAGTTATTAGTACCTTGCTAGTAATGGGTTGGGCCCCTTTTTGCCTTCAGAACTGCCATCATTCTTCATGGCATATATTCAACAAGGTGCTGGAAACATTCCTCAAGGATTTTGGTTCATATTGACATGATAGCATCACACAATTCCCACAGATTTGTCTGCTGCACATCCATGGTACGAATCTCCCACTGCACCACATCCCAAAGGTGCTGTACTGGATTGAGATCTGTTGACTGTGGAGGCCATTTAAATACAGTGAACTCATTGTCATATTCAAGAAACCAGTTTGAGATGATTTGAGCTTTGTGAAATGGCACGTTATCCTGCTTGAATAAGCCATCAGAAAATGATGGTGGAAAATGATGCTCAGTTGGTACTAACTATGCCAAGAAAATATCCTCCACACGACTACACAACCACCTCCAGCCTGAATCTTTGATTCAAGGCAGGATGGATCCATGCTTTCATGTTGTTGATGCCAAATTCTGACCCTACCATCTGAAAGTCGCAGCAAAAATTTAGACTCATCAGATCAGACAATGTTTTTCCAATCTTCTATTGTCCAATTTTGATCAGCCTGTGCGAATTATAGCCTCAGTTGCCTATTCTTAGCTGACAGGAGGTGTGGTCTCCTACTGCTGTAGCCCATCTGCTTCAAATTTCAATGAGTTGGGTATTCAGAGGTGTTCTTCTGTGTACCTTGGTTGTAATGAATGGTTATTGAGTTACTATTGCCTTTCGATCAGCTCGAACCAGTCTGGCCATTCTCCTCTGACCTCTAGCATCAACAAGCCATTTTCACCCAGAGAAGTGCCGCTCACTGGATATTTTCCCGTTTTCGTACCATTCTCTTTAATCCCTAGAGATGTTTGTGCATGAAAATCCCAGTAGATCAGCAGTTTCTGAAATGCTCAGACCAGCCCATCTGGCACCAATAACCATGCCACATTCAAAGTCAGTTAAATCACCTTTCTTCCCCATTCTAATTCTCGGTTTGAGTTTCAGCAGGTTATCTTGACAATGTCTATATGCTGAATTGCTGCCATATGATTGGCTGACTAAATATTTGCATTAACAAGCAGTTGAACAAGTGTGTCTAATGAAGTGGCCTGTGAGTGTATACATAGATTTGTTGGCTTTGCACTTTCCTATAAAATGAACGTTAAAACTTATATTGTTAGAAAAGCATTACATTTACAGTATCACTCCAGCTGTCATTTACAATATTACTCCTTTTGTCCTTGTTAGTTTACTCTGTATGAAAGTGTGTCTTTATTTGTTCATTGCTTCATATTTGTTTAAAATTTTGCTAATTGTTTTCGGGTGATGCACTGTGGTTTATATGCACTTATTTATTTATTATTTGAATACTTCCAGTATTAGTTTCTGTACAGTGATATTTACTATACTTTGTACAACTGTTTATATTGTTCTAATATGAATATTGTTGGAATTATTTGTGCATGACAAGTGCATTTCTCATATAAAAAATATTAATTATGCAAATATTAATGAAATATACACACACAGCTAATATGCTATTGTTTTGCTGTGCACTAGGCAGTGCAAATAACTAACCTGTGCAGCCATAAAATGAACCAATACAAACTGAAAGACAACTAAAAGTAAACAGCCGTATATGAAAGGCAGAGCAAAGATTTGCAGATGGTTTGTGTCTGAATGTTAACTATATCTCAGTATGCAGATCACAGACAATGCTGAAACAGCATATAGCAATGACTTGGCAGAAGTGTCAAAGATTCACAGAGTGGAAAAACACAACAAGTTGATGATAGTGGAGAATGTCATCTGTCATCATTATTTCTTTCACTGTATGTATGAATCTGACTTTCAAGAGCCTAATAAGAAACCCCTTTGTGCAAATTTTATGAACCAAGATGTAAATTAAAATCATCGATTTCAATGGATGACACTGCATTTACAGCAATATAATAAACTACTTGAGTTAGGATCTTATTATTTTTTATATTTCAACAGGGCTCATTATCGGGCATCAATAATTTATTTTTACTGAATGTTAATTAGTAGAAAGCAAAACAAAGATGCATTTTTTAAAGCTGCTGTAATGGAGTTGTCAAATTAGGGTTTATTTGTGATAACTTACTGGACTTGGATATAAATATGAGTGCTTAAAACTGCATCATATCAAATTACACATCTCATAATGTCTACAAACAGAAGGTTTCTGCTTATTATCTACAAAAGAGTGTTAAACATATAAAGTTAATTTTATGTAGGCAAATAAACCTTATACTTATCCTTTTGCATATTAAAGATATTAAGTTTGATTTATTTGCAAAATGTGCACAGTGACTGTTTAACTTGTAGTTGCTGCAAGTGCAACCAGTGGGCACATTTAAAAAAATATATATTTATGTACATGTCATTTAGTTGTCAAATATTAGTCAGCGACAGGGAGGCTAAACATATGGAGGGAGCAGAATATGGTGTAAATCCTAACAGGACTGAGCACTAATTTGAAAAAAAATATGAAGCCATCAGCAGAACTACACTAAGCTTGTAAGTTTCAAATCCAATACAGACATTCTGGGGACATGTGCTGAAATGAAAACTAATGAAGTTAAACATAGGAAAAACAACTACTAAATGACGAAATGGGCTCACAGCCAAGCAAAAGCTAAAAAATTATTTGACAAAAGAAAGACTGTAAAAATGTCCTTATATATAGTTAACAACAACAACAACATTTATTTATATATAAGGAACTAAATGTCAAAATGACACAGGATGGTTTCTCCAATTAACATCAGAGTAGCTGATTCCCTGGTCACCTTAGATAGTATCCCAAAATGCCTGTAAACTTATCTATGATCCCATGACTTCCACCATGTTGTCACATCAGTTGTACCACAAGACCAAACCCCATGAAATTGTCAAATAAAGGTAGTCTTGGGTCCCTGGAAACAATGACACGAAGAAAAAAATACATTTAAAAATAAGAAACAAACAGCACAAACTGTGTCACCAAGCAAAGCTCTTTTAGCATGTAACTTGTGACTGGATAATAGAACCATTATAAATGAAAAAGCATATTCAACAGCAATTTTAGAGTTTTTAATATACTATGATTTATTTTACTTATTATGCACATTTGATTTTTAATAGTATTTATTACTGAACGGGGATGCAACTAACTATAATAACTATAATTATAACTAACCGTATTAATTAAATAACTAACTACAGTATATTAATCCATGTCAATAACAAGAGTTTTGTAGAAGTGAAGGTGTACATTTTGTACCCCCTTTATTATTAAACATTGATATGCATAACATGTGTAAGATATGTGTTTCAAATCAACATGATAAACATTTTATGTTACCAAGCCATAGTGCAATTGCTTCATGCTATCAAGTAATCACAACAATTCCATAAAAAGTTTAGCAAATCTGCTCAGTTTCAAGTAGAAAAAAAAGATAAATTTTTTCATTTTTTCTTTGCCACCTAAAACTAAGAGTACAACCACGAGCTAAACCAATTTACTTCTGACAGGGCAGCTAATGGGGCTATAGTCAATGCTTCAATGTCATGGATACAACATACTGTACTGGATTTGAATCTTGCATCCAGTTGCGGTTTGCATGGAGATTACAAGTTCTGTCTATATCGATGTAGGTATCTTTTCTAGATATTCTGGGTTTGCTGTCAACTTTACATTTGTATTAGATGGTTTGAGATTGTAAATTTGCCCAATTTGTAATAACTCTCTGCATTCTCAAATTTGATTAAGCAGGTTTGAAAGTTTTATATTGTGATATATTGGTATTGTCATTTGGACAAAGAATATTTTTTTTAAACTGGTTCAAACAAAAAACAGCCTCTCTGGGCCACATGTTCTGGACGTGCACCAAATTAACATCATTCTGGACCAAAATCTTTAAATGCCCATCAGACAACATTGGTATCACAATCCCTCCTAACCCATTAACAGCTGTGTTTGGTGTACTCTCAGATGGGCTTAAAGTGGAGAAGGACAAACAAACTGTAATTGCCTTTACTTCACTATTGGCACGTAGCCTTATCTTGCTCAATTGGAAGAATCCTAACTCTCTTATTTTAACTCACAGGGTAACTAATGGTATATACTATTTGAAATTGGAAAAAAATCAAATTCTCACTTACAGGATCTGTTCAAAACTTTTTTAAAAACTGGCAGGATCTCAACAATAACATTTTGGAGTAAGCATTTATATTGGGGAAAAGGATTTTCCTCCTTCTTTTCTACTCTTAAAGTTTTACTCTGTCTGTTGGCCTTCCGCTCTTTCTCTTGGGTGGGGGTTGATTTGAACTTAGTTTTGCTAAGTTTGTATTGAATGTTACTTTCTTTTAATAAACTTAATAAAAAACAGTGAATTGAAAACATTTAGTGTAAAATATAAAATCACAACAGCAAAAACAATCAACAAGGTTTGTGCTGCTGGATTATGGCTTCAATAGAGTGTTAGAACACTGTCTTTGTGGCATTCACACATACTCTCTCTGTTCTTGTGCATTTTTTCTTTGGATACTCCAGTTTTTCTTTAACATACCAGTTGTGTGTAGGCAAAGGCGCATAGTGGATAATACATGATGGTGTTAGGTAAGCACAGAATGTGTCCTACAAAGGACTACCACCCTTTTCATGGCTGGTTTTGGCCTTGCTAGGAAAGATCCCAGTCCTGTCAAAACTATTAACTGGATTAGGTGGATGGATAAATGGATGACATTTAAAATTTAATTGGATTTTGTGCCTGCCTTATGTACAGTATAATACTGGAACAAGTTCCATCCTCCTTTGAACATGAACTGTTTTGAACAGGTTCACTAATGAATGGACGAACACTTTTAGTTCAGCGTATTTGTGTGATTATCAAAAATATTTGCCTATAAAGTTAATCTTTATTTCCCAACATGTTAACTGACATTTGTTTCCACTTTTGCCAAAATTGATTACTTTTCCAAATATAAAATATCATGAAAACTAGCTTAATACACACTACAAATCAAATGAATTATGTTTATTTGTTCACATTTTATTTTAATAATAATTCTTTACATTTATATAACCCTTTATCACTACTCAAAGTGCTTCAGTGAGTGGAGAGCCACTTTAATCACCACTAATATCTAGCATCCACCTGGATGATGCGACGTAAGCCAGTTTTGTGCCAGTATGCTCACCACACATTAGGTGTTAGGTGGTGAAGTGTGGTGAGAGAGATAGCCCATTTGAGACAGGGGATAATTAGGGGGCCAGACTGACTGGGCCATGGTGGGCAATTTAGCCTGGACATTGACATCCACCCTACTTTTTATGAACGATGCCCAGGGATCTTTTATGACCACAGAGAGTCAGGACCTTAGTTTTACGTCTCACCTGAAGGACGGTGCCATTTTAACAGCACAGTGTCCCCGTCACTGCACTGGGGCATTGGGATCCACATTCAGACAACAGGGTAAGCACCTCATGTTGGCCTCACCAACACCTCCTCAAGGTGCAACCCAAGCTTTTCCTAGATGGTTTCCCATCCAAGTACTGCCCAGGCCCATACATGCTTAGCTTCAGGTGGATTACTTCTTCTGAAGTGCATGCGGTATGGCTGCTAACAACATATTTTATTTTAAATGGATTTCCAATTTTTTTTAAATTAAAATATTACATTTTTCTTTTAAAAATTGCTTTTCTACCTAAAATAATAATTCATAGTTTGTATCCTATTGGGTGTTATTATGTCTTTACAGCAAACCATTATATTACAGTGTAACTCACTGTACTGCTTTAAATCCCAGATTTTCATTGTCACGTTATGTTTAATAAAATGTGTAGAACAGAGATTCTCAGCCACTGAAATGAGCTACATATAGATATTGAGACTGTAGGCATTTTTTGCCGAACATACACCTGCATTATCATCAAAAGATGAAAATAGAAGTTCAGGGATGCCAGTTAGGTAGTTAAGTATGAGTAGGACAGACACTGGTCAGTCTCTCCACACATGATTGATAAGAATTCTTCTTCTTTTCAGTAGACCATAAGTCAGAAGAAGGAATATTAAAAAAATACTCTGGCTGCAAACCAATTAGCAGAAACGCTTATGTTCCCGCACAAAGGTAATCTTTGATTGTTACCTGTACATATGGTCTCAGCAAGCATTCTGACTACTGATCCATTATAGAAATGATGAGTGTAGCCTCGGAAAAACATCACGTTTGGAATCTGTAGTCCTACTTTGCTGACACAAAGAAAGGTGATACAGTATATACAAAAGCACAATTTGGAGGGCCTTTCTTATTTAAATGGTGAATTTTTATTGAACTTTGTCTACAGTAAATATTGTGTTGGGAGAATAAGTCCTGACTTCCAGTCATGTTATCTGATCTCGGGCCATATATTCTAGTACACAAGTAAAGAGATGTTGAACTTTTAACATTATCACATCTCATTGTTGAGTGGGCCATCGTTTAGACAGGTCTAGAAACATTAAACAGTCTATTTGATGTGAATTATTATTATTATATTCCCAAGGATTTCCCTTTTATCCTGGTTGCCATTTGGGGAAAATTAGTCTGAATGAACTTTGTCTACAACCTCAGGACAGAAAGCCAACAGGTGGACGGTGCATGTCAAGATTACAGCTATTCGTCCTGTTGGTGAGATCACAGTAAGATGAGGGGAATCATTAAGTTAAAACAGCAGACTGTCTATTTATTGTTGGCCAGAGATTTCTTACATTTCCATATGGTATTTACAGGGCAAGTCATTTTAAGGCAGATGAAGGTATGCTCCAAGCGTGCATCTTGTCTTGTTCCTCTTTGTTAATTTCATGGACAGAATATCAGGTTGTACCTGAGGATTGGTCAT
Source organism: Polypterus bichir lapradei (assembly GCA_026402145.1). Taxonomy (NCBI): domain Eukaryota; kingdom Metazoa; phylum Chordata; class Cladistia; order Polypteriformes; family Polypteridae; genus Polypterus; species Polypterus bichir. Next base: position 76,699,151 of record JANRMT010028174.1, read on the forward strand.
GTTGCTATTCTTTGAACCAGCTCTCTTTGGGAAGGCAAGAAGCTTGACCATCTGCTAGGACTTTGGGGTAGAACTGCTGTATGACATGCAGTGGTTATGGAATTAGGGAGGATACTTTCTGGTTATGTCTTGCTGTAAGAAACCCAGAATCATTACCGACTAGAGCAGAATGCATGTGTGACCAGCACCAGAAAGAAGCCATAGGGCAGTGGGCTCCTTCTGGCAAATGCATTCCCAATTTTAATATCAGTTTTGATATCATTGCCAATAAGATAACGTTTTTCTTTGGTGGTTCTTTCCCATCTTTTCATGAAGCTCTATTACTCACACTGATAGCCCATTCAAGTACTGGACACATGAGCAAACTAACCAGCTGAAAATAAAGAAGAAGCATCCTTTCATACTCTGTTTGCAATATCATAAGTGTGGTAGTATGAACTTTGCAGACATGACACCATTTTGTGAACTCTGATTGCCTTTTGTACAGTAACATACGGATTTATCATGCTGTCAATTTCCTAAAAATCTAAAGCTTTCATAATTAGTTTTACACATGAAATTGAAACAATAATGCATAGTGATATTTTCATTTATTTCTGCTTCTACCCACCAACTTGCTTATCATTTAGTTAGTTTATACACATTACAAACCGTTTAACAGTTCACTGTTAGGCACTTGAATACACTTAACATGATAGTTATAATTGAATACTAACCCTCACCTATTTTGTTTCTGTTCTCGGTACTCAAATGTGGCAATTGGTGCCACGACCCACCTACCAAGTTGTTTGCTTGCCTATGGTAAAGTCATCCCTGATGGAGGATCGCAGGAATCATGGGAAAGAGGGGTCCTTTCATCGGATTGGCTGGCCCAGCACTGTTTTAGCCATGGAATGGCCAAATAGGAGAGGCAGCTTGATGGATGAGGTCTCCAGGACTCTAAAAATATCCAAATCTTATTATGTGATATAATCTACTGTTAAATTCTGCTCTGTACTTCTAAAATTTATATTATTATGCTGTATTAAGGATTTGTTCTGTTCTGTGTATTGTATTGTATTGACCCCCTTCTTTTGACACCCACTGCACGCCCAACCTACCTGGAAAGGGGTCTCTCTTTGAACTGCCTTTCCCAAGGTTTCTTCCATTTTTTCCCTGCAAGGTTTTTTTGGGACTTTTTCCTTGTCTTCTCAGAGAGTCAAGGCTGGGGGCTGTCAAGAGGCAGGGCCTGTTAAAGCCCATTGCGGCACATCCTGTGTGATTTTGGGCTATACAAAAATAAATTGTATTGTATTGTAAATTGTATTGTACTTAATGTTATGGGTATTTATAATTGTATATTTATGAATAATTTAAATATTCTTGAGATCAGAATTTGAGGACCAGTAGGCAAATGATTAAAGTAATGACAGCATTATTTAAAGGTGATAAACACCATTTTTTCATTAATAGCTACCAGCTAGTTTACATTATTAATACATTTCTTAAAAATGACACAGTCTCCTTCTATGATTGATATGAAACTGAAAAAACATTTTTCTCCCCAAAATATTTTGTGTCAACTATTTATCAGAGAACATAGTAAATCATGCCATCTTCAAGTGAGGATCGAAAGCAATTACCATTAGCAACTATCGCCTGCACATGGGTCTCCCTGCCCTGTGCCTGAATCTCAATGATCTCCCAAGTGTGCCAATGCAATTTAACAGAAAGATCAATACACCACAGCAGTTAGCAATACCTCTCTTGAAGTACTTCACAAAACATGCTACATTTTTTTCCACCAAATAAATGTCAAAACATTCCACCAGCTACAATTCTTAAGAGAAATTGTTCTTGTGAAACATTATTGACATACTTTAACCCACATTTCCAGCTTCCTAAAGGCAAGTCAATTCTCATTTGGCAAGAGTCACATCGACATGTGTCTCCTGCTGAGATGCTCTGTAAGCTTGAAAGCCATCAAGGTCTAGTACATTGGTTCCAGAAGGCAGAGGTCAATGACATATCACTGACCCAAGGTCAAGGTGACAACTGTTCCATCCTGAGGGATTGCCATCATCTTTAACATGGCTCTGAACACAATCAATGCCATTAAACGTCTGTCTGTCTCCTGGCAGCACTACCTGCTCCACAAGCAATTTTACAGTGAGGGGTCATGCATTGTTAGTTGACTTCTTTCTGACTTTGAATCCGTTGTTTCTGTAAAATGAAAAAGCAGCTGCTACAACACTAGAATTTTGCTCTGAAATTAAATCCCAATAATCCAAGTTATTTTGAGAAGGTCAATGCTGTGATATGTTTGGCTGCAAAACATATTTACTATATTAACATACTTATAGTCAAATAATGAAATAGAGGCTTGTCATATAAACCCAAAACCATCATTAAAGACATGCCTTGAAAAAATCGTACTTAGCAGTTTTGTTGTTCTGCTATTTATAAATGTAGCGAATATGGTATTGCATAGAGCCACACTTTTACATAAGAACAAAACAAAATATAGAAGATAGCAATACTTATTTAAAACTCATCAAGTCAAGTCAATTTTATTTGTAGAGAATATTTAAAACAACAGAAGTTGAGTAAAGTGCTGTATAGTTTCCATAAAAATACCAATAAATATATAGATACAGAATATAAATACACCATATACATAAATGGTTGAATAGTAGCTAATAACAGCACAGTAATAGATATAGCAAGGTACAGAATGACATTAAACATTATGCATTGTGTAACTGAGCCTTAAAGTTATTTCTTGATTTTTCGATAACTGAAAACAGGTTGTAACTGTTCATTCAGACTCTACGCTGAATTGTCTAGTGCAGGTTTTTGAGGACCAGAATACTTTACCTTACAGTAGCAGAGGCAAGGCAGTGGCCAGAAGTGGACAAGACATCAGTCCATCTCTAGGCATGCTTACACACAGACACTCACACACACACAATCAATTCAGGTTTTTCAGTCAATATGACAGCATGCCTTTGGTTTGTGAGAAGACTCTAACATTATTAGAGAAAGCCATGTGCCCAAGACATACACACAAGGCTGGGAACAGAACAAGGATCCCAGCAATGTCCTGAACCACCATTCTGCCCACATTGAGAATAATATATTGATTCATTTTATGAGCCCACTATTATTGCAACAAGAATAAAGGCCCAGAACTTTTTTAGCAGCATACCTGCCTAGCCAATGAATTTGACCTGTATGCTTTTGGGGTGTTTTAGGAAAATTTGAGTATCCAGAGGAAACCATTGTGAAGATAAGGAGAACATGTAAACTCTACACAGTTAGTAACACAGCTAAAACACTGAGACAGCATCTCTAACCATTATGCCATCGTGAACCCCATTTTTAACTCTATTTTATTTTTAATGCAAATAAAGCAAATAATACCTTCCAATCATTGAATAAATAAAAGTATATAATATTTTACATTACCATGCTTAACTTGCTGGTACCTATCAATCCTCACTTTATTTTACTCAGTAGATATAGGCTTACTTACCTAACTCAATGGTGATTGTTAATATGTTTTTTTTAGTAGTAAACATCCTAACATCCTAACATAAGCTTCGAAATTGTAGTATTTCATTCAAAATAAATCGATTATGTTTGTATATTGAATGCAGATGTATTAAATATTTCAGAAATATATTTATGTTGTGCTTGCCTAATGACTTTACACACTTCAGTTGAGGAGTTATGCACCTAAGTGACGAAGCCAGCATAGTCATTAAATCATTCAGTGCATAACTAGCACAGGGGGATTTGGGTTGTTCACACCGTGAAGGGATTGTTTAATTACGTTTATTTAAACAAGACATTTATTACATGGTTGTAAATAATTTGATCATAATTGATTATTGACTTTTGTGGCATGTGATTGACTGGTCTGCAGTCTGAAAAGTGAGACTGAAGAATAAAAGCAACTTACTTTACATGCAGTGAATGTCTACACTGTTTTTTTAATAATTAATAATTAATTTAGCCACATCTGTGTTTTATTTTAATTCTCAACTGAAAGTGTTGCTTATATTGAAAAATACCAAAAATCTTTATTAAATTCATTAAGGTTCTACATATTACCACATTACAATGTGAAAAATTCTAAGGAATGACTATTCACATATTTTGCCCATAATGTGATATATAATATCAAATGTTTGGAAAAGAGCTAAATACAGTGTTTTGTTTGCAGGATAATGTATAACATTGAAAGCCTCAGACAACACTCTTGCTATTGAAATTCATTTTCTCTTTGCCCTGTCTTCAAACTATTTTATGTTATACAATATGCTGCTATTTTATTTTGACACAGTGGCAGTTTCTACTTCTGACTCATGAAACCAAAGTCCTGGTCTGAATCCTACACACAATCATGTCAGTGTGGATTTTTGCATGATTTTTCCGCCAGGTGTCCTGATTTTTATCCTAAAGACCCCTAAGGAGTGAGGATCTGCCATGTGGCTGGAGCTACCTTCTTAGGCTGCCACTCTCCAAGATCCTAACAATGTTATATAATCTATCTACTTAATCTAAAACCAGGGTAGTGGCATAATAAAATAGAACAGAATAAAATAGAAATACCTCTTAGTAGTTACTTTGGTGGCTGGAGTGTGCTGCACTTAGTCTTGAAATGCAAGGGGCAGCTGTGTGAATTAAGATGAAAGTTGTTGATACCCAGTGGTCTGATTAACAAAGGAACTGCCTATGTTAGTGTAAGGTTGAAGTCAATGAGGTCTGCTGCAAAGAAAAAAGACAGAACAAGCTAAGAACTATCCAGAAAGGTAACACAAGGAAGATGAGAGGGAGTACAACAGTAAATGAATTTAAATAAGAATAATTATGGCAAAGATGAACTCCAGTTATGTTGTTTTCCAATAGCCCATCGTGTAGGTAGTTGTTAGGCAGGCAGTATAATAAAAACAAACAAAAATATAGTGTAACTTAGTTCTTCAGGTCATTATATGTATTTAACATAACCTCAATTCTAATTGCAAATACTATTGGCACTGTATTAGACTTATCAGCTTTACACAGTGTTGCAAAGTGCCGGACCCTATGCTGGAATCTTAAGTGTAAGCAGGGACCAGGGACCTATGGTAGCATGGGGCACATGGCAGAAATTATCAATGAACAGAGCTCTATACCACTTTAGGGCCCACTCACACATTCACCCACCAACACCCACAGCCACATATGCAAGGCAATTTAAGCAATTAAGGTAAGGTGAGGATAAAGGAGAAAACCAGCCACTCTATTTTATATAGCCCCTTGCACAGGAGGACTCTAAGAAAATACTTCAAGAAGCAAACATGAAACCAGTGCAATCTTCTTCATTTTTAGTTTTAGTGCCGTGACATCTGAGAAAACATTTTTATTAGCTGAGCAGCAAGGCAACATATAAATGCAAAGAATTATTATTTATTATTATTATTAAATAGTATAGCCAATAAATCAGTCTTTCTTTTGGGAACTTATAAAGGTTTTTGTGGTAGATTTAGAACACAGCAAAACTGGAAAACTGCTAAGAAGTAGGTTCAAAATATTTTACTTCCCTTCTCAGTGGTAACTCTAATATAGTATTAATTCTACATGTTTTATTGGACCTCTATTTAGTGAATTTATTGCCCTACCACTAAAGCATCATTTAAAAAACAAAACAGTAAATAAACTATATGCACACACACCTTATTATTAAGGTTACTTCCTCATTGTCTTCCTTGAAAACAGACAAGTATTATATACTTGTATACATCTGAGTAAAACTTGAGAAACACAAATTCAGAGTTTTGCAAAGAGCCCCTGAAGTGAACTAAGTGGATTTCAGGAAGTATGTACAGTATGTATATATGGATGTACTGTACATCCACACAGCATGAACAATGCAAAATAGATGATGAATGAATGGATGGATGTTTAAAATATGGGTAATTTGATAATGTAGAGCATAGGGTTTCTGCCAAATTAATTTTGGGACGTGAGTTTGAATTCTGCCGAGGCCACAATCTAAGTTTGAATTTTCTCCACAAGTTAACTGAGTTGTTGTTTGAATACTTTTTGTTGCATTGTGTGACAAGTCTAATTTGGCCTGGTATAAGTAAGTGTGGGAATTGCTTCAAGAGATGGTAGGTTTGTTGTAACAGAAGCTAGAGTGGAGGGCATAGTCTAATGGATAAAACATGTTTAGAAAGCAACTGAATGAATGCCTAATGATATGTTACTCTGTGCAAATCACATAACCTATTAGTTATAAAACAGTAAAAATATCCAGACCATTAAAGAGCATGCTTGAATCTCAAGTTACAATGAGTCAGGTAAATCAAAAGATGTAAATGTAACTAAATATAGTAAAGTGTGTCATTAACTGCAGCCCAGGATTTCCAGGCTCTTGCCTTCAGTATCTACATGTCCCTGGTTACAATTGGTCATACAAGACATATTTACTAAATGGATTATGGATCAAAGCTCTTAATATATGAAATTTCAAAATGTAATAATTCTTTATATTGTATGCATTAAGAACATATTTTATTTGTATAATAAATATTAAGAGCTCATATATGAAAACTGAATGTAACTGCTTTTAAAGGTATACAGTATGAGGTATTTAAAAATACTATTTTTGTCATCAATTAATTTTAATACTCTACCTGATAGTGTCTTTCTTACAGTGTAATAAATAAGCAGAATTTGTATGATGTAAAAAGAACATCAGTCACAGTAGTGCTGGCCATGTTTCAGGAATACGCAAACAAATGTAATTACACAGTTGATTTTCCCCAGTTAAGGGCTAAAAGAAAGTCAGCAGAATCATGTGCTGACTGTGCAGGATAGCTCTATTATAAATGGCTCACGCAGAGGACAAACTAAGGAACAGTGACATGAGGCCAAGGACATAGCCTCATGTAACCTCACTTGTCTTATCAATTATCAGAGTGTCTTATCAATTATTGGAGGATAAAATAAATATTTATTTTGCATTTTTGTTGAATCTTTTTTTATGTGAGGCATATTTTCTAAAACATCTACATGTAGATTGTAGGTCCGCTTATCCACTAGACTTAGTAAAATCAATTTAATTATACAGCACTAAATACATCATACATTTCTGTATTTAACTGAAAAATAAGAACCTGTTTCTAATTTCAGTATTAGCTTGTCATAATATTTCTCTTGTTTTTAAAATGAATTCTACCTTGTAAATTGTTATTTAGTGACTAAAGCCAGCATAATTTTACTAACAACTGCATCTCTTCTCAAAATAAGGGGTTTAATTGTTAGATTTGTGACAATTAATATGTTGCCTTCTTATTTAAAAAAATGTGTGTATTTGTTTCCATTTATTTTTAAACATCAAAAATATAGTCCATACTCCATAATTAAACATGTAACAAAGAAAACTATTCTCAAAATAAATGTAAGGAACAGTGGAATAATACAGAAATGAATGTAAAATCCTGATACATTCTGTCATCTGTTGTCCATGTCACATGGAGTCAGTAAACCTTAGGGAAGAGTTTACATTATCCCATCCCATCATTCAGACACTATTACTCAAATTTGAAGTAGCCTTTGAAAACAGCTATATTCAGCTCATCCCATTCACGTCTGTCTTCTTTGAACTGTATTATGTATTTTACCATATCTTATATGAAAATACAGTCAGAGAAATAGCCATCCATAGCCCATCCAAGGGGGTTTTATGCCTTGTACTGAGTCCTGCTCCGAGTCGGTTCTTAATTGGATTAACTGGGATGGAGAATGAATGCATTCATGCAAAATTGCAAATGGAACTAATCTAGATAATGCATTGAATTAGATAAAAGCATTTTTGGGGTGAATCAAAGATCTTGTGTCAGGTTCTACAGGTGCCTTTTGTTATCATTTATTTATTTATTTTTTTGTCAGCTGTAGATTTTCATTTGTTTCCTGGAACTCAAGATGGTTGATTCATTGTGGTCATCTGGTGGGGAGAGCATAGTCACAATGGATGTGTGACCATGTAGTGGACAAGTGAAATCACAGGGTGTGGTTATGTGGTCTAAGGCATCAGTTTGGAACATCATATACAGTAATGTCAGTGAGGTCATCAGGTCTTCAGGTCTATTTTGGAAGAGCCAGATTCTGTCCTTGGGCCTGTGCGTACTTGTGTGTGTACTTCTTACATTTTCAAGCACATTTTCTTGTTTTGTGCCCCTGTTTTTTCTTTGTTTAAAACTATAACCTATTTTTATCAAATGGTGTACTACTACTCATTTTCAAGCTAGTTTATTAGGTAGGTGCCCATGCCGACTGTTGCTAGTCTCGGGAAGTAAGTCAAGCAAATTCTTGCAAGTTTACTGTAGGTCTGTTGTTAGTTTTCTTCATTTTCATGCTATTTTTATTGTTTGTTAGGTACTTGCACCATATTCTGCCCTTACATATTTTCACCTCCCTGTTGCTGCCAAAAAACAGGTGACTCAATGGCGCATTTATGAATGTTTTTAATTTTGTGTGCCAGCTGCTTGTGACAAAAGAGCTGACCATCACAAAGAGTGACCTGTAGACTAGCAGACTTTTAAAACTCTTAACTAATATGCAGACTGAAATCAGTAGAATCAGAGGTAAGACGGATAATCTGAGATCTTATTTTAACACAAGTGCTCTGAAGCTGCGACTAATTTGCCTTCTACACAAGTGACTGAAAATCCTGATCCAAATATATCCTATCCTGTTTGTTTTGATGGTGATCCAGGGTGCTGTTGGGGATTTTAACTCAGTGCCAATTAATTTTTTAATTTCACGTCTTTTTCCTTTCCATTTTATGGGCCATGTTAATTCAAATCAATTCACTTCAAATTTTATTGTACTTGAAATTTTTCAAAATGAGTCCAACTCATATAAAATTCAATGAAGACAAGAACTCAACCATCAAACATCACACTTTACAAATAAAAAAAAATGTAATAATGAACCCCATAAACATAAAATTAAATCATACTTAACATTTATAAAAATTAAGCCAGCATTTAGATTTAACCAATGACAGTCAGTAATGAAAACTATTGGGTGGACAGGTTAAGCGTGGGGATGTTTTGCTGGAATAAAACAAATTGCGAACATATAAATTCTGGAATGAAAGAATATTGAAATCGTTTGCCTTTATTTCCTGGCAATGTGAACCTATGACCTGATCACGACTGGACTGGACTGGACTGGGTGAATTCTGTCTAAAGCAATATACATTGCTTTCCAAAATGTGTGTTTATTATTTATTTCCTTCCCTTTGAAACTTAAATATCCCATTTGACAAATTCTATACTTGGTTAGATTAAGATTTTAAAACTAAGTCTGGCATTTTTACAATTGAATCGGAATCCTCCTGAGACAGGAATAGTAGTTGTCCCTTCTTGCAAACTGTTTCTGCTTCCATTTTCAGATCTAAACCTAATGCAGTTTTAGCAGTGTTTCTACAGTTAAATTTTCCAATTGACTTTCAGAGTAAGATTTTAGAATATAACCACTAAGAACTTGTCTTCCTTGTTTGTAACAAAAATTCTTATCTGCTTATTATTAAGTAACTGTATTGTTTGTGCAATATTTGGGAAATCGTACCATGATGAGATATGTTTTAGAGCTGTGATGGCCACTGACACTTTTCTGTGTTCTCTCACACCGCTTTTCCAGCTTGATGTGGCAGTTTCAGAGGTGCTGGATGACATACAGGAATAGTCATTAGAAATATGATGAACTCCCACCTCATCACTAACGCAGGCATTGGTACCTGTCACACCAACAACAGTTGAAAGATTAGCAATAGGCCCTATATCACACGTGGGTTCTTTCTTTGAATCATTAATTAAGAATGCTTCTTCATCTCCTCCAACAACTGTTAGCATGGTAGAAACTCCAGAGTGTTTAAGTAAGTGCACCAAGGAGTAATATTCTGAATGTGACATAGCATTGCAGAAGCTTGTAAAAAATATATATATATTTAAATATATTATAAATATAAATTTATTATAAATATATTATAAAGCAACTGTCAGAAGAAGTCCAGATTAATCAGGCTCTTGATCCTATGTCTTTATTTGTTAAATGCTGTGGATTCACACCACAAAGCATCTCAGTTTGAAAATTTGCGCTATCGTGAACTACCGGTGGTAAGCTGCAAACCTGCGTTCTCTGGCTCAGAGGTGAGGTGTTTGCATCATCAACCTTTTCTGCGCAGCTTCGCCATTACACTCAACTTATTCACAGTGCATATCCCACCTTTGTCACCAATTGACTTGCCGTGGACTCACACCATGAAGCATCTCAGCTTGTACCCAATTGATTAGGCAAGGGTGACTCTGTTTGGACACTACATAAGCCTATAAGCCGTCCACTGCAGAAAGGCCATAAACTGCTTAGCTGGTATGAAGCAGAGTCTGGAGGACTGAAATATGGCTGTTTTACGACTGGTCATTCTATTTTATGACACCCCGTTGGTTCACGACTTGTGGGGGGAATTGTTATAAGTTAGTCACTCCACTTCTCTAGAACTTTCTTGTGCCATCATGCCACAAGCAGAAGACCAGCTCACTCTCTTGCCATTTGTCCATGATGAAGACAACTCTGTCTTGGCAGCCATATTGAAATAGGCCAATCCTTTCAAAGGCCAATTGGTAACAAAGCCAATGCCAGGCAGAAGATATGACTGAGAGCCACCCATAATGCAAGATTCACTGTTACTTAGGCTGTAATGGTGTGTAGCTCTTTCTCCTGTTTGTTCTTTTAGTCTATCTAATTGCCTGAGATTGTAGACTTTGACAAGAGTGGTAAGTGTATGGAATTTGAGACATGCTGGTAAAGTATACGTAATAAAGAGTGAAATGAGGAAAATAAGATCAAACGGTAGACTACAAAAACAAAACAATTTGAGAAATGAAAAAGCTGCTGATCTGGAGCTAATAAAAGACCCAACACTTCATTGCAGAGTATGATACATCATAATAATATTTTATGATGCTAAAGATTCTGATTTTAGACCATTAACTTCATTTGCACCAACAGCAGCAATATAAAGTATACATTCCATCCAGACATCATGCCTATGCCACCACCAAAACAACCCCTCTTAACCTCAAATCTTTACATAAATGGTGCAATATGTGACAATCGGTAAATGTGATACCTTATGCTTGTTTGTAATCAATTTTATTTACAAATATATTGTATATATAAATACAGTACATACTGTATTATGATAATGACAGCATTTACTAATTGATTAAACCTACACCATTAAAGAACTATGAAAACACTATGATTAGTGTCAATCTGTATAGTAGTACTTTTATAGGCCCAAATGTGGATTTCACTGCAGTTTAACTTTAAATCATTTCACTTATTGTAGCAAAATGGTTCCACTGGCGTTCAGCTTGTTTTGAATATCTGTTCTGAATGTGTGAAAGAAATGTTGTAAATTTAGAGCTCTCAATTTAGTTTTCGAAAATAGATAGTTGTTGTAAATAACAGCAATGTTGACAAAACTCTATGCCAGTTTTATGGCTCTACAATAATTTGTTTGCTCATAATGTTTTATACTGAAAGCTCAGGTGTTGCTTGTTGAATTTACAAATTTCTTGTATCTTTATGTTTCATGTGCATAATTCAAAATGTTAAGTGAATGTAAATTAAAAGTTTGGAGCAAAATAAATATGTTTATTTCATTGTAGATAACCTAAAACAATTTGCATACAAACTATACACAAGAAATGATACTGTAAAAAGCAGATCTTAAAGACAGCTGTACTCAAATATAAATATAACGTATAATTGAATATTGTATCAATCATACTGAAAAAATACTTTGAAAAAATCAAAAGCTCTGAAATCTTTTATTTAAATTAAAGACATCATATACTATATGCTTAGTAAACACAGCAAAGAACAACTAGACCATTATGCTATCTGTATTTTATCTGTAAATAAAGTAAAATAAAAATGAAATATTGTGCAAAATGAAACCGCTCAACTTAAGCTAGGCCATAAATCTTCAGAAGTAAAATAGCTGACAGCCAACACCAAAAAACAGTTTAGAATGGTGTTGTCCATTCCACTTTATGAAAAAAAATCCATTTTAAAAAAGGCACAGTGGCTGCTGAAAAATGTTTTTGAGTGGAGGATAAGGTCCTGTTCACTCTGTTCCTCATCTGGGACAGCACATTTTATTCAGGTCCTAAAAGTGACAAAACGTTTTTGCCCATTGCTGAAGAAAATCCAAAATCATTTGCAGTATAAGATGGCAGTCCCTGGACCCAGTGTATTCTGCTGGCCAATGTTAAAAAGATTCCAATTATTAAGATCAATGCTATGTTCAGTGACATACTGGCCATCAGGTAACCACCAATGTTATCAGTAACACAGTTCAATTCCCAACAGTCAAGTCTCAACAAGTCAGGTAGAGTACAAGCTAAAATCTTTTCAAACTATACTTGTGTCATGTGTTCTTGCTTGGAGGTTTTAGGAAAGGAGTGATATTATTGAGGTCCAGCAGGCTTTTAGAATACAGAAGTTTGATATCCCATATTGAAAGGATGAAAAGAAAAAATATGGAAAAACCAAATTATATAAGTCATTGGGTGGAAAGCGTCTACAAAATATTGCTGAAATTCTTGACATTAACAGTTGGATAATTCACAGAACATCCATGATGACGAGCAGTACATACATAAAGCCAATCAAAACCCAAGATAGTTTAGGGGTGACTGGTGAATTATATGGTTGAGGAAGATCCAATCACCCACTTGCTCTGAAGGCAGCCCCACCACTGACTCCTTGGGTCATATCTTGCTAAGCTTTGGTAGAGCACATGATCCAAAGACACGACTACGTAAGAACAAAATTTGTTGATATTTTGTGAAATAAAAGCTACAAACTACTTGAAGAGCAGTAGATAAGTACCAGTACAATTGTGACTGGAACTGATACAAGGCATTGTAGACATTTAAATCGCTTCACATGGACATTCTGACTCTTTTCAGTAAGTCAAGCCATCTCAGCTTGTGAAGAGTTGGCCTTTGACTTACAAATAGCTTTTTTAAAGTTCATTTCGGTGTTTAAATTTTGTCCTAAGTCTGCAATATTTTGACTTTTGATTGATGTTAAATATTATTTTGCATAGGGCTTGTATATTTTAAGAAATATGAACACAGCAAAGCACTACTTAAATTTCATTAAAAGCAGGGGATTTTTATGTATTAAAGTAAACTGCACAAAAACACATTGCATATGAGAACCATTCCAAAAAAACCACACTCAAATAAAAACAAAATAATATTGTGTCATCGCAATGAAAAAATTAACAATGTGCAACAACTGCAGCATCCATCACAGAGCAACTAAACTGGCCTCTGTTCTACTCATTATAAATTACATTGTCAAGTAAAGATGGGGCATAATGAAAACAACTTAAAACAGAGTGTACAGCTAAAATTATGACTATAATCTCACTAACACATTTACACTGAGAAAGGCAAGTTGACACCCACTTAAGAGACTCGTCCTGTTTTTAAGAAGATCCTCTGAGAAGGCACAGATGTTGTCACAATGCAGAGACTCCCTTTCATAAGTTGAAGAAATCATGGATAGACAGATGTCCTGTTTCATCACCAGCTCAGAGGATTGTTGTAGATTGTTGGAAGAGGGCCTGCTTCAAATATCTTTGGACGTCCAAAAGTAAAGCTGCTGAGGAATTCCTTCTTACTGCATCTCCAGTCACTCTTTCATCAAACATGTGCAGCTCAATTGCTTGTGTCCTTGCTTCTTCATGTTGGCCTGGTATCTGCACCAGCTGCCTGCAAGGGCTACGTCTTTTTGCTTCTGTTGTAAATGGTTGTACAGCCTGCTCAAAACATCTGTTAGCTTCGTGAAACTTCTTGAACCATACAGAGTGCCCACTGTTAAATTTGGGTTGGTTTTGCTGTTGGTTCTCTCTAGTGGCAGGCTGTGATTCTCTACAGACCCTTGCACAGATGTAGTATTTTTAATGCCATCACATAGCTGATAAAAAGAGAGACAAATCATTAACTTTTAAAATGGCATGCCTGTTTTTTAGTATATAACCAGTAACGGTGCACTACACGATAACGTGCAGTGAGTACACTTGACTTGAGCATTCATAGTTTTCATACTCTTTCTCAGTACGTTTAGCATTCATTTGCTCAGAGGTTGATGTGCTTGCTGCTTTCTGAGCAGCTCTTCTTTTCTCCACTCTAGTGGCTTGCTTCTTCTCTTCTTTCGTCTGCATCTTTTCGTGTTAAACCTGATTAAGTCAGTGTTTGTGTTGTAATTACTTAGTACGTTTTCTTTAAATTTTCACTTAAGCTGGCACGTCAATCTGCCTCAAGAATGATTTAAGATATGAAGAGGTAGGGCAGGAGTGGGCAACCTGCGGCTCCCAAGCCCCATGCGGCTCTTTGCCTGGTTTCATACGGCTCTTACGTTCATATCGAAGTTTGTGTTTGTGTTTTTTTTTTAATGTTCGTGTTCGCTTCGCTTGAGTTCAATACAGTATTTTCGTCAAATTCACATGTGCGTGAGATGAAAATACCACAGAGTTTCCTAGTAGGGGCAAGATCATTTAAGTAAACAATTTGTGTCAAGTTCGCTCTCAAAATGGCAGGGAAAAAATGCACAGCAAAACGAAAATATGAAGATGAACACAGGACGTTTTTAACAGATTGGGAGAGTTTATATTTTTTTGTTGAACGTAATGGCAAGCCATTCTGCCTTATATGTCAGGCGTCATTAGCGCATTTCAAAGCTTCAAATCTTCAGCGCCACTTCAGCTCACTCCATGCGAACATCGACCAGGAATTTCCAAAAAGGAATGAACTTCGCAAGCACAAGTTGGTCACTTTGAAAGCTCAGGCAGAAAAGCAGATACAGTTTTTCCAAAAGTTTATGAAGCGCGCAGGTGTAACGCTCGCATCGTATCAACTGGCTTGGAATATTGCACGGGCTAAAAAGCCATACAATGAAGGGGAGTTCGTTAAAAAATGAGTCAGTGACGTTGTTGAAATCTTGTCTCCTGAAAACGACAAACTAAAATGCCTCAGTTGGCAATATTTGCACGGTCCGTGTCAAACGATTGTGTGATCAAAGAAGACCTCCTTGATATTGTGCCATTAAAAGACAGAACCCGTGGCATAGATGTGAAAGAAACAATGATGGCTGTATTTGCGAAAGCAAATCTGCCCATACCGAAACTAACTGCAATAGCCACGGATGGAGCACCAGCCATGATCGGATCTGTGAACGGGCTTGTGGGGCTGTGCAAAGCTGACCAAACATTTCCCGAGTTTTGGAATTTCCACTGCATCATCTACAGGGAGCAACTCGTGTCTAAATCATTGAATTTAGACAACGTCATGAAGCCTGTGATGGAAATCGTCAACTACATCCGCACACATGCGCTTAACCACAGGCATTTCAAGAATCTCATTGCTGAGCTGGACCAAGGGCTTCCAGGTGACCTGCCGCTGCACTGCACTGTGAGGTGGCTGTCAAAAGGCCAAGTACTTTCTCGCTTGTTTGAGCTTTTGGATGCTGTGAAACTGTTAATGGAAGAGAAGGACAAGGACTATCCCAAGCTCTCTGACCTCAAGTGGATTATGAATCTGGCCTTTTTAGTCGACATGCTGTGTCACTTGGACAGACTGCACCTGACTCTGCAGGGTAAGTTAAAAATGCTGCCTGACCTGGTGCAAAGTGTGTTTGCGTTTGTCAACAAACTGAAGCTGTTCAAGGTGCATATTCAAAAGGGAGATTTAACGCATTTTCCCACTCTTCTAAAAGCCAGCGGGCAAGTCATCAGCGCCGCCCTGAATAAGCAAAGAGCCAGATATGCAACACTGGTTGAAAACCTGCACGAAAGCTTTGTGACCAGGTTCCGTGATCTATAACTGAAAAAGCCACAGATTACATTCCTTGTCAACCCATTTAATGCGGAGACTGACTGTTTGAAAACCCCGCTAGTCACAGATGAGGCTGCGGCTGAGTTGGAGATGATCGATCATTGTGAGGAGGACCAACTGAAACCTGCTTTAAGGGAAGGGACCATTGAGTTCTGGAAAAGTGTGCCAATGGAAAAATACCCCAATGTCAAACGGGCTGCGCTTAAGATACTGTCAATGTTTGGGTCAATATACGTCTGCGAGTCTGTGTTTTCTACCCTGAAACACGTGAAATCAAAGCATCGTTCTGTTCTGACTGACACCCATGTGAAAGAATTGATTCGAGTGGCAACAACAGAATACAAGCCAGATCTGAAGAGGATTGTTCAAGGCAAGGAATGCCAGAAGTCCCACTAAGCAACATGCATAGTAAAAGAAAAACGCTATTGTAAATTATTATATTTTTGTTTGTGGACTTGGTTGAACTGAGAGTTTGTGTGTGTGAGACAGTGCACACAATGTTCATTGTTGAAAATGACTGGCCAGTGGTTTTAGTACTGTAGGAGTGAATTTCTGTCATTATCATGTTAGTGTGTGACATTTACAATAAATCTGGCTGAGCGGAGGTGTGTGTGTGTGAGGAATGATGTGATGGGTGATGTTCATGTGTGCCCATGTGTATGAATTGGCTCTTTGCTTTAACACAGTAAAAAATGTGGCTCTTGGTCTCTGACTGGTTGGCCACCCCTGAGGTAGGGAATGTAACGGTGAAGGTGGTAGGGATGAGAACGGCGCCCGTACACATGCGCAGCACGACCACCCTGCTGGCTGTTGCCGAGAGTTAATTCTACAATAAAATAAAAAGAGGAATAACCTTGGAGGTCAATCATCACAAAACAAAAGACATGGACAAATATGACGTGAAGAAATATGCACACACTGCACAGACAGAAATTAGGAGTTAGATTGGAACCTAGGATGCTGCACCCCTCCAGCAGCTGTGCTACCAACAAAAGAAAATTTGTTTCATAAAGATACTTCCAAATGCAGATATGGCACAAGATTAGACTACAAATTAAAACAGCCTAGGCATTACTTCCAAACTGTTGATGTTTACTTATCAGACTACATAACCTAAGAAGATCATTATAAAGGTTTTGTATTAAAATTGATGTAGTAATTGTTATCAATATTAAAATAGAAGTGTAGTAAAGTGGAACAGTGGTTTAGTGAATAACTGCTAGAACTAATTTTAGTTTGTGACAATTGATGTGTTTTACCTACATTAAGTGTTTAGATGAAATCTGAAAACCGCATGAAAAAAATTAAATGATTATTTTATAAATTATATATTTAGATGGAATATTAATAAAATTCCTAAAGTAATTTGTAAAAATGGAATCTGCAGGGACTGTAAACACCATTCACAGGTGAATTAGCAAATGGCCAATGGGGATAAAATAGCATGTCATAGTTAAGCATTTGAGCTACAGATTATACAAAGATTAGTTTTAAGCTCTCCGTTATTATGTACATAAATTATTCAGAGAAGACATTTAATCAAAATTAGCCAAAATCTTAACAACACAGATATCAGGGTTCTGTGAAAATGTAGTACAACCTATTTAAAGCTTCTGTGCAATATTCTATGAGCATTACCTGACCTATACATCAAACACAGGTTCTATCTTAGCAGCAGGCAGTCATATTGTAGTTTGTTATTACAGGCAATGCATATACCAGCACAATCCAAAGATGCCAATTCTTATTGTGTCTAGAGAATAAAGGAAAGGCTAATACACAAATAGTCCCAAATTTTTGCAAGAAGTGAATGCTAGCTTTATAAATATATATACACTATAAAAAATGTAAACACATTATGTCTGCTTTTTAGTTCTAATAAGTTCACCAATGTGAGTCACTCTTTGTTTTTAACTTTTCAACCCTTATCTATTTTTGCTCTTTTTGAAAATCCACATTGGCATTCTATTATTTCCATGTTTTTCGCTCTCAACTCTTGTGCACCTTCCTCTCCCATGCTTCTTTTATTTATGCATGTTAATCTCAACCCCAAGCTTGCTAAACTGTATGGTTTTCATATCTCTCTCTTCTGAAGACATGCTGTTCATCACCTTAGCTCTCTGAATCCTCACCCTGGTTGTTACAATAAATATGTGCCAGGACCAAAAGTTACAGAGAACATATATAAAACCCTTGAAGTAAACTTTTTCAAAAATCTCTCCACACTGCAGAAATTCCTAAAGACTAGAAGCCAGCAAATATTATCCCATTGTATGTAAAGGGAGATCAGGCTGGTCCAAGTAACTATATTCCAGTAAGCTTAACGGACAATACAGTTAAATTAATGGAAGTAATTATTTAAGAAAAGATTGAGCAGCATACATCTAGAATAGGTATATTAGCAGCCTGAGTTCAGACTGATGTTTCAGTAATACGATGGAATTCTATGCAAAAATAAATAATTAAAATCTAGGCTCATACTGTTCAAGTGTGGTGCTGAGGTGTCACCTGCTGCACTCAGGTCCCAATCCAGGTAATTTGTCATGTGGTGGGTGCGGCAATGTGTTATCAGCGCATGCTCCCGACCTCACCTCACCTCATAGCTCTTAAAAACTGTGAAAATAAATTGATTGTATTGGAAAAATGAGTATTAGCACAAAAACCACCAGGAAATAACGTGTTTAAACTGAGATTAAATTCAAATCTAATTAACTGCAGAAATTATCAGCATATTCAAATTAATTTAATACAAAAATTACCATTGCTAACATCTTTTGCCACAACCATATACTGCATGATGTATGTCATAGGGTTTACAGAGTCATAGTTGTCATGTGGGTGAGTGTTAATTGCACGTTCTGAACAACACCTTTAAACGTTTTTAGACTTTTCACACATCAGAGATGATCATGTGGGAAAATATAATAAAATATAAATGTTTCAGTCTGAAATACTGTCTAGTTTATTATAGTCATTCAATATTATAAACATCATAAAAATGACACTTCTTTTAGGGAATATTTATTATTATTCCCATATGTCACTATTTTTAAGTTAAAGCAAAATACCCAGTACAACTTCTGAAGTAACATGACAAGCATACTTATTCTTCAAAATCTAGTGTGTTATAAGGTTGTTGAAGTAAGTGCAGCAAAAGAGGAATTTTCAATGAAAATCTTATTCACAATCCAAGCTAATTAGGATGTATAGTATGTTTATTCCAAAGCAGCTCTTCTTTGACTGATGTAATTTATATCATTGTCATTTTTGCTGTCATTTCTACTGCACCTGAATGAAATGAAACTAACTAGTCAATTTTCTTTTGAAAAAGAAACAGACTTTTAGTGCACTTAGCTACCTGCACAAAATAGAGTGTATAGTTTCAATAAACATACATTGCAATAATAGCAATACTTATGTAAGGAATCTATTAGCCCTTTGGCTAATGGTTAATAAAAAAGCAAGGCGTTTATTGTTATTACTTTTGTCATCTAATTTTGTTCTGCAACACCCCTTTAATAAACAAACCTCCTAAATAGTGTTACAAATTAAAAAACAATACTTTACATAATGGCTTCTTTCAAAAAGTACTAGGCATTTTACCATTTAAATTATTTATTCATTCATTTCTTTCATTTCTTTTTTTTTTTTGTTTCTTGAAGATTTTAAAGAATGACTGCACACAACAGTTTAACCTGTTTTAAGATTGATAGCAACACATTAGTAAATTAATGTGAAGTGGAGTACTTTTTCTCATAATGAACAAAGATTTATTAAAGTTAGGATGTTGGGAGACTTCAGCATTTTATCTCACAATTACAAGAGTCTAAAATGCTTAGTAATACTGTAATGAAATGTTAACACAAAATATGCAAACTGAAATTCATTTAAGGCATAGTGTATTTTGTTCCATTAAACAACTCGTCTTATGTTTTTCTTCATAAAATACAAGTCAGAGTGATATGTGAAACGGATTTTTTATAGAGCATTAATCAGAGCTTGTACGGGGTGTTTAATACTCCATAATATCTCAACATTAAGTCTAATAGGTGACATCTTGTGATGATCAGATCTATGAAAACTACCTCAAATGCAGGATGAGAGCATCATGCAGTATGTATCTGATAAGTCTAAGTGTCAGTATTGGCCATGTATGTACATACTGTATGCTCTTATTCCTCTGCACCCATTGTACTGTACCCTAACCCTAACCCTAACTTAACTAGTGGTTCATCTTTGCAGTTTTTTATTATGCAATTTTTTTGTCTGACCAGTATCAACTTTGGGTGCAGAATAAATGTTTTTAGACAAAGCTATTGCCAAGTAATTAACTTCAATAACAGATCCCTAAATACAGTATTACTGAATATTCTAAGGTTATACTGCAATTTAGATGTTAACACTTTATTTAAGGATTGTACATAATTTAAGGCTACATTAGCTCTAAAACTGTAACTGTAACTATGTCATTCTGAGGAACTGGAAAAAAAATGGTAAAACTGAATTCATCACTTTATTAAATAAGCAATGTAAGTAATGGCAGTAAACTTAACAATCACTAGTACATTTATGACTATCAGTAGTGTCTTGATTGTTTTGTGCCTTTAATGAAGATAAGTTGCTTATTTTAAGATTAACCATTACTAACAGTGGGCTAGATTTTATGTAAAAAGGATCAACACTTTGATAATTAAATTTCAATACAACTGTGGATTTGTAACATTTCTTTTTTAACTCTTACAGATTTATATATTTTCAAATACTTATTTAACAGTAAAACTTTTCAAATATTAAAGTAATAAAATTCTCTTTCCCTAACCTGCGTGTAGTATATAATCACCGACTTTTTCACACTTTTTATTATTACACAAACCATAATATAAAATTTTAGAAATTACACAACAATTTTTCATAAACTTGGTATTAACTGCAATAAAATAAACTAGCAATACAGTAAACTATAAAGGACAACTGAGTGTATATAGGCATGTTGATGGATTTAATTTATGCCGGGGGGATTATGCTGAGAATTAAACTGAAAGTCATAGCTTCTCAGTGTTCTAAAGAGCACCAGGACAGCATCAAAAGTAATTACTTAGAGTGCTGCACAAAGACTCAAATACATTGTCTTCTGGAAATCCCTATCACAAACATCAGCTATCTGCAATAGCATGCAACAATAAATAAATGCTCCAGTGTTATCCAAAATACGTCTGGGACATTATTTCTACATTGGGAATTATGGGCACTAAACATTGAAAATAAAAAGGGCTTGTTGGGTCTATACGTCATGTAAGTAATCAAGCGCTGTTAACATTCATCAGCATGAGGTTTGTGGCAGTATGGTGAAGAGCATTTTAATGTACTAAAATAATCAGATTTAGCAGGACTGCTGAAACTTAAATGGTCAAAGTGCTGAAAGAGTTTGCTTGAGGGCAGGCTTGAAGCATGCTTGAAGGGTACTGTGAAGAAGCACAATTGAAAAGAATTTGCACTTTTTCTTCCTTTCTGATGAAATATAAAGTCATTGAATCCCTGAAATTTTTCAAAATTAGAAAATCTCTTTGCAGTTAAAAGCTTCCTTAAAGATGCAATATATTATTAATCTGCAAAATGTGACATAAAACTAATCTGTAGAAGAAAATAACAGACAACATTTCACTGAGACGGACAAAACTGTTTAACCCATTCCACATTCTTTTTAGAAAATGTGCAAAAGATATCTTATTTTCTTATGCATTCCCTTCAGATATAAAATTACACTATTGTCTTTACCATTGTCACATTTCCCATAGTATTATCTATGAGATACTAGATACCTTGGAGCGCTTTATTGTCCTTCATCTACCTCAGGGATTTATTTAATTATATTTGCCTTTTTACCTTAAGTGTACTGTTTTTTTTATTTCACTCATATGTCAAATGTACAATACATGAGCTCATTTCTTCGAAACGTTTTTCATATTATCTTCTCTTGTTCTACCATAAGCATTGTAAACAAAGAGAAACAAGAGACACATAAAAGAATTGGGGCCCCAGGTTGAAAACTGTATTTAATTGCTATAGGCAAACATTTGCTGAAAAAAATTCTCAATGTAAAGAGAAGGCAAAAATAAAACCCTGTTGGTAACATGGGTGTGTATTTCAACATGTTGGTCCATTAACTGACAAAATGGGTTAAAACCATTAATAGTTCCCTCCCTTCTCTCTCCATGCCTTCTTAAAATGGTCCCCTTTAGATGTTCACAACACTCACATGTTTGACAGTATCAAAAGTCTACAGGCCATTCTTGAAGTTTCAGCTTTGATGTAAAGGCTTCAATCAAATATACAGTGGTGTGAAAAACTATTTGCCCCCTTCCTGATTTCTTATTCTTTTGCATATTTGTCACACAAAATGTTTCTGATCATCAAACACATGTAACCATTAGTCAAATATAACACAAGTAAACACAAAATGCAGTTTTTAAATGATGGTTTTTATTATTTAAGGAGAAAAAAAATCCAAACCTACATGGCCCTGTGTGAAAAAGTAATTGCCCCCTTGTTAAAAAATAACCTAACTGTGGTATATCACACCTGAGTTCAATTTCCGTAGCCACCCCCAGGCCTGATCACTGCCACACCTGTTTCTATCAAGAAATCACTTAAATAGGAGCTGCCTGACACAGAGAAGTAGACCAAAAGCACCTCAAAAGCTAGACATCATGCCAAGATCCAAAGAAATTCAGGAACAAATGAGAACAGAAGTAATTGAGATCTATCAGTCTGGTAAAGGTTATAAAGCCATTTCTAAAGCTTTGGGACTCCAGCAAACCACAGTGAGAGCCATTATCCACAAATGGCAAAAACATGGAACAGTGGTGAACCTTCCCAGGAGTGGCCGGCCGACCAAAATTACCCCAAGAGCGCAGAGACGACTCATCCGAGAGGTCACAAAAGACCCCAGGACAACGTCTAAAGAACTGCAGGCCTCACTTGCCTCAATTAAGGTCAGTGTTCACGACTCCACCATAAGAAAGAGACTGGGCAAAAACGGCCTGCATGGCAGATTTCCAAGATGCAAACCACTGTTAAGCAAAAAGAACATTAGGGCTCGTCTCAATTTTGCTAAGAAACATCTCAATGATTGCCAAGACTTTTGGGAAAATACCTTGTGGACTGATGAGACAAAAGTTGAACTTTTTGGAAGACAAATGTCCCGTTACATCTGGCGTAAAAGGAACACAGCATTTCAGAAAAAGAACATCATACCAACAGTAAAATATGGTGGTGGTAGTGTGATGGTCTGGGGTTGTTTTGCTGCTTCAGGACCTGGAAGGCTTGCTGTGATAGATGGAACCATGAATTCTACTGTCTACCAAAAAATCCTGAAGGAGAATGTCCGGCCATCTGTTCGTCAACTCAAGCTGAAGCGATCTTGGGTGCTGCAACAGGACAATGACCCAAAACACACCAGCAAATCCACCTCTGAATGGCTGAAGAAAAACAAAATGAAGACTTTGGAGTGGCCTAGTCAAAGTCCTGACCTGAATCCAATTGAGATGCTATGGCATGACCTTAAAAAGGCGGTTCATGCTAGAAAACCCTCAAATAAAGCTGAATTACAACAATTCTGCAAAGATGAGTGGGCCAAAATTCCTCCAGAGCGCTGTAAAAGACTCATTGCAAGTTATCGCAAACGCTTGATTGCAGTTATTGCTGCTAAGACTGGCCCAACCAGTTATTAGTTTTCAGGGGGCAATTACTTTTTCACACAGGGCCATGTAGGTTTGGATTTTTTTTCTCCCTAAATAATAAAAACCATCATTTAAAAACTGCATTTTGTGTTTACTTGTGTTATATTTGACTAATGGTTAAATGTGTTTGATGATCAGAAACATTTTTGACAAACATGCAAAAGAATAAGAAATCAGGAAGGGGGCAAATAGTTTTTCACACCACTGTACATGGCAGATTTTTTTTTTTAATGTTAGACTACGTAACAATATTTAAGCTAAAAAAGGGACAATGTTTGGAAAAAAATTCCATTGCATTGATTGGTTAAGTGTGTATTATTATTTTAAAAGATTTGGTGGAAGCACCTTTTACTTTAATTACATTGATAATGAACAATTTTATTCCACTGTTCTTTGTAGAATGACAACATTTATTTCTATAGCGCATTTTCAAAGGATGTAACTCAAAGTGGCTACATGTAAAGAAAAACAAACAATTTAGATAAGAATAATAAATATTATACACTTACATAAGAACAATATATAGTTAGGAGAAGTACAGTTCTTATATATAGAATTGTTTTTTTAAGTTTCTACATGACAGGCCAATTAAAAAAAAAAAAACAACAAACAAACAAAAACTGCAGGGGTTCTAGGCCCAAAGACCACCCATTGGATATCCTACCTAACATAAACGTGTTTTAAGTATTAGAGAGTCATACTCTAACTAAGACATTCAAGGACGTACTTGCAGATCATCCTTTTTATTGAGTGTGTATTTCATTGCATTGTCTTCTTGAAAATTAAAAATCTTCTTCAGCTTTAGCTTTCTGGTATTATGTAACAAAATATTTCGACATTCTAATCTAATAATTTTTCCCTTTGTCGTGAACAGAGTCCCTGTTTCAGCGGAATGAAAGCAATCCTATACCATGATATTTGCTTTGTATCAGATGTGGTTTGAGGAGACTGAAAATGTTTTCTTACAACATTAATATAAGACTGGATATATTTTGTAAGAATTTTGTTGTTCTTGCCACCATACTTTACAGTTCTTATTTTTGAAGAATATGTGAAATGGTTGTAATATGCAGAGAGCATCTGGCCATAATTCCTGCCTATTATGCCATTTGTGAAAACCCAGATGGACTGCAGCATGGATACTAAACGCCTGCCTTTTTTATCTCTGGCCAGCCCCTTTCAATAGTCTGCTGATGAAAACAGAAAAAGAGAGAGCAACCACTGAAATGGAATTAGCAAGAAACCAGGAGATGTGCATGTCTTTTAACAACATAACTTTTAATAAAATAGGTTTCTTAAGAGCCTGAGATATACAATGAATAGCACAGGGCTAAACCGTTTTTGTACCTGAACACAAATTGGAAAGAAGTTGTTTACTAGTACACTATTTATTCAGCCAGAGCCAAAAGGCTAAAACAGAGAAATGGAAATTGAGATGAGAAAGCTTTAAATCATAAAGCAGAATGGCAGAATATAAATCACTAAACTTGTTCACATGTCAAATCCATAATTTTGGACAAAGGCCTGCTTATACTGCACTGGTACTTATTAGTGAATGTCTTAAGAGACTGTCTTTTGCAACCAGGTAAGTTCTATTAGCAGCCCAGTATCTGTCCACATAGAGCCTAAAATGGTAGTGTGGTGCACTTGAAAATAAAATTGAAAATAAAAATGTAAATACTTCAAAATATTAAAATCTAATTAACTGAAAAAAAAAACTCAATTAAAAAAATCTAATAGGCAAAAAAAGGTTTTCCTATTCTTAGTTCTTTCTCTGCTTTACAATTGTTTTTGGCTTCTTGGTAGCCTTCCCAATGAGATTTCTCCTTGCATGGTAATCGGTTTTGGAGGAACGTTTAATTGATGACATCCCCATTTGGTGTCTCAGCTGTGACCAATGGGTCAGAATAAGCTGTTTCATATTGTGATTGGAGTTGCCAAGACCCGGTATTTTGAGAAATAAATGCCAGCACAAACTGAAATAGGCTTCGTTGTGGGTGTTAAACTTGATGTACTAGCAGATGGCGAACAAAAATGTGGAGATTAAAGTTTCACATGATTAAATAACAGCAGCAGCAGAGGACAATTTCACTTACCCAGTGTTCATTTTACAAACAGTAGATGAGGATATGGATTTCCACAGCATAGCCCAAGCCTCATGGAAATGAGTTTAAAATTTTAAATAGCTTCAAAGTGAACATTAAAACACAACAGTGTCATGACAACAACAGTGACTTTAATGGAAATGCTATCCACATAATGTATAACCAAGTTACTTTAGTGTTCTTCCTAAGAAAGGAAGAGCACCTGGAAGCAGACAGTCAACTTAGTACTCAGCCTAGTTAGCAGTGGTAACAAAAAAAAATCCTTATTATATTTTGAAAATATCACTAGGTTAAAATAACAGCATTATATAGTTGCAAATTAAATGGTCATATTGTTTTTTTGTTGGATCTACTTTGTTACTATTATCTTTTTTATTTGATTTTATTTATTATTTTACCCAAAAAGACAGAAATATTACCACTGCATTAACATTACATGTTAAATGTAGTTAAATATTTTTAAGAAATGAAGTTTCCAAAAATGATTTACAGAAATTAACATAACAGATACTTATTTTATATGTTTAACAATACCAGATTCATTGTTTATTTTGCTAAGTGCAGGATAGGAACAATGGAGAAATCCTCAAAATAAATTGCTCTTTACCAATGTTCCCCTTCTGTAGGTATTCCTTCTGCAATCCTTGTTCAAATTTCAAAGATCAAACCAAAGAGTTACTGGAGTGATGGATTTACGTATCGGTAGTATGAGGTTTTACACTTGAAGCAGTAACATCCAAGGATTGCCAGCTAAAGCTTTTTTAATATCATCATATTGTTAATAGAGAACATCACCCGCTAATGTAATATGAAACTCCTATTACCCAATGGATGCTGCACAGTGAAGACCAATTTTTACAAGGCATCCCACCAGTGCCTCTGTTGTGAATTAGCTGTGGATGCCTGGCAGCTTTTAAAATGAATGTTGTTCCTGAATATGGAGGTTAAGTCAAATAGATTTTTTTGTTCAAAAATCCTGGCTTTTCACAGCTATTTAGTAAGAGTATAGTTGGATTACTGAAATACATGCTGTATATAAAGAAAATGGATCCATTTATCTGCTCTGAGTAGTGAAATCAATTATTTTAGTAGTGTTATTGTCTATTGTACAACTTGTAACACCACTTTTATGTTTTGTTTAAAATCATAAAAATAATAAATATTTAAATATATAAATATATTTTATGCTGTATGTTTAGTTTTACCTATAAATTTAGTAAGTCCAAGTGTTACCATGTAAACTTTTGATGTAGCTACTAAGCCTGTCTTATTAATGCAGATAAACAGGTTGTCCCCATGAAGAGAGGGAATCTGTTAGTTTTCAACTGAAAGATTCTTTTTATGCTGAAGGGCACTCCACTGAAATGGATGTGTGCAAAAAAAAAACCTAATATAGGTTTCAAAAGCAGTAAATGGCTTTCTTTCATCTTAAAGCTTTCATGTATACTTACCATAGTAAATTATATTCTAAAAGACAAGCAGAAAAAGATCTTGGAGGCTAAAATCTACCTATTTATTATTTCCTTGCTTAAACTTGTTCAACTTTTATTCCAAGTTCAATCTGCCTTTTTCCTACACCATCTGAATATTTTTTTTATATAC
This sequence comes from Polypterus bichir lapradei, assembly GCA_026402145.1. NCBI lineage: Eukaryota > Metazoa > Chordata > Cladistia > Polypteriformes > Polypteridae > Polypterus > Polypterus bichir. Next base: position 76,726,550 of record JANRMT010028174.1, read on the forward strand.
ACACTGATTCATAAACTATTGATGCTTCCAGAAAGCATCAACAATGGAAAATCACCTTAGATGAGCCTCATACCACTAGGGCAAAGGGAGTCAATAGTGTGCCCCATCAGTCATCAGTCATCGGCAGCTTCTTCCTGACAGCTTGAATATTGTTTTTAACTTTTTAAAAATGTCATCTAGTCTAACATAAATATGTGTTTCTTCATCGTCACTATGACTAAATATGTATTTTTTGCTATAGGTTATTGAGCTTAAAAAATCAGATAGTATTCACTGCTAAAAGATATTGTATTTTCTTGTCTTAATGTATGATTATTATGTATCTACATTTATTACTGACATATTTTATTTTTCTGATTGCCAATAATTTTATTTGTAATTTCTGTATTTCAAGTAATTCATCTTTATTTTACATTGCAATTTTCAGTATTAACATAAACTTTTTATTAATCAAATGAGAAATTCACCAATAATTGCGTAATCACCATTTGAAGATGAAACAATCCGTCCTGACAGTTAAAACCTACATCTCATCTGCAATCATGAAGCAATGACGTCCCACATTGCGTCTAATGCCACATCTATAAAAATGAAAGGATGCTTGCAGTGTTGTATAGGAAGCCTTTGAGACTGCAATAAGTTCAGTGTAAAAAGAGCTCAAGTATCTTACAGATTGCCAATGGTGAGGAATAGCTCAGAGCCTTGACTATCACTATTTCATGTCTTGCCAAAGAGAAGCTTAGCTTCAAACGTAAGCCTTCCGAGTCTGAATTGAATAGTTGGCAGTTCGTCAATAATAGGACTACCTGCTTTCAACTGAACAAGCAAGCTTGATAATTCTAGAGAATGATGTGTGATTCGCCACAAATTCATTTTGAAAGACTCTTTTCAGTGAGTCATAGGAATCGATTTGCGACATGAGCAAAAATGATTCAGTGGAGCTCAACAGTAGTGCATGTGTTATCTTGTCAACATCTTTGGTTTCGCAGGTAGATGTTTAAAGCATATGTACAAGTACTGCTTGTCTGATTCATGTTTCTCATTGACTTATAATTCTTATATTCTTTCGGGATTGGACAGGATCAGTAAATGAGAACTCTGTCACTAGTAATTCTCTCATTCATCATATAAAAACAATACAACAACAATAAATTTATATTTGAATGTATTATTTGTTTGTTTTGTACAGTTTGTTATTGGAATTGCTTTGAAAAGATTATATAAACATAATATTAAACCAAAATGTTTATGTCCCTTTAAGGTTCAACAGATTAGTCAGACAAAATTAAACCTCATAAAAATATTATCCTCATTTCTAACAATTTTACTTTAATGTACACTTTTGTTATGGCTGATTGATTGAACTGGCATGTGTCGTTCTTTTAAGTTTGACCAGATGCATTACCCAAGAACAAGACTCATAATTCTCATTCATGTGATTGGTGAACTGAATCATTTTCTAGGCTGGAGGAGCACGATTCTCATTCATTGGATTTGTGAGCTGAATTCTTATCCAAGAATCAGTTGCACAATTCTCATTCACCTGTGATTTTCTTACAAATTTTGTTATTTTAATTATGTATTTTTACTGTATTGCCATGCTTTCTGAATTGAAACAGCGCAGCATATCATACAATATGAAATATGAGCAAGTTTAATATATAATAATGTATGACTTATTTGATTGTATATTTGCAGTGTAATCATAGTGGACCCCCATCCCAGAGACAGAGTGGCTTGAGCCTGATGCTGCCTATAGAAGTAGCAGCAGTGGCTTTGAACAAACCTCTGTCACATTAGGTTTAGTACATACTGTAATCTTACATGAAATACAAAGTGGATTCAGAAAGTATTCAGACCCTTTCACTTTCAGCACACTTTATTGTGTTGTAGATTTAATTTTAAATGGATAATGACAAAATGAAAACATGTATTCAGAAAGGTTTGCAAATGTATTAAAAGACCATCTTGGCCTAACTCAGGTGGCAGAGCAGTCTATGTTTCTACACTACTCTATGTTGTGCAGAACTAAACAACCTATCACAATGTGGCAAACCTTTGTGGGGCTATACAGCAGTGTTTTGTCCAATGAGTTCAAACACTGCCATCTAACTTTCAATGAACCAATCGACCTCTCCAGTCCGTTACCAATCATGTGAGGGAGTGGTACACCCACTTTAATCTGAAACAAAGATTATATAAATTATTTGTAATGTACTAAACTTAATTGCTATGCTATCAATTAGTCTTACTTACCAAAAAGCAAAACATCACACACAGCATGACCCTTAAGCCTGTTTCCCACACTACTATTTGATAAATTAAAGGAATCATGCATTAAGCCAGACCACATTGCAAAAATGTTAGTCAGATACAGTTTTGAGCAACATATACTAGTTGTTTATTACATGAATGAATGTGCTTTGTTTAGAAAAGCAAATTTATTCTGTGACCATGCTTTTATTGCAACATATATGCAGTCATTTGCACCAACTACATTAGGAAAAGCAGTAGTCGCTGGAAATTATCTTTTGATTTCGGTGTGTTCATCCTCACCATAAGGAAATTGGATGAATGTGAGATTCCTGGCTGGTCATCCAGTTCATGCTTAAATGCTGCTCCTGTTACAAAATATTTTGTGGTTGTTAAAACCTATAACAGAACAGGGATCATGTGATTTTTATATGATGGTCTCTTTAATATAGACTCCAATTCAGAATTCACTCCTTCTGTAGCCTGCCATTGGAGATATCCTCCAAAAGATGTAAAGATGTTATTGCCATTTATGTTCTTCACCTTTTCAAAAGACAAAATACATAGGCTATACACTAGGGCAATTAACATTAAGCATATACTGTACATTAGGCATTATTACCAACATTGAATACATTAAAACATGCCATATTATATGTGTGATATAATTAGTTCAAGAATGCAGCAAGACTTGCTGTTCAATTTATTGTTCTGCTACCTTATGGATGACCGAAATGTGCTGTAATGTTAATGAAATTTTTATGCCAAGTTCTTGTTTTAGAAATCATGACTTTTAAATAAGAAATGGCTTATGCACTTTTCTGCATGAAGTCCAAAGACTTTAACACTAGATTTACCACAGCCTACAAGAAAACTCGTAAATCAGGCCCACCTTAAATCTGTTCGCACCTCTCTGTCAGCGTCTTTTGTCCTGTAAATGTGCCAATTAAGACAAGTAGCAAGCAGCCTGCTATTCCATGCCCCCACTGTCGCAGAACGTTCATAATGTTCTCCCATCTCATACCTTGTTTGATTATCTGGGAGTGAACTGCTGGAATTTTAGACTGGAAATAATAGATCATTATTTGGAACACATGCATTTCATGTGTGTTCCGTTTCTACAGTAATCTGTGTAAACACATTGTTAAAATAGAAACTTTTTCATATTTTAGTAATAAATGTTACAAAATGTAGGCATAAACTATAGAATGTGTGAAGCCTTAAGTCCAAAGATCAAATAAACTCTTGCACAAAAGGTGCAAGGACAATACAACAGCTTCCGTGGCATAGCGGTAAGATTTGCCAACTTATAATCAAGAGTCCCCAGTTTGATCCCGACTGCCTCCTATATTTACTGTTTTCAGTAGTTAGCTGCTCTTATTGTTGATATTATACCTTACACACATACATTTGGTTTGCGTCTGTAACAAGACCATGTACATTTATAGTACTGTACTTGTAAAAGTTACCTCTTTTTTTCACTTTTATTCACTCACTCACGATCACGATACATACTACCTCCCTAGGGATCTAATGCTGTTCGTTTTTATTTGAAACTGGGAATAACTGTAGATGTGAGTGGTGTTTTGAGGCAATGGAATTGGACATTCTCTGATCTGGAGGGATAAAAGCTGACACACAAATGCTGGTGAATCTGCCTTCTTCATATCTCACCGTCACTTTATTTTTTTTTATTCAGTTTTATTGAGTGTTCCTACTTACGCAGAATTAGTATGCACCTTATGGTTTATGATGTCAAAAAAAAAAAACCACAGACGTAGGTATATATGATATTTGGAATTATTCATTTTATGACCTTTTATGAGGTCAGTTCAGCACCATATGCAATCATCAAATTCAAATGTTAACATTTCACACACACATGCAAGGACCGTCTTTCCTACATTTACGACACGTGTACCTGTTGCAATGCACACACTTCTCTCTATGCTGTGGTTTCTATTACACACCTGAAAGAAAGAGACAATATATGTGACATTTTGAAGAAATCATTTTATGACCTGAATAGTACCAATCAGAAAACATCATTGCACTAATGCAATATTATTTGAAAACGAACAGCGTCAGATCGGGTGTGAATTTACGCTGGCGCTGTTACTTAGAGACTGATCAGCAGAGGCGGGGGGGATCAGCAGCAAATCGGTGTGAAAGCGTGATCGTGATTGAGAGAATAAAACTAAAAAAAGTTAACTTTTACAAGTACCATAAATTTATACCAAATGTCCCATATATTTGTCTTTTTCTTTCGCCAACGCTACACCGTCCAGATCTAAACACTAGTGTGGTGTATGTGCCCAAAAAAGTCTAACTGCATTCTCGTATCATTGCTCACATACTAAAGTGTCAGCAGGTATTTTTCATGGCATTACACATGTAATTTGTGAGCATGCCCTTGACGATCAAACAGAGGAAGCTCTGCAGTATACTTGTGACTTTACACTGTAGGAAGATAAGTAAATAAATCAAGATAAGTAACATTCGATCTGGCTTTTATATAAGTAACATATAAATGCTTCTTATGTAAAGACCATCACAAAAAATAATCACAAACATGAGTTTGCACAATACATTGGCAAGCTCTGTAAGCCGTGCTGTTTCTTTGAAGGACGGGTGATTGGCAGGATGATGCTGGACTTCATCCTGTATCCAAACTGTGTCATCTTTCACCTTTACGCCTGGTGCAGCTGCATTGTTTTTATATGTGAGTGGACGTTTCTTGCGGGGAGGGCTTCTGTTCTCTTTCTCCGATCTGAGTTCACCTCTGTTATAGCGCGTCTTTATTTGAAAACAGCCGTGTCAGATCAGGGCGAATGTGAACGTAACTGAGAGAATAAAACTGAATAAAAAAAAAGCCAACCTTTACAAGTACCATACATTTACACCGTCTGTTACAGATTAAAATCAAATGTATGCTTTTATTGTATAATAGTAACAATAAGAACAGCTCACTACTCAAAACGTTTATTTTGGGAGACTTAAGACTCGAACCCAGAACCTTCTAAATTGGAGTCAACAGCTCTAACCAGTATACTACCCAAGAAGTCAGGACAACCAACATCACTAACCTGATTTCTTTTTCTTTGGTTATAGTCTTGGAAAAAAAGCACATTTGTTCTGTTATACTTGTAACTTTAATGAAAGTGCTTATTTGATATTTGGACTTCAGTCTTCACACATTATACACTTCACGTCTACATTTTGTCGTTAGTACTAAAACATGGAAAATGTTTGTCTTTTAGGTATGTGTTCAACATTTCTGTCATCCAACACTTACACAGATCTTTGTGGACACGGAACACACGTGAAATGCATGTGTTCCGAATAACAAAATATTTTTTTAGCCTAGGTACCTGACTCACTGATAAACAAGACTTCATTTGGGAGAGGTTTTTGCAGTTTCTCCAGCGGTGGGGGGGATGGTATAGCAGGCTGCTTGCTGCTTGGGATTATCGACACATTTACAAGACAAAAGACGCTGAATGGAGACGTGCGAGTGGATTTAAGGTGGGCTGGATTTTCAAGTTTTCTCATAAGCTTTGGTAATTCTAGTGTTAAATGTATGCGGCAGCAGCATCTTTCCTCACTCCTACAATTATTAAGATAATTTTATTGTATGGAGATTCTAACATATTTTTTAACACCTTAACACGGTTTTTGTTTTTTTCTTTTTACATTATATATCTAATTTAAAGCCTATATGCTAACAGAAAACATTAATAGTGGTCAGTCATCACAGATATGCCTCACCATGTGGTGCCAGAATCAAGGTGGAGATATCTAATATTAGTGTGAAAAATATTACAAATTAAAGTTAACTCAGTCAAAAATAACCCATAAACTTTGGATTCAGCTAAAAAAAGCTCTTGAAATCAAGTGTTAATTTATGTTACAGAAACTTGCATTAAGTGCAATATGTAAGAAACCTGGAGGTAATGGAGTTGAAGTGCATATGAACAACCAAAAAGAATAAATCAAGACAGAAGGTTTAATAAAGAAAGCAGACAGTAGGTTAAAGTAAGGACTATCTATATATATAAAATTCTTTTTGCGTCTGAAACGTAAATTACGTATGACCACGTGAAATGGAAATTACGTATGACCACAGAACATATTATAATACAGGATCTAATCACTTCGTTTGTGGACGCCATTTTTATGTTGTCGTTACGAATTATTATTTGTGTGAGAGTCATTTTACTGATATTGAAAAGAAGTTAACACAAACACGCCAATCTATCCCATAGAAGTGCGCCCCACGTCGCCCTCTCCCAGCCCTCCTCTCTGGACTCCAGCACTCAGCCATCCGCCGCCAGGCACATTCTGACAGAGAGGTTTTATTTATTCGTCCACATGACTGTCGCGGAAACTGCCACATTGTAACTTTTTTTTAATTGGCAGTACAGTGGAACCTCTGTTCACGACCATAGTTTGTTCCAAAACTCTGGTTGTAAACCGATTTGGTTGTGAACCAAAGTAATTTTCCAATAGGATTGTATGTAAATACAATTAATCCGTTCCAGACCATACGAACTATATGTAAATATACCTTTTTAAAGATTTTTAAGCACACATATAGTTAATTATACCATAGAATGCACAGTGTAATTGTAAACTAAATGTAAAAACACTGAATAACACTGAGAAAACCTTGAACAACAGAGAAAACTAACACTGCAAGAGTTTGCGATGTAGCGCTATGAACCGCTCGCTAAAAACACTTTTTTAATGAGTTTTGAGGACAGGGAAAAAAATGAACATTTCAAAAATCCGTAATTTAATAAATCACCAAGAAAAGTAACATTGCAACAATGCACGCTACGAACCGATCGTTGTAAACAGAAGTGAAGTAGAGGTTAAAATCCAATAGAAAAAAGTCTTCATTAAATCCAACAAGGTTAAAACAATGCTCGGATCTGTCTCTTTATGCGTCCAACTGTCTCTCTCTCTCTCGCTCGCACGTGTGTGTGTTTGTCTGTCTCTCGTGGGCGTGTGTGTGTTTGTTTGTCTCTCTCTCGCGCGCCAGTGTGTGTGTGTGTCTCTCTCACCCGCGCATCTGAGTGTGTGTGCCTCTCTTGCGCGCGTGTTTGTGTGTGTGTCTCTCTCCCTCTCTCTTTTGCTCGCTGCACAGGGAATGCATAGGGAGAGACCAAACACTTGTGGAAATCATCGGTGCGCACAAAACCGAAAGGGAAACTGGCTTGTTCGTATACCGAGTCTGTGGTCGTGAAGAGATGCAAAAGTTTGGCGAACTTTTTGGTTGTAAACCGATTTGTACTTGTTCCAAGATGTTCATGAACCGAGGTTCCACTGTACTTGATAGTAGAAGAGATAAGGAAAACAGCTTTGCGTCTTTATACTTTTTAACTGCGCCGAGCTGTAAACAATGTGAAGACTACACCGCCTTCAGCAGCGAGGGGTCGTGAGAAGAAAGTGGACGTTTGGAGGCACGGAATGTCGGGCTGCTCCGCCGGGTTGAGAGCTTTGCAGTTTCAGGCAGCGTCCTCTCTTCTCGCACTGTTTGTGACACTTCGAGTGCCCCGTCAGCTCCTGGGAGAGTGGAAATCTTTGCGAATGAGTGTGATCGGTGCCATCGAAGCAAAAGTCTCTTTGTAAATTGTGCTGCATGACTACTTACTGTCCCTTAAGGTGAGTTCAGGTCACTAAAACCCCGCAACATTCAAGGTTGCTTTTGTGATGAATTCTTTTAAGAAGATGGAGGGTTTACATCAAAGAAGATGTACTGACCTCGTCATGTTAAGTTTTAGACTTGGGAATTTTTTGGACCTTCTGCCCGTTAAGCATGGAAGGGTAGTGTCCACATTTCTCAGAATAATTTTTCTCTTAAATCACAGGCACGTAGTGCAAGGTTGTCAGGCAGAAATTTGCAGGGTCGCATAGAAAATGTAATTTCTATACCACAGCGGTCGTGTAGCGCCTTTCACAAAGGATCTGCTACCGAGAGATGATCCAAATACATTTAAGCTGCTGTTAGTGCTACTTACCTGTTGTGTTATAGCGCCTTTAAAATGCACTTTACCCAAAAGCACTCCAGTACTGCTCATAGTATCTTTACTTCTTACATGTTAATGTTTTACTGTTTAGTAATTTATATAATACATTTAATTTTTTTCCCTTGCACTTAGTGAGTGAAGTCACTGGGTAATCAGCTAGTTAAAAATAAAATTCAAGAATCAAGGCTGAGGCTTTAGTAAATGGGTAGTGCAACAAAAAGTTGAAGGAGAAAGAAAAAGTGAAAAACCAAGGAAAAGTGAGATGAATTGTATCAAAGAAGATAGTAGAGAGAACTATATTTACCAAGGAAAGAGAAGACAGACAGAGCAGCAATAAGATAATCAAGCCCCTGATGGGAAAGGGAGTGAAAGAAGAAGACATCTTCACTCAACCAGAATACGTACAGCAAAATACAACTCAATGGAGAAAATGATCTGCAAGCCCTGTCCTTGCTTCTTTTGAATCAGCCTTCACCTCCTTTCTTGGCTCTTAATTCTGTGATACAGTCATTTTAAAAAAGCAATTTATTTCAGTAGTTTGGTTTGTAGCTAGTGTAGTTATCTTTTCTGTTGTTAGGAAATTAATTTGTCTATTCTTTGATCTAGGCAGTCTGGAATTTTTGTGTTCAGTCCATATTTAATCCACTAGTTTGTATTTCCTAGATAATATAAAATGAAAGGTCAAATAGAATAACATATTTTTAATATTATATCACACCACAATGAATACAATTATATTACTAGATGATAACAGGACTTTCTCACAGCAGCAACTGGTATTCTTATTACGGTTGTCTTTATGTCAAAAAGACTGAACTTGTGAAGGATGGCCAGCATCCTTACCCAGCCAGAATGCTTTCAGGATGGAAGGGCAGGGGGAGACAACTTATAACAGAGCTTCATCTCCCCCAGGACGCTCAATGGCAGCAAGCCCAGTCTCAGATCTTTCTAACTTTTTAAATCTCTTTTTAAACTAAGACTTAGGATAAATCTGGTGACTTTTATGAGAATGTTAAAAACTTAGTTAAAAACTGTGATTAATTAGTTGTTCTGAGGTGGCAAATTGGAGGAATTGTAACAGAACATTTATTTGAAACGGTGTGTTTGTTAACTAGGACATCCTAAATGATATCACTATAGAATTTGTTCTCAGGTAATTGTTTACATATGGCAAGTCGTATTTCTTTTAACCAGGTATCACCCATGATTCTTAATGATTCATTACTTTGGGTCTTTACATAATATTTAATAGCAGAGGTGATTTTGGATCATACCATTTATGTGCATGCTGATTGATGTGTCTGAAATGATTAAAGGAAGCTTTTCGTAAGATTTCTTTAGTTGACTATACTGAATTAGCAAGAGTATGTGGGACTTCACCAGTTGCTGGAAATTAAGGATGTCCATGTTTGGAGGTCATATATTCATGGCTCAAGACTCTTTTTTACATGTGAAAAGGAAATGTATTCTTACTTCAAGAAAAACATTTTCTAAAAATCTGTGACAAAATAATTGTTTCCAGTTTTCTTTCATTATCACATGGATGTGTCATAAATGGGAAATGTATATTTTCTTAAATTAAAACCTTTGCTGCTTCAAGGTATATGTATCTGGTAAGCTTTAAGAGCATGACTTCCACTTTAAAGCACATAAACAGACTGCTTAATTTTTAAAGTTTATAAGAAATGCTTTACTTTGAAGCACAATTTAAAGTGGTAAATTGATAATATATCATAATTGTAAAGAAATAACTTCAAATTGAAATATACCAAACTTATTCTTTACGACCATACTCTGAAACAAAGTTATAATTCTAAGAAGAATACCCTAAATATATGGATGATATTTATATGTTATTCAATGTTTCATGAAAGACCTCTGATGTGGCAAGGGATGTCTTTATACTTTTTAGTGGGCACAGTAATTTGCCAATATTATTCACAACTGATGTATGGAAGTGGAAAAAGCTTATGATCACAAACACTGGAATTACTGAGAAGAGTGGGATAGCTGCAGAAGTATGAGGTGCTGTTAAATGACATTCAGTTTTATATGTTCAAGTTTATTGTCATTTGTACATTGTGCAATGAATATCTTACTTTCATGACTCTTTAGAACAGTAGCAATAATACAAATCCATAAATAGTGCTACAGTGTTTGTTGTAATAATTTGTTGTTATGATTGACAGTAGCCTTATGACTTGTGGATAGAAAGTGTCCCAGAATCTATTACTGTGAGTGTAAATGGCCCTGTACTGTTTGCCTCAAGAAAGAACTGACAAAAATGACTGGATGAGATGGTTGTGCTCTTTAATCATACTTTTTGCCTTTCCAAATGCAGCGAGTCTCAAATTGGTCCTAAGGAGAAGTCACCTGCTGCCAGTCATATTCTGTGCCATCTTCACTACCTTCTTCATTAGCGCTTTATGATCTTAAGCAGTGCTTTCATAACATTTCTTATGTCTTCATTTACAGCATTAAATAAAAATTATTTAAAGTGGGTGTAGAAATCTACCACGAGCTTTGTGTCTTCGCCACTTCTCTTGGTTTTTATTTTTACGCTATCAGGACATAGCTGAAGCTTGGAGAATATCTAATTTTGGCACCTAAGGGTTGCAAATTTTTCTGGAAGATGTTGTTACTTGTTATCTCATTTGACTGTGAACTCCTGCTGAGTTTGACATGCTTTGGATGACAGTCAGCCGCTACAAGTCTAAAGTCAATGTTCTCTCCCAAGTAGCTTTCTCTATATAAGTGAAAGGGTCCAACTGCAGTAACGAGGAGTTTAATTACGTTAAGGACTTGTTCACAAGTAAAAGTAGAGGGGATAATTTGATTAGCAAGTGTATTTGTGCAATGGTGTTACCATCTCATCCATTAGTACCAAACAGTGTCTCCCATGTGCCTTCTAAAATACAAGTATTTTACACTGGCCAATTGGAGAAAAACCAGTAGTAGAATATGAAAATCCTAATAATATCTCTCAACCTGCCTGGTCATTCCCCAGAAGGAAATGGACACTACTGTTACGTCTGAAAAAAGCCTAGTCAGCTCTGTGCTGTCTGTGCACTGTGACCCTTATCTGGAAAAAATCCTAGTTACATCACTTATAAGACAAATATGAAAAATGAAATTTACCTTTCAATGTGATTCCCATATGTTTATTTCTTTGCCAGTATTTTTTGACAGTGCCTGTTCTACAAATGCAAATTATTCTTTGCTTTCTTTCTCTGTTTCATCCCACAATATTTAAGCCCTCTACAATGTAATCAGATATCCTGGGATTTGTCTACAGAAAGAAAAAAATGAAGGATTGTAAAGCTAAATCACATTTTCAGGTATGGAATTTAAATCCCTTTGCAGTTCATTTACCTTAGGATAAACTGTTTTATATCACAACTCTCCAGTGATCAATTTCTTATTGGAAAATAGATACCGACAAGTAGACAGTAAAATAACTAGGGCATCTCAAATTTTGTTTTTTTTTTGTTTGCAAGAAATGTGATGTTGAACTTTTCATCGGCCAGTCACACCAAAGGCAAACTGACCAATCAAATTGCTCTGAGGATCTGTTATATAGTAAATTGCAGTATATTTAACAAATTCATTATCCTACCACTGATCTACCCATTTTGTGATCTAGATCTTCTCATTGAGACCAGTTCATTGCAATGTACTAATTTTTAGCATTTAAAAGTATTCTAAAGATGCATATACTAACATACAGTAAAACAAGAATGGAAAAATTAGCAAGCATGTATTGATTAATCTATTTTCCTAAGCAGCTTTATTCCAGTTCTGGATAATGGGGACCCAGAGCCTATTTTGACAACACTAGAACAAGGTAGGAATGAGCCATTTACAGATAGACAGTTCATTGCATTGCACACATAAAACCACACCCACATTTACATCAGGCTTGTTTAAACTCACCAGTCACCCAAAAAGTGTGCATGTTTGGGACATGGGAGGAAAAATAAAATTAATAGAATAACAGACATAAAACTCCAAACATACAGTAACTAGGACTGGCATTTGGGGTCAGCACTCTGGACTCATAATGCAACAACTCAAAACAATTAATGACCCAACAAGCATATAATACAATGTTGATTATGCATAATACATACTAAATCTTCTTTATAATATTACAAAAGAAAGGAAATAGTTTTCAGGTAAACCAATGATTCTATATCCTACTTATAGTTTGGAAGCTTTCCACAAACTACCATATTTTACCTGTTTGTCATTAGGGTTCAATTTTAGCAAAGCAATTTTTGTGATCAGGAATCAGGAACATGATGAAAAGGTTTTGATGCCTTCAAAAACAGCCACAAAATCAGGCTAGGACCTTCAGAAGAGGCTCACCCCAGACTATTTTTCTCCTCAACCACTACCTGTAGGTTTCAGCTTTATCAGGTCCAAAATGGGGAAACTGGCTTTTAAAATTCAACATGCTCAAAATATCAAAATGCCTCACAAGAGAGAGAACCCAAAATAAAATTGACTTGTAGAGACAAACCAAAGCAATGAATCCTTATAAATGAAGGGGTTTTATTCATAAATTAGGAAAATAACAAAACGTGTTAAAATGAACTAAAAAAGTTGAGTAAAAGTCAATCCACAAAAGACCCAAAATACCATTTTTAATTAGAAACCAGAATACAGAGCATAAAATACCACATATACTCATGGATAAGTTCTCCCATGTCTCAAGTCGGGACTTGATTTTAACATATAATTTCTGGTATTTTATAATTTCGGTTGTATAAGTCGAATACTTTATAAGTCAAATGTGGAAAACTCACGCTATTAGTCCAAGAGATTATAATATGCTAAGACCCACGTGAGAGAGTAACCATGGAGCATACTCCCTTTTTTTGTATGTATTGTGCCTATGTGACCACACAGTAATACTCGAACTATTCCGAAGCAAACTTTGCACTGATTTGTGTTTTTTGTATCTCACACCCTCATGCACCTTTATTGCAAGAAGCTGATTTAAAATTAAATGTCGTTGAAGTAGTGAAAGAAATTGTAAACTGTGCTGCTGCAACAAAATTTGATGCGTCTGAGAAACTGATGTGAGATTGGAGGAGGCAAGAAGATTAAGAGAAATTAAGAGTCGCAAGTTGGGGTCTGATTTTATGATTGATTTTTTCGGGTTTCAAGACCTAACTTATGCGTGAGTATATACGGTAATAAGAAAACTAGAAAATGTACCAAAAGAACTCACTTTTAATCCAAACAATTTCAATGCACCACTCTTGAGATCCTCTTTAACTACTCTGAAATTGCCAGAGTGAGGTCTCAGGAGTAGTGAGGTCAGGGTGGCCCCGACTCTTGGGGTACCACCCACAGAACACAAGGAATGGACATACATAGAGGGGCAGTATGTAATTACAGAATAAAAAACAAAAAATGTTTTTCTTTGTGCCGAGATGACCACATGAAGATGTTCTCTTGGCAGGAATTAAGAAATGAGAAGACCACTTCCCAGCAGGGATGGCAAAAAGACCTCCTCCTGTCAGGGATGACTGGATGGTGAAAATACCTCTTTGCAGCAGGAATGAATAGATGAATTGCAGAATTATCTCCTGGCTGCAGTTAATGCTCTGAAAGATATATAAAAAAACAGTGTGTCGAAAACCTCCTGGCAGCACTTGGGCAGTAACTCAACAACACTCCATCCATGTGAGTCAGTGGCAGGACAATCAAGACAGAATCAGGAGACAAAAGCAGGGTGATTAGAACAATGACAGGAGATATATTTGTAGATAGCCTGTGCAGACAACATAGCAACTGAAAATAACTAGAGGCAAAAAATCAATGGCATCATCTAAAACAGGTATTGAACAACTGACACTGTAGTGGGCTTCACAGTAAATACAGCAACACATACGTGTAGCATGCATTGAAGAAGGTCATTCAAAAGGTGCAGCAGAAAATAATGGAATACTTGTCTCAAAACAAACATCAGCACAAACAAGAGACTTGGGTGCGAAAGTAGTGCACCTGGGTGTTGCAGCAGTAGACTTAGATGGAGAGTTATGTTGTTTACATACAGTTTTACAGTGGGCTGCTATTATGTCTTATCATGGCTTCCTGCAACATGGTTTTCAATTTCATAAAGGCTCACCTCCTCCTCTTCAGGGTTAGAACTTTTTGAGCCAGAGGTGTGCAAAGCTTGTTATGAAGCTCCAGGCATTCAAAGCTTGTCACATCAAAGCCAAGAAGCCTTCAGGCTGGAATCACTGCCAAAGGGGCTTCAACTTAGTGCTGAGTAAAGGTTCTGAATACTTGTGTCAATGTGATATTTCAGTTTTGTATTTCTAATTAATTTGCAAAAATGTCTAAAATCCTGTCTTCGCTTTGTCATACTGGGGTATTGAGTGTTGCTTAATGTGGAGAAAAAATTAATTTAAATAATTTTTGCACAAGACTGCAACATAGTAAAATGTAAAAAAAAGTATGAAGACCTGATTTCTTTCTGATTTCACTGTAGTTTTACATTATTTTGTTACTAGCAAAAGACTTCAAACATTGGCCATTAAACAAACATTTTTCAAGCTGCCTTTGTCTTGGTTTTTCTTTAATCCCCAATTATACATTTTCTGACGTGCCCTTGCTAACATTGTACCTCACAGACACCTCAACCTGTTATTGTAGCTGTCCCAATCAACATGTGTGTCCTACAGCCACTTTTCAGTCAACTTTCCATGCTGCTGCCTACCTTTTTCAGACTTTCCTTTAAAAAGTCAGCTTACCCACCTGGGCACACTGCTTTTGTTAATTATCTCAGCATGCTTTCTGTGCATTGTAGTTAGGTTAATTAAAAAGATTTTAAATTCCAGAGTATCTTAATGACTACTTTTCAACACTTGGAATAATATTATAATACTTGGAATAATCATAATACTAAAAATATAATTGCTTACAGATAACATAAACTCATCAAAATTAAATTGAGAACAAACTCATATATATGCATTTAGTTTAATATACATCAAGATAAATTATGTGGCATTCTTTTTTCCTGAATTCATCCATACTTTTAGTTTCTGTTGTCACACACATGTGCTTGGGAGGCAGGCTAAGGGCTTAACTGAGGGCAAAACACAAGGGTAAGAATTCACAAAATACACTAACCTTTATTCTCCCTTTTCTGCAGATCATCAAAACAGAAGCCCGCTTAAAAATTCATCAGTTTCTGCACTCCCTTCCTAGCCACGCCTCCTTCTGACTTCACTTCCAGCTTGAACCCTCATAGACCCTCCTCTTCCTCCCCTACAACTATAAAAGCCAAGCACCTTCCCTTCCTACCATGTCCCTATTTGGACATTGACCCAGACAGTACTCTGGAGCCATTTTTTTCTTGCAGTTGTGTATAATATATGGGGTAGATTCCTCTTTTTCTGCCTTCTCTCTTTTGTTTTACACTGCATAACGGACATTTATTATTACGCAAAAATATTATTACACATAATTAAAAAAGCCAAAGCAAATGATAACAGCCAACCTGCTTACCAAATAACTTAAACATATGAGTGTCACGCAATATGTTAGCAGACTATTTGGAAATGAAAAATTGGAAGGCAGTCACTTCATTTCAAATGTCATTTTATTACGTCATGTAAAATTAAGAAGGGCTGTCTGATTTCTAGTTTTGTGATTCTGACAATACTAAATATTGTGTTCTAAAGATGCTAGAAAGGAGATTGAGTACTCCTGATGCCATAAAGACACCTCTGCCATCTTTATGAGAAGAAACTGGAAGTATTTCCCACAGGGAAATCCTACGAAAGTCTGTAAGAAGATAAGAAGACTAGTGGCAGATGTAGTCATCCCAGCCTAAAAAAGTCGTAAGTGGAAAAGAAGACTAGTGGCAGAGCCATTTTCCTAGCATTGATCAACTAAGCACTAGCTTTGTGCAGGGTGGCTAGTGGGGACCCTCTGACATAAAAAGTAAAGATGGGTGAAAAGGCATGGAAAGCCTAACAGGTATTACCCCAAAGGAGCTAGTAATGGCCATGTCTACTGGGGTATATAAAGGGACTGCAGTTGTCAGACTTCAGTCTGCTTTTGGGTACCATACAGGTCTAAACTCTGCTTCAAAGGGTGTACCTCTCTTTGAAATGACTTTACTCCACTCTGGCAAATATGAGTGTGTAATATGTATCATCTATGATAATACATTAGTTCTTGTTTTAAAGATGTGCAAGCTGAAATTATTGAGTATGTCACCCACTTTGCAGAAAACAATCAAAAACATGCCTTGAGAGTCCACACATTCACTGTCTTATGTGACCTAACAGGATAGACTACTGTGCATGTGCAAAGTGAGCACACAGGCGTACACAATCAGCGCACCAGAAATACAGAACCCCCGAAATTCGTAATTTGTTCAAATGGATTATTTTTATTTCTGTAAGAAGCACATGCCTATCAAGCTCATTTTATTTTGCAAACCTAATTTGTTGGGGGTCCTCAATTCCAAAGCACTTTTTTCTTTCATTATTTAAAACACTCACACACATCCCCACCTCCTCACCCCACTTCATCCCGCAGCGGCACGTGTATAAAGTATACACAATGACAACAATGTTAAAGCAATGATGAAGCAGAACGGAGACGCTGTGTATGCCCGTAAACCCCAAACATTCCATTCAAACCAATGTATGCATCTGAACGAACCACGGTTGGGTGAAAAAGAAAAAAAAAGTAATTTGGCAGCTATTTCAAAAGAACACAGGAATTCAGAGAAGGTGAGTCTCTGCACACTGCCATTGAAAAGGAAATGAAGAGCTACCTTATACCTGAGGTAGACAGTGATGTGAATTCACTTGAGGGGTGGAATGCCAATGAGGTTCATTTCCCCAAATTGGGGAAACTTGCAAAAAAGTACCTGTGCATCCCTGTCTGAAGTAGCCTTTCTCAGAGGGCTTTCAGCACCAGAGAAAATGTTATAACATAAGTGTGCTGCTCTGAAGCGAGCTGCTGTGGACAGATTGGAATTTCTGTCACACAACTTGAATACTTTCAGTAGAATTTCACAATTGTTTTATTTTTTTCTGATATCTTTGTGCAATTTTGGACAGAACTTGAAGTTACTAATTTGTTTAAAAATGTCATAGGTTTGGGATTTTTTGGATCTTTGTCCAATATATAGAACTTGTTTACAAATGCTATACTTTTTTCCTGTGCAGTATTTCACAGAACTTTGGATTTTAAGACAATAGTACAGTATGTTAGATTTTTGTTCTTGCTTGTATGCTGCACAATTCACCTTACATAAGTGCAGCGTGTTTATCCAGACTGCAATGTTCATGCCCTGTAGTTCAATTACGATTAGTATTTTATTCTCTTTGGATTAATAACTTGTTTATATTAAGGGTAATAGTTTTGTTGATCTTTTGTGTAAATCTTGTAGGCCACTTTGAAATGGTTTACTCATACTTGCACTGTCTGATCTCAGTAATACTGTGACTGGTGATCTTAATGTTTTTGTGTTATTTTACTTCCGTTTTGACCTAATAAATAAGACCTGGTTTCCTTAACAGTTCTTTCCATCAATCTCATTCGTAAGCTACAATTAATTAATATGCTATTAACAAGACCAAGCTAGACGAACAAGACTTTTAAAGGATGCAAAATATCATCTAATTATTGTTATCGTCAAAGTCACAGAAATATCAGGATATAATTTTTTGCCAATTTCGCACACCCCTACTGCTAATTTGGGGCAGAATCTGACTATTTTACTTGGGACCTTTTCCCCCACCAGTAAATGAAGGAAACACATTTTAAAAAATGGAACTTAAATAAAGATAACAAAAATTACCTTGTTTCACGAGTCTTCCTCAGTAGTCTGGAATTCTAGTTTATAAAAAGTGCCATTTAGCAGTCAAAAAAGTTCAAAAACAAAAATTAAATTAAAAGGACATGAAATTGATACAAAACTACGACATTTAAAAAAATAATGCTAGACCTTAAACACAAATGGAAAAAAAACAAAATGCATACACTACATATATAATATATTATTTAGGTACCTCACTCTAATAACATCTGCGGTGGGCTGGTGCCCTGCCCAGGGTTTGTTTCCTGCCTTGTGCCCTGTGTTAGCTGGGATTGGCTCCAGCAGACCCTCGTGACCCTGTGGCTAGGATATAGCGGGTTGGATAATGGATGGATGGACTATTATAACATTAATATATTAATTCATATATGAATGTAAATATATTAATTATAATAATAATATATTGAGGACACAATCAGCTTCTGTCTTTATACTTCCTTGGAGTATCTGGACTGGCTGAACACATACTATATCTCAGAATGCAATTTGTTTTATTCGGTTCAGCCTTAAATATAGTCATTTCCAATGCACTGGTGTCCAAACTTCATAACATGGGATTAAGCCCTACAGTCTGTAGCTGGATACTGGATTTCCTGACCAACCGCTCCTAGAATGTCCAGTTAGGAAAGTATACATCATCCACTCTCACCGTGAACACTGATCTCCCTCAAGGACACATACTGAGCCCTTTACTCTATGCCCTCTTCACCCAAGACTGTCTTCCTACCCACCAAACAAACAGTTCATTGATGACACAGCAGTTCTTAATTTGATTACAAATAACAATGAGACAGCATACACAGATGAAGTGAGGAACCTGATGACCTCCTGCTCTGGCAACAATTCTATCCCTAATTCAAAGAAGACCAGAGAGATTGAGATGGACTTCGGAAAGAAAAGGAAAACTGTGCAGAGTCCATTACCCTACACCCTTTATATTTTGTTATAATATATGTTGTTTAAGGAAAGCTCAGTGAATGTCACTGTACTTTGTTCCCATTAACGTGTCATAAAAATTCAGTTAATGTGTTTTAGGTTAAATTAATGTGATAAGCAAATCCATTTTACTTTTAAACACTGAAATATGACATAGTAGCTCCAAGTCAGGTCAGTGACCTAAATTTCTCATGTTCTAATTAAGATTAGCCGAGTACAAACATTTTCAAATTCCATCTAAACAGATTGTAATTGTTTATCCAGCCTTTCCTGGACATTCTAACAATTGTCAGTGATTCCAACAAGTCCAAAGTCACTTGTTATTGGTGATGGACTATCCACTCTAAGGTCCCTTTTCAGTGTCAAGAGGAATGACCTGCTCAAAATGATAGGGAAAACTGAGAATGGGAAAGATTTGATTACAGCCATTCACTAAGATGAATTCAGAAGCTGTAACAAGAGTAAGCTATCGTAAAATAAGGGGTCTTACATTGATTTAGTCCTACGTCATTGGGATGATATCTAAAACCAGCAAGCTGATTATTTTTCATTTTGGGGGACCTATAGATAAAGACTCTTCCTCCTAAACTAATTTTACTTATCCTGATAAATTAACTAAAAACCTGAATACTTTGATTACAGTGTATTCTTTTGAGTATAAGTATTACAGAGTTAAATTATTTAAAGTGGAGGTAAAATACGTATAAACTTATACTGTAAAAGAAATATAAACCCTTGTTTCATTGTTTAGTGTTAATTTTAATTTGGTTTCAGACATGTAGTTGTTTTGCCAAAGATATGTCTTGTTATTAAGGTTACTGGCTTCTTTCAGACTCTTCAGTTAGTGTGACCAATTACTTCTAGAAGGATCCTATAAAATAAAAACCAATAAATCCTTCAAGGCCAAATAACTGCCAATTAGATGACTCAAACCCATACCCATGCTTTTTCTTCTTTCTCTGATCTTTGCTTCTTTACTTGTTCTTTTCCAACCAAACACTTTCTTTGATTTGACTTTTGCACTAGATTCTTAAATTTTTCTAGGCTTGTTATCACTAGGCTGAAGTTTTCATAATTGTTTGGTGGGATCACCAGAAAAAATGTGTTGCTCAGTTCCTACCGTAAATTTTTCTAAACCATAAACATTTCTAATTCCCTTCAGATACTAAATTCTAAATTAATGCTGCCTCGGAGAGATACTCCAATATAAAGAAGAGGAGTCAATTGCAAAGTTCCAAGAAGTGCAATCTTTTAAAGAAAGACCTACCATCTGTTACAAGGTTTAGAGGGAGCAGGCATGAAATGAGAAGTACTCATATATAAATAGGATGGCAGCACACGGGGAATCCTGTGGTCACTCTTAAACAACTGGAGTCTGACCCTTTATAAATGTCCAGGGCTGAGTAATGCAGAGAACTTGGAAGGTAAGGCTATAGAATGTTTTGGGAGGAATTCCTGACTGGATGACTTTCGAGGTTGGAGTTGAGATGTTAATGGCAAGGAAGTTGATGTGGCCAGTTATTTTGATTTGGCAGAGAGTAGAGGAGATTTCAGGTGAGTTGTGCTCTTATTTATCCCTCAATCTATTCATTTTCTCATTCTGTTTATCCAGGGCAGGGTTACAGGAACCTGGAGCCTATCCCAGCAAGCACAGACCACAAGACAGGAAAGATTCTTAGACAGGTTGACAGTCCTGTCAGACAGACACACATGCTAGGGCCAGTTTAATATTGCCAGTTCACCTAACTGGCATGTCTTTGGACTGTGGAAGGAAACTGGAGCTCTCGAACTAAACCCATGTGGCTAAGCGGAGAACATGCAAACACTGTAGCATAATGTATATAGACAGGCATTCAATTAAGTATTCAGGTTTAACAGCCTTAAATACAAGTAGAAGAACTTTAAAATAAACACTAGATGACATTGGTAGAAGTTCCAACTCTCTTGTTTTCATTCTATACAAAACCTGTGAAACCTCATTTTAAAGCAACTGTCTGAGAAAATGTATTTTATTTGGGAAACCCATAGAAAAGGGCATAAAGCCTACTAATAATTCACGCATAAACTAACATTTATGCAAAAAGAATGATCTAAATTTAGATGTATTTCTAAAAAGGTAAAATTAATTCTCTGAAACTTTTTTTATATGAGGAGGAAAAGAAAGGAAAGGGAAGGGAAGAACCGAATCCAAGTTAACACCCAGGTCTCTTTCCCTCTGGTGTAACATAAGTTGTAAACCTTTAACTTATTTATAGATCAAAACTCCTGTAAATATCCTGCTGTTTATCTATATATTTATGTTATAAAATGGTTACAACACAGGGTCATGCGAAACAAGAGCAAAACATTGAGACAGAGAGAATCCAGCCCTGGATGAGACACCATCACAGTCCGCAAGATGCTCAGAGATAAACTTGGTTTCCTGCATCCCAAAATATGTGAGGAAACAAGAGCTAACAGTGTTGTTCCTATGCATTTCAGCAGTGCAGAAAAACTGAACATAATAAGGTAGACACTTAAGAAGATGAAGTAAAATGTAAACTAAAAGTGTTAATTAAGAGACTTTAGAAACTTACAGTAAATCACTGCTGAAGAGCCTTTCTTATTTTCAGATAGCTACTCCAAAAATCTTATAGGCTGTTTAGTGTGCTTATGAAGAATTCAATACTGATGTCTTTCATTTTGAAATACACAAATCAAAAATACATTTGGCATTTTGTCCAATACATTTTTTCTTTTTTATGTACTTGGAAAAAATATTTAACAATAATTGAAAAGCTGTGATTTGCTGGCTCCCTGCCCGGGGATTGTTTCCTGCTTTGCGCCCTGTGTTAGCTGGGACTGGCTCCAGCAGACCCCCGTGACCCTGTAGTTAGGATATAGCGGGTTGGATAATGGATGGATGGATAGATAATTGAAAAGTACATAACATATGAAACTGCTTTTAACAAAATACTGAAAGAAACCCAAAGCTTTAAAGTACCAATTTTCCTTGAATTTACTTCTAACACAAACTTAATACATTTTGAAATGGTTTTTTTCTTTCATTGGCATATAATTTTTTTAACATTTTATTTTGGTTGTAAGATTAAGAGGTACATTTTTATTGCCCAGAATGTATTAAATACACAAAATGTATTTGAAAATCAAATAAACCGCCATTTTTTAACATTTCATTAATATGAGGCACTTTATCCATTAGAGGACTGCGCAAGCTGAGAGACAGGAACCAACTGCAGAATTGTATGCCAGTCCGCTGCAGGGCATACTCATGCACATACCCACATTCAATCACACTGAGTCAATTTGGATTTTTCAGTGAATCTAATATAGTCATGTTAGAGATGTGATGGAATTAGAATGCCCACAGCGTCTCCTTCCACTGTTTAACTTGCAATTCGTATGCATTTAAATCGTTTCCTATCTGTGTGTGCTGGCAAGGGAAAAAGTACTGTTTTTCAGTTTTATACCGTCTTAAGTATGTGTTTTTTCTGTTTTAGAAATTCAATAAAGAAACCTTAATTTAATTGATTATGCCATCAGGATTACAAAGCTGCAGTTGAGTGTAGGCAAGGGATATCTGATTAGCAGCTGAGTAATTGTTAATTGATTGATGTATCTCCTTACCTCTCTCCATAGGCCTTTTATTAAGTGTTTTGTTTGTAGTGTGGCACTGTGTACAGTTGGACAGCACATTAACATACATCTTCTTTTCATGTTTTGTTTTATCCTTAAAAAGCTTTCCAACTGTGATGATGAAGGCACCACTGTTTAAACAACCTTTGTTTTTTCCTGTTTTAAATCACTTGAAGATTATAAACGTAAATATGTGTGTCACTTACAGAAAACGGTTTTCTTTTGCCAGAACAAAACTGTGTATTGAAATGCTTACGGTGGTCATTAATGAAGTATAATTAGTTATTAAAAGACAATTTTGTCAGATTCTTTGGTTTACTTTAATAATCTGTACATCCCATGAGAGAACTCTGCAACAAAGGCTTTAAGATAAAATTCATTTGTACAAAGACTGGATTAAGAAAGGTTTCAATTTTATCTAATATGGCTTGGCTGAATGCTGCAGGTTTACAGGTTCAATTTCTATCATAGCTGTTTTCAAAACAGTGATGTAATTTTATTTTATAATTCTATGTGATTCCAAATTAACAGAGATGGTGTTTTACCATAAGGTACTGTACACACTGCTTGGTACAGGACTTTACACATCAAGAGAACGTTCTAGTTCCACCCTCACCCTGCACGCCCATTATGTAATTGTTTTGAATATTCTTCATTCCCTGTGTGAAGTCTGTCTTTATGGTAGGTACTGTATGTGCAACATTATTTACCAAAACTAATCCGGAATTTATAAAAACTGATTCCTTAGTTTGCTCTCTCTAGGGGTATGTAGTAATCTGATATAGTCTACAAATTTTATTAATTTCTCTGTTAAAATATAATTTAAAACCTTGACATAATTCTAAAGAATACCATCTTTTGTAGCAATCCATGATGTGGGAAACTTCTGATGTTTCATAATTCACCATAAAATATTTGCTCCATTGCTGTGTACCATTTACACTTCTCTAAACACCACAATCTACATTCCTGCTGTCTATTATTATGGTCAAAACTATCACAATCAAAATGTCTCTCAGCTTTCTTAACTACATTTACAGTACACAAAGTTATTTTGTTTATATAAATATTGTTTGAATATGGGGTGACATGGTGGCGCTGCTGCCTCGCAGTTAGGAGACCCAGGTTCGTTTCCCGGGGAGTTTGCATGTTCTCCCCGTGTCTGCGTGGGTTTCCTACGGGTGCTCCGGTTTCCTCCCACAGTCTAAAGACATGCAGGTTAGGTGCATTGGCGATTCTAAATTGTCCCTAGTGTGTGCTTGGTGTGTGTGTGTGTGCCCCGCAGTGGGCTGGTGCCATGTCCGGGGTTTGTTTCCTGCCTTGCACCCTGTGTTGGCTGGGATTGGCTCCAGCAGACCCCTGTGACCCTTTAGTTAGGATATAGCGGGTTGGATAATGGATGGATGGATGTTTGAATATAAATCATTGTAATAAAAATGTTTAATAAACAAAAACCTGATATATTCTGAATGTTTGTTGGTGATGAAGAAAATAAACAAAAATAAAAAAGGTCCCAACTTTGAAAACAGTTAACACACTTGAACATAATGCATGCACTTCTGATTCTAGCATATTGTTAAAGCATCTTACTTGTACTGAAGAGATGTCTTTTTTTTTCACTTATAATAACATATTTTCCTGCAATCTTTAACATTTTTATAAAGCATATTATATTATCGGGATATGCTTCAGTTATTTACTTCAGTATCTGCATTATGGCTCAGCTCCATAGGTATGAATGGAACATTTCTGCATACTCTATGTTTTATGAATATCTGGTTACACGCTTGCTTCTTAATATAATGATAAATTGGAGAATAGCATTAGAATAGAAGATGCCAACTGAACTGGCATGTTAATCAGTAAGGCTGGCTAGTTTCTAGGCACTAGCCTGGGCATTATCTGGAGGCACCAGTAGAACAAAGAATTTTGGCAAAGATCCTGGTTGTCATGAACTGTGTTTCATCTCCATAGCATGGCACCCTGGTCAATCTGCAGGGCATCTGTAATACAAGACTGATTGTAATATAGTGTTCCATGGATAACTGCATGCTTAGATTTGTCATATCTTCATAGATTTGCAGTCTTTACTAATCTCTGCTTTTCTCTGCTTTCTTTTCTATTTTTTTCCTGTTCATAGATAAGTAATTAGTATTTTAAAAATTTGTCTGTTCCTATTTGCATTAATACAATAATTGTGGCATTCATTCCTCAAGAAAAGCTACTAGTGTTTAAGTAAAATCACAACTGACATTTCAATAATCATATAAAATATTCCACTTGTACAATTAAACCATATTACTTAATGTCAATAACCCAAGTTTTTTTCAACTTTTAAATTTACTAATTTCCCAATTATTGGAAGAATCATATTTTTAGTTTTGGTCAAATGTGTTCAAATAGATCGAAGAATACAGTTATGTCTTTTTATTGAGGTTCTAATGACTAAAATGAACACAAACAATACCCATGGATGGTCCTAAAATAATCACCTATCTATTGGTCTGTAGAATGAAGTCCTTGCATAATAAAATATAGTAATTGTGAGTGACTTGAGGCAATCTTGAACAAGCCCCTCAACCACAATACAACTGCAGCAGATGACACACGGTTAGCATAATCAAAAGAGTTGTTTTGTAAAGAATAGGACTTCAAACCCCTTTCATAGTCGAGTCCTTCCCAGCTATCAATGTCGTCTTCATAATGCTTACTCCCTGTTTCTCTGACCTGCTCTTTCTGTCCACCAGCTAAGACCCTGACCCTTCTCCTCTTCCGAGTCCAAGCTCATTTGAGTGAAGAGCAGAGATTCCTTTTCAAGTACAGTATTTCATTTTGTACTGTTTTTTTAAAGCTTTGTGCCCAAATCTGTTCCTTACAAGCTAAATAAAAAATAAATGCTTTCTCATTTAATTGGGGTTTAAAAGTCATGGAGAATATGCTCTAAAACTATGTCTACTATAAATGACACATTGCTACAATTGGTTTTACAATGTGATTGCAATTCGTACAACCCACAGGTTAATAGCAAACTTCTAAAAACAAATGTAAAAAACTATTTAAAAAATAAAGACATAAGATGAATGCATGGGATTTTTACCCTGAGAAAAAGCAGTGCACATATTGAAAACAGCATTTTTTCATAAGTATCAAATGGACACAGGCATATGTGTTATACTTGGCAGTCTAGTATCTAAGAAACACAAAACTGGATTGTGAGAATTGGAACATCTTTAGTATTTAGTAGTCAGACAGCTTTTCCATGTATTGTCTGGAATAAAAAAAGAAAAACTCCTGAAATAATCCATCCACCTTTCTTATCACCAACACATCTTGTTCAGGGTTGTGGAGAAATGTAGCCCAACCCAACAGCACTGGAAATAGGGTGAAATTTAACCTACCCAGTAAACTAATTTTGCTCCTAACTGAATTTGTAAAATGTTGGGAAAATGGCAGTCACTAGAATTGTGTGAGAGTTCACATTACTTGCCAATCCAATCTAACAAAATCATAGACATGACTGTTTTCATCAGGTGTCAGGAATCAACCATTCTGTCATCTGTAAAATATTGTTTTCAAGTCACTGAGTATTAATATTTTATATTTATTGTTAGAACTGCCTGAAAGCCATAATTATTTTAAGCTATGCTCTTTGTTTAGGCAAAAATGTTTAAATAAGTATGGTTTTTTAAGTTACCATGTCAACTACAGAACTTTGGACCCTTGATTAATTTTGAGCCAGGGTGGATTATATAAGGAGTTTGTGTCTTCTCATTGCTTGTTTCTCCCATTTGAGTCTATTATCCTCAGAAGAGTTGAGTAGAAGATATTCCAGCTACCGTATAGACAGGAACAAATCCTGGACAGGTTGCCATTCCTCTGCAGGGCAAGCACACACACATCAAACACACACTAGAGACGGCTTGGTGTTGCCAGTTCACATAAGCTGCATCTCTATGGACAGTGGGTAGAAACTGGAGCAACTGGAGAACACCCACACAGACACAGGGAGAACATGCAAACTCCAGACAGGGAGGACCCATGATGTGGACCCTACTCTTCTTACTGCAAGGCAGCAGTCCTACCACTGTGTCACCCATATGGAAAATGAATCGATATATTTCAATTTTTTATTATTTCTATGGTAATAATTAATTACATTTATATAGCGCTTTTCAAGGCACTCAAAGCGCTTTACATACAAGGAAGGGGATCTCCTCAACCACCACCAGTGTGCAGCATCCACCTGGATGATGCGACGGCAGCCATAGTGCGCCAGAACGCCCACCACACACCAGCTTACTGGTGGAGAGGAGACAGAGTGATAAAGCCAATCAGTGTATGGGGATGATTAGGAGGCCAAGACGGTCAGAGGCCAATGGGTAGTATGTTTATTGCTAAAACAAAGTATTACTCAATCCCAGGTAAACACCACTAAGGTGTTCCAACTTGCTTTAGGTTATTTTAGATTCCATTGCATCATTAGAGTGATTATATTTGTTGAACAAATGTGTGTCCACTTGTGGCAGCAGACTTTCTTGATAATGAGCTTAAAGAATTGCCTGGTTTTCATAAGGATTCCTATTTTTCTCTGTGAAGATTCTAAATAATTGATCGTTTAGACTGCTACTGAGAAGATTAAAACAGGTGCCTTGAAAATTTTGTGAGCCTTTTAATTTTTGCTTGTTTTTGTGCATCTGGAACATTTTAGAGAACAAGCACTCCTTCTAGACATTTGTGCAACCTTTGAGTCACTGAGTGCTGATGGTGAGGCCGAATTCCATATCAAGACTCAAACAAATACTAAGAGTGGAGCACATCTAGATGTCAGCCTTCTGGACAATCTGATTAGAATTAAGCTTTATTTATCTTTAGTGTAGACAGCTAACCTGGGAAG
Organism: Polypterus bichir lapradei; assembly: GCA_026402145.1. Lineage (NCBI taxonomy): Eukaryota > Metazoa > Chordata > Cladistia > Polypteriformes > Polypteridae > Polypterus > Polypterus bichir. Next base: position 76,754,160 of record JANRMT010028174.1, read on the forward strand.
TGCATATTCTTTTTGGGGTCAGTTGTGACTCCTTTTACATAAGAACATAAGAAGGCTTTTAATTATAATAGACCATTCAGTCCAATATAGCTCGTCAAATTCTGTTTATCCAAGTATTATACAATCTTGTGCTGACAACTTGACTCTGATGTTTGAAAATTAATTATATTTACATTAAGCAGAACTTCCAGTGATCAAGCCTGCTACATTTAATTGGCTGACTCTAATTATTCCTTTGGGCTGATTTAGCTAGGGACAATCACTTTTTCACACCGTATCAGTTGGCTTTGGATAATGCTGTTCATTTAATAAATTACAAAAGTTAAAAGGATGTTATTTGTTTTCTCAGGTTCCCTTTATCTAATATAGATTAGATTGTTATAATACAGGGAATCAGGAAGCAGGTAAATACATTTACCTGGCACAATATCATCAAGATAAGATTTAAATGTTGCCTGTGTTTTCCATGCTATTTGGCAGTTTCTTCCATGCATTTATGGTTTTCTGTGTGAAGAAAAATTACACTGTGAAGGGCTTGTCTTGAATTTAGAGTGTTTAATTGCTTAACAATGCTGACACACTGCATTTGTTCATCTGATCGAAAAAAAATTTTGCTGCTGATTTTTGTTTGTGTTCAGCATCTGATGCTTCTCATATCAGTGCTCAACAGTAGTCAGCCAGTACTTATACTGATACCACTTTTCCATCATTGCAATGTTCTGGTGAAACCTTCCACCACATTTGTCACTGACTACACCGAGATTAGCAGGGAAAAAGTATGAAAACAGATGATGAATCTTTAGTGACAGGTTGCACTTCATCGTTTTATATGCTTGAAGCATGATGTCAACCAGCTGGACAGAGTTTGGTGCTCTGTAGTTGCCAAGAAAATTCTCAACAACATCATCAAATGCCTTACATGCCATTTTTTTGGCCTCAATAGACAGTCTGATTTGTAGACTGACAGAAATGCCTTCCTTAATCTTGGAATCAGTTATTTTTGTTGATGACACACAACTTTATTCCACAGATACTGAAATTCTTCATCTTGCTTGTTCATTGCTTTCATTAAATTTTTCATCAATCCAGATTTTATAAGAGGCAAAAATATCTTTGTTTGTATTATGTACCTCATTTTTCTGCCCTAGAACCAAATGCTTACTAAGCGGACATTTCTTTTTAATGCAATGAGATTCTTTAGCATGGCTATCCCATTGACAAATGAAACAACAGGACCCGGGATATCTGAGCTGCATTCCTACTAGATGTGACTATAAACCTACATGAGATTACTATGTAACTAAGCATGTAGAATGTGTTCATATCTAACATTTTTACTTTCCCTATGCAAATCTTATTTTGTTTACATCGAACTTCATCTCCCTTTTATTTGCCCATGCCCTAGACTATCAGCAATGATTCTGCCAACTCTAGGGTATATTCCATTAAACCGCAACCTTAACCAGCTTGTCAGTTGTATATTAACAACAACAAAATTTATTTATATAGCACATTTTCATACAAATGATGTAGCTCAAAGTGCTTTACAAGATAAAGAAAGAAAAAATATTTAAATAAAATTATGCAATACTAATTAACAAAGAATAAAGTAAGGTCCAATGGCCAGGGAGGACAGAAAAAACAAACAAAAAAAAATCCAGAGGGCTGGAGAAAAAAATAAAATCTGCAGGGGTTCTGAGGCCACGAGACCACCCAGCCCCAACTAGGCATTCTACCGAACATAAATGATCTAAATCAGTCCTTATGGTTTCAAGGCTTCATGTGGAAGAATTAGACAATGATGGTCATGTGGACATCTGGCCTTCAATCCATCAATGTAAGGACTGCACGGTACTTTGATCAGGTGGGGGTGGAGCAGATCACCACCACAGAAAACTGGAGAAAGAACAGCAGAGAAAGTAGGAATTAGTATGGATATCTGAGCCATGCAAAAAATAAAAGATAAACGTATATAAATTATATCAGGGTTACACTAAAATGAAGCTATGAGAAAGCCATGTTAAAGTAATGAGTTTTTAGCAGTTTTCATAAGCAGAGACTCATTTTAAGATCTAAGATTACAATTTGGACTATAAGGTGAAAGGCTTTCCAAAATATAAGATGGTGCGAGATTATTTAAGGCTTTGTAAACCATAAGCAATATTTTAAAGTCAATTCTAAATGGCATGGGTAACCATTGTAGTGACATCAAAACTGGAGAGATATACTCGGATTTTCTTTTCCTAGTTAAGATTCTGACAGCTGCATTCTGCACTAGTTGCAATCGATTGATGCCTTTATTGGGTAGTCCTGAGAGGAGTGTGTTACAGTTCTCTAGTCGACTAAAAACAAAAGCGTGAACTAATTTTTCAGCATCTTGCAAAGTTATAAGGGAATCTAACTTTTACTATATTTCTTAAGTAAAAAAATGCTGTCCTAGTAATCTGACTAATATGATTAATATGTGATTTAAAATTTAGGTCATAGTCAATAATTACACCTAAATTATCTCTGTCTTGACTGTTAAGCCAAATGGATCAAGTTTATTTCTAATACCCTCATTATATCCATTTTTGCCAATCACTAAGATTTTTCTCCTTATTTAGTTTGAGAAAATTACTACTCATCCATTCAGAAACACAAGTAAGATATTGTGTCAGTGAATCAAGAGAGTCGGGGTCATCAGGTGCTATTGATAATTACAGCTGTGTGTCGTCAGCATAACTGTGGTAGCTCACGTTATGCCTTGAGATAATCTGACCTGCATGTAAATCGAAAAGAGCAGTGGACCCAGGATAGAGCCTTGTGGAACACCATATAGAATATCATGTGTCTTTGAAGTACAATTACCACAACTAACAAGTAAGACTCAAACCAATTTATGACACTGCCAGAAAGGCCCATCCACTAAATAAGGCGATTAATAAGAATATTAATGATGATGACTTTTAATAATTAAAAAAGCAGTTGCCCTAGCAATAATCTCTGAGGAACACTTTTAACATCACTTAACCTGGGAGAAATCCTATGCACCATAACCATTTGCTTTCAGTATTTCAGCTAATTTTGCAACTATCTATGTACTATGTCATAAATAACCACTTTCAGATAAAAAATGTAACCCACTGACTAAATAATTTTCTTGGTTTATTCATAGCACATTTGTGAAAAACAATTTCTCTTGTCTAAAACCCATATTGACTGTTCACTAACTCAGATGTACTTGATATGTGTCACTTTTCTCTGTTAATCGCTCCTTTAATACACATTATGTTGATTGACCGGGCCACCATTTAACCACAGGAGGTTAGAGGATTAGCTAGGTGGGGGGTGGGTGTAGTAGTTAAGACTTTGGACCTCAAACTCTGAGGTTGTGGGCTCAAATCCCACTACTGACACCACTGTGTGACCTTGAGCAACTCACTTGAACTGCCTGTTCTCCAATTAGAAAACCAAAAGAAATATAACCAATTGTATCATAAATGTTGTAGGCCACCTTGGATAAAATCATCCACTGCATGTACAGCATGCTGATGTAAACCTTGTATTGCAGGGAGTTTGCATGACTTCTGTGTGAAACTTCTGTAATGTACAGCATTTGCTTTTAAAACTTCATATTTGGTTAATGTTAAGGGTTTAGGGAGTACTTTTTACAGGTTTTTGCTCTTAATTGAAGGGTTTTTCTGAAAAATATATTGTGAGTGAAGAGTGTGAGTGCAACTTGTGGCTATTTACTGGTATAGGACAGCAGAGCAGAAGTAGTCAGACAGTAAGGAACTACTTAACCAGCTTCATATCCAGTAAAGAAGTGATGAAAGAAAGAAGGAGGAGGATAATAGTTAACTTAGGTAAATAGCCAGCAAACCGGTCTACGGGACTAAGATAAAAAATGCTATTGATTAAAGTCCTTTTACATTAGAGGTATAGTAGGCATTAAACGGGTACTGTAGTTCATTTAAACTCATATTTAATGTATATTTAATATTTAATTTTAAAAGGGTTTATCAGCAGACAGTCACCCATAAAAAAATTAAGCATGAGTCCAACGCTATGAAAATCTTATGTGATTTTTTGGGAGTTTGCTTTGACAAGGCTTGCTTCCAATAGACCTACATCTACAGGAGATGACTGAAAATAAAGTACTCTCAACCTGAAGAACCTCACATGAATTGTACTAAGTAACTGGTAGATCCTGCCCTATGCCCTTTATGAGGATAATGTGTACCCTTAAAGTGGCGCCGGAGGTGTGTAAAGGTTAGACATAAGTAGAAGGCAAGAGGTACACACAGTCCAGGTGGTTCGACCTCAGAGTTTGAGGTGTCCAGCTGTTTTCAGGACCTTGTGGAGATAGACAGTGATGCTGATAACGTTGAAGAGATGCACAGTATTATGCACAAGTGGGGCCTCATGTGGAGTACTAAGTGCAATTTTGGTCTTGTTATTACACAAAAATGACATAGTAGTGCTAAGGAAAGGAAAGAACAATTAGTCTAATTTCAGGACTGTAAGGTATGAGCTATGAAGTGTGATAAAAACCAGACAGCATACAGGAAAAAGGTTTTTGGGAATGGCCACCACATATACTGAAAAATGGTGAAAAATAAAGAAAACACTGTTTACAGAGTGAGCTCAAAATGGAACAGACTAACAGGAAAATTACTGGGCTTAAATATGGTGGAGAAAAAGGAAGAGGTGGAGTCAAGACACTAGGAACAGGAACTGATGTGGCGGTAGAGTGGATTCTGGGAATGGGAAATGACGCCATCTGTGTTGGCCAGAAGGGACATCATCAGTGGGTGGATTGGTGATGATGTCATCAGGAGGCCAGGTCTTTGGGTAAACTGCAGAGGAACAAGAGGAGAGAGGATTAAGTGAGAGTGTCAACCCCTGGTCTAGCTGACAAATATCAATATTTGAATCTGCAAACTGTTTAAGCAAACAACGATTAACACTAGAATTCCTAAAGCCTACAAAAAAACTCATAATCAGCATCTTTTGTTTTGTAAATGTGTCGATTAACACAAGTAGCAAGCAGCCTGCTGTTGCATCCCTCGTCTTGACGGAGCTCAGCTTGCTGGCAAAAAGCAGCACTGATTCTGAAACACCAGGTTTTATTCATTTTTGTTTTTAAAACAGTAAAAAAAAAAAAAACACTTGCATTTAGTTTTTATTGTCAGTACTCTGCAGAATAAATGTAGTGTTTCCTACATAAAATATCTACTGTAGCAAAGGGACAACTGCCTGCTTGTCAGAGGCTAGTGAAGGGTTTTTGTGTTATCACTAATAAGATTAGTGCGCTAGGTTAATTAATATTTAATAGTGAGGCAGATAGCTCCAAAAACCATATTAATCCAACGTACATTTTATTTCAAGATACTGTATCTGTGATTAGACATGTCTTTCATAAAATCTTTGGCAGTCAGATATGTACTTATAGGAACTATATTGCATTAAATGTCACTAAGCACTAACACACAGCCCACAATAGGTTGCATTATTAAAACTTAATTTAATGGACCAATAGACCCTTGGGGAATTTCATCATACCCTGATCCTCCCTACAGCATGAATTAGCAACATTAATTAGATCTCGGATTTCATTAGACAGACCAGGCAATATTTTTCCAGTCATCCAGAATTTTGTGATTGTCCTTCATTAAAAGCACACATTTTTGATTTTCCATGACAGGAAAAGGCTAAGTATTTTTGAAGTCAAAGTTGTTTTTTTCACAAGTGTAAGGTTGGGAGCATGCTGTTATAGCACATTGCTGCACCCACCACATGACAAACCACCTGGATTGGGATCCGAGTGCAGCGGGTGACACCTCAGCACCACACTGGAACAGCTTGAGATTTTTGATGGTTGCTAGAGTGCCAATCCTGCCACAAACCCCAAAGTTTTCCCTGTAAGTAAGAGGACCTGCTTGTAGGGCTGGGCAGATAAATGTCATACCCAGGACAAAGCAATTGCAGCTTAAGGGCTTTGCTCAAGGGCCCAACGAGTCACTTCTAGCATTTATAGAATTCAGTTATGACATAAATCTTGTACCACGTCTATTTGCTTAACATTTTGTCATCTTCTTAGTCGAACATATCAGTAATATAAAATAAAGAAAAAATGTTTAATGCTGTCTAATCTTTCGGAACTGCTCACACAACACATTTTTCTGAACGTACACTACTGTCACTGACCGATCGATCAATTACAAGGAAAGTGCAGGTATTTCTATTAAAGTCATCACTTACTGAAATAGCATATTCCTTTGAACAAATAAATTATCTGTTGTAACAAAAGCCGCTATATAGGCAAGTGACCCGACACAGACTCACACTGGAGGCATGTATAAAAATAAATAAACTTTTATTTTTCTTCACCTGTGGGGCACATCTTCCCCATGACCCCCATAATCACAACACAGTTCCAAAAGACACAAACGAAACACACCAACACAATTTCCTTCGGCACCACCACTCCTCCTCTAAGCTTTTTCCTCCTCCTCCCGACTCTGGCGCTTGAGTGGTGGTTGCCGGGCCCTTTTATAGTCCACCCGGAAGTGCTTCAGGTGGTTGATCGCCGACTTCCAGCTGCACTTCTGGGTGTGGCGAATATGCTGCCCATACGGGCTCAGGAGTCCCAGCTGCAGTACCCCCTGGCGGTGCCTGCGGGACCCAACAGGGCTGCACCCAACTCCAGTTCCCATGGAGCCCTGCAGGAATCCGAGGCACTGCTCCAACCCAGTGGGGCGGCTATCTAGTGTCCAAGGGGAGGTATTGCACCCTCCAGGGCTGCTCCCCCTGAATATAGAGTGAAGGGGTGTCCCGGCTGGGCATGGACCCCGGAAATCAGGCACAATGTCAATAAATATCTAGTTCAAGTAATTAATGAATATGCAATGAAGTAGTCCTACATGCTGCATGACATTTGTGTTATATAAATAAAATGAATTATTATTATTATTATTATTCAGGGCTACTGCTGATCCAATGAAGAACTGTGTTGTGCTGCAGGTTACATTTAATGCATGCCACTGCTATATTGTCTGACATCCTAATGACCTACAGGAACATAACACCAAAAAAATTATTTTCTGCTTTGCTTTTGCTTTTTAGTTTTACATTCCATGTAAATATGTTAGACTTTTTATGTGCTGCTTTAACATTTATTAAATGGAGAAAAATATCTATTGTATTAGACCAGCATTTCATTTGAGTGTTGTACAATGGACTGGTGCCCCTTTAGTATAGGTACCTGCCTTGCTTTGGCTGTTGTCAGAATAAACTCTTTGGTTTCAGTTACCCAAATTTAAAACAAAGATTCAAGAAATAAACTAAGGAATGAGTAAGCTAATCTGCTGTAGATCCAAAATGTGAAATTTAAGTATAGTTATCATACATCCAATTCAAAGCTCAGTTTGGAATGCATATTGGGAGGGCTTTTCAGCTCTGTTGATTCCAGTTACCCTTTCATGGGTGCCATGCATTGGAGATGTGCATCATAGATTTCTGATTTTTACTTTTTGGACTGGAAACCTTTTGTATGGAATAAATAAGCCATTGTGTTAGACGGTATGCTCACTCTTGACTTTTATTATGAACAATTCAATTTACCAGCTAGTGGTTGAGTTAGAAATACTTGTACCATTTAGATTTTTAAGTTACTTTGAAGAAAAGCATTAACTAAAAAAAAAGAAAGAAAGAAACACTAGTGAATGGAAACATATGTGTTTGTGCATAAAAAGAGAAATGTGAATTTCCCCTTGGGATTAATAAAGTATCTATCTATCTATCTATCTATCTATCTATCTATCTATCTATCTATCTATCTATCTATCTATCTATCT